>CM040124.1:72436684-73036684 GCA_022559845.1 Amorphophallus konjac | reverse complement strand
GCAATCAGCATAAGCTCTAGCATGGGCAATGCTATCTCAATCAAACTAAAGTAAAGAAAGAAAAGAAAAACACACGCCGGAGCGTGGAGCAAGGGATAAATGAAAACACACCGCGTGGGTGGAACAAGCAAAAGAAATAGGAGATATGAGAGAGAGAAAACCAATGCCCAATACTAAGGAAGAACGTGATCGCCACCAAGGTAAACACAAGCCAAAGACCTGAGAAATACCTTAGAATAGGAGGATGATGCACCCGTCCACGGGAGAGAGAAACCAATAGGAAACTGCAGCTCTGTTGAATGTAACGGTCCAGAACCTACGCGTCACAGGAGTGTGACGGTCTCCCGATAAACCGTTATAGGAACCTGATGCGTCTGATGAAGAGCGTCAGAGTGTCTGCAGAACAAGCTTGTGAATTCTTCAAACTCCAAACCTTCCAGCCGGATAGAAAGCTTGGGCCTCGCCTTATGAACCCTGTAAACCTGCCAAAGAGCGTAGAACACAACAAAATAGCCCCAGATTAGCCTTTAATCAAGCGTAGCATCAATAATCAAATGAACTTAATATCATGCAAAAGGAAAGGGGAATACCGGGGAAGTTTGGTTTTTTAACCCCTCTGGACGTTTTAAAACATAGGAAGGATATTTAGATGATTGAAACAAGTGGAAGAACGTGAGAGGAGAAGTGGGACAATGCTTTGATGAAAAGGAGGAAGGAAGAACACAAGTATGCCAATGATTGAACTTAAACACTTGAAACCAAAGTACTCTCTTGACTGAGATACAGATGGACGTGGAAATCAACTCCTCTTGGTTGGATGTGACTCCAGAACGCGGCAACACTTCGACGTAAACTCCAGAGTTCTCCTCCTCGGGCCATGAAGTTAAGGGTTCTATTTATAGACCCTCAAACTCTCCAGTCGAGCAGAGGATAATCCAGCAAGAAAGTAGGATGATTCTTAGCAAACTCTTGAAGATAAGACTCCCAAGAGTCCATAGAAACAAACAGAAGGTTCTGAGGATCAGATTTGGACGAGAAATCACAAGATCAAACTCTCAATTCGACCACGGAGTAGCAGAGAAGAAGCAGACTTGGCCAGGACTCTCTGTTGGATGTAACGGCTGCACGACAGACCGTCACAGGAATGTAACGCCCAGAGGAAGACCGTCACACAACCTTATCTCTTAAGAAGATAAGATCAACGGGGAGAAGTTCTAAACAATTAGACTCTTGAAGGATGTAACGGTCAATGGAAGATGCGTTAGAGGAATATAACGGTTGCACGACAGACCGTTAGAGTCAACGGATAACCCGAAGGATAAGCATTGGAAAAAAAAGCCTTAAGCTCAAGGACTCTGCAAGATGTAACGGCCAAGGGATGATGCGTCAGAAGAGGTAACGTGGCTGATATAGACCGTTAGAGACAATAGATAGCCCAAAGGATAAGAACTGGAAAGAAGCCTTGAGGGTAAGGACTCTTCAATATGTAACGGCCATAGGCTAATGTGTCAGAGAAACGTAACGCCCCTGAAATAGACCGTTAGAGACAATAAGGATCCAAGATGAAAAGGAAAGCTTGCTAAGCTTCATCGAATGCAAGAAATCACGGAACCATACCCAACCAAGGAATTAAGACCCATGAAATAAACCTCCAACTGATCAAGAAGGCTCAATGAAAGGGAATAACTCGGAGCATCATATAGAATGAACAAGGAGATAACCCAACTTATTGGTCATAAAACGGGTGTCAACACTACCGCTCTAGATAAGCTTTTTGTGAATACATCTGTAAGATTTCTTTCTGATTTCACAAAATTTAAGACTATCAATTGTTGTTTCATTTTCTCTCTTATCGACTTGTGTCGCACTTTCAAATGTCTATTCATTTTCGCATTGACATTTACCTGCATACATTTATCAATAGCTGATTTACAATCACATAAAATAGATATAGAAGGTAAAGGGCATGCCATCAATGGAATATCAATCAAAAGATCTCTCAACCAGTCAGTTTCTGTGCAGGTAGTGTCTAGTGCAATCATTTCAGATTCCATTGTGCTTCTAGCTAACACAGTTTGTTTGGTGGATTTCCATGACACTGCACCTCCTCCTAAGAGGAAGATAAAGCCTGATGTGGATTTGACATCTAGAGAATCACTAATCCAGTTTGCATCACTATATCCTTCTAAAACAGAAGGATAACCAGTGTAGTGTAATCCATAAGTCATAGTGCCTTTTAAGTATCTAAGTACTCTTTCTAAAGCATTCCAATGACTCTCATTAGGGTTTATGGTATATCTACTAAGTCTATTAACTCCATAGGTAATATCAGGCCTGGTGTAGTTTGTTAGGAATCCAATTGATCCTATGATTTGTGCATATTCACTCTGTAGTACCGGATGTCCTAAGTTTTTCTTAAGGTGAACACTAGAGTCATAGGGGGTGGAAATTGGTTGACAATCTATGTAATAAAACTTCCTAAGGATTTTCTCTACATAGTGAGATTGTGATAAAGTTATTCCACTCGAATTTCTTATGATCCTCGTATTTAAGATTAGAGCAGCTTCACCCAAATCCTTCATGTCAAAGTTGTGAGACATAAAGTCCTTTACTTTATTTACAACATGGATATTAGATCCAAAAATTAAAATGTCATCTACATATAGGCACAAGATGACAATATAATCCCCAATTTTTTTATGGTAGACACACGCGTCTGTTTGGTTGATTTTAAAACCATAAGAAAGAATGGTTTGATCAAATTTTTCATGCCATTGTTTGGGTGATTGTTTTAAACCATAAAGTGATCTAATTAATTTACATACTTTCTTTTCTTGACCAGGAGCAATAAAGCCCTCGGGTTGATCCATATAAATTTCTTCTTCTAATTCACCATTTAAGAAAGTAGTTTTTACATCCATTTGGTGTATCATTAGTTTATGTATGACTGCTAAAGTAATTAAGACTCTAATTGTAGTAATCCTTGCCACAGGAGAGTATACATCAAAGTAATCTATATTAGCTTTTTGTGTGAACCCTTTAGCTATCAATCGGGCTTTAAATTTATCTATAGTTCCATCTGGTTTTACTTTTCTTTTAAATATCCATTTACATCCAATAGGTTTACATCTGTGTGGTAAGTCAGTCAAAACCCATGTATTGTTTTGAATTATTGAATCCATTTCATTACTTATGGCTTCCTTTCAGAAAGGTGAGTCAATGGAGTTCATGGCCTCAGAGTATGTGGTTGGAGAATTTTCTATCAGTAATGCATAGAAGTCTTCAAAGACTGTTTCTGTTCTCACTCTCTTACTTCTTCTTGATTCGATAGAAATTTCTTCTTCTTCTCTATGATTAATGTGATTAGAGCTAGAGCTAGATTCATTATTTCCTATATTAGTTTCAATTCTAGTTTTAAAGGGAAATACATTTTCATAATAAATAGCATCTCTAGCCTCAATTATGGTGTTATTAGATATGTCACCTATTTTAGAATTTATTACTAAACATCGGTTTGTGTTACTTGAAAATCTATCTGCATTATTATTCGTGGTGTAGCCTATGAAGATAGCGTCTATAGTTTTAGGTCTAATTTTCTTTCTTTTATTTTTAGGTACTTTCACTTTTGCAAAGCACCCCCACACTTTTAAAAAATTTAAGTTAGGTCTTCTCCTCTTCCAAATTTTATAAGGTGTAGAGTCATTTTGTTTAAATGAAATTCTGTTAAGAATATAACATGCAGTTAAGAGGGCCTCCCCCCACAAGTTCTCGGGTGCGCCTGAACTAATTAGTATTGAGTTAACCATATCTATTAATGTTCTATTTTTCCTTTCAACTACACCGTTGGACTGTGAAGAGTAGGGGGCAGTTACTTCATGGATTATTTCACATTCTTGACAGAATTGAGTGAGTGAGAGAGATATGTACTCTCCTCCTCTATCAGACCTAAGTATTTTAATTTTCTTGTTGGTTTTCCGCTTCAGCCTTATAGATTTGAAATTTAGTTAATACTTCATCTTTTATTTTAATTAGATAGAGATAGCAGTATTTTGATAAGTCATCAATAATGGTCACAAAATATTTGTTGCCACCTCTAGATAATCATCCAGAGTCACATACATCACTATGTATTAACTCTAGAATATCACAGTCTCTATCCACTGTTTTAAATGGTTGTTTGGGTAATTTTGCTTCAACACATATTTCATGTTTTTCATGATTTTTGATATCTATTTTAGGAATTAAGTTTAAACGCATTAATCTTTTGATAGAGTTATAATTAACATGTCCCAATCTTGAATGCCACGTAGAAGATGATTCGACATTCAACACAACTGATTGTTCATTGAAAGAAGATGTGCATACATTCAATTTGAAAAGACCATCACACGGAAATCCCTTGCCAATAAAGGACAAGCCTTTAGTTATTACAACTTTATTTAACTCAAACACTAATTTATATCCTTGCTGCACTAGAAGGGACCCACTAATGAGGTTCCGCCTAATGTCGGGAACATGGTAAACGCTGTGAAGGGTCAATATTTTGCCTGAAGTCAACTTCAGATTTAGTCTCCCAATCCCTAACACATGCGCTTCCGCATTGTTCCCCATCATCACACCTCCGACACCTGAGTCCTGATAAGTGGAAAACCAAGAGTGATCAGCACATACATGAATGTTAGCTCCTGTGTCAATCCACCAATCAATAGTCAAAAGGGTCGAGTTCACCTCAGGGTTTAAGAGAACTGACCTTAGTGTGAGCTCAGATGCTCCAGCATCTGCAGTCACCATGATGACTTGAGGATCAGTTGGAGGACGATCATTTTTCTTCATCTTTCGAGATGACTTCTTACGGAAATAGCATTGATATGCTAGATGGTTCGTCCGCCCACACATGTAGCAGCAACGCTCCCCATTTTTCTCATTTGGCTTTTTATTTTGAGGATTTAGAATTTAAGATTTTTTGTTAAAGAATGGGCAGTGATTTTTTTTAAAATAGTTACGCTTTGGAGGAAAGGATTTCTTATAGATTTTAAATGATTTGTTTTCAACCATATTGGCTTTAGGTTTGTAGTTATGAGTGGAGGCCTCTCTAAGTCTATGCTACTCTTCTACTCTAATGGCACCAAACACTTGGGATAGAGTGAGATTACCTTGAGTGTGGCTAAGTGTTTTGGTAAAATCAGACCAAGAAGGGGGCAGTTTATCCAAGAGGCAGGCGACTTGAAATGATTCATCTAGTTGTGATCCTATGGCTCTTAGTTCGTGGACAATGCCCTCAAATTGGTGTATTTGGTCATTCATTGGTTTATTGTCCACAAACTTAAATTTGTTAAAATCTGATGCCTTAAACCTCTTGATGCCAGCATCATCAAGCCCATATTTAGCCTTTAAGGCATCCCGTAGTTCACTAGCATTTTTGGAATTATAATAAAGGTCATAAAGGTTGTCGGATAGTGCACCTAAGATTATGTGGAGGCAATGGTAATCAACTTCTTCGGGGTTTGTGGAGGTAGATGACTCGGGCTCAGCTTGTGCACGGGATGCACGAGTGCGAACACGTCGGGTGGTGGTTTGGGAGGAACCCGACTCACGACTCTCAGTGGCGCTCTCACTAATGGCTGAAATTAAACCGAGCGTGGTTAACCAAAATCTCATTTGATTTTGCCATCTTCTAAAGTTTCCTCCATCAAATTTCTCCGGTTTGGCACTAAGGGTTTCCTTCGTCATTAGATTGGCCATTTTAGAATAATGTGGGGAAAACACAATCTGTAAATAGAATGTTTTAAGTTTTTGTCAACACACTTGAATTTATAAAATTAACAAATAATTAGTTCTCACAAAATGGCCAATGAACTAAAAATTAATGACATCTCAACAATAGCTTAACTACAATGAGTAATACATTTTTTTTCTACAAGTAGTATTTTTTTTTCAGAAAATAAGAATGATTAGTTTATTAAACTAATGAAAAAATACCACTTTCAGAATATTATTTTCAGAAATAGAACTAAATATTTTCCCTGTAAATAGAAATGATTTTTTAAGATTTAATGTTCTGAAAATAGAATTAATTTACATAAATAGAAGAAATATTAAGAATTTTCTGATTTTCTAAAAGCAGGAATAATGCCTTCAAACAGTAGGAAATATAGAAAATTTCTGACAGTAATATATATATTTTCCTGTGAACAGCAGTATTTTTTTCCAGAAATTAATTTATTATAAACAGAATTTATTTCACACATAAATGATTTTCAGAAATGTAGTTTCTGAAAAATAGAAATAATTATTTTCTAGAAACAAAGTTCAGACATATATTTTCTGAAAATTAATTAATTCTCTGTGAACAACAGTAAGTTTTCAGAAATTAATTTACTGTAAATAGAAATTATTTCATACAAAAATAATTTTCAGAATTACAATTTTTGATTATAGTAAAAGGCCGCTAACTCTTTATAGTGAATTTAACATTAATGCATTTCACACCCTCACTGTTCTAATAACAGTTAAACTATTGGTTTAAATAATTTAGTTATGTTTATGTTACCGGTGTAAACAATGTTCACTTAACAATTAACAACTGATGTAAATAGTTTTAGGTATGTTTACTGCGACAGCTGAACTATTGTATCGTTGTTTAGTTTTATATATATATATATATATATATATATATATATATATATATATCTCGCTCTCTGCGCCTACCAAAATCCTCAAATGAAAGAATTTGACGTCCCCCTTCCACCGCTGCGAGTACCTCCTCTTCCTCTTCCTCCTCTTGTCCTTCCCACACTGCTTTGTCGGTTCGAGGCGTCGGTGGTGGCTTAGCATGATGGCCGGGCTTCTCTGAAACTGTTATCTGAGGCGAGCTCTCCTCGCGGCCCAGGTCCTCTTCTTCACCCCCAAACTCCTTCTTTTTATTTTCGACCATCCGTTGGGCACCCAGTACGCTTTCCCGTATTTTCTGTTGTTGGGATGGTAGAGTGGGTATTTGGGGTGTCGGATTGCTTTTACTGTTAACGGTTCAGACTTCTCGATAGTCCCACACGATGACCATGGTCGTTGTGGACTAAACGACAGTGTTTCCCTGGACACTCAGTTTATCCAATTCTTCCCATTTATATTGTGCTCTATACGAAACATCGTCCTATATTTTTGGCGTAAGCCATTTAGTCTTAGGCCAGGTGTTCATGAGCTATTGAGTCTCTCATGCCAGATATGCTCAGCTTCTCCACCTACTAACTTGAGTTTTCGAACAGTGGTTCAATACAATGACTTTATTTTGAAGGTCTTGTGTGAGGGTGCCTTAAAAAAATATTTCTAGATATTTACATTTTTCCCTAAAGTCTCCATGTCATTAAAAAGGAACTTATTCTTTATTTGCATGTCATTCTCTCTTGAATGTTGATGATGAAAATTCTGCCTCATTTTGACACATAAATGTGTTTTAGAACTTGAGAGTTTGGGTATAATTTTATCATAAACAGTATAGGTGTTGTTTTACCCCTGCTTTGTAATCCGATTATGCAATACACATTGCTTTTCATGTAATGGATTTCACTCATTTGCTTTTATCTAGAAGGTAGTGGATTATCAAGATAATCTTATTAATGACCTGATATCAAATTCCTGTGACCTATTTAACTGCAAGGAGAATCCTTAGTTCGTCTGTGCCACTTATTGGTTTGTCAAACACCAGGTACAATTAAGTTGGAAGAAATCCTTCAACATGTGTTTTTGTGGATGTCAAGGCAAAACGTTTTTCATAGTGAGACCAACATATTATTCTTATGGAGATCATTTTTTGCACAGTGCTTTTTTCTTATGGTTGTCTTGGGAAATCTAGCTCCAATCTCTGAAAAGATACTGTGTCTCCAACACTTAGTTCATTTTTCTTGATCACTTATTCTTCTTACAATCGATCAAAAAAATTAAAAATATTATTTTAATTTAAAAAAATAACATAAACACATGCGCGAAGCGCGTTCATTTGACTAGTATATATATATATATATATATATATATATATATATATATATATATATATATATATATATATATGTTAACTTTTAATATTATTTTAATATATTTCTAACATACGTCTGTGTGTTGGACTTTAATTAGTTAGATGTCATACAACTATAAACTAGTAACCCATTATACAGAGAAAGTATTCTAATAATTTAAACACAGTTTAGTTTTAAGCACATTTATGTTGATAATCACGTTGAGTAACAGTAAAATATGTTCCTATAGAGCTATGGACTGTAATAAATCAGTTAATGGGAATGAATCTGAAATCCCCAGCTCTCCCTCAAATAGAATTACAGGGCTATGGACAGTAATAAAGCAATTAATGGGAACGAATCTGAAATCCCCAGCTCTCTCTCAAACAGACATTGTTTGGTTTGTAACGTACGTTTTAAAAATTGGTATCCTTTTACGAGGACGGTGACTTGTAATATTCTTTTTTTACTTTAAAATAATTTACAGCAATATAACAAGAATAGACTCTTAGAATGATGGATTTATATTACTGAAATTAACAGAAACAATAAATAATTAGAAATAACTTAGTTCAGAAAAGATCTGTCGGGTCGAAACGCGTAGTCGCTCGAACTAAGAGATCTTTTGCCACCTAACGTGCGGGTCTCGCGGTAACGGCCTCTTAGAGATACAACGACTCTCGGATAAGCGATCCTCTCTCTCTCTCGTCGGCACGTCTTCGGAGAGAGTTTTACGAATCTCGATATGACTTCCAAGAACTCAACAGAAATGAAAGGGAAGGTGGAATAAGAAAGGAATGCTCTCTCACGGTTAAAAAAAAAATCGTTTCACTGGTCACCCAATGTGATCTATTTATGGGGTTTTAAGAAAGATTCGATGGAGGAGCCTCCTCTAACGTATCTTTTCTCGTGGGACAACCTATTAAAGTGAGTGGGAGATAATATTTCACATGTAAGAATGTCACTTAAATAGTGACATCCATTGGGTGCACGTGATAAAGTTGAGTGAATGAAGACTTTTAAAACAAAGGAGAGAAAAAAAAAAGCCTGACAAGAACATCGTAGATGGCCTGGCCGATTCCCGCCTGGTTGGGCGCTGCCTTGAATAAAAGAGACCGCGCCGATGCATTTGTTGTTACAGCAGTGTCGGGTGTCGGAGAAGCTACAATGGCCCCTCCATTTTCACGCCGCTGGTGGCGGCAGCACCCCTTTCTAGACAATAATTCACAAGTTTAGCTCCTTGAAACACGGGCTGTCTTGTTGTTACTCGTAATCACGTTAATGCAGTCTTAAACTAAAAAAGATATTAAGCATAACAAACGAACATTTATTTTTATAGATAATTTAGTTTTTATTAAAGTTTTTAGATTTAGATTTAAATAAATTTATTATATTTAGATTTATTTTTTAATTTTTTATTATTATTTATATGTTGACTGGATTCATGAATTATGAAAAATTGAATAATTATATAATATTTAACTTATGTAACGCGTTAGGATTATCTAGCTACTATGGCCTATTTTTGTCGTGATATTTGGAATCATTATAGGTGTACTAATAATTTGTATTTCATTTTGTCTCTCCATGTATTCCTGCACAGAGTTAGTTGATGATCTGGATAGGTAAAGCTCAATATAATGCTAGAACATGCATGGATGAGTATATATGAGTATCCCTTCTGAATGGTTAATTGAATCACCGCTTGATTGCACGAGGGTCAGGTT
This sequence comes from Amorphophallus konjac, assembly GCA_022559845.1. Classification (NCBI taxonomy): domain Eukaryota; kingdom Viridiplantae; phylum Streptophyta; class Magnoliopsida; order Alismatales; family Araceae; genus Amorphophallus; species Amorphophallus konjac. The sequence goes on along the minus strand of CM040124.1, from coordinate 73,026,948 downwards.
CAAAGACATCCATTGCAGACACATCTCCTCGTTGAACACCTCTACTATGTTTTGCTCGGATTCACGGCATTATAAATCAGTGTTACCAGAATCGGATCGAATCGACAGATCGGATCGGTCTGACCGTGAATCGATCCAGGAACTGGTTCGATGAAGACCGGTCCAGTATAATGTTAAAGAACCGGACGAATCGTCATCCGAACTACAATTCGACCGATGAACCGGTCCGACTCGATTCACCATTTAAAATTAAAAAAATAAACGTAAAAATATTTATATATTCAAAATAATTTTTATGTGTGAACAAAATTATCTTATTATTATTTAATATTTTATTTTAAATATGTTTAAAGTTTAAAATTTTAAAAGAGCATAGATGTCAATTGTGAAGAGTGAAGGCTAATGAAATATTATAAAATTTTAAGGTCAATTTATTTAACGTAAGGTTTGACAAACCGAGACGGGAGGGGACGAATCGCCCGTCCCGTCCGGTCCCAGCCACATACTGAGATGACCGATCTGTGGGATGCAACCGGTACACTATCTATATTATTTTAATTTTTTTATATTGAATTTATTTTGTAGGTTGGTAGGTCGAGGGATCTCACATTCAAATGTGAGATCCTTGGTTCGAAACGTGCTATGAACATTATTTTTATTTATTTTTTATATAGTTATTTAAAAAAATTCAAAAGATGACAGGGGACGAGATTCGAACCATAGACAATAATTTAAACCACATGTCACTTAGCCAACTAAGTTAGGAGAACGTTTGAGTTACATTATATTATAATAAATATATATAATATATTTTTGTGTCTCGGTACGTAACGGTATCAACCCGTACCGTCTTATCCCAGGCCGTGACCGGGACGACAAACCCTAATTTAACCATATTATTATTATTATCTACTTGTATAGTTACATAATCATGACAAATAATTATAGATGTATGTTTTTTATTTTGATCATTATACCTTATTTTTTATTGTCTTGGGTTATAAAATCGGGTCGAACTATGTATCAATATTACGATGATGTAACGGTCCAACCAGTTTAAACCGAACCAACTCATTGACCGATTCAGACACCGATTCAGATTCTGATAACATTGCTATAAATAGATCACATTGGATAGTCATTCCTACGGATACTCAACTACTATAATCAAGATAATTTTATGCACTTTTACTTTCTTCCTCTTCCTCTTCATTTTCTATTCTTTATGCTGAAAACTTTGCACCAAAGTTGGGATTTGCAAAGTTCTCCTCGAAGATGTGTTGACAAGAGAGAAGTGATCACCTACCGAGGTCGTCGTATCCCTAGAAAGATATTGCCATGAGAACCACACTTCGACCCAACTGACTATGTTAATTTCTAACTTCTTTTATGTATTTATATTGATTAATTATGTTGCATGTTCTAATTTTTCAGCAGCAGTACCTAACCATCTAAGAGTTCTAATGATTTAATATTACTGAATTATATATATATATATATATATATATATATACATTGTTTCGATTCTTAAAATAAATAAATAAACTTAGTAATTGAAACACGATCAATTATTTTTGAGCGTATCCTCAAGTTTAAACATTCTCTTTTGTTTACACATTAATTAAATGTATATCTAAAAATATATATCACGTTGTTTACACATTAATTACCCAAAATTAGTCATACTTCTCTTTTGTTTACACATCAATTACCCAAAATTGGTCATAAGTGCTTCCATTTAATATTTTATCTTCCAGACTAGAAACTAAAAATAGCTTCCGACTGGAAAGCTTCATCGAACATGCTTAACTGCAAACAAACTTTTTGTTTTAAAGAAGCAATCTTCTGACTTAACCCTTACATCTTCCATACTCCTTTTAGGCTTTAGCAAGAGTTATGCAGATAACACCATGATTTGGGCCTAATGAATAAAAAAACTATTTTTTAGGCAATCACACTAAAATTGACCTTTAATAGCGGAACATGTCAAATTTGGCTTTCGTGTATAGTCATATATATTATTACTGTATAAAAAAGACAGACTTTGGTAGAGAGATTCTCTCGTGTCCGAGGAATTGACACCTTGGATGAGGCAAACGAGAAAAAAATGGGTCAGGGGTCAGTTGGGAATGGGTTTTATGTTACGTGAGAGACAAGGGAGAGAATTACGTTGAGTCTCTTGGATTTAAGAATACGATAGAGTCGAAATAATTAACAGACGGGAGAGAAAGATGAGACTCACGTCATCTTTCTCCTCGAGTACGTAAGGGCGACTTTGACATCGAGGTAAGGGGATGCCTTAATCGACTCCGAAGAGTCGATTAGGATACTCGAGATCGATTAGTCGATTTGTGTGAGGGGGAGGGCGAGAGGAGGCGGGGCCCACCGATTAGCTGGTGTCGGTTAACCGACGGACAACTCATTTGTCAAACGGGGCCTAAGTGTTTAATCGGATGAGATGGGGGCGAGAATAAATCATCTCACCCGGTTATCAAAGTGGCCGTGAACTTTTGGTCGGTGAGTTAGGGTTTTATTAGATTTGTGGGTATAATCATAATTGGAAAAAATGATGGTCTTCTTGCTATGACTATGTAAAGAGGAGTTCCCAATTAAATGTCACCTCTCGGCTCTATGTTTCCTTCCCTTGATCCACTGTGAAGGGACTTGAGAGGATTGGGAGGGGTCGATCTGGATTTTGGGTTGCCATGTTCTTGTAATTTTCTTACTGGAGCACAGTGGCCCTCGAAGACCACTTTCACTACCTCTCCTTCCTCGCTGTTCTTGCTCTTCGATATTTGTATAAATTGAATATAATGGACATGGTAAAACTTACTATACCACTGGCTTTATGAAACCACATCTATTTATCTACTTGTATTCAAAGTGCCATCCGAAATAAACTGGACTACAACCGAGCTTCTCTCTCTCTCCTTCCTCTTGGAGTGGGTATTCGTTAGACTGTCTTCCTTAACAATTCAGATTTCTTAATACATGTTCCCACGGTTCCTCTAACTACGCTGCACTGAGGTTTGGAAGTACTGTTGCAAGAGTGACTAGGCGGTAATGAGGCTAGGTTATATCAATTAAGAGAATGAGGAACCTTAATTGTCAGAGTGATTATCCACTACTCGGTCAACTCCCAATACTTTGTCCTCCTATCTGAATCTGATTGCTGGTGACTTCTGAGGGGTACAAAAATGCTAAAAATTACCTAGCGTGTGTCGCTGGCATATTACTTTGTTGTATGTTAATGGCTGCACACGCAGGCGGGCGCGAACACGCACGCGCTGCCCGCGTGGGCGTCCCCTCCGCGTGCGACCTCTCCCTCTCCTGTTTCTTCTCCTTCCTCCTCCGTTCGCGCCACCATAGAATCACCGCCTCTTGTCTCATGCACTCTCCCTTCTCCCCGTAAATATAACTCATTCACCATGGTAATAAGTTGTCGATGAACGGGAGATTAAAAGGGAAATTTAAGGAGTAGACAGAGAGAAATATTTACGTGAGTGTTAGACTGTAGTAATTCGAATTAAAATAATAGATAAATTAATTATCTTTTCAATTTAAAAAATTGTGAAAAATAATAAAATTATAAAAAATATATGTCCTCGTAGAGAAAAGAATTTCTAACGAAAAATGTCAAAGTCGAAAACCCCAAAAGGAAATTAAAAATAGGTTTATTAGTTCAAATTAGAGTTTATTGGGTTAACTCGGAGTTAATAAGAATCAACCCATAATTAGATTAATTGGACCCTAATTCATGACTTAATGGGCTCAGATTGAATCTCAAACCCTTAGCCCACTTAGGATAGACGATTTCTCTCGAAAACCCTAACCCTAGAACCTCTAATTTTGGATGGCGGCGTTAGAATCGGTCAACCGCGAATTTCTCGCGGAGTTTTATCCCCGAATTTTCTAGATCGAAACCAGGACCCTAGGGGTTCCCTTAGCTCTATAAATTGGAGGCCACGCCCCCAGCAAACCCTATTTTGCTCTGGTGGCCGGCGGCGTGCTAGATCGAGAGAGGTTTCGACGAGTCGAGACAAGGTCGTCTAGGGTTCCGACATCTTCGTCGTCCTCATCTTAAATCCACTAAGGTAGGTTTTCTCTCAGGCCGAATGATGCGGGACGAGTGACACAACCGGGTTAAGACGTACGATTGACTCGAAGTGCGGCCAGCACTTGCACGCTAAACTAAGCCGGGCGGCTGACCACCGTGGCGTTCTCCGGGTGGAGACGTCTCTCAACAAGAGACTCACTCTAGCCCGACGATCCTCCCTGCGAGGGAAACGCGAGATCGTAGCGGTTAAGGAACCACTGTCGCTTAGGGGATGCAGTTCAAGCTCGGTGCTCGAATGGAGTTAAAGGAATGGTTCTCACACTCACAATCGCGGTGATTTTTATTTGGATACGACCCTAATCTCACAAACGCAGCATATATAACAGCATACTAGATAAGCAAATGCGAGTGTAAGAAACGTGCGCGTACCTCCACGACTAGCGCGTGGGGAAGAAAATCCCGACCGAATCTGACAACCCCGATACACAACAAATGATTAATATTACAATTTTAGAATAATGGCCCACTCCACGGAGAGAGGTAAAGGGCTACAATAGTAAATTTCAGGGCTGCTGAAACATGGGTTGCGGGCAGCACTCGTAGGAGACGAGGGAGGCGAGTCGGGGTCGATCGGGTGAGCCGATTGGAAGCCGAGTGGTTCTGCCCACGCTGGTCACCCGGCGCAGCAAAGTTGCGGAGGTCGGTACGGCTAGATGCGACGTCCGATCAGAGTGTCGTTTGTTGGAGAATGTCGACGACTGGATGAAGAACACCTCGGCTAAGTGGCGCGATCAGATATGATCAGATCTGGGCGTGACAGCAACTGCACTAGGGCTCTGATTATGTTCACACAGAACTGCACAGTTAGACAAAGAATTATGGGAAAAATATGCCCCGGTGTCGGAATGGATCGCCACTGGTTGGAGATCGTCGGCGACATCCAGAGGAAGACCTAGACTAAGGGGTTTGGTCAGATCTGCAAGGAGTAAGGCGGGGTAGCTTCTGTAAGTCGCTTCTCGTTCTGGATCGGATCTGCGCAGGGTGGTCGGCACATGCCCACGAAAATATTCGCCAGGATCAGCACGGATCTCCGAAAGATGTGAGGTTGGCGGCGTTGCGAAGAAGACAGAGAGAGGTACGACCTCTCCAGATTTCATATCCAAAGGGGTTGAGGGAAGATCTGGGGAATTTTTGTATCATGGAGGAGTGGATCTGGCTCGCAGGAACAGGCGACGATGCATAGCTTCACCATCGGAATTGTTGCTGGTGATCTGGAACTCTGATCAACGTGAAACTAGCGCTGAGTCGTTCCTAGCTTGCAGCTCTACCTCTGGTAAAATTACAACTTTCATATCTAAAGAGGAGACGATTGTGGGATGTTGGTAATTTGGAGATGAGATCTAGGCGGACAGACTCGGAAGCAGCACTCGAACGTAGCGATAACAGAGCCTCGGTGTTGCACCTCGGTAAGGGGAGTCGAACCCTAGCTAGATCCCGTCGCAGGACTAGCTCTTGAGCATCACACTCAAGGGAGAACACCAAGAGAATCACTCTCTCAAGAATACTCAATTTCATTCAAAACTTCAAATTTCATTAGCTTTCACAAGACACTATACATGAGTTTATATAGACATACAAGGGGGGGAGGGGGAGCTTGGAATGACATGGGGAGGGGGAGAGGGGGGGGGCTGCGGCCAAGACAAGGGGGGAAGGGGTTGCTTCGATGGTGGGAGGGAGGAACCTTCCCTCCTCCTTGAATGGTCATGGAAGGAAGGTGGAATTCCAATCTTGGACCAAGGAAAGCCTACCAAGCAACCCATGCATTCACACCCAAGCCCATAATCCTTTCACACCTAGGTCATGAACCCTCACACCTAATCCCCATTCACACTTGTTCACACTAGATTACCGTTCACACTTGATTACCCATTCACACTTGTGACCCATTCACACTTGTGAACCCATTCATACTAGCACACCTATTCACACTATGCCCCTTTCACACTTCTCCACTCTTGGCCCATTACAATAGTAATTGTCCACATGGACTAAATAGGGTCCACACAAGGTTGAAAAAATGTGGAATCAAGGTGAAAGCTTGATCGATGGTTCCACGTCCTCCTCAAGCTAAAGGGGCTCCGGCGTGTCCTCATCCACCGACGTGTACTGGGGCGTGTGTCCACACCAATTCTCCCGAGGTGAGAGGAACTCGACCCCATTGAGTAAGGGTCCCGATGCTTGAGCTCTCCGCATATGATCAAGGCATTGTTCGTCGTGGGGCATCCTCGCCAACGCACTAAGAAGTGTTTGGTAGGCTCCGTTCTTGGTGGTGGTCACCTGCTCATCCAGTATACAATCTATATGCTTGTGTTGTTGTAATAGGGCTGGAAGAGGTGGACTCTCGGGTGGTGTGTCACTCACAATAGGTAGAGAAAGCCTAAAAGCTCACTAGGAATCACAACGGGGTTTCAATATGCTGCCAGATCTGAAACATTGAACATCGAACTGATACCCTAGTTGTCTGGTAGTTCAATAATGTACGCATTGAATCCCACTCGCTTTACGACTCGAAAGGGGCTGGCACCGTGGGCCTGGAGTTTCTTCACAGTCCCCGAGGGAAATCGTTCAGGTCTAACCCTGACCATGATGTACTATCCCTTTTGGAACTCACGGGCACGTCGGTGTGCGTCAGCTAACTCCTTATACGTGCGTTGCTGGCCTTGAAAACGACGACTATGCAAACTCCTATATGCTCGACAAACAAACTGTATAAATAAAGCAAAACAGACTCATACATGACCCTAGACAAACCTAGACACCCATAATTAATACTAGCATACAAACGAAAAAACCCAAAGTTGAGGACGCCTAGACACCTATGTACCTACTGGCCTCCTATGGGATTTCAGAGGTTTGGGAGGATCACACCCAACTGCACATGGTCCAGGTTTTGAGTACCCGAGACGTCAGCGTGCTCTTCTAATAGCTCATCAAAGAACTCCTCCGCGAGTTCTAGATCCGGCTTATAGCTGACCGGCACTAGCACTGGTGTGGGGTCGCGGGCTGGAGTGTCCGAAATAGCCAACGATTCTCGGGTGGGACACTTGGTTGCAAAATGGCCAACTGCACCACACCTATAGCACTGGTCACGCGGCCCTATGCTCGAGGATGCTCCACCGGTTATCGTCCCTTTTCCCTTGTCTTCTAGACGAGCCGGGGGTGGTTGGAGCTGGGGTCGGGCAGGCAACGTGGGCTGCTGAGGGTGCGGGGTGGGGAATGCTGCCTGTTGGCGAGGGGAAGGATCCCTTGGAGGGAAAGTGTGAGGCCTGAGAGTAGTAGGGTCCTGGCGAGGGGGTTCCGGGGGACGAGACACCAGAAACCGACTATAAGAACTGGGCATGGTACAAGGGTTGGACCCATGCTGATAGAGGGTCTCCGATCCCTGGACAGGAGTGAAGTCCGACTCAAACTGCTCCAACTCGAGAGCGGCCTGATATGTGGCCTCCAGGGTGGTTACATTGCGGCGAAAGAGTTCATACTGAAAGTGGGGCCGCAGACCACGACGGAAGCGGGAAACAGGGACGTCACATCGTAAAAAATATTCATCAAACTCTGCGATGTACTGGGACATGGACCGATCCCCTTGATTGAGATTCTACCACCTGTATAGTTGTCAAAGTGACAAGGCAACCAAGGCGAGCTAGAGGTCCTCGAGTCCCTAAGCGCTTAGGCGCCTGCCTAAGTAGCGCTTAGGCGTCAAGTTCATAAAAAATATCATAATTAATATATTCGTAATTTTTTTATATAAATTAATCATGATTATTACAAATATGGAAAACAGCACTAGTATGAACATAGAAATAAAAATTAATAGAAATGATATTGCAATAAAATATCAAAATTTATTTTGAGATAAAATTAATAATTAAAATTGGACTTTCAGAATAAATAAAATACTAACCTGTTATTTGCCAATTTCTTCCAAAAATATGCAAATCATACTCGAAACAACATACATATGATATAAAGCAGATACGAAAAGAAAAAGACATCTCCCATTATCATTTATCACATACAATCAATAATAAAGTAAACCAACACATAACTGGGAAGTACCATAGATGACCACTGTAAAAAAAATAAGACATACAAAATTCAAATTAAAATTTAAAATACTTTATTAACAAATTAACCCTATTATTAATTGAAAAGGGGAGAAGGCAGGATAGAGAGAGAGGGACTGAGAGAGATAGTTGTGAACTGTGTGTGTGTGAGAGAGAGAGAGAGAGAGGAGGAAGGGTGGGGGAAAGAGAGAAAAGGGGGCAAGGGGAGAGAAGAGATATATAGATAGAGAGAGGGGGTAGGAGAGAGAGGGTGGGTCTCACTGTGAGTGTGAGAGAGAAATAGAGAGAGAGTGTTAGAGTGTGGAGTCCGAACGCGCCATCGTGCACCCTCGCACGCGGATCGACCTGCGCGGTCAGGTCGCAGGGTTCAAGAAGGGGGAGAGAGAGACGAAGATAGAAGGGGGCCGCCTAGGCGCCGCTTTGGGCGCCTAGGCGGCGCCTTTTTCAAGCCCAACAAGGCGTGGGGGCGCCTAGGCTTCGCGAAACCGCCTTCCCACCTAGGCGCCGCTTAAGCGGCGCCTAGGCGGGCGCCTTGACAACTATGGCCACCTGTCAATGAGCCTCTAACGGTACATGGCAAAAAGATACTTAAGCCAAAACTTGTTCTTCATCTCATTCCAAGATTAACATGGGGCTCCTGGCGCTGAAATAGCAAGCTCTGCACATTCCTCCAATAAGTTTACACTTGCCCTAATAGCTTCATTTTAGCAAACTTGACTCTCCGGTGGTCCGTCATCTCGAACCACTCGAAGTAGCGGTCCATGCCAGCCTCCCAATCAAGATAGACCTTCGGGTCCAAGGACCCGTCAAAAGTGGGAGGGTCTGCTCGCACGGTCCTAAGGACTCTATCATCCTCCTCATCTCTCGGCTGATGAAAGCCACGACGGCGTCGGCCATACCCCTCATAAGCATTATCAGACTCATAGTCCTCAAGACCATGGTCACGATGCTGCTGTTTGAGGGCCCGGTGAGGGGCGGGCGCTCCAAGCCATCTGTTGCTTCATTTCCACAACAAAGAGGATTTCCTGCAAGTATTGTTGAAGGACACACTCTACATCCAAGGAAGGCCGTTCACCTTCTTCAAATGGACCATGGACTTCTCCAAGGAAGCTGACTCCCCTCTGGTCCCTATTTGGCTAGAGCTGCCGAACCTCCCGGTGAACTTCTACTGTGAGGCAATGATACTCTCCATCGTCAGGAACATTGGCCCAACCTTGCAAGTCGACCGGAATACCATATGCCTCACACGATCGCTTGCCGCTCGCGTTTGTGTGCAGTTGGACATCTCTAAGACCTCCCCAAGAGGGTCCTCTATTGTCATGGCAACGCACGCTTCTGGCAGCCCATTGAGTATAAGGACTGTAGCATCCCCGATAAATCCCTTTGCGTAAATTCAAAACTCCTTCTTAAAAGAAATCATACAAGAAGGTCTTACATAAAGAACTCAACCTCACAAGGACTATAATGTAAATGTACAAACCAACCCAACTTTATGACATAAAGAATCATGAGGGTTCTATGTAAAGAACCAAACCTTAGGGGGCTAGTATATAAAATTACCACCCAACACTTTATGCATACGTAATCCACCCTTCTTAAAGAATCCTAGGCTTTGGTTAAAGAATTAAACTATAGGAGGACTAGAATACAAATGTGCAAAACAACTTTAAACACATGGGCCCTGATTTGTACATAAGTGGACTTCCACCTTCTCCACTTAGTGAATTGACGCCCCTCACTAGGCCGTCAATTGCAAACTTGAAGACCAAGGATACATGCGTCATTTTTAAGAAGACCCCATTCTAATAAAATATTAATATATATATATATATATATATATATGGATATCACGTGAGGGGGGCAGAAGTGTCTAACAAATGACGCCCTCTTGAAGGGCGTCATTCTCATTAATAATGCCACAATAATGCTACCCAAATAAATGACGCCCTCATGCAAGGCGTCATTTATTAAATGAACGACCCTTTACACGGGCGTCATTTAAACACGTGATTCTAGAAGATTGAGACACGAGCAACCCATTCGAGCTGACAAAAATAATGCCCACTCAGCATGACCCACAAGGCACTAACCAATGCCTTATCATTCCCTATAACTAATCGCATCCGTAGCACTGTCAGAGGCTACTGCTGTACTGCAGAAGCGTCGTCCTCCCGAGGCTACATCCTGCTGCGATCCTGTTGCAGCTCTGAACCTCGTATCACATGTCAAAAGGTAGGTGTTCTCAAATTCTTACCTAACCAGTAGCTAAATAGGTTAACTGATTCATGCTTAGAGTTCGATTAACTAGTTAACCATGCTATATAATCTGAATCAAGCAATAATCATATATATATCATTCTAGTTTAATAGCATGATACATATTATCATGATCTTTATGAGTTGAACATAGTCTATTAAGTATGATTTCATGAGTTTTATGAGTTTTTGAGCATATTAGTTTTTTTTATTATTAACCATATTTTTAAACCTTAATATATAGCCTCTGTTATTAGTGGAATACGTTCATGTTTAAAAATCCGGAGGGCCCCAGCCCTTTTTGTAAATGACGCCCCTGACCAGGGCGTCAATTTAGAAATAGAAGACTGTTATCACAGTCGTCATTTAAATGAAGACACTCCCAGTGTCGTCATTTTAATTTCTAAATTTTCCAGAAGATAATAAATCCAACACATTCAAAAATCAATAACCATCAAACTAGAACACTAAAATTTTACATAAACATGTTCCTAGAATCTTGACATTTTTCTCAACATATTCGTATCATTATTTCCTAATTTAGAACATTTTCACATGGATGAATAGTGCATAAATAGTGTACCAGTTTCTGTAAATGACGCCCCTGAACAGGGCGTCAATTACCAAATTGAAGACTCTGCAAACAGTCATCAATTAATTGAAGACATGCATCATGTCGTCAATTCGATTTCTGGAATTTTGAGTAATTGATAATTCAACACATTCAAAAATCCATAACTATCAACTTAAAGCACTAAATTTTTGCATGAACATGTTTCTGAATCTGACATTTTTCTCAACATATTCATATCATTAATTCCTGATTCAGAACATTTTCACACTGATGAATAGTACATGAATAGTGCATGAATAGTGAAACACTTTTGTAAATGACGCCCCTGACCAGAGCGTCAATTACCAAATTGAAGACTGTGCAAACAGTCGTCAATTAATTGAAGACATGCATGATGTCGTCAATTCGATTTCTGGAATTTTGAGTAATTGATAATTCAACACATTCAAAAATACATAACTATCAAACTAAAGCACGAAATTTATGCATGAACATGTTTCTGGAATCCTGACATTTTTCTCAACATATTCGTATCATTAATTCTTGATTCAGAATATTTTCACACGGATGAATAGTGCATGAATAGTGCATGAATAGTGAAATAATTTTATAAATAACACCCATGACCAGGGCGTCAATTATCAAATTGAAGACTGTGCTAACAGTTGTCAATTAATTGAAGACACCAATGTCGTCAATTCATTTTCTTGAAATTTTTAGAAACCAGTAAATCAAAACATTCAAAAACCTATAACTAATAAACCGGAGCATGAAAATTTTGACTGAACATATTTCTGTGATTCTGAGATTTTTCTCTACCTGTCCATGTCCTCGATTCTTGATTTACGGAAAGAATTAAAAATGAATAGTATTTAAATAGTAAACTGTGACTCATAATGCCGAGCCACCATGTTCAGATAATTATAACTTTTTTAACCTAATGACGAAACTCCTGCATGAACATGGTTCTGAAACCCTCATATTTTTCTCTATTTAACCATGTACTCAATTCCTGATTTACTGAAAGTATTAAAAATGAATAGTGTTTGAATAGTATTTTGAGTCACGGAATGTACCTTCCCGGCGTAAATCACCCTAATTTATTGAATAGTAAAACCCAACAATTTCGCATGAATATGATTCTGAACTCCCAAGAATATCCTTTACCAGTCCATATCCTTACTTTCTATTTTTGAGAAATTTTTACGATATGAATAGTGTATAAAAGTCACTATTTCAATGAATAGTATCACTTTTCCAAATAAAAGAATTTTTTTGATATAGACACGTAGATAGATAGAGAAAAATATAAAGAATCTAACGGTATGCTCGTGCATTAGATTAGATATCATGATTCACATTTATTAATTCTTTCACATTGATGATTAATATACTAAACGATTAATATATACATAAACTTAGAAATGACGACTGTTTAAACAGTCATCGTTCACAAAAATGATGACGGGTGTTATTTGGGTGAATAGTGTAAATGAATAGTAAGTGAATAGTAATGAATAGTAATTGAATAGTATTCTTAAATAGTAAAGTGACATAATTGCATAATGGCCCTTATGGGATGTTCTAACTTTTGTTTAACCTTACTATAGAGTTATCTAGAGTTTTTGTTTAGGAAAAAGTATATAAATTAGTACTTTTTCCCTCATTTCTATCGTGGTTTATACCGACGCAACCCTAAGTCATTTTCTTACATATTATGAGTCCTTGAATTCCATTCCATAAAAATCTACCTTGTATATCCTACTAAGGCAACCCTTGAAACCTTATATTAGCTATAAAATGAGAGTGGATGTCAAAAGTAATACATGAAATGCTGTGCATATAGGGCCCGGTCTGGTCCTGGGAGGAGCACTCGAAATTACTTGTACCTATGGGAGTTTATTGACCACGGTGTTTAGCATTGCACCGGAGTACTTGCTTGACTTGAGACACTCCACCCTACTCTCTCTTTACTCACTTGACTTGACTTGCGTGGCCCAGAACGGGCAATACTTGACTTGTGGCCCGAGAAAGGGTGAAATACTTGCTTGATTGAAATAGCCAAGTCTACTGATACGTACTTAACTTTATTTACTTGAATTAAATTTTATTTGCTCGTACCTGAGATATATTTGTATATGAGTACATACTCGCACTTAAATTCGTAATCGTACATGAATCCCTGCTAGACCCGAAGTGGCATTTACATCTATAATTCTTGAAATACTGCTTGTCAAATACTTGAAATCTTGATATACTCTCTGTATACAGCTCTTGATATCTTATTGTTCATCATGTATAGATATACCTGCATACCCGATTCTTTTATACGTACGTCATGCATAGCCATACTGATAATACATATAAATTGTAATTCACGTAAAGATTGCTCGAATTTGAGATGTAATTCCTACTGAGCGATTCGCTCATCCAGTTGCTTCTTAACATTTTCAAGTAAATCGGATAGCGACAAGAATGGGTTTAAGGCCGAGTGAAGAGTGCTAGAACGCCAACCATCTATCATTAGCTAGTCGTGTCTTTGAATTTATTTGAGTCTACTTTGTATTCCCAGTTATGTCAGTTAGTGGTATAAACCTTGTGCTAAGTCATGTAGCCAAATGTTTGGCTTTCTAAATTTAGAAATTTTCATGGACTATATTTAATACCTTTGATTAATTAAATAATCGTCACTTGGACTATTGAATTTATTAGATTTTTAGTCATTTGCGCACTCCAAAATTTTGTATGTTAAAATTCTTATCGCTCTAATGACACGATCTATATAGACGCGCCACGCATCCGAGTATTTTCCGCGCTCGGGACGTGACAGTCTTCGTGATATCAGAGCCTAGATTTTCAAACCTAGGAAACTAGAAGAAATAAGAGGTTAGAAAAAAAAATTACGGTCATGATTGAAATCTAGGTTAAAAAAAAACGAGAGTCCAAGGATAGATATACCTTACCCGATGAGATGGGTAACACCATGGGTTAAGATCTATAATGACTTTGACCTTATAAATAAACCCGACCTTTATTATTCTTAAACTCTTTTTTAGGATCATGGCTGCTGAAAGAGCACAATGGCGCGAGATGCAGTGCACCGTGCAAGGCCTCACACAGGCACTACAGCAGGTGGCCCAAGGTGGAGCAAACCGTGGAGCGGGAGATCTCCACCGAAGTTTCCGTAACATGAACCCACTGAGGTTCACGGGTTCGTCCGACCCCGAGGATGTCGAGAATTGGCTAAAGGAGATGGAACGAATCTTCCGTGTGATGCAATGCGCGGACGAAGAGAAGGTTTTACTGGCCATATTCCAACTGGAGTGGGACGCTCGATGCTGGTGGGAATCCATAGAAGCAACACTACCAGAAGACCATGTCACATGGGAAGAATTCAAGGAGCATTTCAACAACAAATACTTCTCCGACCATATCCAGGAGAAGAAGGCCGCGGAATTCGCCGTTCTAAAACAACGGGGCTTGAAAGTGGCCGAGTATGAGGCCCAGTTCTCAAGATTATCAAAGTATGCACCCCACTTTGTGTGTACGGAGAAGATGAAGGTGAGAAGATTCCTCAACGGACTTCGGCCCCATTATATCACACAACTTGCCCCGATGGACATCCAAGTCTATTCGGAGATAGTTCCGCGTGCCCAACTACTAGAAGACGCCACCGAATTATCTGAGAGAATCCGAGGAAGAGACAAGAAGGAACCCATCACAAGCCCGGGAAAATTCAAGCAATCATTCTAATAAGAAGTGGTTCTTCATGGGAGGGGAGCTCTCCAAGGCAAAGAAATTCCAGAAGAATGACAGGCCATTCTCCACCGCCACTCCCTCTAAAGAGATTTGCAAGTATTGTGATAAAGCTGGTCATAAGACCAAGGAATGCTGGAGGAAGTTTGGAGCTTATATTCGATGTGGGAGTCACGAGCATCGAATTCCAGACTGCCCGCTGATGAAGGAACAAGACACCAAAGACAAGAAGCGTCCGATAAAGAAACAAGGCCGCCTGTAAGCTCTCCGAGAGACGGAACCCACTGAAGGCGGAATTGTGGAAGGTACTCTCACTATTTGTTCTAAAACTGCTCAAGTTCTATTTGATACCGGAGCAACTCATTCATTCGTTTCCAACCAATTTGCTGCTTCATTTTCTAAGAAACATGAACTGTTAGATTTGGTAATATCTACACCTCTTGGAAACGAGTCTGATATCACTTACCACTATCTAAATTGTGAAGTGATGATTAAGGGAAGCAATTTGCCTGCTGACCTGATATGCCTAGATATGAAGGGTTATGATGTCATACTAGGTGCCGACTGGTTATCCACACACCAAGCGACGGTAGATTGCCGGCATGGCAAGGTAACCTTCGTGGATTTTCCAGAACTAGTTTACAATAGCCCTCGAATAAATCACTTCTTATATCAGCACTCCGAGCTAGTAAACTTATGAATAAGGGATGTATGGCTTTCATAGCTTTCGTGACTACCATAAAAGCCGAGGAGATTAAACTTGAAGACATCCATGTAATTCGGGATTTTCCCGATGTCTTTCCAGAAGAATTGCCCGGCTTACCCCCGGAAAAGGAAGTGTCGTTTACAATCGACCTTGTCCCCGGTGCTGGTCCTGTTTCTAGGGCACCATACAGAATGTACCCTGCTGAGCTGAAGGAACTAAAGGAACAACTAATGGAGTTATTGAACAAGGGTTTTATCAGGCCGAGTACTTCCCCATGGGGAGCACCCGTGCTATTCGTCAAAAAGAAGGACGGATCGATGAGATTATGCATAGATTATCGGCAGCTAAATCATCTTACAATCAAGAACAAGTATCCACCGCCAAGGATTGATGAGCTGTTCGATCAACTATCTGGAGCTTTATATTTCTCCAAGATTGATCTTCGTTCTGGTTACCACCAATTGAAGATCAAAGAAGAAGATATTCATAAAACTACATTCCGAAGTAGGTATGGGCATTACGAATTTACTATTATGCCTTTCGGACTAACAAATGCCCCCGCAGCTTTTATGCAATTAATGAACAACATATTCAGGCCTTATTTAGACCAATTTATTGTGGTCTTTATTGATGATATTCTGATCTATTCAAAGACCGAAGAGATCATGAAGAACACCTCAAGAAGGCATTGCAGATATTAAGGGAAAACAAGCTATATGCCAAATTCAGCAAATGCGAGTTCTGGCTCGAGGAAGTATCCTTCTTAGGCCATATCATTTCGAAGAATGGAATTGCTGTTGACCCATCAAAGGTCAAAGCCATGAAGAACTGGGAACGACCCAGAAATGCAACTGAGATTCGGAGCTTCTTGGGTCTAGCTAGTTACTACCGGCGTTTTATCAAGGACTTCTCCAAAATTGTTGTTCCTCTGACCAGGTTAACCCGTAAAGAAGTGCCTTATGAGTGGAAGGAAGATTGTGAAATGAGTTTCCAAACTTTGAAGGACCTCTTGACCACTGCTCCAGTCTTATCATTACCAATGGAAGGAGAAAAATACGAGGTATATACCGATGCTTCTGGTATTGGCCTCGGATGTGTATTGATGCAGAATGGGAGAGTCATTGCATACTCTTCCCGACAATTGAAGAAGCATGAGAAGAATTACCCGGTTCACGACTTAGAACTGGCTGCGGTAGTATTTGCTTTGAAGATCTGGAGACACTATCTCTACGGAGAACAATTCACTGTGTACTCTGATCATAAAAGCCTCAAGTACTTATTCTCCCAAAAGGAGCTGAACATGCGGCAAAGGCGTTGGCTCGAGTATCTCAAGGATTTCGACTTCACTATATAGTATCATCTTGGTAAGGGTAATTCTGTAGCTGATGCCCTTAATCGAAAGCCGAGAGCGATATTGGCCAACTGTATGATACAAGAATGGAAGCTGTTGGAGAAATTCTCTGAGCTTGATATCAGCACAGATGAGAAGAACATGTGTATTATTCTATCACATATGAGCCTACATCCAGATTTGCTACCTGAAATCAAGGAGCCACAGGAAGAAGATCCCTCTCTAGTGGAGATAAAAAGCAAGCTGGACGAGAGACTTGATTTCAAGCTGGCACCTGATGGCAGATTGCTATTTCATGAACGGACATGTGTGCCCGACTGCCCCGAATTGAAGAAGAAGATTCTTGAAGAAGCTCATAGATCGAGGTACACAATCCACCCTGGAGCCACTAAGATGTACCAAGACTTGAAAAGAACTTTCTGGTGGCCTAACATGAAAAGGGAGGTAGCAGACTTTGTGTCTCGTTGCCTCACATGCCAACAAGTGAAGGCGGAACATCAAAAACCCGCCGGAAAGCTACATCCACTGGATATTCCCAAGTGGAAGTGGGAAGACATTGTCATGGACTTTATCATGGGTTTGCCCAAGTCTAGGGGCGGTTATGATGAAATTTGGGTAATTATCGACCGACTAACTAAATCGGCCCATTTCTTACCCATCAAAAGCCGATGGTCAGTCGACGTACTTACTGCCCTGTGTATTAAGGAGATGGTAAGATTGCATGGAGTTCCCGTCTCGATAGTATCTGATCGAGACCCGCGCTTCACCTCTCATTTTTGGAAGAGTCTACAGCACTCTCTGGGGACGAAACTCAATTACAACACTGTTTTCCATCCCCAGACAGTGGACAGACCGAGAGGACTAATCAAGTTGTGGAAGATATGTTGAGAGCATGCATTATAGACTTCGGCGGAAGTTGGCATGACCACTTACCACTAGTCGAATTGGCATATAACAATAGCTATCATGCCAGTATACAAATGGCACCTTTTGAGGCATTATATGGTAGGAGTTGCCGATCTCCTATATGTTGGGATGAAGTTGGTGAAAAATAAATTTTAGGCCCCTACATGGTGCGAGATTCTACCGAGAAGATACACCTCATCCGAGAAAGGTTAAAGATAGCACAGTCCAGGCAGAAATCTTATGCCAATAACAGAAGGCGAGACCTGGAATTTCAAGTCGAAGATCATGTTTTCCTCGAGGTATCTCCCGGCCGATGCATTAGAAGATTTGGTGTGGAAGGCAAATTAACACCAAGGTTTATCGATCCATTCGAAGTGCTGGAAAGAGTAGGCGAAGTGGCTTATCGCATTGCCCTACCTCCGCAACTGTCAGAAGTGCACAACGTATTTCATGTTTCGATGCTGAAGAAATACATGCACGATCCCTTCCATGTCATTGACCACAATGATTTAGTGGTACAGAAGGACCTTACCTACGAGCAGAAGCCACTGAAGATCCTCGACCGAGAAGTTCGAGTTCTAAGGAAGAAGACGATCCCTATGGTGAAAATCCAATAGAATCGATGTTTAGAACAAGAAGTTACATGGGAAACTGAAGAATTTATGAAAAGAAGATTTCCATAGTTATTCTAATTGTAAGTACTCTGCACCTTTCCTATTCCCGTATAATGTAGTTGAATTTGGGGACCAAATTTGTTTAAGTGGGGGAGGGTGTAGCACCCCCGATAAATACCTTTACGTAAATTCAAAACTTTTTCACAACATATTCGTATCATTATTTTCTGATTTAGAACATTTTCACACGGATGAATAGTACATAAATAGTAAACCAGTTTCTGTAAATGATGCCCCTGACCAGGGCGTCAATTACCAAATTCAAGACTGTGCAAACAATCGTCAATTAATTGAAGACATGTATCATGTCGTCAATTTGATTTCTGGAATTTTGAGTAATTGATAATTCAACATATTCAAAAATCAATAACTATCAACTTAAAGCACTAAATTTTTGTATGAACATGTTTCTGAATCCTGACATTTTTCTCAACATATTTGTATCATTAATTCCAGATTCAGAACATTTTCACACGGATGAATAGTACATGAATAGTGCATGAATAGTGAAACAGTTTTGTAAATGACGCCCCTGACCAGGGCGTCAATTACCAAATTGAAGACTGTGCAAACAGTCGTCAATTAATTGAAGACATGCATCATGTCGTCAATTCGATTTCGGTTAAGGAACCACTGTCGCTTAGGGGATGCAGTTCGAGCTCGATGCTCGAATGGAGTTAAGGAACGGTTCTCACACTCACAATCGCGGTGATTTGTATTTGGATACGACCCTAACCTCACAAACGCAGCATATATAACAGTATACTAGATAAGCAAATGCGAGTGTAAGGAACGTGTGCGTACCTTCACGACTAGCGCGTGGGGAAGGAAACCCCGGCCGAATCTGACAACCCTGATACACAACAAATGATTAATATTATAATTTTAGAATAATGGCCCACACCATGCATGGAGGTAAAGGGCTACAATAGTAAATTTTAGGGTTGCTGAAACACGGGTTGCGAGCAGCACTCGTAGGAGACGAGGGAGGGGAGTCGGGGCCGATCGGGTGAGCCGATTGGAAGCCGAGTGATTCTGCCCGCGCTGGTCACCCGGCGCAGCAAAGTTGTGGAGGTCGGTACGGCTAGATGCGACATCCGATCAGAGTGCCGTTTGTTGGAGAATGTCGACGACTGGATGAAGAACACCTCGGCTAAGTGGCGTGATCAGATCTGATTTGATCTGGGCGTGACAGCAACTACACTAGGGCTCTGATTATGTTCATACAGAACTGCACAGGTAGACAAAGAATTATGGGAAAAATATGCCCCGGTGTCGGAATGGATTGCCACTGGTTGGAGATCATCGGCGACATCCAGATGAAGACCCAGACCAAGGGGTTTGGTTAGATTTGCAAGGAGGAAGGTGGGGCATCTTCTGTAAGTCGCTTCTGGTTCTGGATTGGATCTGCGTAGGGTGGTCGGCGTAGGCCCACAATAATATTCGCCAGGATCAGCACGGATCTATGAACGATGTGAGGTTGGCGGCGTTGCGAAGAAGACAAGGAGAGGTACGACCTCTCCAGATTTCAAATCCAAAGGGGTTGAGGGAAGATCTGGGGGATTTTTGTATCAGGGAGGAGTAAATCTGGCTCGCAGGAATAGGCGGCGATGCATAGCTTCACCATCGGAATTGTTGCTGGTGATCTGGAACTCCGATCGACGTGAAACTAGCACTGAGTCTTTCCTAGCTTACAGCTCTTCCTCTGGTAAAATTACAACCTTCAGATCTGAAGAGGAGACGATTGTGGGAGGTTGGTAATTTGGAGTTGAGATCTGGGTGGACAGACTCGGAAGCAGCACTCGAACGTAGCGATAACAGAGCCTCGGCGTTGCACCTCGGTAAGGGGAGTCGCACCCTAGCTAGATCCCGTCGCAGGACTAGCTCTTGAGCATCACACTCAAGGGAGAACACCAAGAGAATCACTCTATCAAGAATACTCAATTTCATTCAAAACTTCAAATTTCATTAGCTTTCACAAGACACTATACATGAGCTTATATAGACATACAAGGGGGGAGGGGGAGCTTGGAATGACATGGGGAGAGGGGGAGAGGGGGGGGCTGCGACCAAGACAAGTGGGGAAGGGGTTGCTTCGATGGTGGGAGGGAGGAACCTTCCCTCCACCTTGAATGGTCATGGAAGGAAGGTGGAATTCCAATCTTGGACCAAGGAAAGCCTACCAAGCAACCCATGCATTCACACCCAAGCCCATAATCCTTTCACACCTAGGTCATGAACCCTTTCACACCTAATCCCCATTCACACTTGTTCACACTAGATTACCCATTCACACTTGTGACCCATTCACACTTGTGAACCCATTCACACTAGCACACCTATTCACACTATGCCCCTTTCACACTTGTCCACTCTTGGCCCATTACAATAGTAATTGTCCACATGGACTAAATAGGGCCCACACAAGACTAAAAAAATGTGGAATCAAGGTGAAAGCTTGATCGATGGTTCCAGGTCCTCCTCGAGCTAAAGGGGCTCCGGCGTGTCCTCGTCCACCGGCGTGTACTGCGGCGTGTCTCCTCACCAATTCTCCCGTGGTGAGAGGAACTCGACCCCATTGAGTAAGGGTCCCGATGCTTGAGCTCTCCGCATGTGATCAAGGCGTTGTTCGTCTCGGGGCATCATCGCCAACGCACTAAGAAGTGTTTGGTAGGCTCCGTTCTTGGTGGTGGTCACCTGCTCATCCAGTATACAATCTATATGCTTGCGTTATTGTAATGGGACTAGAAGAGGTGGACTCTCGGGTGGTGTGTCACTCACAATAGGTGGAGAAAGCCCAAAAACTCACTAGGAATCACAGCGGGGTTCCAATATGCTGCATGATCTAAAACATTGAACATCGAACTGATACCATAGTCGTCTCGTAGTTCAATAATGTACGCATTGGATCCCACTCGCTTTACTACTCGAAAAGGGCTGGCACCATGGTCCTGGAGTTTCTTCACGGTCCTTGAGGGAAATCGTTCAGGTCTAACCCTGACCATGATGTACTCACCCTTTTGGAACTCACGGACGCGTCGGTGTGCGTCAGCTAACTCCTTATACGTACGTTGCTGGCCTTGAAAATGATGACTATGCAAACTCCTATATGCTCGACAAACAAACTGTATAAATAAAGCAAAACAGACTCATACATGACCCTAGACAAACCTTGACACCCATAAGTAATACTAGCATACAAACGAAAAAACCCAAAGTTGGGGACGCCTAGACACCTATGTACCTACTGGCCTCCTATGGGATTTCAGAGGTTTGGGAGGATCACACCCAACTGCACATGGTCCTGGTTTTGAGTACCCGGGACGTCAGCGTGCTCTTCTAATAGCTCATCAAAGAACTCCTCCGCGAGTTCTGGATCTGACTTATAGCTGACCGGCACTAGCTCTGGTGTGGGGTCGCGGGCTGGAGTGTCCGAAATAGCCAACGATTCTAGGGTGGGACACTTGGTTGCAAAATGGCCAACTCCACCACACCTATAGCACTGGTCACGTGGCCCTGTGCTTGAGGATGGTCCATCGATTATCGTCCCTTTTCCCTTGTCTTCTAGACGAGCCGAGGGTGGTTGGAGCAGGGGTCGGGCAGGCTACGTGGGCTGCTGAGGGCGCGGGGTGGGGAATGCCGCCTGTTGGCGAGGGGAAGGATCCCTTGGAGGGAAAGTGTGAGGCCTGAGAGCAGTAGGGCCCTGGCGAGGGGGTTCCGGGGGACGAGCCACCAGAAATTGACTATAAGAACTGGGCGTGGTACAAGGGTCGGACCCACGTTGATAGATGGTCCCCGATCCCTGGACGGGAGTGAACTCCGACTCAAACTGCTCCAACTCGAGAGCGGCCTGATATGCGACCTCCAGGGTGGTTACATTGCAGCGAAAGAGTTCATACTGAAAGTGGGGTCGTAGACCATGACGGAAGCGGGAAACAGGCATCGTGCTCTCTTCTGAGACGTCACATCGTAAAAAATATTCATCAAACTCTGCGATGTACTGGGACACAGACCGATCCCCTTGGTTGAGATTCTGCCACATGCATAGTTGTCAAGGCGACAAGGCAACCAAGGCGAGCTTGGGGTCCTCGAGTGCCTAAGCGCTTAGGCGCTTGCCTAAGCGTAAGCGCTTAGGCGCCTGCCTAAGCGTAAGCGCTTAGGCGTCAAGTTCATAAAAAATATCATCATTAATATATACGTAATTTTTTTATATAAATTAATCTTGATTATTACAAATATGGAAAACAACACTAGTATGAACATAGAAATAAAAATTAATAGAAGTGATATTGCAATAAAATATCAAAATTTATTTTGAGATAAAATTAACATTAAAAATTGGACTTTCAGAATAAATAAAATACTAACATGTTGTTTACCAATTTCTTCCAAAAATATGCAAATCATACTTGAAACAACATACATATAATATAAAACAGATACGAAAAGAAAAAGACATCTCCCATTATCATTTATCATATACAATCAATAATAAAGTAAACCAACACATAACTAGGGAAGTACCATAGATGACCACTATAAAAAATAAGACATACAAAATTCTAAATTAAAATTTAAAATACTTTATTAACAAATTAACCCCATTATTAATTAAAAATGGGAGAAGGCAGGATAGAGAGAGGGACTGAGAGAGAAAGTTGTGAACTGTGTGTGTGTGAGATAGAGAGAGAGAGGAGGAAGGGTGGGGGAAAGAGAGAGAAGGGGGCAAGGGGAGAGAAGAGATATACAGACAGAGAGAGGGGGTAGGAGAGAGAGAGAGAGAGGGTGGGTCTCACTGTGAGTGTGAGAGATAAATAGAGAGAGAGTGTTAGAGTGTGGAGTCCGAACGCGCTATCGTGCGCCCTCGCACGTGGATCGACCTACGCGGTCAGGTCGCGGGGTTCAAGAAGGGGGAGAGAGAGACAAAGATAGAAGGGGGCCGCCTAGGCGCCGCTTTGGGCGCCTAGGCCACCCAAGTGGCACCTAGGCGGCGCCTTTTTCAAGCCCAACAAGGCGTGGGGGCGCCTAGGCTTCGCGAAACCACCTTCCCGCCTAGGCGCCGCGCCTTGACAACTATGGGCACCTGTCAATGAGCCTCTAACGGTACGTGGCAAAAAGATACTTTAGCTGAAGCTTGTTCTTCATCTCATTCCAAGATTAACATGGGGCTCCTGGCGTTGAAATAGCAAGCTCTGCACATTCCTCCAATAAGTTTGCGCTTGCCCTAACAGCTTCATTTTAGCGAACTTGACTCTCAGGTGGTCCGTCATCTCGAACCACTCGAAGTACCGGTCCATGCCAGCCTCCCAATCAAGATAGACCTTCGGGTCCAAGGACCCATCAAAAGTGGGAGGGTCTGCTCGCGCGGTCCTAAGGACTCTATCGTCCTCCTCATCTCTCGGCTGATGAAAGCCACGATGGCGCCGGCCATACCCCTCATAAGCATTATCGGACTCATAGTCCTCAAGACCAAGGTCACGAAGCTGCGGTTCGAGGGCCCAGTGAGGGGCGGGCGCTCCAAGCCATCTGCTGCTTCGTTTCCATAATAAAGAGGATTTTCTGCAAGTATTATTGAAGGACACACTCTACATCAAAGGAAGGCCGTTCACCTTCTTCAAATGGACCATGGACTTCTCCAAGGAAGCTGACTCCCCTCTGGTCCCTATTTGGTTGGAGCTGCCGAACCTCCCGGTGAACTTCTACTGTGAGGCAATGATACTCTCCATCGCCGAGAACATTGGCCCAACCTTGCAAGTCGACCGGAATACCATATGCCTCACACGATCGCTTGCCGCTCGCGTTTGTGTGTAGTTGGACATCTCTAAGGACCTCCCCAAGAGGGTCCTCTATGGTCATGGCAACGCACGCTTCTGGCAGCCCATTGAGTATAAGGACCCCCCACTCTATTGCAAGTCCTACAAGCGTCTGGGTCACCCTGACTCTAAGTGCAACAAGTCTTCTGCTGGCCCTTCTGCAGATGCCGCTCCCAGTTTGGCACGTCTTGGACGCCTTCCCTCGGTGCTGGCAGTGGTCCCCCCCAAAGCCTACACTTGCGGTCCCCCCTCGGCTCTTGCCCCTCCACCGCAAGACTCTGCTGCACTGCCTACTGGAGATGCAGGTGCTCCTTCCTACTCGCTTCCAGCTCGCTTGCCAAGCCCTGTGACTCCCCCTGCCTTGGCGATTCCACAGGGGTTCATGGCGACTACTCCCCCTCCGGATCTGGGTTCTCCTAGCTTGACAGTACTGCCCCTGTTAGCCGCTGTGAAGCCTGCGGTGTCTGGGCAACCTCCCCACTTGCTTCAGTCGTGGGTGCAGGATCGTTTGCCCAGCCTCCTATGGCTGCTAGCCAGGGTGACCCTGCCAGCCTTTCTCCTCACGTCGAAGACACCCCTTCTTCTGATGATGCTCCCGTGGGCCCTCTACCTGGTCACGCAGCGGTTGACAACCTTTCAGTTGGTGTTGTCACGTCTGCTGCTCCCCCGACCATCTCGCCGCCTGTTGCCCCTCCAGCCTCCCCACGTAAGCCCCTTGTGGCTCCTCCATACGCCTTTGGTGCTGCTCCAACTGCCATTTGCCTCTGCTGCTCCCTTGGCGCCTCCTCTACCCGCGGTGGTTGACCCCTCTTAATGCTCTGCTGAGCCTGCTACCCCTTCGGGCGTCGAGGTTCAGCCACCACCCGCTTCTCCTCTCGCCACGGCTGCTCCTGTGGTGGTCCCTGCCACCTCCCCTGCGGTGCGACAGGTGGTTCCTTCCCCTACAGCGTCTGCTTCTTCTGAAGGTGGTGACAAGGTGGGGGCCGAGTGTGCCTTCGGCCAGCCAGCAGACCCACCCGATGGTGCTTCTCCATCCATCCCGACTGCTCTGGTAGGCCCGACTGCCGCCCGCGACCCCCCTCCCTCCCTGCGGTCTGATCCTCCCCGCGGCCGCCTGAGCTCCGACGATGGATAGCGGTGGGGGGGGGGGAGGCCATGTTCCTCCCTCACCCCTCTCTAGTCATAGCCGCTGGTATCCGCCGCTGGTCTCCCTGTTGCGGTTCCCGCTCTTGGTCTACCTTGCTCGGCCGTGGGTGTCTTGGCATCTCCGGCTGCGAGCGGTCCTGGGGCGCCGCCGTCTGGGGCGTCCTTCGGTGCGCCTCATCTTGGGCCTACTCCCTCCTTGCCTGGGCTCTCCCCCGGCGCTGGTGGTTCCCGCATCCCTACCGCTGCTGTCCTTTGCTTCGTTTCTGGGGTTGGTAGTTCGGCCACGAATAACAGTGGTCGTCTTGGTGTCTTAGCGTCTCCGGCGGCGGGTGGTGGGGCTGCCCATGTCGTTCCTCCGTATCCTTATGCTGCCAAGCCTCCACCCGCCTCGACTGTGTCCCTGCTCACCGGTGTTGGAGCTCAGCTTCGGCTCTCTCCTCCGGTCGGCCTCCCCTCCACAGTGCCTCACTTAACCACCGGTTGCCACATTTTTCGCCACCCCAGCACGCTACCGCTGGCGGGATCTAGTGCCTCGGTTTCCTCCTCTGTTGACCTTCTTCCTTTGTTGACCTCTACCCTTCGGACCTCTACCTCGCCGACTCTAGCTCCGCATTTGGTCTCCACATCACCTGCCCTGGATGGGACACCGACTTTAAACGATGCTCTATTTTTGCAGTTTGAATCCTCCCCATCGTCTGCCTGCGGTCTCTGCATCACCCCCTCCATCCTTGGCACTACTCCTGCGGGCGAGACGCCTACCCTTGAGGCAGCTGCTGGCGTTGGTGGTTGCCTAGAGGTGGCAACTCCCCCTCTGCTTGGTGTTTTGCATCCTGCTGCTGGCGGTGGCATCTCCGGTGCCATCCTACATCCGTTAGATGCCCCCCTTCTTGGTCGTGAATTCGTGTTGGGCCCCCCCGTGCCCTCGTCGTCCAACGGCGCTGCTCCTTCGACGCAGCCCTCCTACTCTATCGGTGGTTTGCCCACATGCGCGTAGGCTCCCCTCCCGGCTGCCCCTGCCCCATCGTTCTCCCAGGCCCTCTTGCCGACCTTCTCGCCTCCACCGCTTGGGCTTGCGGTTCACCCACCAGCTTTCACCGACTCTGGTGAGCCCGTCGCGTTCTTCTCCTCCGACGAGGTCCATACCTCATGCAACCCTCTCCAACATGCTGTAATTGCCAAAACTCCTCATGGGCGTCCACCGTTTCAAGACATCCGAAGGCATCTGTGATGCGGGACGGGACCAAGGACACGATAAGCTCGCGATCGTCCCTTAACGAGGGAAGCGTCGGATGTGCGCGGTTGAGAAACCGGCTGTGAGCTAGGGTGGTCGGCTCTCACTTGTGCCCGGATCGGGTCACGGGACGGTCTCGCACTCTCTCGCAGCAGCAGTGATATGAAAATAAAGCGAGCTAGATACCCCTACACATGCTCTCTAGCAGCGGCATAAACAAGCATATATAGAAATAAGCGAAATGCCAAGTGTAGGAGCGAATACGATACCTCCACGCGCTCGGCGTGGGGACGACGGACCCGGCCGAAACTCGTACTCCCGGAATAATATTACACAATATTACAGAAATGCAAGCCGCTGCCCACTCCACGCAGGGAGGTAAAGGGCTACACAATGGGGTCCGGGAGGACCGAATTCAGGTTGACGGGCGGCTTCTCGCGCTGTTTCGGCAACACCCGAACACGTGACGGTGGGGCCCACGTGCTGTCCGGAGGGGCCGTGTGGGACCCGGTGGCACCGCTGTAGTGGTGGATGCCCGGAGGGTCTCTCCTTGGGATGGCGGCGCGCTGGAACGCCGGCCGGAGGCCCGGCGGCTCCGTTCGGCACCGGTCGGAAAAACCGGCCACGGACCTGCACTTTCTGATTTTCAGCGCGCGCTCGGACGGGAACGGACGCTGCGATCAGATCCGATGTCGGATTGACACGAAATTAGCGCCGTTTGAAAGCTGACTCGAAGTACTTCAATGTAGGCCTAGAGATCTACCCTGGATCTTCGCTGATCTTGACTTATGGAATTTACAACCTCCTGTTGTACAGTAACTAAACACTCAGATCTGCAGAGCTGATATCTGATAACTGCCGTTGACCGCTAGGAAGAACTTGGATTCAGACTTCGACTTCTTCATGAAAGTTGTAGGATTTTGAGTTGGGAAGATGGCAAAGTTAGTTTGGACACGTTTGGATGTGTCTATGCATTTCTATGATTTGTTTACTGGAGGAAGGTCGGATCTAGGATCTGACTGGAAGTACTGTAGCTCCGGTAGAACATGAATTTTGAAAAATAGGTAAAAGACTCAAAAAAAATTAATAAAAATTGTGGAGGTAGGGAAAAATGGACAGAATTCCCAGTTAAATTGGGAGGTCTAACAAAATTTAAAAGGGTGGTAGAAGGGGACGAACTCAAAGGTTCTGTCACTGTAGATAGAGACAGATCTGATTTGAGTTTGGGGAATGAACGAAGTGGAAACAATATGAAACGGGGGAATTTGGAGCTGAATTTTTTTGTGGGGAAGGGTCTATAAGGTAGGAACCAACCCTCAAAATTTGAAGTCGATCTGAACTCGTGGCTGACTTGAGGAATTTCCGAGCTTCACCTCTGTCCAGCAAGACAGAACACCGAAATTGATCCCGTGGCGGCTCGAAGGCGGCACGAACGGCGGCGGCGGCGGCACCGGTGATGATCAGAGGTTGAGAGGGGATGAAGGGAGGTAGAACCACTCTAGATCTGGGGTTGAAGGTGGAAGAACAGCAGGGGGAGGAGAGAGGGGCGCACCAAGCTCCAAGAGACTCAACAATTTTCTGATTTTTTCATTGAATTTCTTATGAAAATACAACATTATATATGACTCCAATCAAATCTAATATGGACCCTTGGATCAAGGTTGGGGATTGAATGGCTGAGATGAGGTGTGAATAACACACCAAATACAATTGTTTAATCCACCTTGACCATCTCCATTCAACCTTAGACTAATTACATTCAAACTCCACCTAATACACACCAACCAAGCCACCAAGCCTAATAAGGCCAAAGAAGCTTGCGCCCCCCTTCATGGGCCAAGGCCATTCATGGGCCAAGAGCAACCTAATAGCTCATGCTAGGCATGGGCTCTTCCCACTTAGTTGGCCCATGAGGGAGTGTAACCCAAGTTGGGCCTTAAGTGCATTAGTGACCCATTAGACACCTAATGACCCAATATGGCATAAGCTCCTTAATGGACTCTACTAATGGCAACCTAGCCATGGACTCTACATTACAAATGGCCCATTGGCTTGATATAAGCCTTACAAGGAGCCCAAATAAAAGAAATCACACAATTACAATCTTATACAAGCCATAACACACAAATACACTTCACCCGTGTATGGAAATCGCCTTTGATGCCCCATCAATTCTCCCCGGGTGGGAGGAACTCGACCCCGTCGAGTAGGGGTATGGCTGCTCCGGTACTCCGGCGGATCTGTCACCGTGCCAAGTAACGTGGGTATGCTCCACTCCAAATGATCGGCACCTGCTCATTCCATATATACTCGATATGCGCACTGCTATGGCTAAAGGTGGTCACTCCGAAGGGGCACTCTCAAAAGGAAGGAAACAGCTCGAAGACTCACTAGGAATCACCGCTGAGTCCCTATAGGTGACTGATCCGGATATAGAAGTAAAACCGATCCCATACTCATCAAGTGAGTCGACTCGCTTCACACTCATAAGAGAACGACACGAGCTTGCATAAGACACATGCAGACTCACCATGCACTGACACATGAATGAAAATCACACAAACAATCGACTCAAAATCACCACACAAACAAACCACACAAAGAAAACACACCGACTCATACACGACTCTAGACTAAGGTGGTAGCAGCAAACCCACTAGGTGGCGACATCCTGGGCGGCCGAAGGGTCGCCCAGCTCTTCCCCCATGGCATAGTATTCATCGGCCAGTGCCTCATCGGCCTCGTAATCGACATGCTCAAGCTCGGGAGGTGCGGATCCTCCAACACCTAAGGCTAGGGTGGTGCGAGCGGGACACTCACTAGCAATGTGGCCGTACCCGTGACAGTGGAAATATTGTATTCGCGATCGACTACTCTCCCCGATAAGAGGGGCCTTACCCTTATCATCCCGCCGGGTAGGGGGTGTAGGCAACAATGGGGGAGATGTAGGTGCCTTGGACAAGAGTGGAGGGGGTGCCGGTACGAGAGGACGGGCTATAGGAGCTGGGGGACGGGCAAAGGGTGCCGGTGGTTGGGATGGAAATAGATCCCGGGGTGGAGGAGGGCGAGGCCGTGGAGCGAAGTGCTCCTGACGGGTGGGCTCCTGAGGTCGAGCCATGGGAGGCCGCTGATGTGGGCCTATAGAGTGACGGGGCTCAGTACTACGGAGAGGGGTGGGGCCCAACCGATGGCTAGACTCGAACTCTCCCTCAAATTGCTCCATCTCGAGAGCAACCTGATATGCCTCTTCCAACGTCTTGGCATTGCGGCGGAAAAGCTCATACTGGTAGTGTGGCCGCAAACCACGTCGAAAGCGGGACACGGGCATGGTACTCTCCTCCGTGACACCACATCGTAGAAAGTACTCATCAAACTCCGCGATGTATTCGGAGACGGACCGGTCTCCCTGGCTAAGACTTTGCCATCTATCGATGAGTCGCTGGCGGTATGTGGGAGGAAGGTACTTTTGCCGAAGTTTATTCTTCATCTCGGCCCATGTGTCGATCGGGGGTTCTAGCCGCTGAAGTAGCAGGCTCTCCACATTCTTCCAATAGGTTTGTGCCTGCCTCATGAGTTTCATGGTGGCAAATCGGACCCTTCGACGCTCCGACATATCATACCATTCAAAATAACGGTCCATGCCAAACTCCCAATCTAGGTAGACTTTCGGATCCAAAGACCCGTAAAAAGCGGGAGGATCCGCTCGCACGGTCTTAAGGACCCGATCATCATCCTCATCTCGTTGTGGCTGAAAACCACGACGGCGTTGACCATACCCCTCGTAGGCATTGTCGGACCCATAGTCCTCGAGACCAAGGTCACGGTGTGGTAGTTGGGGAACCCGAGGAGGGGCGGGTGGAGGAACTAGTGGTGGCTGGTTTTGGACCGCGGGAGCGGCCTGGACTTGGGCCATGGGAGCGGGTTGGACTTGGGCCACCGCGGGAGGAGGTGTGGGTGGACCTTGGGCTGTCCCAAGAGGGTCCCCGTGTGACATCCTTTCTAACCGCCCAACGAGGTCTTGGACCGACCTATCGGAGTTCTCCAAGCGTCCCTCCATGGCCCTAAGGCGACCATCCATATTATCGGAGAAAGTCCGAAAGTTAGCATCGGATTGGTCCAACCTAGTCATAATGGCCATCATCGCCTCCTGTAGGGAGTGGAAGTCTCCCGAGGTATCCCGTGGGTTGGCCATAGGTGGGGGTGGGGGTGAGTACTGAGTACCCCGACGAGTGGGCATGCAAACACACTGACTAGAAGACACCGACTAAAGTAAAACACACTAATGCAAAATGATGCGCCTAGACTTAACCAAAACTCGGTACGCGGCGGAGATAATCGACCCGAAGGTCACTCGCACAAGTGTGCGGCCTTCCCGATAGGCGTAACCTAACGGTCGGACAACACCTTTTATATACCGAGTAAAGGGATGCAATGCGAAAAGACACTCTTTTTTTGTGTTTTAAAACAATGATGATCCTAAACACGACTTAGACCGACTAATGACTAGACGTAAAGGACACTCTTTTTTTTTTCTTTTTGACACCCTAGACTCAAACTACTCTGATACCAAATTGATGCGGGACGGGACCAAGGACACGACAAGCTCGCGATCGTCCCTTAACGAGGGAAGCGTCGGATGTGCGCGGTTGAGAAACCGGCTGTGAGCTAGGGTGGTCGGCTCTCACTTGTGCCCGGATCGGGTCACGGGACGGTCTCGCACTCTCTCGCAGCAGCAGTGATATGAAAATAAAGCGAGCTAGATATCCCTACACATGCTCTCTAGCAGCGGCATAAACAAGCATATATAGAAATAAGCGAAATGCCAAGTGTAGGAGCGAATACGATACCTCCACGCGCTCGGCGTGGGGACGACGGACCCGGCCGAAACTCGTACTCCCGGAACAATATTACACAATATTACAGAAATGCAAGCCGCTGCCCACTCCACGCAGGGAGGTAAAGGGCTACACAATGGGGTCCGGGAGGACCGAATTCGGGTTGACGGGCGGCTTCTCGCGCTGTTTCGGCAACACCCGAACACGTGACGGTGGGGCCCACGTGCTGTCCGGAGGGGCCGTGTGGGACCCGGTGGCACCGCTGTAGTGGTGGATGCCCGGAGGGTCTCTCCTTGGGATGGCGGCGCGCTGGAACGCCGGCCGGAGGCCCGGCGGCTCCGTTCGGCACCGGTCGGAAAAACCGGCCACGGACCTGCACTTTCTGATTTTCAGCGCGCGCTCGGACGGGAACGGACGCTGCGATCAGATCCGATGTCGGATTGACACGAAATTAGCGCCGTTGGAAAGCTGACTCGAAGTACTTCAATGTAGGCCTAGAGATCTGCCCTGGATCTTCGCTGATCTTAACTTATGGAATTTACAACCTCCTGTTGTACAGTAACTAAACACTCAGATCTGCAGAGCTGATATCTGATAACTGCCGTTGACCGCTAGGAAGAACTTGGATTCAGACTTCGACTTCTTCATGAAAGTTGTAGGATTGTGAGTTGGGAAGATGGAAAAGTTGGTTTGGACACGTTTGGATGTGTCTATGCATTTCTATGATTTGTTTACTGGAGGAAGGTCGGATCTGGGATCTGACTGGAAGTACTGTAGCTCCGGTAGAACATGAATTTTGAAAAATAGGTAAAAGACTCAACAAAAATTAATAAAAATTGTGGAGCTAGGGAAAAATGGACAGAATTTCCAGTTAAATTGGGAGGTCTAACAAAATTTAAACGGGTGGTAGAAGGGGAAGAACTCAAAGGTTCTGTCACTGTAGACAGAGACAGATCTGATTTGAGTTTGGGGAATGAACGAAGTGGAAACAATATGAAACGGGGGAATTTGGAGCTGAAGTTTTTTGTGGGGAAGGGTCTATAAGGTAGGAACCAACCCTCAAAATTTGAAGTCGATCTGAACTCTTGGCTGACTTGAGGAATTTCCTAGCTTCACCTCTGTCCAGCAAGACAGAACACCGAAATTGATCCCGTGGCGGCTCGAAGGCGGCACGAACGGCGGCGGCGGCGGCACCGGTGAAGATCAGAGGTTGAGAGGGGATGAAGGGAGGTAGAACCACTCTAGATCTGGGGTTGAAGGTGGAAGAACAGCAGGGGGAGGAGAGAGGGGCGCACCAAGCTCCAAGAGACTCAACAATTTTCTGATTTTTTCATTGAATTTCTTATGAAAATACAACATTATATATGACTCCAATCAAATCTAATATGGACCCTTGGATCAAGGGTTGGGGATTGAATGGCTGAGATGAGGTGTGAATAACACACCAAATACAATTGTTTAATCCACCTTGACCATCTCCATTCAACCTTAGACTAATTACATTCAAACTCCACCTAATACACACCAACCAAGCCACCAAGCCTAATAAGGCCAAAGAAGCTTGCGCCCCCCTTCATGGGCCAAGGCCATTCATGGGCCAAGAGCAACCTAATAGCTCATGCTAGGCATGGGCTCTTCCCACTTAGTTGGCCCATGAGGGAGTGTAACCCAAGTTGGGCCTTAAGTGCATTAGTGACCCATTAGACACCTAATGACCCAATATGGCATAAGCTCCTTAATGGACTCTACTAATGGCAACCTAGCCATGGACTCTACATTACAAATGGCCCATTGGCTTGAAATAAGCCTTACAAGGAGCCCAAATAAAAGAAATCACACAATTACAATCTTATACAAGCCATAACACACAAATACACTTCACCCGTGTATGGAAATCGCCTTTGATGCCCCATCAATCTGGCCCAACGGTTTGCCCTTCGAGCGGACTTCCTCATCAGCGCCCTCGACTCCCGCCACCTCCTCATCTTGTTCCAGAACCTCGACGACTTCCTACAGGTTCTCCTCAAGGAAGCCTTGTTCATCCACGGGAGGTTATTCAGATTCTCCGCCTGGTCCATGGACTTCTCACCTGACTGCGACTCTCCTCTAGTCCCCGTTTGGCTGGAGTTGCCCGCCCTCCCGGCAAACTTCTTCAACGACGCCATGGTTCACTCCATTGTCGGGAGTATCGGCCCAGAACTCAAGGTGGATCGTAGCACCTCTTATCTGCTGCGTTCACATGCGGCTCGAGTGTGCGTTCAACTAGACGTGTCCGTTCCCCTCCTGCCTCATGTTTGGGTGGGCATTGGGGGAGGCGGGTATTGGAAACCCATCGCTTACCCAGACCCTCTGTCGTTCTGCTGCGGCTACCGACACCTTGGCCACGTCATGGGGAAGTGCAAGAAGTCGCAAGGATCTGCCCAAGTCGCTACTGCGAGTAGCCCCTCGCCTGTGCCTACACCCATCGTCCTTGCTGCTCCTGTCCAACCCGTTGCCGCCAGCTCTCTGCCCCGGCTAGTGTCCTTCGAGCTATCGGCTGTGGAATGGCTCCCTGCGTCCACCTCATCCTCGGCTATCCCAGCGGCTGTTCACCTCACATCAATGGAACTTGGCGCCTCTCAGTTGCCTGGCGCCTGCAGTCACCCAGTCTCGACCCCTACTGCTTCTACCTGCTCCCCTGCGTGTGGGATCCACGGGCCGCCCGCCGCGTCTTTGCCAGTCCCCCTGGCCTCGACTGTCGCCAACGGTTCTAATGCTACTGCATTGGAGGAGCCTGCTGCCTCCCCCGCACTCTCTCCACCCACCGTTCCTTATCCACCTGATGTTGTTCCACCCACCGTGATTGCCTCTCAGGGAATCAATCCTATTCATGTTGATGCTCCTCTCATGGGTGGCCTTCCTACGTGTGTAGTTAGGCCCACTGTTGCTGTTGGGCCCTTGGTGCCTTCCATGCCGCCCCTACAGCGCGATCATGTCATCCCGGCTCTCCGAGCCGACCGCCGTGATGAGGGACCACTCCCCTCTGCTGCTCCTCTGGTCGCTCCGCCTGTAAAGCCGTGCGACGTTTCCGTTGACGTTGCTACTGCCTCTACAGCCGTGGGCTTTTCTCTTAGCGCAGCATCTTGGCAGCTTTCTCCCCGGACTGGCCCGTCTCCTCCCCGACCCCCTTTCGCTCCCCCTTTGCCACGGGATGCCTCCCCTTCGGATTCTGAATCGGAACCTGAGAACCGCCAACCGTGGACTCCACCCCCTGGTGCGATTGTTGTCCCTATCCATTTGGCCCCGGTGAGGACCTCAAAAGCTGGACACACATGATGAATGCCAAAAAGAAGGCTGAACAACAGTCTGAACGCAACCTGTGCTCCCGACGCCGCTTCTAGGTTTTGTTTTGGGACCTCTATCGGGTTACATCTGCGTCTGTTAGTCATCGCTTCATGGGACTGTCTTCTCCCCCCCTCGTCTGTAGCCCCAGTGTTTGGGTGCTTTTGTCCCTCCTTCTCCTTACCCCTTTGTCTTGTATTTCCTGCTTTGATTAATGAAAATCGCTTGCCTGGTGGCTGAGGTCGAGCGTCCATCCCCTTCTGTAATGAAGGGTTGAACGGTTTGCCTCATCCCCCTTGCAAGTATGACTTTAGTTAAAAAAAGGGGGCGGGCTGAGGAGCATGTGTGGGCTGGTCCTGGGCCGCGGGAGTGGGCTGGACCTGGGCCATGGGAGTGACTTGGCATTAGGCCGCCGCTGGAGCGGGTGTGGGTGGGCCCTGGGCCGCTCCAAGAGGATCTCCGTGTGACATTCTATCCAACCGTCCGACCAGATCTTGGACAGATCTGCCAGATGACTCCATGCGTTCCTCCATGGCCCTAAGGCGGCCATCCATATGGTTAGAGAAGCTCCTAAAGGTCGCCTCGGACTGGTCCAACTGGGCCATGAGGGCCATCATCGCCTCATGCAAGGAGTGTAGGTCTCCAGGGGCGGTATCCCGTGGGTTTGCCATAGACGCGGGGCGATGGTATTGGGTTCCTTGCTGGGTGGGCATGCACGACACGAAGGTTGGAATGCACTAACTAATGTGAACTGAGGAACCTAGACTCAACCAATATCCGGTACGTGGTGGAGTTCTTGATCCGAAGATCCAACTCACGCAAGATTGCTACCTTCCCGATAGGCATAACCTATCATTCTGAAAACACCTTTTGATATACCGAATATAAGAATAAAATACAACACCTAAGACATGACTACCCTAGACTTAACATTCTCTGATACCAATTTGATGTTGGACGAGTGACACGACTGGGCTAAGACGTACGACCGACTCGAAGTGCGGCCAGCACTTGCACGCTAAGGTAAGCCGGGCGGCTGACCAACATGGCGTTCTCCAGATGGAGACGTCTCTCAACAAGAAACTCACTCTAGCCCGACCATCGTCCCTGTGAGAGAAACGCGGGATCGCAGCGGTTAAGGAACCATTGTCGCCTAGGGGATGCAGTTCAAGCTCGGTGCTCGACTGGAGTTAAGGAACGGTTCTCACACTCATAATCGCAGTGATTTGTATTTGGATACGGCCCTAATCTCACAAACGCAACATATATAACAGCATACTAGATAAGCAAATGTGAGTGTAAGGAACGTGCGCGTACCTCCACGACTAGTGCGTGGGGAAGAAAACCCCGACCGAATCCGATAACCCCGATACACAACAAATGATTAATATTACAATTTTAGAATAATGGCCCACTCCACGCAAGGAGGTAAAGGGCTACAACACAAAATTTTGGGGCTTCTAGAACACGGGTTGACGGTCCGCACTCGTAG
The DNA here is from genome assembly GCA_022559845.1 of Amorphophallus konjac. Lineage (NCBI taxonomy): Eukaryota > Viridiplantae > Streptophyta > Magnoliopsida > Alismatales > Araceae > Amorphophallus > Amorphophallus konjac. The sequence continues at coordinate 72,990,706 of CM040124.1, read as the reverse complement.
GAGATGAGGGAGGCAAGTCGGGGCCGATCAGGTGAGCCGATTGGAAGCCGAGTGGTTCTGCCCGCGCTGGTCACCCGGGGTAGCAAAGTTGCGGAGGTCGGTACGGCTAGATACGACGTCCGATCTGAGTGCCGTTTGTTGGAGAATGTCGATGACTGAATGAAGAACACCTCGGCTAAGTGGCACGATCAAATATGATCAGATATCAGCGTGACAGCAACTGCACTAGGGCTCTAGTTCTGTTCACACAAAACTGCACAGGTAGATAACGAATTATGGGAAAAATATGCCCCGGTGTCAGAATGGATCGCTGCTGGATGGAGATCGTTGCCGACGTCCAGAAAAAGAACCAGACCAAGGGGTTTGGATAGATCTGCAAGGAGGAAGGCAGGGTAGCTTCTGCAATTGACTTCTGGTTCTGGATCGGATCTACATAGGGTGGTCGGCGCAGTCCCACAAAAATATTCGCCACGATCAGCACAGATCTCCGAACGATGCGAGGTTGGCGGCATTGCGAATCAGACAAGGAGAGGTATGACCTATCCAGATTTCAGATCCAAATGGGTTGAGGGAAGATCTGGGAGATTTTCGTATCAGGGAAGAGTGGATCTGGCTCGCAGGAACAGGCGGCGATGCGTAGCTTCACCGTCGAAATTGTTGTTGGTGATCTGGAACTCCGATCGACGCAAACAAGTACTGAGTAGTTCCTAGCTTGCAGCTCTACCTCTGGTAAAATTACCAGCTTCATATCTAAAGAGGAGACGATTGTGGGAGGTTGGTGATTTGGAGATGAGATCTGGGCGGGCAGACTCAGAAGCAGCACTCAAATGTAGCGATAACAGAGCCTCGGCGTCGCACCTCGGCAAGGGGAGTCGCACCCCAGCTAGATCCCGCCGCAGGACTAGCTCTTGAGCATCACACTCAAGGGAGAACACCAAGAGAATCACTCTCTCAAGAACACTGAATTTTCTTTCAAAACTTCAAAATTTCATTAGCTTTCACAAGACACTATACATGGGTTTATATAGACATACAAGAGGGAGAGGGGGAGCTTGGAATGACCTGGGGAGAGGGGGAGAGGGGGGGGGGCTGCGGCCAAGACAAGGGGGGGAGGGGTTGCTTCGATGGTGGTGTTGGTTTTAATGTGTCCCTTCTTTTGCAAGATGGGCTATGATGCCAACTATGATGAAAGTATGAGCCAAGTAATGAAATCACTCAACCTATGAACATGTGAATCATGAACCTAGGCAACCAGCACAAGTTCTAGCATGGGCATGCTAACTCAATCAAAACCAAACTAAGCAAATAAAGAAAAACGTACGCCGGGGCGTGGAATAAGGAATAAAGGAAAACACACCGTATAGGTGGAACAAGCCAAAGTAAAGAGGAGATATGATGAAAGAGAAAGCTAATGCCCAAACTAAGGAAAGATGTGATCGCCACTAAGGTAAAAATAAGCCAAATACCTGATAAATACCTTAGAATAGGAGGATGATGCACCCGCCCACGGGAGAGAGAAAGCAACCAGGAAACTGTAGCTTTGCAATATGTAACAGCCGAAGACAGATGCGCCACAGAAAGTGTGACGATCCCACGATAGACCGCTACAAGACTCTAACGCGCTTGTGATAGACCGTCAGAGCTTCTGCAGAATAGAAGTTGGGAATCTTTTGATCTCCAAGCTTTTCAGCCGGCCAGAGAGCTTGGGCCTCGTGCTATGGACTCTGTAAACCTGCAAAAGAGTGTAGAACACAAGAAAAATAACCCAGATTAGCCCTTAGATAAAGTAGTATCAATAAATCAAAGAAACTTAAAAACATGCAAAAGGAAAGGGAAATGCCGGGGAGGTTAGTTTTTTTACCCCTCTGGGTATTTTAAAAGATGGGAGGATGTTTTAAATGGATGCAGAAAGATGGAAGAGCGTGGTAGAAGAAGAGGGACAACGCTATAATGCATGGATGAGGGAAAAGACACTAAAATGACAACTTGACTGAACTAAACCCTTGGAATCAATACTCCCTGGACTTTGGAAGCAGATGGACGTGGGAAGCAGTTCTCCTTTGCTGGTTCTAGCTCCAGAATGCGGCAGCACTTCGCCGCGAACTCCAGATGTCTCCCCCTCCAGCCATGAAGTCAAGGGTTCTATTTATAGACCCTCAAACTCTCCGGTCGAGTTGAGGATAATCCAGCTAGAAAGTAGCACGTTTCTTGGCAAACTCTCGAAGATAATACTCCCAAGAGTCCATAGAAACAAACAGAAGGTTCTAAGGATCAGATTTGGAAGAGAAATCAAAGAATCAAACTCTTAATTCGGCCTCGGAGTAGCAGAGAAAGAGCAGTTCTGCTAGAACTCTCTATTTGATGTAACGGCTGCACGATAGACCGCCACAAGGATGTAACACTCCAAGGATGGACCGTCACACAACCCTATCCATTAAAAGATAAGATCAATGGGCGAAGTTTACGATCATAGGACTCTAGATGGATGTAACGGTCAAGGGTAGACGCGTTACAATGAATGTAACGGCCGCACGATAAGCCGTCACACTCAACGGATAGGCTAAAAAGATAAGCTTGAAAGAAGCCATAAGCTTAAGGACTCTGGGATGATGTAACAGACCAAGGTAGATGCGTTAGAGGATCGTAACGCACCCTCAAAGGACCGTTAGAGACAAATAGAACACAAATGAAATGAAAGTTTGCTAAGCTTCATCCAGCGGAAAGAGGTAAGGAACTAGACCCAACCAAGGAGACATGACCCATGAAATAAATCTCAAATTGACCAAGAAGGCTCAACAAAGGTGAACAACTCGGAGCATCATATGGAATGAACAAGGAGATGACCCGACTTATTGGTCATAAAACGGGTGTCAACAGATGCCCCTCCTTAACATCCTCTTTGCAGGGGAACGAGCGGAGGTGAAGCGAAAGCGAAATGGAACACGGAGATGAAGCGGAGATGAAGCAGTGCGGACTGAAAAGCGGGCGTTAAGACAAACGACACCCGTTCTCAACCAATGAGCGATAGGAATTTTCTGGAAAACTTCAAACCAATCACAAGGAAATAGCCAACCAAATGACGCATGTCTGGAGGAACTAACAACTAAGGAAAGGAAAACACGGCCAGCGACCGGAGCAACGAAAAGGAAAGAGACGATTAACTAACCTCCAGACAGGAATCTCTAGCTAACTTGATCAAGCGAGCAGACCGAAGGAAACTTTCTAATTCAGAGTGGAATGATTCTCCTTATTCGAGATCTTTAAACACAGCTATTCACCATTATTGAGACACCTGGACGGATGAGGCTCATGAATGCTCAAAGATGCGTATGATGCATGCTGGGCTAAAGGAAAAATAAATCATTAAAATGAATGCAAAGAAAGAATAAAATAGCAAGATACTCGAGAATAATATTGCTAGACCGGAGAAACTAGGGTCAGGATACCATCTGCAACCATGGCGTGCAAGATAGAACCATCGTCCCCAAGCTTTTCCAACCTAACGACCTATCCAACGATTAAACATGTGCACTTAGATCATCATCATTTTTGTTTAAGGAGAATATCAGATCCCAGAACACATGAATGACCAGCCGATTCTCGAGATAGTATATCATATATAACATATAGTAATGCATAAAGGGATAGGGAATCAGGATACAATACATGACTTACCTGCTTGGCGAATGAAAGCATGATGGCGCAACATGTGGATGTTCATGACTTTTATCCATAGAAAGAGAGGTTAGCCAACAACAATTAATCATGAGCATAAAATAAGGCCTAACCATTCATTGTATTGAGCATAAAAGCATGATGATAATTCAAGCACAAAATTTTGATAAAGAGGGCATTATTATTCATCAAATGTTTCAAAGTCTCTGACGGTCTAAGATAGATGCGTCAGACTCATGTAACGGTCTAAAATAGACGCGTCACACAGTGTCGATTCACATTTTTCAAAAATAAACAACTTCATAACTTGACGGTCCAAGAGAGACGCGTCAGAGACTATGACGGTCTTACGATCGACCGTTACATTTTCTGAGCATTCAAAGAAAACAAACCGAACGGCCGTGACCCTCATTCGCTCACACGCCCAAACACACAACACCCAAAATCAAAACACCCTACCGGCGACTCCTCCGTCAAACGAACGATGGCCGGCGGCGAGCCCTCCCAACCACCGAAGGTGAGAGAGAAGGGAAAGAAGAAGATGGCGATCAAGCGCCTCCGACGTCGGATAGAACAGGAGAAAACTACACCGGCGGCGAGCCCTCCGGCAAACGAACCAACGGAGGAGGCTTCCCCCATGACCGTGGAGGAGGCTGAGGAAACCATGGGGAAGGCCACTGGCGAGGAAGAAGCCACGGCAAGGGAGAAGAAGAAGAAAAGGAGCCAAGAGCCCGAGGTAGGTCGCCCACCTCAAAAAACCCCAATTTCCTCAAAAATTTGCATGCATGTACGTTTAGAGGGTGGAAATGGGTCTGGGGACCCATTAGGAACCAGTGTAGGCCTTTATGGTCATTTTCAGGAGCTAAGGCAAACAAAGGGGATAATGCCCCATTGCAGAAGATGTGACGGTCGTTGCAGCGACCGTCACAGACCTGACGCACCACCCTTGGTGCGTCAGATGACTGTGACGCGTTACCACAGGGCCGTCAGAGTGACCAGAGGCAGAAGCATTTTTTTGGGATTTTTCAGTTTATTCAATTTTTGTTGTTTTCATTTCTATTAATGTTATGCAATGAAATTATGATGTAATGACTGACTTATGCTCTAATTGTGCAAGGGAAAAGAAGAACGAGGATTTCTTGGCTCCAGATCCAGGCGGTATACCAGGCATTGCCTGAGTTTCAGAGAGAGAGATTGGCCGGGATGGGATTTGCCGAGGTGCTGAGCATCGAGGTGACCAGACGGATACGCCATTGCTATACGTACTCCACAAGAGATGGGAACCCGTGAGCTGAGCATTCATCTTCCCATGGGGTTACATGATCCCCACATTGGAAGATATGGCGAGGATCACCGGCTTGCGAGTCCACGGAGCTGCCGTGACCGGGTGGACATATGGAGATTACAGAGTGCTAGCTCAGGAGCTGCTGGGCTTAGACTTGATCAGGCCGGGGCACACATCATCCCAGCTTTTGAGGTCGAGATTGCAAGACAGCTTGGGACTGAAATGAGCGGCTATAGCGGTCGGTGAGCTCCCCGAGCAGCATATAGACCGAGTGATTGAGCAGGTGCGCCCGCGAGTGGGGGCAGAGGTAGGACAGGAGGGAGACCGAGTCCTGAAACGATTTCTGTTGCTGTTGTTTGGAAAACTACTTTTTCCGACCCGAGTAGATGTGATCAGCTGTAGGCTGCTGCCACTGCTAGAAGACTTGGGCAGAGTGGGGAAATATGCATGGGGAGCGGCAGCGCTTGCCTTCCTCTTCGAGTCGTTCAGCACCACAGACCAACGAACGATGCTAGGCGGCTTCTCGCCTTTCCTTCAGGTAAACACTAGACTCTAAATGCCTTCTATATGATTATGATTATGCAAATGATGCAATTTACCTACACTTGACTCTAAATGCAGATCTGGAGCTTCGTGTACCTCCCGAGGATTGGGCGAAGCACTCAGATGTACCCCGAGCAGATCCCGATCGCGAGGCGATGGGTGGTAGCGAGGGACACGGGATCGATCAACCGGCTGACCTGGGCCATTCAGGATGATCTAGACTCATTCCCACACGCATCGGTAAGCTCCAAACTTAAACTTCCTTAAATGCTCTTAACTCTTTCTAAATGCTTTCTAAGTGCTTCTATATGCTGACATGGACTTAATTGCCTTTTCAGGTGAGCTGGACACCATACCGGGATGAGGGCTACGAGGGACGGCCATGGGTCAAGGCATCCCTGGCATACATCGGGCGAGATGTTTGGCTACATTGCATCAATGTGATCGAGCCGCTGCATTACCGCATGATCCTGAGGACACGGGGACTCCATCAGCCAGAGGTGACATTCCCCCGCAGAGATGATGAGCGCCCGGGCAAATCTTCAAAGGGCATTAGTGGAGACGTCGATTGGTGTGCCCGGAAGGCAAAGTATGTTCATGATTGGAACAAGAGAGGCTGGGCGGTGAAAGACCGGGCAGACAGCGATGAGGCCTACCTCAAGGCCTACTCCCATCGGTACGGCGACCAGGTGTTTAGAGGCACCCGACGACCGGTATGAACTTCTAAACTCAAACCCTTGTCTATTCCAATTAATATTTCTATATGCACTGACTCATGCCTTTTAAATGCAGCTAGACCCACAGGGACGCATAGCCGAGCTCAAGGGACTCCTCCATGCTACCATCCAGCAGAGGGATGAGTACCGGACCGCCTTGGAGTTCTTGGTGAGAAACTAAAACTTAAGACTTAAATGCTCATGCTTATGATGCAAATTCGACTGACCTTGACTTCTAAATGCAGCGGGCCGAGGGAGCCCAAAGAGCAGGACCGGATGCTCCATCCTCGTCGTCACAGCCTGCCGGGGGTAGAGCTGAGTAGGATGCAGAGTTTGCTCGAGCGATAGCTCGGGCCGAGGAGGCAGAGGCCACCCTCGCGGAGCGGTTAAGAGTCTAAACCTAAATGCTTCTTTAGACTTAAAATGCTTCTAACTATGCAAATGTCTAACGGACTGACTATGCAAAATGTAGGCGAGAGAGCTGACCGTAGCGATGGTCGAGGCGGAACGCGCTCGAGCGCAGGCAGAGCGACTCCGGAGAGAGCTGGCTCAGGCACGAGCCGAGGTGGAGAGAATCCGCACCAGGACAGCGGATCTGGAGCGTTACCAGACCGAGGCCCGTGAGACGTGGCGTCAGATCTTTGAGTTGAAGATCGAGCTGCGGACGATGGAGCAGACGGTGAGGATGATGGACCGCGGACCGGAGCGGAGTGCTTCATAGAGTGGAGCACGGAGGAGTGTCGCCCTGAGCGGGTCAGCAGCAAATTTCCTTGTCAGCTCCTCTGGCGAGCGGAGGAACGAGAGGGCAGAGCAGGTGTGGACGCACTAAAATTTGGAAAGAATCAGTTCGTTTGTTGATCGGGCTTCATTCGTTTATTTAGTGTGAGGGCGTGCCAGTCATAAAGTGACGATTTATTCGGGCTTCATGGAAGCCCATGGTGCGCGCGATCTGACTAATCAGACAATTGTGTAGTTCGTGTCGGGACGAAAGCCCACCGTGCCGTAAAGGCCACGGCGTTATTTACATCCCCCATACGGGGGAACACCCTTGATTGATTGCCGGGAATAAGGGCCCTACGGCCTGAAATTCATGGTAATAAAGCGAGAAAAAAGATCTCGGGTCACGTTGAAACGAACCCGTGTTGGGGCGTAAAATGTTCATAGATACATATATGTTGGTCACTCACGGACCATTTCGTGTTCGGACAGAAGTCCGCATTTGTAGCGTCGAAGACGATGATAAAACTGTGCGGATGTCTGCCGTAGGTACGGCAAGTTTAATGCGGATGCGGGATCGGATCCCGTAAGAAGTGGGTCAAGCTGATGGACTATAGGCCCAAGAGGTGCACAGATCATGACCATGTCGGGGATTCCGAGGTCCACGTCCGATACCATGGGGCATCATTGCTTTTCTCTTCACGCACAGTCCGGGGAAGCAAGTTGTTAAATGTGAAACCCGAACTCCCCAACGTGCGCCCTCGCACGCGGATCGACCTGCGCGGTCAGGTCGCGGGGTGTTGCAACAATAGGAGGCAGATGGCGCGTCGGAATTGGAGCAAGTGTGGGGGGGCACGCCGGATTAACATGGCACAAAGGGGCCGCGCCGTTTTAAGGTGCCACAAGGAGCAAGAGAGGAGGAGGGCGCGCCGTTTCACACGGCGCCGGATTAAGTGGAGTGTAAGGGTAAGGCAATGGAGCACGCCATTTTTGGGGTGGAAAAGGAAGGAACTAGGGGTTAAACCGGCGCGTCGTGTATGTGGTTTGGAATGGAAATGGGCGCGTCGTTTTAGGATCTGAAGAGGGAGGGCGCACTGGTTTAGCATTCAAAGAAGGAAATGGGGGCTTTTGTGAGGAGGTTTAAAATGGCGCGGTGGAACAGTGGCCGCGCCGCTTTAACTCGCGCCGGAATAGCTATATGGGGTTGTTTCAAAGCTCTGTTTGTTGCATTTTCTTTTTCTTTCACCCGTAGGTTGGTTGAATGGTTCGTTTGTTCATCTGACTGATGGATTAAGTTGATGAAAGGGGGGGGTTTAGTCGTTTTCGTTGTTTATTAAGATGAATCGGCATGAATGTTCAAGTGTTTTATTCAGGGAGTTTGTTCACATAGGCTTACTGTGTATTAGTTTGAAGGTTGAGTTTGTTCTCCGGAGGGTGCTTTCTTCATTTGTTCTCGTGGGTTCTTAGCCCCTGGCAAAAATCGGACAGCACCTCCTCCGGACTGAGGCTTGCTGGAGAGAAGCGAAGGCCACCAAACGGATTGCTCCGGGATGACCCACAAAAATGCGGAACGGCCTCACGGCGGTCCGTTAGCCCAAGTGTGAGTGTGGAATGCTCGAGGGCCAGCCTACGAGAGCGACCACGACTCACGGGCGATGATCTTTGAAGCTGGACAAATGTTTGCCACAGTAGGGCAAGAAGTATTCATCCATCGAGTGGGTTACCTTGAGGGTCATGCCATGGAGCGGCAGACCTCAAAGACCCCCAGATGATCAAAGAGTGAGAATGGGAAGCAAGGATCGGAGCGACGGAGACTGAGCTTGCAAAAAAAAGGTTTTCCTTTATTCATCCACACAAACTGGGGAAGGAGTCTTGATATAGAGAAGATGGAAATGAAAGCATTACAAAAAAAGGGAAAATACATTCGACAGAGAGAGAGAGAAGCATTAGACGGAGGAGGGAGAGAGAGACCAGGCTTCTCCCTCTCAGAACCACTCCTCACCCTCACTCCCCTCTCTTCGCTTCATCTCACCTCTCCGATGCGAGGAAGCAGCTTCTTTTATCTTCGATGGACTCTTCCTCTCAGAAGATCTCACCTCTCTTTCCCTTTCTTCTCCCGTTGCACACTGCTCAGCCGAGAGAGAGAGAGCCAGCCTCTCCTCCTATTTTCATAGTAATGCCCCTTTTTATAGAATGGCTCGCCTGGGAGGTTCCTGCCACTTCCACCTCATCCACGACGAAGCTTGGAGTTGACATGGTGCGCTGGACGACGCTGGTTCGTGCCGTACGCGGCTATTCGTCCGAGGATGAGATGGTCGCAGGTCTGCAGGGGTTGCTTCGCCGTTACCGCTCCTGTGCTGTCGAACGGAGGCAGAGACAGAGCGTCGGGCATTGAATGTCCCCTGCGCATCACATTTTTGCCGAACAGAGTATCGTGCCAGAGATGGGATAGAATGATGTTAAAACGGCAAGGTCACTATTCCCCCGCGCCGTTTTAAACCCACATGAAATTAGCGCGCCGGGTAAGGTTGTAAGAGGTGGCGCCGTATTAAGCATTTCAAGGAATAATGGCCCTTTTGTGAGCACGCCGGGTATGCCAAGGGGCGCGCCGGATTAAAGCAATGCAAAGGGGGTGGTGCCGTTTTAAACCAATCATGGGGTGGCGCCGTTTTAAGCCTCAAAGTGATTCTTCTCGGAAGCGCGGCCATTTATATGAATGTTGGCATTCCCGGAATGTTTTAGTTGCAATGCATGGCCTCCGCAATGTTCCGTTCGTAGCTTCTAGGGCTCGGTCCAGATGTTGCGTGACTTTCGGTGCATGCCGGGCTGTGCCCGAGTTCCCGCCTTTTCTTTGATTCTGCTCTCGGCATGGCCAGTCGTAGAGTTGTGGCCGTATCTTCTACCCGGGGGCTTCCTTAACGGATGGCGGACCACCAAGTGAGTTCTCGTCCTGGTTGGGCGAGGTATGGGTTTGTTCATCCCTCTCATGTTCGACTTGCGCTTGAACGCGTAGACGCGAGTGTCGTATGATCATCATCATCATCATTTTTTTGACGTCCACAAATGCCCCCCACTCGCGGGTGGCGCAAGCGAGGGACGAGTGCGCGGGACTCACGAGTGTAGAGTTCTTCGAGAAGATGCCTGTTCTTCCGGGCTAGTGGCATGCTGGTCCGGTGCTAATTCACGGGAGAGCGCCCACTCCTCAGCGAAGGGATGAGGGTACCGCTCCACCGCGTGCGCACGTGGGTCAAGGGGTTTTTTGTTCATCGACTTAGATGGAAGGTCCAAGCCGAAGCGAAAGAGGTTTCTTCTTGTTCATCGACCTGGACGAAAGGTCCGAGCCAAGCAAAGGCATTCTTTTTGTTCATCGACTTGGACGGAAGGTCTGAGCCAAGCAAAGGCGTTCTTTCTATTCATCGACTTGGATGGAAGGTCTAAGCCAAGGGTTTATTCGTCAGTGGGACTGGGAGTTGTAATATTGAGGTGGTTTATTCATTGACATGAGGTTAATGCCAAAGCAAGGGCCTTTTGTTCATGGCTTCAGACGGAAGGTCTGGGCCACAGGTTTGTGCGTCGGTGCCGACATGGAGTCGGAGACCGACGTGGTTTAATCGTTGACACGGGGTTAGTGCCAAAGCAAGGGTATTTTTATTCATGGCACCAGACGGAAGGTCCGGGCCACTGGTTCATTCATCGATGCCGACAGGGAGTCGGAGACCGACGTGGTTTGTTCATCGGCACGAGGTTAGTGCCAAAGCAAGGGTCTTTTTGTTCATGGCACCAGACGGAAGGTCCGGGCCACTGGTTCGTTCATCGATGCCGACAGGGAGTCGGAGACCGACGTGGTTTGTTCATCGGCATGGGGTTGGTGCCAAAGCAAGGGTCCTTTTGTTCATGGAACCGGGTGAAAGGTTCGGACCACAGGTTTGTTCATCGATGCCGACAGGGAGTCAGAGACCGACGTGGTTTGTTCATTGACACGGGGTTGGTGCCAAAGCAAGGGGGAAGGTTGATTCCCCAACCCCGGATGAAAGGTTTGGGTGGGGTGTCCTTCGTCAGTGCCGACAAGGTGTCGAGGGCTGACATGGCTGATTCGTTTATTGGGATACTCGAAGATAAAAGTGAGTGTTAATAAAGGGAGACTGATTCCTCCACTCCTTTTTCCCTTTTTTTTTCTCTTTTTTTTCTTTTTTTCTTCTTTTTTTTTCTTTTTGTTCTTCTTCTTCTTCTTTTTTTTCTTCTCTTTTTTTTTGAAACGCAAGATAAATAGTGCCCAAACCATCTAGGTAATAGTAATGCAAATTCGCCCGGGGCGGGGCGGAGAAATGCATTATTCATTGAAGGGGGGAATCGGAGCGTGGTACAACCTCAGATGCCTACCATTGAGGGGCGGAAACTAAACCTCCCCCCGATGGTCGACGATTACATACGCTCTGCCCTCGTAGACTTTCTAGACTACATAGGGTCCAAGCCAATTCTCATTCAGCTTGCCCTTGGGATTGGAAGCCATGACTTCTCTTCTCTTCACCATAACGAGGTCACCCTTCTTGAATTCGCGTTCCTTGAAGAGCTTGTCGAAGGCGCGAGCTATCCGGGCCTGATAGACCTGGATGTTCTACTAGGCTTGGAGCCGTTTCCCCTCTAAGTTGGAGAGCTCTTCGAGCCTTCGCTCGACATTTGTTTGTTCTTCCCGGACCAACCCGTGCTGGATTGCGACCCGAAGGGAGGGTATTTCAAGCTCGATGGGGACAATTGCCTCTAAGCCATACACCAAGGAGAAGGGTGAACAACCCGTTGGAGTTTTGTATATAGTTTCGTATGCGCATAGGGCCTCGTACATTTTCTCTTCCCAGTCTCTCTTGTTAGAACTAACAATTTTGGACAGGAGAGTACAAAGAGTTTTATTGAAAGCTTCAGCCAAGCCATTGGCCTGTGGGTTATAAGGGGTTGACGTCCTCCAGTCAATCTTGTACTTTTCTGCCAGTCGGTAGACTTTCTGGTTGCGGAAGTGACTTCCATTGTCTGAGATAATTCGGTTCGGAGTGCCAAATCGGAACATGATGTTGCGGCGGACAAACCTGGCAACGATTTCCCCGGTCACTTCTTTCAAGGCAACAGCTTCCGCCCAGCGGGAGAAGTAATCAGTTGCGGCCAAGATGTACTTGCACCCAGCGGATGATGCGGGCAGTGGACCCACGACGTCTGTTCCCCATTGGGCAAAAGGCCAACTCGGTAGTGTTGGATGCAGCGGCACGGGTGGCCTTCTAAGCACCGTGGCGTGCTCCTGGCATTTCTGACAAGACTTGGCATACTTGCAGCAGTCGTCGAACATTGTCGGCCAATAGTAGCCGAGCTTCTTTATTTCAATCTTCATTTTCGGTCCTGCCTGATGTGCACCAGCTGTTCCGGCGTGAACCTCTTTCATGACTTTCCAAGCTTCTTCAGTGGATAAACATCGGAGGAGCACCTTCCATTAGGCGTCTGCCATAATTCGGAATAGGATTCCATTCCGGACCTCGTAAGAGTCCTTTGTTCTGATTAACTTGATCTTCTCTTCCCTTTGCCTGGGTAGTTGCTGATATTTAAACCACTGCAAAAGGGGGTCCCTCCAGTCGGGTAGGCTAATGGCTTCTACTGTGGCGGCCTCAAGTTCTTCTTCTTCTGCCCTTCTATCATGCTAGGCAGTTGGCGCTGATTCACCACCCTGACGCTGAGGGATCCATCTGGCGGGACTGCTAATGAACTTGCCAATTTCGCCAGTGCATCGGCTTGTGCATTTTCCCCCCTGGCGACGTGGCCTATCTCAATGAGGTAGAACTGCTACAAGAGCCGTTTCGCCTTAGCATGGTAAGGGAGTAGTTCAGGTTTTCGTACGTCAAACTGTCCTTGGACTTGCTTGACGACCAATAATGAATTGCCAAATACTTGTAGCATTTTAATCTTCATTTGCAAAGTGACTTGGAGACCGATGATCAGAGCTTCATACTCTGTCTCGTTATTTGTGTAGGGCTTTTTAATGGAGCAGGATGTATGAAATACTTCTCCCTCAGGGGATTTAAGGACGATGCCAGCCCCGTCCCGTACTTTTGTGTGTCCAGACAGGGTTGTTTCTGTTCTTGAAGCTCCATCAAAGTGCAGCTGCCAGGCGATCTGTTGGGCCTAGTTCACCTCCAGTGTTTCATCTTCAGGCAACTCTGTGGCCAGTGGGGAATCTTCAGGCACAAGGTGTGCTGCAAAGAAATCGGCCATGGCTTGACCCTTAACGGCCTTCTGCGGCATATAGGTGATGTCGAATTCCATTAACAGTACGGCCCACTTGCCAAGACGTCCCTTCAGAACTGGCTGGGAGAGAATATGCTTGACTGGGTCAGCCTTAGAAATCAGGCTCACTTCATGCGAGAGCATGTAATGCCTCAGCTTCTTGACTGCGAAGACCAAGGCGAGACAAACCTTCTCAATCGGGGTGTATTTTGCTTCTGCCCCCATTAGTCTTCGGATAAGGTAATAAAGAGCTTGCTCCTTCCCCTCATCATTGTTCTGGGCGAGCATTGCCCCCAACGAACATTCGGTGGCAGCTATATATAGAATAAGTGGCCTCCCCCTGACAGGTGCCCCCAGCACATGCGGGGTCTTTAAGTAATCCTTCAGCCGATCGAAGGCCTTCTTGACATTCCTGGTTCCAGTTGAAAGGTGCATTCTTCATCATTAATTTGTGGAATGGCTGACAGCGCCCCGACAAATTGGAGATAAATCTCCGGATGTAAGCCAGCCGGCCTTGTAGGGATCTTAACTCTCCCAGATTCTTCGGAGGAGGTAGCTCCTGAATGGCTTTTATTTTAAAGGGGTCGATCTTAATCCCCCTATATCGGACAATGTAGCCGAGGAGCTTTCCACTAGAGACGCCGAAGGCACACTTCATTAGGTTCATTTTCAGCTCATACCGCCGGAGTCTCTCGAAGATGACTCTAAGGTCATTCAGGTGATCCCCCCTTTCCTTTGTCTTGACGACCAAATCATCAATGTAGCATTCGACTTTGCTATATAGCAGTTCGTTGAATATCTTGGTCATCGCCCGCTGGTAAGTGGCGCCAGCGTTCTTGAGGCCGAAGGGCATTCTTTTTAGTGGAATATCCCTTTAGGCGACCGGAAGGCCGTATGAATTCGGTCGTGCTCAGCTATCCAGATTTGATTATAGCCGGGCGATCCATCCATGAAGGACAAGGCCCCATGGCCAGTAGTTGCATCAATCATTACTTCGGTGATGGGTACCGGAAAGTCATCTTTTGGGTAAGCTTTATTCAGGTCGCGGAAGTCCACGCAGATCCTGATCTGTCCATTCTTCTTCTTCACTGGCACAATGTTGGCCAACCAAGTAGTGTATTGATTTTTAGCTACAAAATCGACATCTATGAGCTTGTCGACTTCTTTGCAAATCTATTTTATCAGCTCCGGCCTCATACACCGGGGGGACTGCTTCACCGGTGCCACCTTGGGATCAATAGCTAGAATATGTTGAGTCACGCCGGGGCTCAGGCTGGGCATCTCTTTATAGTTCCAGGCGAAACAGTCCCGGAATTCTTGCAGCAACTTGACATATTGTCCCCTCTCCTGTGGAGGAAGAAGGGCACTCAGAAAGGTTGGCCTGGGGTCACCTTTTGTGTTTAGGTTAATTTCAAAGAGCTCATCCACTGTGGCCTGGCCGCCATCTTCAATTTTCGGGGGTGCTGGTAGCAGGTCGATGAAATCCTTGTCTTCACCATCTTCTGCTTCAAGGACACCATAGGCATCTTCTTGCTCTGCCTCGTTGGGTAACGAGGCTTTGCTTGTTTCCCCCTCTATTAGGCTTGCTGTGTGTGGCTCTGGGGGGCTCTCTTGTGTGGAGAAGTAAAGGACTTCTTCGGGATCTTCTTTGTAATTGTCATAGACGGCTCTTGCAGGGGCTGAGGTGATTGATTGCCATACTGGGGGCTGCTGCTCTGCTGGTGGCTGGGTTTCCCATTCTTAGCTGCATCTTCAAAAATCTGGTGTTGAATTGACACCATGTAGGTGCTTCTTTCGTGGCCGCCCGTCACATGGGGGCGTGGCGGAGCCACCACATAATCTCCCATTCTGAGCTTATCTCTCTCAATCAGGTCTTGAGCAATGTCCTTGAAGACGTAACAGTCTTCGATAGAGTGGCCTAGTAGTTGGTGATAAGGGCAAAATAGGGGGTCGCCACTTCTGCGAGCATCTTGCGACCTCTTAGACCTCGGGAGGAGACCTTGCCGTAGTAGCAGGCCCAATCAAAGATTCCATGTAACGACCCTAGAATCCGATTACCGGGAAGGCCCGATAACCCGAGACTCGAATCGCCGCCCACGAGGCGGGAGGCTCGGAAGGGCTAAAAGGAGTGTGGAGGCACAAAGAAATAAGAAATAAAGTAGGACAACCAACAACAACTAGCTGAAAGAAAGAACAACTACAGCTACAACAGAGTCCGGTCCAACAGAAAGTACAGTCAAAAGTAGTAAAAATGTACCACATGTTGAGTGAACACTCTGCCCGGTGAGCTGGCAACCTCGAACCTCCGAACAGCAACCTCGAACCTCGAGGAAGAACCGCCACACCTGAAAGGCAGGGAGTGAGTCTCCAAAACAGAGACTCAGCAGGGATCCCGCGGAACCCCACCAAGAACCTGACGGTGGCACAGAAAGCTATTACTACGAGAGCAACAGTAACAGTAGGAACAGTAAACCCGGTGGCCGGTTGAAACACGGCACTACAACTACTCCTACTGTACTAGAAGACACACCTCGATCTCGCAGTCGAGGTCACCGAACCACACCAGTACCACCTACCGAAGCAAAAGCCCACGGTAATCGCACCGCAGAGGCCTGTCTCCCAGGACACGGCCAAGCTGGACACACTGTCCGAAGTGCAACCCCGACCGTGTGGTCACGGGTACCGCACAGCAAGACACAACATCGGTAAAGCTACGGGCACTAGTCTCACGGCACGAGAACCGACACACGCGCACCGCGAGACTACCGAAACTCAACGGTCAACACGACTAAACCCGAAGGTCGAAGTCACAAGACTGACAGTCTGCCACTCCCGACTCGACAGGAGTACCTCCCAACTAGAAGCAAGGCTGGTTGCGTCCCTTGATGACTTACACCACACCGCAGGTGAACTGCCTAGCGTGGTAGCAACTACCAGAGGCACGAACACCGAACAAGAGCCACAATGAGTGACTAGCAGAGGTCACGCCCATCGGCGTGGGTCCAACCGCCCCCAACCACGTGTGCACACACAGACCATGCGTCCTAGGTCTGGCCCTCTGACAGGTTTTCCCCCGTAGCCAGACTCTGGCTAACGACGAGGGGCCCGACGGAAACCAGTCCCAAACCGTCCTCAGGGTAGCCTCTCCACCACTCCCTGGTGGGACCACACGCGTGTAAGCAGGCTACGACTAGTGGAGGGTCACTGGAGGAGTAGACTCTCGAGTCAACGGGAAACAACGTCTGAATCCGACGACGTACGGGGACCATCCCACGTACCGGCACCGTCACACGGCGACCACAGTCAGAGAAGGAACGGGACTCGCATCTCATGGCTACGCACGCACCCTACGCGAGAGTCGAGAAAACCCAAGTGACGCTAAGCCACTGGACTCTAGGCAGTCCTCTAGACGCACTACAGCCAACGGTCCTTGAGTCAAAAGACTTGGGGTCAAGACCGTCACACGCAATAGCACAAGGCCATCAATCTAGTCCAATCTCTAGGTCTAAAACCACGGTAGCACGTGTACCGAGGCAACTTACGAGCAGCCGAGACCATTCCCTCGGGAAGGGAACTCACAGGACTAAGGCCACACACACGGCCCACGCGGAAAGCATAGAAGTACGATTCCCAAGGCAACTTGAACACTGCCAAGCTTCAGCCCAACTCAAGGAGAAGAGGGAAGTCTCCAGCCCCAGACTGGACAACTGGGCTTGTAGCCCAAGGCCTCCCATAGGACCTACTCGGGAATCACTTTCTGGAGAAACCAACGACGCACGCCAACACACAGTGACACGAGTCGAGAACGCTACACCCGGGACTACAACGTACCACGACACCTGGCCCTGACGACGTGCACATCATTCGTCAGGCCACGGGTCGGCACGTGGTTCGAGAACCACACACCCAAGACTCGAATCGGTCAAAACGGAAACACCGGGTTAGACTGGCACATGTGCGGTTCACCCTGGGCCGCTCAAGGGATGTGTGGCTGGGGTACAGCCGCTCAAGAGACATGAGGTCAGGCAAGAGCTGCACAAGGCCCTAATTGGACTAACCCCAAACGGAGGATGGATGGTTAGGGCTGGACCGCCCAAGAGGATGTGCGGCCAAGGATCGTCCGCACAACCCAACCGACCTACTCCAGTGCCGGTCAAAACAGTTTTGAGCAAACCGCACAACCCAACCGACACTAAACTGCTGACCAAGGGTCAACTGGGATATGCGGTCAGCTCCTGGCCGCACAAGCCCATGGAAGGACAGACGGCTGGGTACCAGCCGCCCATGGGGGAGACATGCAGTTCTCACCTGGCCGCACATCAAATGTGCGGTCTATCGTGCGACCGCACAACCCAAAAACCAAGAGAAGATGAACGGGCCAAAGGCAGCCGCCCAAGCGATGGACGGGCCCGGTTCGACTGCCCAACCATCACGGCGGGTAAACCCAGGGGGTCGCCCGATCGTGGCCTTTCCACGCCACGTTCGTGCCGAAACGAAGGGGATACAACCACAACCACCCTGGCAATCACATGGACTCTGACCGGAGTCAAAATGACGCACGAATCGCGAGAAACGAGCGATTCTATCGAAGTTACCCAAAAAGGGTTATCAAGTTAATCGGAGTTCTACCGGTCCAACGGGACCACCAATCAAGATGAAATCAGGGGGAAAAGAATGCTCTCGTCCCAAGGAATCCGTTAACAGTAACCGATTTGGAAACCGTCGCCGTTTCCCGACCGACCCTACGAAACCTACGAAACCACGGTTTCGCTAGAACACACCCAAACACAGCCGTTTCTACGCCGAACGATGTGCAATGGCTGGGAAAATGAGCAGAATGCAGCAGTGTTCCGTCACCCTACCTCCACCGAAGAAACCGCGCGCCGAAGCGACTAATCCACGCCGAAAACCGCCCGGAACACGAACGACGTCATCTCAAAATCCATCGAGGGATCGCGCCCGCAACCGCCTCGATCCTCGCCCGCATCCTCGCCCGCGCCGCCTCCACCTCGCCACCGTCTCGCTCCGTCGGCCGTCGGAGAAGAGAGGGGAGAAAGAGAGCGTGAGAGAAGAGAGAGGGGAGTGAGTGAGAAATGAGAGGGAAGGGAGAGAGAAAGGGAGTTTATATAAGAAAATCCATAAATTCTGGAAAATACCAAAAAATAGAAAATCACGTTTCCGCGATCCTCGGAACGCACCGATCGCAATGGTACCACTCGCGCCCAGGTGAACGGCCCGGTTCACCCGCAACGAGGTTCTGAAGGAATTACCGAAACACACACCGGGAATCGAAAAACACATGCGGAAAAGCCGCGGAACGCTTCCGTGCCTCCGAAATAACTCCGGATCGCGCCGATCCGAACACGAATGATGTCCGAAATGAAATTTCGAGCACAATAGAGCCAGATACACCGGAAACACAGATCCGAGACTCGAGAAGAAGAATCTGAAAAATCCAGGACATTACATTCCTCGGGTCTTATTCCTCGGGAAAGAGTAAGGCCTTTCCATCCTCTCCTGCAGTGTAGGATTTTGCTCGGCCGATTGTCTGACTGGGGGGACAGCTACATCCCTTGCCTCCTTTCTCAGGTGCGCGGGGGCATTCGGGACGCTATTCGGGGACTGGCGCGTGTCGATGTTCTGTTGGCAGAAGATGCTTCTGATTAAGTCAGACACGAGTGCAGTCGCTTCGGCCAATCGAGCCCTCAACATTTCAATCTCCCGCTGTTGTTGATAACACAGGGCAAAAAGGGCAGAGTCGCACCGAGGGAAGCTCGGAGTCTGACTTGCTTCCCCGTCCTTTGCATCAATGTCAGACCAGGGTAATGGCACCCTGCTGCTGCAGTTATTCGAGGTTGGTCCCTCAGAGGAGGACTGGACCTTCCCCTCACTCCTACAGGGAGGTGGATTCCATAGGAATGTTTCTTCATCTTGTTCTTCGTTGGCCAAAGGCATAAGGTGCTGGCGGCCTTCAACATGCCATGGGCCTGCAGTGCCTGCGTGGCTATTGCCGCCTGGAGCCAAGACTGATATCACATCGGCTTCATAGGAATCTTCTAGTGAAAAGCCCAACCCTGGATGCCAGGTGATTTGCAACAACCTCCGGTCCAGGTTTGGTGGGTTCCACATTTTCTTGAACATTTCTTTCCGACTGGAGAGCTGGCAAAAGGGGATCCCTTGCTTTTTGGTCATCTTGACTACACGACCGGCTATGTCAGGGAGTCCCATGATTGGGACGAGTGGGTCGTGCAGCTCATCGGGGAGTCTACAATCGTCACCCCCCTTGATCGGGTGCTCCTTGGCCACATAAAAGATGGTAGGCAGACCCCTGGGGTTGGGCACCTTGAAGGTCCTTAATGGTTCAACCACCTGGCAGTCAGCTTCTACGAGAGGCTTGATGATCCCGGGCGGGACCCTGACATCTTCCAGCAAGTCTTCAAGGTATGGTGTTCCCGGTGTAGTGTAGATGGGAAGAGAGGTGGCCCGGAATACCCCTTCTGCTTCAGAAATGAATGACACCTGAGGGGGAGCCACATAGCCAGGCGGTGGTGGAGGGAACCAGCTGTCAGGCTCTGCCTTCTTCTTTCCTTTGTCCCGAGTGGCTTGGGAGGCTTGCTTCGGCTTTTCCAAATAGAGATTAGCGTCCGATAAGTGACATTCGAACACTTCGAAAGGATGGAGGTCGGCAAAGATTCTCTCCTCTTTCCCGTTGCCGGGGTACTTGATGCATTGGTGCAGAGTGGATGGTACCACGCGGTTTTGGTGCAGCCAAGGTCTGCCGAGCAACGCCTTGTAAGAGGTGCTGGAGTTGATTACATGGAACTGGACCTTGGTGGTGAAGTTGTCGAGGGAGAGGTTGAACTCTGCGACCCCCATAGGGACCTCGCACTTCTGGTTGAAGCCGGCAATCTTGACGTTCCTGACCTTGACCAGGTGTACGTCAACGTAATGTTTCTGATACACCAGATAGGGGAGTATGTTCACTGCTGCCCCAAGGTCGACCAATACTCGGTTGATGGGATGCCCATTCAGCTGCCCCTTCATGTAGAGTGGCCTGTTGTGACTGTAGGAAGGTAGAAGCATATCCTCTTCTGTGAAGGCCACAGCTACTTCAGGTGACATTTCTGTGAGGCAGGCTTCAACATATGCTGGTGTCTGGAGCGCAGCAATGACGGCTTGCCGTGTCTCTTCATCTAGAGATAGGATTTCCTAGATGGTGAACCTGGCTGGGATCTTCTTCAGGTGCTTGACTATTCTGTTGCTGGCTCGGACCTCGAGCAACTTCATCTCTTCGGCTCTACTACACCCGCCTCCGCCTTGAACCTGGGGAGCTGGCTCGGCGGGTGCCTCTTCCGCTGGGTCGGGTGCCGCTTGAGCTTGCGGAGGCTGCTGGGTCACTTCCTTTTCTTTCATGAACTCGGCAAGGTTCGGGGTGTTGTCAGGTTCTTCCCTTGGCCGAGGAGGAGTCAGTACCAACGGGACCGAGGGGCTACCTGCCTCTTTGGCCTGCTGGGACTCGCGGGGGCATGACTATTTTCCCCTCTGAGTCGTAAGAAATTCAATAAATGAAGGGGCGGCCTGGCAGACCGGTTCTCCGGGGTAGAGACCTAAGGGAGGGGGAATCTCCATGCCTTGGACCCTAGGCTCGGGGATGTGATACAGTTGTTCTCCCCTGAACAAGATGTTGTAGTTGGCCTGAGGAGGACGTCCCCACTTCCTTCCCGACCTGGTGGCATGTTGGGAGGTGGATGCTTCAGCTTGATTCACCTCTGACGGCTCGACGAGCACTTCTTGCTCTTCCTCTCTCAGGGAGAGGGCTGTGTCAAATAATGTTGAGAGGGTGTTGCAAGAAAGGACAACCGCACTCTTCTTCTTGTTTCTAGGTCTTCTCTTCTTCTTTTTCTTCTTCTCTTCAGTGGCTGGCAACTGCTCTTGGGGAAGCTCACCCCACAAGAGAGGCTCTTCTTTCGTCTCAGCTTCCGCTTCTAGAGCTAGTTCGAATGACTCGAACACCTCCCAAGGGACATACTCCTTCAACTCCACAGGCTGGATCTCAAGCTGCTCATAATCTTCAAGCCCATCAATAATAGCATGGAGTCTTTCAACCGCAGGGCTGGTTTCCTTGTGCACTCGCATCGGGATGTGTTTCTTCTTGTTGTGAGTGGGCCATCTCATAACGAGCCGGGGGGCTGTGTCATGCCAGACAGGTGTCACCGGTGGCGGTGCCAGCCGGGGTGTAACGCCCCTTATGTGAGCTTCCGGAGTGGGCCGGGGAGCTTGTCTTCTTCTTCTGTTCTTCGTCGGTGCGGCTTGTCAACCTCCTTGGTCCTTAGCTGGCGCCATGATGAAGGCTTGATAAGTAGCCTGTGTATTGTCCTCGCCCATTCTTCAGGCAGCTGCTGGTATAAAGATACCATGTTGACAGTGGTGCCGATGTTCGGCATCTCGTGCAGCTGCGGAGGATCCACTCTGAGCTCCCCCATGTCCAGCTCTCCCTTCTTGATCAATGACTCAATGACGTCCTTGAAGATGTAACAATCCTCAATGGTATGCCCAAGCATCTGATGGTATGGGAAAAAGCGAGGATCATCCTTCTTCTTCAAGTCACCAGGCCTCTTCGGATCTGGTAATGTGATATTGTTGTACCTGGTGGCCCATTCAAATAGGACCCGGGCTTTATCTCTAAGAAAAGAATACAATTTATTCCTCATCTTCTTACGTAGGGAGGGACCTTCTCGCCATTCAGTGGACCTAGGCGGAGGAGGGTCGGCTGTCTTTTTGGCTTTCTCTCTTTGCTTCTCGAAAGCTTCGAAGTCTAGTGTGTGAACTTCTGGCGGTATTGGTCTTTTCTCGACCTGCCTGGCCCTCTGGCTCGCTGCAGCTAGGGTGGAAGAGTATCGAGCAAGGAATGCCTCCATCTCTGCCACTATGTTATTCAGACGGTCAAATGACCTTACCTCAGCACCGATCATCCTCTCAAGGATTTCCTTCTTCAGATTCTATTTACAGATCTGCACTACGTCCTCTTGATGCGGGGGACGTTTACACCTCATGCTGAGGTTCCTTCACCTCTTTATGTAGTCGAGTGTCGACTCATCATTTCTCTATCTTGTGGCATGAAGCTCTGCCACGGTTACCTCCCGCTCAGCTATGTAGAACCTTTCCTTGAATTTCTTTTGCATATCGGGCCAGTTTGCAATGGACCCGGCGGGCAAGCTCGAGTACCACTCGAAAGCGAGCCCGGTAAGTGTCGAGCCGAAGAACTTGAGAAGATAAGCTTCATCCGCGGCTAGATCCCCCATAACATTCACATAATAGGCAATGTGCTCCCTAGGAGACCCTTGCCCATTAAATTTCTCAGACTTCGGCGGCTTGGTGATGCCGACCGGTAGCCTCTTGGCAGCATAGTATGCCGGGTAAGGTACCCGGTATACGTCGAATGGCGTGTGATCACCATCGCTCCTCTCTGCCAACTTCATGTCTATCATTTGTTCGAGCATTAGTCTGCTCACCATTGCCGGGTCAACCGAGTTTGGATAGAAATGGGCCGGTTGCGCCAGCGGCATTGTTAACACTGTCGCCTGAGGTGTAATAGTGGACCCTTGGAATGGCAAGTTTGGTGGCGGGGCTGGTGTGATATGCTGTGGCTGATGCAGGGGTACGCCGCCAGTGTAGGTAGGTATTGGGTGAGACACCGTCGCCTGCGGAGAAGCTTCCGAGGCTTGACCGTTGCCCCCAGGGGTCTCTGGCAATGCTTCAGTCTGCCCGGATGTTGAGGGCTGAGCGGCATTTTCAGTCAGTTGTTTCTTTAACAATTCGATCTCTCGCTGATATTGCTGCATCATGTGCAATACCGCGGGGTCATTCATGGAAAGGCTAGGGGTGCCCCCTCTTTCTTAGATCGGCACCTCTTCGGATGAGGTGGATGGTCCTCCCGCGGTGCCTTCTGTAATAACATTGGCAGCCAAGGCCATTGAGGGTTCGTCATAGTCACCTTCTCCAGTGTAGACTTGTGTCTTCTCAGCTGCCGCTTTCCCTCTTCTGGTAAGAGGTCCTGGCCTTGTGGCAAGCCTGGACACTTCTTCGGGCTCGGTTGGTAGAGCCCCGTACCGGCCAGATACCCCTGCCATGTTGCAGGTATAAACTCTTAGCTCTCTGCCTCTTCTTGTTGTTCTTCTCGACGGCCTACCCGAAAAGACCAATATGTCAAAGACCGATCTCCGTGGCTTCACTTCTTCCCTCGGCAGAGACTGATAACGCTCCTTAGAGCAGTTTCTTGACTCGGCGCTGGGCACAGGCCGAGTCTCTGCTTCTTCAAATGCAGAGGCTACTGCCCCCAGTAATCTCTGGCGACCCAAGGGAGTGCTCCCGGGGCCCCGCAAGTAGTTCTTCATGGCTTGCTCCACTCCTTCCCAGTCCTGGTCAGGAGGAGAGGCCGGTGACGTTGCCCTGTTAACAACAACGGGCATGTGGGTTGCAGGCTCCGCACGGGCAGCCTGATAGTGACGTCGGTAGTGTCGACGGTAGATGTTCTCTGGTGGGGCCGATGTAGTTAATGCCGACTGGCAGACGGGGGCCGATGTCTTGACCCGATATCCTTGTTGTGCCCTTACCGGGTGGAAGGTGCTGGGCCCTGCCCGGGCTGGTGAGGTGAATCGGGCCCCCTTGGGAACCCAAACTTGGTTAGCTTTGGTGGGCCTGGAGGCCGACTGATGCTGTGGCGCTAGGGCCGGAATGGCGGGCGTCATCTTGCCCTTCATCTTCTCCAGTGCCTGAAAAGAGTTGCGCACTGGTACGGTGGGTACAATGCGATCCGGGATCACCTAAGAACGTTGTCCAGTAAGATGCACTCGGACAGCCCCGATGACAGAAGACTTGCCGATGCAGGAGAACCGGCCTCAGGGTGATGTCATGGCGTGGCTCCTCCGGAGCCTCCTCTGGTGAGAGGTCGACCCCTGGTGAGACGGGCCGACAGTTTGGTGCACATGGTGCACGTTGAAGCTCAGCGTCCCGGTCAGGACAGTCTTGGAAGTTTCGGCCATTGATCGGCCGGCAGCAACTTTGGCGGCCCCCTGGATGGGAGCGTTGCTTTCAGTCCTATCAGACGCTTCCACGTCCAGTAGGTTCGTGAAGGCTACCCCGAGGAAGTTGGGGAAGCCTACCACGGGAGGGAAGCTCCCAAAGCTGAGGGGGACGGCCAAGTAGCCGTTCCGAACATGGCTCTCGACGGCCTGTTGACCGAACGTGGGGGCCATCCTGGTGTCCGAAATGCAACTCTGCATTTGCAAACCATACAATTAGTATTACAATAAAGGGGCTGTAGGGCCCTTAGTCCCGGCAAAGAGATGAAGGGTGATTTCAGTCCCACCGGGCGTGCCAGACTTGTGGACGCACTAAAATTCGGAAAGAATCGGTTCGTTTGTTGATCGGGGTTCATTCGTTTATTTAGTGCGATGGCGTGCCAATCACAAAGTGACGATTTATTCGGGTTTCATGGAAGCCCATGGTGCGCGCGATCTGACTAATCAGACAATTGTGTAGTTCGCGTCGGGACCAAAGCCCGCCGTGCCGTAAAGGCCATATCGTTATTTACATCCCCCATACGGGGGAACACCCTTGATAGATTGCCGGGAATAAGGGCCCTACAGCCTGAAATTCATGGTAATAAAGCGAGAAAAAAGATCTCGGGTCACGTTCAAACGAACCCGCGTTGGGGCGTAAAATGTTCATAGATACGTATATGTTGGTCACTCACAGACCATTTCGTGTTCGGACGTAAGTCCGCATTTGTAGGTACGGCAAGTTTAATGCGGATGCGGGATCGGATCCCGAAAGAAGTGGGTCAAGCTGATGGACTATTGGCCCAAGAGGTGCACAGATCATGACCATGTCGGGGATTCCGAGATCCACGTCCGATACCACGGGGCATCATTGCTTTTCTCTTCACGCACAGTCCGGGGAAGCGAGTTGTTAAATGTGAAACCCGAACTCGCTAATGTGCGCCCTCGCACGCGGATCGACCTGCGCGGTCAGGTCGCGGGGTGTTACAACAATAGGAGGCAGATGGTGCACCGGAATTGGAGCAAGTGTGGGGGGCACGCCGGATTAACATGGCACAAAGGGGCCGCGCTGTTTTAAGGTGCCACAAGGAGCAAGAGAGGAGGAGGGCGCGTCGTTTCACACGGCGCCGGATTAAGTGAAGTGTAAGGGTAAGGCAATGGAGCGCGCCATTTTTGGGGTGGAAAAGGAAGGAACAAGGGGTTAAACCGGCGCGCCGTGTATGTGGTTTGGAATGGAAATGGGTGTGCCGTTTTAGGATCTGAAGAGGGAGGGTGCACCGTTTTAGCATTCAAAGAAGGAAATGGGGGCTTTTTTGAGGAGGTTTAAAATGGCACGGTGGAACAGTGGCCGCGCCGCTTTAACTCGCGCCGGAATAGCTATATGGGGTTGTTTCAAAGCTCTATTTGCTGCATTTTCTTTTTCTTTCACCCGTAGGTTGGTTGAATGGTTCGTTTGTTCATCTGACTGATGGATTAAGTTGATGAAAGGGGGGGTTTAGTCATTTTCGTTGTTTATTAAGATGAATCAGCATGAATGTTCAAGTGTTTTATTCGGGGAGTTTGTTCACATAGGCTTACTGTGTATTAGTTTGAAGGTTGAGTTTGTTCTCCGGAGGGTGCTTTCTTCATTTGTTCTCGCGGGTTCTTAGCCCCTGGTGAAAATCCGACAGCACCTCCCCCGGACTGAGGCTTGCCGGAGAGAAGTGAAGGCCACCAAACGGATTGCTCCGGGATGACCCTCAAAAATGCGGAACAGCCTCACGGCGGTCCGTTAGCCCAAGTGTGAGTGTGGAATGCTCGAGGGCCAGCCTACGAGAGCGACCATGACTCACGGGCGATGATCTTTGAAGCGGGACGCCAGAGTGGAAGCTCGACTACGACGAACCTGTTGGGAATCTGATCAAGAGTTCTTCTACAAAAATCTTCTACTACGAGTCTTCTATCATCCCCAAGAAGCAGAGCCCAGTTTGGTGACTGGACCTGAGAGTTATCATTTTTACTCCCCGGGTGTGCGGTTCTGCCTCCACTCAGTCTGCACCGACCCCTCCTCAGTGTTCCGAGCCTCACGGTCTGCTCCAACAACGAACGGCATCTTCATCAAGCTTGTTACGAAGAGGACTCACATATGGTTCTGTCGACTCTGGCATCCTGCTGCTGAGTTCCTGAAGCAGTCGTGACATCCTCTGCTTCCTCTGCTGAGTTCCTGAAGCGGTCGTGACATCCTCTGCTTCCTGCTGTTGAGTTCCTGAAGCAGTCATAACTGTCAACCTGTTCCCTTGTTCAAGCTCCTACTCCGACCAGCGCCGGTGCCCGATGAAATTACCAAAATTCAGGCGTCATCCCGGCCCAACTACGAGCAATCTCCAACTGGTTTCGTCATCGGTAAAATTCTGGAGTGGCCGCAGCAACCAGAGAACCAACTGCCTGTCCTGAAGCACAGATAGTGGACAGAATCGGCATCGGCTACCATTATTTGTTTCTAGCCCAATTTCCCCCCCCTTTTGCTTGGCCGACTGAAGGCCCCTCCCTGTGTGGAGGTAGTTTTGGATGTATTAACAGTTAGCCCCCACCCCAAGATCCCCCTCCGGCGAGAGGCGTAGTGTTGTAATCACTTAAACAGGGTCAAGCGGCATCGGTGCGACGTGCGGGTGCGTATCCACGCCTCCCCGCTCGCCCTCGTCTATCGGCCAGGATCGGTGTTCTCACACCGATCAGGTGAGTTCTGGGACACATCCCTCGCTGGTTTATTCATGCTTATTTAGTATTGTCTTTAGCTCCGTCGGACGGTAAGTGAGTGCTTGATCCAAATTTCCCTCCAATTGAGTGGCCACCGCGGAGTGAGGTAAGAGCGACCCTACAACCCATGCCTTGGGCATGCTGACCGCCCACTAAATTGGGTATCCCAGCCCCTTAGGGGGTCAGCCATAGTGAAGCCTAGTCTCAGAACGTCAAGGTCCCACTTTGGACCCTCCCCACCATTGCCAATTTGCCCACGGGCAATAGTGTCCGCTAAGCGAGTGAGCTCGCCCGAGTAATTTCATCCTCCAAGCTGTTTGCTTGCGAATCATAGGTCCAAGGTTCATTGGCCTTGTGATTTCCACCCAAGGTGGTGTTGTAGACACGCCAAAATTGACGTTACTGTGAGTACATCTCATATTGCCTTGTAATGCCCCAATTTGACCCTCAAATTAGCTTCGTTTGAGTGTTTTTTTCCCACTTTTCTTGGATTTCTCACTTTTCCTCCTCTTTTCCTATTTTTCTCTATTTTATGGATTTTTCTGGATTTTTTTGGATATTTTCTCTAATTTTTTAGAATTAACGCCTTCACCTAAGGCGTGTTTCAAATAAATAACGCCTTCTCCTAAGGCGTGTTTTAAATAACACCTTCTCCTAAGGCGTGTTTTAAATAAAGCCTCTTCCTAAGGCGTGTTTTAAATAAATAACGCCTTCTCCTAAGGCGTGTTTTAAATAAAGCCTCTTCCTAAGGCGTGTTTCAGAATTTTCAAATAAAAGAAAGACTTATTTCCAAAATTGATCCAGGAAGAGACGCCTTAGTCTAAGGCGTGTTTTTAAGAAACGCCCTCTGGGCAGGTCGTCAATTCAACAATTGACGCCCTGAACCAAGTCGTGTTTCACTTTTGTGTTCCGAACGAACGCAGCCTTTCCCCAGAGAGTCCCTACTTCGTTTGGGTTCTTGCCCAGCTTAATCCTCCCCTCTTTGGGCTCTTGCCCCTTCTTATCTTTTCTTCCATTGGACTCTTTCCTTCTTATCTCTTCTTCTATCCTTAATAGAACTTCTGTAGCTCTGTTAAGGGGTGGTTCTTATTCTCCTGCTTCGGCTTCCGGTCTCCTTCTTGGGTTTTTGTTTTTTTTCTTCTTCCGTTTTTTTCTTCTTCTTCTTCTGTGTTTTTGTTTCTTCTGTTCTCCTTTTCTCCCTCCCACGTTTTTCTTCTTTCTCCTTCTGTCTTCTTTTTCTTCTTCTGTGCTGTTTCTTTTTCTTCTTTCTTCTTCTGTATTTTTCCTCCCCTTCTTCTTCTGTCTTCTCCTTCTTCTTCTGTTTGTTTTCTTTCTTTACAGGAACCGAAGGTGGCATCGGCTAAGGAGGCTTCTTCACATCAAGTCATCATCCCATCTTTTGAAGTTTCTCTCCATCGAGCATCAAGCCAAAGGGACCACAAACAAGATTTTTATCTTATCTCCTTTTTATTCTATTTCTTATCTTCATAATTCATGCATCATGCATCATATATTTCATCATTATTATGTTGATTTTCCTCTCAATTATATTGAGATCTCCCCTTTAGTGCATCTCTTGCACTCTTTCCCCATTATATTTTTTTTTACATGCATTCATATCTCCCACACCCTTTTTTGCATAGGGGTTTAAGGGCCAACACCCTTAAGGTGTGTTCTTCACCATGATTTCATGCTCATCTTTATTTAGGAATTGATGCTACACTCACCACATATCTAATGCAATTTCTTTATTGGTGTTGTCTTTGTCTTGCAAGGGTAATCAAAGGAAGAACTCTCTTCATCGGCCGGCCGATTTGAAGAGAAAGGAAGCACTCACATCCCCACACTTTTGAGGTATTTTTCGCGATCATCTCTCCCATGTTTTCATTATTATATTTTTGAGGCACTCGTGTCTCTGGCGATCACACACTCCCCTTAGCACCTCGTGCTCATGCTTATTATTATTATCATTTTTTATTGATATTTCTTTTAAGTGGATTATTCTAAATTAGAGATCTACAAATTGGCGATCACGGTGGGACACTTTTCGTTTTTCATTTGATTACCCCTTTCCCCTTGGCACCCTCGCGTGCCCTTTCCTATTGGTACCCACGGTACCCCTCCTTTGTGCCCCTCGGGCACCCTCCATTGTTTTCTTGTCCCACTTGTGATTTGTCAGTTGATAGATTTCTTTTTGAAATCCCACTTTATCCAAAAATAAATAAAATTTGATGAGCATGATTATGTTTTGATATTCATATTTGTTGATTGACTGTGATTGACTCTGTGAGTGTTTCTCTGCTACTGCTGGCCGTGAAGAGTTTCTGGAATAAGGCAATTAACGCCTCTGACAGAGGCGCGTTTTTTGTTAACGCCCTAGCATAGGGCGCCTTTTCCCTGTTTAACGCCTTCTGTCAGGACGCGTTTTTATTATATTTGGTGATCTGTTGAATTCACGCCCTTCCCCAGGGCGTTTCTTTCTTGATTAGCGCCTCACACCAAGGCGCTGTTTCATGATTTGACGCCCTTGGTCAAGGGCGTCCTTTTATTTGTAACGCCTCACCACGGGGCGTTTCTTGACTTGGTTGGCATCTCCCCACAGTGTTTCACGCCCTGCCCCAGGGCGTCTTTTCCATTGGTAGCGCCCTGCCCCAGGGCGTCTTTTGATTTATAGCGCCCTGCCCCAGGGCGTCTTATTCTTGTGTTTTCACCGAACTCCTTTGTTTATCACTGTATCATATTTCTGCTTATATCTTGCATTCATTCATTCATTCTGCATTGGTTTGAGAGGCCTTATCTCTTTATACTAGGAGCCACACACCCCCTTGGTGAAGGAACGACCCTCCATTGAGCATTCCGTCTCTTTGGATTGGAAATTCCTAAACCAAGCCTCCATAAGTCCCCGCACCCGTGGATTCCCTCACGGACGCCGGGCAGGTTGTACCCTTTTGGAGTCCCGATATAGTTGGCCTAACACGTGGTGAGTGAGAGTTCCTAGTTGGCATTGAAGTGAATCATATTGAAACTAGGACTCTCCTTGTGTGAATCTTTCCAAACTTTATTAAAATTCATTAATTCACCAAGGATTAAACAAATCAAAATCACGGTAATCATTCCAACTTGTGTGCTTATTTGCATAATTATTGAAAATTTTGATTATATAATGGATTACCATGATAGAAACATGTTCAATTCAATTCATGAGGATGCACAACCTAGCACTTCATATCCTCAATTTCAACATGTTAATCAGCATTCTCACCATTCTTTCAAGGGACCACGTCCTTATTCTCATGGTCATGCCCGACCCATGGGCAGTGTCCATTCTTATGGTCCCCCTCCTCCAACTCAATTTCGAGCCACTACTCCCTCGGGATCCTCTCGTCCCAATGATGAGAAAGTCTCCCAGATCATTCATGCGTTAGATCATCTTACCCCTCAACAGATCCAAGCCCTTAAGGCTGCCGTTGAGGGTACATCTCAGGCATCTCTCCCTCCTTCCAATTCTATTCGGGTGGCCCATCGCCCACTTCCCTCTTCTATTCACACTCGGGTGGCCCATCACCCACTTCCTTCTTCCACTCATATTTCTAATCGGGTAGCCCATTACCCATCTCCTTCTATTCATGCTTCCCCTCGGGTGGCCCATCACACGCCTCCTTCTATTCCTCCTCCACCGCGGCCCCGAGGCCCATTTATTCCTTGTAATCCGGCCCATCCGGGTTCTTCCATGGGCCGGCCCATTAATTCCCCTCCACGGCCTTTTTATGCGGCCCTTCCTCCTTCAAGGCCCTGCCAGCCCTCGGTTGTTCAAGTCACACCCCTCCAACAATCTCTTCTTGATAAGATTACTTTGATGGAGGAACAAATAAAGAGGGTCACGGCTCCTCCTACTCCAGTCAATCCTCTCCATGCCGCTTTGGACGAGATTACAAAGATGGAGAGAGAGTGGAAAGACAGGAGGGATGATTACGGCGTCGGCGGTTCAAGTGAGCAAGAGCCGGCATTCGAAGAATCCGAGGCAGTATACGATGATGATGAAGCTCCGCAGGCACCCCTTCCGAGTTTCCTTAACTTTCCGCTTTCCCCATTTTCATTCGATGAACCCCCTGCTCAGGAGGAAACCACTCCCAATTCAACCCCTGTTTATGAGACTAGTTGGTGTTACGACGATGGGTCGATATTCCAATCGTCCGCACCGGCGCCTATTGAGTCTCTTCCCATTCCCACTCCCACTCCTAACACTGCTCGCCCCGTCCGGCATTTTATACGCACCAAACCTTCACCCATTAACCCTCCACCAACTACACCTCCACCCACTATACCATCAACCTTCACACCATTAGCCACCGCTGAGCCTTCCATTATAAAACCTCCACCTATTAAGTCAGTAACCTCCACATCAGCCTACACCGAGCCTACCACTGAACCTCCTCCAATTGACCTCCCATTACCACCATCCCTAAAAACCACCTTACCTACCCCACTATTTAACCCTCCACCTTTACCTATGGCTAATCCTGAGCAGGACCCACCACTTTTTGCACTCGAGCTAACCCCGACCGCTTGCAAGCAAAGGGAGAAACTCGATGTGTTTGAACCTCCGCCTCCACTTACGCCAACACTTTCCATTATACCTCCACCACTCACAAAGCCTTCCGCCTCCGCTTCACCTCCTTTTACTACTCGGAATGGGAGTGCTTCTGCAAGTATTTGTGCCGAAGGTGATCAAGAGCCGGGCAAGACAGATGTGGCCACGGTTATGCGATTCAAGATTCAAGAAGTCATTTACCGGATGCCAATCCGGATTATTGTGCCGAGCATGGTCGCAGAGGCCAAGTCACCGCCATTGCTCAGGGAAGAATGCCAAGAATTGATGCCATCCAAGGGCCAGGCAGGGCACCCTTTGTTCCCTCTTCCAAATCTTGATTCCATTCCTCCATACAAGGGGCGAATGCCCAATTTGTTCAACACTTCCTATACACCACAATTAATGGGCATGGCAATGCTTCATGTTCCAATTTTCCAACTCCCTCACACCATTACTTTGCACTCTCCAAGGGAGTTGTCATTCACCATTGAAGCCTCGGCAGGGGCTATTTCTCATACACTTTCACTGCCGTGGAGGGGCAGTTATCTTGATGCCAAAAGGCCTTCCATTATTTCATCCATATTCTTGTCTATCACGTTTTCTTCATGGGCCACTCCCAGGGGAAAGAGGAGGATTTCACCCTCTCACCTTTCACATTCCTCATCTTCTTTGCATTTCATTGCGTTCATGCATTCACTGCATTCATCACGTCCATTCTATTGCATTCATATGCATTTGCACCTCCTGCTTCCCGGGTCTCCAAACCCGTATCTTCCCCGCCTTCCGGCACCTCCGGATATTCCACACTTCCCATCTTATTCATCTTCATCTTTTTATCCACTATCCCTGGGGCATCGCGTCCCTTTTCCTGCTATCTCCCTGGAACCTCCAGGAATTTTATCCCTCCTCTTTGGGCATCTCGCCCTTTCTGATTCTATTCCTCCGGAACCTTCGGACTTTCTCCCAGGGCATCGCGCCCCTTTCCACCTTATTCCTCCGGAACCTCCGGATTTTCCCTTTGGGCACGACGCCCCTCTCCACCTTCTTTATTTGCTTCCTCCGGAACCTCCGGACTTTTCTCTCGGGCACGACGCCCCTTTCCACCTTCTCCTTTCTGATTTCATTCCTCCGGAACCTCCGGATTTTTCTCTCCCTGGGCATCGCACCCCTTTCCATCCTCTTCCTCCGGAACCTCCGGACCCTCCATCTTTCTTCCGATTCATCTTTCTGCTCCTCCGGGATATCACATCCTTCATTTTCTTCCTCCTTTTTCATCATCTTTTTCTTTATTTCTTCCCAGGACATCGCGTCCCTTCTTTCGTTATCCCTCCGGAGCCTCCGGATGATTCCTCCTATCACGATTCTCCTCCTTTACCTCCGGACCCTCCGGATCCGTCTCTTTCTATATATCAATTTCTTCTTCTAATTCCTCCTGATTCTGGGTCCGACCCAACTTCTTCCACATCCACTACCTTGGGCATTTGCCCTTTCTCCCACTGCTTTCGAGGCTTTAGTCCTCACTCCTCCTTCTAATTCTCCTCTCCTTCTGTAGACCTTTCATGTGATCAGGGTCTCCACACCTTAGTGAGGGAGTTCTAGCCCTCGCCTCTCTTCCTTTTCTCCTTATTCATCTGAGTCTGGTCTTGGCACCACTCCTTCTTGTTAAGCCACTTTCAATCATTTGCTTCCAATCCTATGGACTGCCAAAGAGGACTATCCCACGATGATCAACATCGCCTCGCAGCAGCTGCTTCTACAAAGGTTGCAAGGTAACATATTGGCATAAGTATGCATTTTAATGATATCATCTCCCCATTTCTTCGCGCATGATTCTCAAAAGGAAGTGCTTCTTAACAAGATTAAGAATGGTGTTTTAAACCTTTATCTTAGGCTTTTAATTGAATCATTTCTAAAAAGAGTCTTTAGACTTGCTTTGCAGCACTTTGGTTGATAAAGAACCCAGCATTAGGAATTCAACATTCTCTCCCCGCTTGTTTAAAAGTAACCCTCGGTTGGGCATTCCACACACTTCACGGCGTCCTTAGCCGGCTCCTTTGGTAAAACACCGTTTCTACCTTGGCCATGCCATGAGTATATCTGAAAGTCTTTTCTCTCCTTCACTCGGCCGAACGCAGGTACAAGAGGTTGACGGATAAGATGACCAACCTTGGTAAATCCCAATACGAGAGGAGTCTCAAATAGGGGCAGTCTTGACCCAGAAGAAAAATCAATATGAATTTCATTATACATATCTCGCCAAAAAGGGCCATGATGAAAATCAAATCAGAATTTTGATAATTACAATTAGGAATTATGGCATGACAAGAGTGGCAAAGTCCCCACAGGGAAAATCCTGGTCGTATGCAGGTCAAGGGTCTAAAAATCAAAGGCACAAAGCCCCATCGCAACAGACTACCTCTTTGAGGGTTAATACCTTGGAAGGAATTCAAGTCTTGATATCTCCCATCTTGTATGAAGCTTGTCTCCAATTATTCTTCTCTTCTCCCTCCAAGACCGAATGTTTCTCAGGTATGGCCTTGGTAGGGGCACCGTTGATCAAAGGCGGTCAGTTATAGGATGCCACTTTCAATGCACGCCCGGCTTTGGGAAATTTTAGCAAAAAGGGAAGGAACGAGGACCCCCAATTAATGGTTTAAACACCCTTTGATGCTGCATTAGCTATGTCTAAACCAAAATTAAAAAAATTGAATGTTGCAAAAATCAAACAAATCAGATATTTCTACCAAAAATTCATAAAAAATTGAATATCTTTTACAAAACTTCACAAAAATTTGCATATTGATCACAATTCATAAAAATTTGAATATCTTTTTCAAAACTCATAAAAATTTGCATATTTCAAAAAAAATAAAAAAATAAAAAAAATGCATTATATTTTCTGATGGTGCTTTTGCAGGAACAATTTTGCAAGGACCAAGAGCACGGGATAAGTCCTATCTCCACTCATTGCTATCAAACTATTGATTCCTCCCGATATTCTCATGACATGCCACCCTGGGCATTTTTGGTTATCACTTCCTTATATCATTTTGGTTATATCTCCTGATTATCATTCTGATTATTCATCTCCAGATCTTTCAATCAACTCCTGCTAATTTCTCTGGATCAATTCTGCCGATGGGCATTATCAGATCTTAATCATTCAACTCCAAAACTTGATTAGCCAGATTGGCATCCTCATGACAAAATAACAAACAATGATGCTTTACAATATCATGATTCAACTCATAATGGTTACTATGTTGTGACATGCTATTGATTCATGCTATGCTTAAATGCCTTATTCATTGTTTGTTATCTTTTATATCTTGGCTGATGAATTTTCGAGCGCAGGATAAGAAGCTCTTGATCCCGCCGACTGGACATCATCATCAAAGTCCCACGGTGCTTGCAGCTCATCTCTCAGTTCCCCATACTTATTGCTCCACCATCTCTCCCTGTATGCATTCTACTATATGTTATTACGCTATTAGATTATATCAAGGACCTTGTGGCTTTGGTAAATCTGGAATTTGAGTTCCCCTTCATCAAAAACAATGATAATTCCAGAGGAGTCTTAGTCACACGGATAGGCCATTGAGCCGTCCAAGATTGGGGACGATGGTTCCCTTTTGCGAATTGGTGCGTGGATAAACGGGCTTCGGCTTAGTATCAGCTCGCGAAATTGGTTTCTTGACCCAGTCTTGGCAGTTTAACAATATTATCCTTGATTATTCTATATTTTCGTTTGATTTAATTTTTCCCTTTAAACCCAGCATGCATTCATGTAGGAATTTGAAACAATTGTTGAAAAATCATTCTGATAAGCTATTTTTGAGGGTCAAATTGATCTTGATCTTCAATGTGAGATATTCCATGTCGAATTGAGTCCTCAGTTCGTTTTGACGCTGTTCTGGGTCATTTTCTCGAAAGCTCCTTGTTTGGATTTTTATCATCTTATTTTCAAACTTTCCCCTTTGATCCACCTTGGCTGCAGCACGTCCACTGGCTGGTAACCGCTCCCCAATGGTGAAATCTATAGGTTTGTGACCTGAGGTACTTCCACCGCGCTGGAAGTTGATCATTCTCCTTCGTGCCCTCGTGCACATCTCCCATTTTATCCAAACATTGTTGATTTCGTTGGATTTCTCGAGATTGCTTCATCTCGTGCTTTTGATTTGATTCTCATCAAGTGATGTTGATTGCGTGTCTCATCACACCTTGGCATCTACTTTTCAGTTTGCTACGCTCCCTTGCAAAGCAGACGCCAAGGCGGGGCAGCTGTAGACACGCCAAAATTGACGTTACTGTGAGTACATCTCATATTGCCTTGTAATGCCCCAATTTGACCCTCAAATTAGCTTCATTTGAGTGTTTTTTTCCCACTTTTCTTGGATTTCTCACTTTTCCTCCTCTTTTCCTATTTTTCTCTATTTTATAGATTTTTCTGGATTTTTTTGGATATTTTCTCTAATTTTTCAGAATTAACGCCTTCACCTAAGGCGTGTTTCAAATAAATAACGCCTTCTCCTAAGGCGTGTTTTAAATAACGCCTTCTCCTAAGGCGTGTTTTAAATAAAGCCTCTTCCTAAGGCGTGTTTTAAATAAATAACGTCTTCTCCTAAGGCGGGTTTTAAATAAAGCCTCTTCCTAAGGCGTGTTTCAGAATTTTCAAATAAAAGAAAGACTTATTTCCAAAATTGATCCAGGAAGAGACGCCTTAGTCTAAGGCGTGTTTTTAAGAGACGCCCTCTGGGCAGGTCATCAATTCAACAATTGACGCCCTGAACCAAGTCGTGTTTCACTTTTGTGTTCCGAACGAACGCAGCCTTTCCCCAAAGAGTCCCTACTTCGTTTGGGTTCTTGCCCAGCTTAATCCTCCCCTCTTTGGGCTCTTGCCCCTTCTTATCTTTTCTTCCATTGGACTCTTTCCTTCTTATCTCTTCTTCTATCCTTAATAGAACTTCTGTAGCTCTGTTAAGGGGTGGTTCTTATTCTCCTGCTTCGGCTTCCGGTCTCCTTCTTGGGTTTTGTTTTTTTTTTCTTCTTCCGTTTTTTTCTTCTTCTTCTTCTGTGTTTTTGTTTCTTCTATTCTCCTTTTCTCCCTCCCACGTTTTTCTTCTTTCTCCTTCTGTCTTCTTTTTCTTCTTCTGTGCTGTTTCTTTTTCTTCTTTCTTCTTCTGTATTTTTCCTCCCCTTCTTCTTCTGTCTTCTCCTTCTTCTTCTGTTTGTTTTCTTTCTTTACAGGAACCGAAGGTGGCATCGGCTAAGGAGGCTTCTTCACATCAAGTCATCATCCCATCTTTTGAAGTTTCTCTCCATCGAGCATCAAGCCAAAGGGACCACAAACAAGATTTTTATCTTATCTCCTTTTTATTCTATTTCTTATCTTCATAATTCATGCATCATGCATCATATATTTCATCATTATTATGTTGATTTTCCTCTCAATTATATTGAGATCTCCCCTTTAGTGCATCTCTTGCACTCTTTCCCCATTATATTTTTTTTTACATGCATTCATATCTCCCACACCCTTTTTTGCATAGGGGTTTAAGGGCCAACACCCTTAAGGTGTGTTCTTCACCATGATTTCATGCTCATCTTTATTTAGGAATTGATGCTACACTCACCACATATCTAATGCAATTTCTTTATTGGTGTTGTCTTTGTCTTGCAAGGGTAATCAAAGGAAGAACTCTCTTCATCGGCCGGCCGATTTGAAGAGAAAGGAAGCACTCACATCCCCACACTTTTGAGGTATTTTTCGCGATCATCTCTCCCATGTTTTCATTATTATATTTTTGAGGCACTCGTGTCTCTGGCGATCACACACTCCCCTTAGCACCTCGTGCTCATGCTTATTATTATTATCATTTTTTATTGATATTTCTTTAAGTGGATTATTCTAAATTAGAGATCTACAAATTGGCGATCACGGTGGGACACTTTTCGTTTTTCATTTGATTACCCCTTTCCCCTTGGCACCCTCGCGTGCCCTTTCCTATTGGTACCCACGGTACCCCTCCTTTGTGCCCCTCGGGCACCCTCCATTGTTTTCTTGTCCCACTTGTGATTTGTCAGTTGATAGATTTCTTTTTGAAATCCCACTTTATCCAAAAAAAATAAAATTTGATGAGCATGATTATGTTTTGATATTCATATTTGTTGATTGACTGTGATTGACTCTGTGAGTGTTTCTCTGCTACTGCTGGCCGTGAAGAGTTTCTGGAATAAGGCAATTAACGCCTCTGACAGAGGCGCGTTTTTTGTTAACGCCCTAGCATAGGGCGCCTTTTCCCTGTTTAACGCCTTCTGTCAGGACGCGTTTTTATTATATTTGGTGATCTGTTGAATTCACGCCCTTCCCCAGGGCGTTTCTTTCTTGATTAGCGCCTCACACCAAGGCGCTGTTTCATGATTTGACGCCCTTGGTCAAGGGCGTCCTTTTATTTGTAACGCCTCACCACGGGGCGTTTCTTGACTTGGTTGGCATCTCCCCACAGTGTTTCACGCCCTGCCCCAGGGCGTCTTTTCCATTGGTAGCGCCCTGCCCCAGGGCGTCTTTTGATTTATAGCGCCCTGCCCCAGGGCGTCTTATTCCTGTGTTTTCACCGAACTCCTTTGTTTATCACTGTATCATATTTCTGCTTATATCTTGCATTCATTCATTCATTCTGCATTGGTTTGAGAGGCCTTATCTCTTTATACTAGGAGCCACACACCCCCTTGGTGAAGGAACGACCCTCCATTGAGCATTCCGTCTCTTTGGATTGGAAATTCCTAAACCAAGCCTCCATAAGTCCCCGCACCCGTGGATTCCCTCACGGACGCCGGGCAGGTTGTACCCTTTTGGAGTCCCGATATAGTTGGCCTAACACGTGGTGAGTGAGAGTTCCTAGTTGGCATTGAAGTGAATCATATTGAAACTAGGACTCTCCTTGTGTGAATCTTTCCAAACTTTATTAAAATTCATTAATTCACCAAGGATTAAACAAATCAAAATCACGGTAATCATTCCAACTTGTGTGCTTATTTGCATAATTATTGAGAATTTTGATTATATAATGGCTTACCATGATAGAAACATGTTCAATTCAATTCATGAGGATGCACAACCTAGCACTTCATATCCTCAATTTCAACATGTTAATCAGCATTCTCACCATTCTTTCAAGGGACCACGTCCTTATTCTCATGGTCATGCCCGACCCATGGGCAGTGTCCATTCTTATGGTCCCCCTCCTCCAACTCAATTTCGAGCCACTACTCCCTCGGGATCCTCTCGTCCCAATGATGAGAAAGTCTCCCAGATCATTCATGCGTTAGATCATCTTACCCCTCAACAGATCCAAGCCCTTAAGGCTGCCGTTGAGGGTACATCTCAAGCATCTCTCCCTCCTTCCAATTCTATTCGGGTGGCCCATCGCCCACTTCCCTCTTCTATTCACACTCGGGTGGCCCATCACCCACTTCCTTCTTCCACTCATATTTCTAATCGGGTAGCCCATTACCCATCTCCTTCTATTCATGCTTCCCCTCGGGTGGCCCATCACACGCCTCCTTCTATTCCTCCTCCACCGCGGCCCCGAGGCCCATTTATTCCTTGTAATCCGGCCCATCCGGGTTCTTCCATGGGCCGGCCCATTAATTCCCCTCCACGGCCTTTTTATGCGGCCCTTCCTCCTTCAAGGCCCTGCCAGCCCTCGGTTGTTCAAGTCACACCCCTCCAACAATCTCTTCTTGATAAGATTACTTTGATGGAGGAACAAATAAAGAGGGTCACGGCTCCTCCTACTCCAGTCAATCCTCTCCATGCCGCTTTGGACGAGATTACAAAGATGGAGAGAGAGTGGAAAGACAGGAGGGATGATTACGGCGTCGGCGGTTCAAGTGAGCAAGAGCCGGCATTCGAAGAATCCGAGGCAGTATACGATGATGATGAAGCTCCGCAGGCACCCCTTCCGAGTTTCCTTAACTTTCCGCTTTCCCCATTTTCATTCGATGAACCCCCTGCTCAGGAGGAAACCACTCCCAATTCAACCCCTGTTTATGAGACTAGTTGGTGTTACGACGATGGGTCGATATTCCAATCGTCCGCACCGGCGCCTATTGAGTCTCTTCCCATTCCCACTCCCACTCCTAACACTGCTCGCCCCGTCCGGCATTTTATACGCACCAAACCTTCACCCATTAACCCTCCACCAACTACACCTCCACCCACTATACCATCAACCTTCACACCATTAGCCACCGCTGAGCCTTCCATTATAAAACCTCCACCTATTAAGTCAGTAACCTCCACATCGGCCTACACCGAGCCTACCACTGAACCTCCTCCAATTGACCTCCCATTACCACCATCCCTAAAAACCACCTTACCTACCCCACTATTTAACCCTCCACCTTTACCTATGGCTAATCCTGAGCAGGACCCACCACTTTTTGCACTCGAGCTAACCCCGACCGCTTGCAAGCAAAGGGAGAAACTCGATGTGTTTGAACCTCCGCCTCCACTTACGCCAACACTTTCCATTATACCTCCACCACTCACAAAGCCTTCCGCCTCCGCTTCACCTCCTTTTACTACTCGGAATGGGAGTGCTTCTGCAAGTATTTGTGCCGAAGGTGATC
This sequence comes from Amorphophallus konjac, assembly GCA_022559845.1. Classification (NCBI taxonomy): domain Eukaryota; kingdom Viridiplantae; phylum Streptophyta; class Magnoliopsida; order Alismatales; family Araceae; genus Amorphophallus; species Amorphophallus konjac. The sequence continues at coordinate 72,950,488 of CM040124.1, read as the reverse complement.
AAGAGCCGGGCAAGACAGATGTGGCCACGGTTATGCGATTCAAGATTCAAGAAGTCATTTACCGGATGCCAATCCGGATTATTGTGCCGAGCATGGTCGCAGAGGCCAAGTCACCGCCATTGCTCAGGGAAGAATGCCAAGAATTGATGCCATCCAAGGGCCAGGCAGGGCACCCTTTGTTCCCTCTTCCAAATCTTGATTCCATTCCTCCATACAAGGGGCGAATGCCCAATTTGTTCAACACTTCCTATACACCACAATTAATGGGCATGGCAATGCTTCATGTTCCAATTTTCCAACTCCCTCACACCATTACTTTGCACTCTCCAAGGGAGTTGTCATTCACCATTGAAGCCTCGGCAGGGGCTATTTCTCATACACTTTCACTGCCGTGGAGGGGCAGTTATCTTGATGCCAAAAGGCCTTCCATTATTTCATCCATATTCTTGTCTATCACGTTTTCTTCATGGGCCACTCCCAGGGGAAAGAGGAGGATTTCACCCTCTCACCCTTCACATTCCTCATCTTCTTTGCATTTCATTGCGTTCATGCATTCACTGCATTCATCACGTCCATTCTATTGCATTCATATGCATTTGCACCTCCTGCTTCCCGGGTCTCCAAACCCGTATCTTCCCCGCCTTCCGGCACCTCCGGATATTCCACACTTCCCATCTTATTCATCTTCATCTTTTTATCCACTATCCCTGGGGCATCGCGTCCCTTTTCCTGCTATCTCCCTGGAACCTCCAGGAATTTTATCCCTCCTCTTTGGGCATCTCGCCCTTTCTGATTCTATTCCTCCGGAACCTCGGACTTTCTCCCAGGGCATCGCGCCCCTTTCCACCTTATTCCTCCGGAACCTCCGGATTTTCCCTTTGGGCACGACGCCCCTCTCCACCTTCTTTATTTGCTTCCTCCGGAACCTCCGGACTTTTCTCTCGGGCACGACGCCCCTTTCCACCTTCTCCTTTCTGATTTCATTCCTCCGGAACCTCCGGATTTTTCTCTCCCTGGGCATCGCACCCCTTTCCATCCTCTTCCTCCGGAACCTCCGGACCCTCCATCTTTCTTCCGATTCATCTTTCTGCTCCTCCGGGATATCACATCCTTCATTTTCTTCCTCCTTTTTCATCATCTTTTTCTTTATTTCTTCCCAGGACATCGCGTCCCTTCTTTCGTTATCCCTCCGGAGCCTCCGGATGATTCCTCCTATCACGATTCTCCTCCTTTACCTCCGGACCCTCCGGATCCGTCTCTTTCTATATATCAATTTCTTCTTCTAATTCCTCCTGATTCTGGGTCCGACCCAACTTCTTCCACATCCACTACCTTGGGCATTTGCCCTTTCTCCCACTGCTTTCGAGGCTTTAGTCCTCACTCCTCCTTCTAATTCTCCTCTCCTTCTGTAGACCTTTCATGTGATCAGGGTCTCCACACCTTAGTGAGGGAGTTCTAGCCCTCGCCTCTCTTCCTTTTCTCCTTATTCATCTGAGTCTGGTCTTGGCACCACTCCTTCTTGTTAAGCCACTTTCAATCCTTTGCTTCCAATCCTATGGACTGCCAAAGAGGACTATCCCACGATGATCAACATCGCCTCGCAGCAGCTGCTTCTACAAAGGTTGCAAGGTAACATATTGGCGTAAGTATGCATTTTAATGATATCATTTCTCATTACTTCACGCATGATTTGCAAAATCAAGTGCTTCTTAACAAGATTAAGAGTGGTGTTTCAGATCTTTATCTTAGGCTTTTGTTAAATTAAATCATTCTCAAAAGAATCTTTAGGCTTGCTATGCAGCACTCTTGGTTATAAGAACCCCGCGCTGGGAATTCGACATTCTCTCCCCGCTTGTTAAGAGCAACCCTTAGTTGGGCACCGCACACACTTCACGGCGTCCTTAGCTGGCTCCTTTGATAAAAACACCGTTGCTATCTTGGCCATGCCATGAGTATATCTGGAAGTCTTTTTCTCTTCTTTATTCGGCCACATGCAGGGGCAAGAGGTTGACGGATGAGATGACCAACCTAGGTAATCCCCAATACGAGAGGAGTCTCAAATAGGGGCAGTCTTGACCCAAAATCAACATCAATATGAGTTTTCATATGAGCTTTCATGATATACATCTAGCCAAAAGGGCTATTATGAAAATCAAGTCAGAATTTCGATAAAGCAAAAGTATGAATTAAGGCATGTCAAGAGTGGCAAAGTCCCCACAGGGAAAATCCTGGTCGTATGCAGGTCAAGGGTCTAAAAATCAAAGGCACAAAGCCCCATCGCAACAGACTACCTCTTTGAGGGTTAATACCTTGGAAGGAATTCAAGTCTTGATATCTCCCATCTTGTATGAAGCTTGTCTCCAATTATTCTTCTCTTCTCCCTCCAAGACCGAATGTTTCTCAGGTATGGCCTTGGTAGGGGCACCGTTGATCAAAGGCGGTCAGTTATAGGATGCCACTTTCAATGCACGCCCGGCTTTGGGAAATTTTAGCAAAAAGGGAAGGAACGAGGACCCCCAATTAATGGTTTAAACACCCTTTGATGCTGCATTAGCTATGTCTAAACCAAAATTAAAAAAAATTGAATGTTGCAAAAATCAAACAAATCAGATATTTCTACCAAAAATTCATAAAAAATTGAATATCTTTTACAAAACTTCACAAAAATTTGCATATTGATCAAAATTCATAAAAATTTGAATATCTTTTTCAAAACTCATAAAAATTTGCATATTTCAAAAAAAATAAAAAAATAAAAAAAATGCATTATATTTTCTGATGGTGCTTTTGCAGGAACAATTTTGCAAGGACCAAGAGCACGGGATAAGTCCTATCTCCACTCATTGCTATCAAACTATTGATTCCTCCCGATATTCTCATGACATGCCACCCTGGGCATTTTTGGTTATCACTTCCTTATATCATTTTGGTTATATCTCCTGATTATCATTCTGATTATTCATCTCCAGATCTTTCAATCAACTCCTGCTAATTTCTCTGGATCAATTCTGCCGATGGGCATTATCAGATCTTAATCATTCAACTCCAAAACTTGATTAGCCAGATTGGCATCCTCATGACAAAATAACAAACAATGATGCTTTACAATATCATGATTCAACTCATAATGGTTACTATGTTGTGACATGCTATTGATTCATGCTATGCTTAAATGCCTTATTCATTGTTTGTTATCTTTTATATCTTGGCTGATGAATTTTCGAGCGCAGGATAAGAAGCTCTTGGTCCCGCCGACTGGACATCATCATCAAAGTCCCACGGTGCTTGCAGCTCATCTCTCAGTTCCCCATACTTATTGCTCCACCATCTCCCTGTATGCATTCTACTATATGTTAATACGCTACTAGATTATATCAAGGACCTTGTGGCTTTGGTAAATCTGGAATTTGAGTTCCCCTTCATCAAAAACAATGATGATTCCAGAGGAGTCTTAGTCACACGGATAGGCCGTTGAGCCGTCCAAGATTGGGGACGATGGTTCCCTTTTGCGAATTGGTGCGTGGATAAACGGGCTTCGGCTTAGTATCAGCTCGCGAAATTGGTTTCTTGACCCAGTCTTGGCAGTTTAACAATATTATCCTTGATTATTCTATATTTTCGTTTGATTTAATTTTTCCCTTTAAACCCAGCATGCATTCATGTAGGAATTTGAAACAATTGTTGAAAAATCATTCTGATAAGCTGTTTTTGAGGGTCAAATTGATCTTGATCTTCAATGTGAGATATTCCATGTCGAATTGAGTCCTCAGTTCGTTTTGACGCTGTTCTGGGTCATTTTCTCGAAAGCTCCTTGTTTGGATTTTTATCATCTTATTTTCAAACTTTCCCCTTTGATCCACCTTGGCTGCAGCACGTCCACTGGCTGGTAACCGCTCCCCAATGGTGAAATCTACAGGTTTGTGACCTGAGGTACTTCCACCGCGCTGGAAGTTGATCATTCTCCTTCGTGCCCTCGTGCACATCTCCCATTTTATCCAAACATTGTTGATTTCGTTGGATTTCCCGAGATTGCTTCATCTCGTGCTTTTGATTTGATTCTCATCAAGTGATGTTGATTGCGTGTCTCATCACACCTTGGCATCTACTTTTCAGTTTGCTACGCTCCCTTGCAAAGCAGACGCCAAGGCGGGGCAGCTGTAGACACGCCAAAATTGACGTTACTGTGAGTACATCTCATATTGCCTTGTAATGCCCCAATTTGACCCTCAAATTAGCTTCGTTTGAGTGTTTTTTTCCCACTTTTCTTGGATTTCTCACTTTTCCTCCTCTTTTCCTATTTTTCTCTATTTTATGATTTTTCTGGATTTTTTTGGATATTTTCTCTAATTTTTCAGAATTAACGCCTTCACCTAAGGCGTGTTTCAAATAAATAACGCCTTCTCCTAAGGCGTGTTTTAAATAACGCCTTCTCCTAAGGCGTGTTTTAAATAAAGCCTCTTCCTAAGGCGTGTTTTAAATAAATAACGCCTTCTCCTAAGGCGTGTTTTAAATAAAGCCTCTTCCTAAGGCGTGTTTCAGAATTTTCAAATAAAAGAAAGACTTATTTCCAAAATTGATCCAGGAAGAGACGCCTTAGTCTAAGGCGTGTTTTTAAGAACGCCCTCTGGGCAGGTCGTCAATTCAACAATTGACGCCCTGAACCAAGTCGTGTTTCACTTTTGTGTTCCGAACGAACGCAGCCTTTCCCCAGAGAGTCCCTACTTCGTTTGGGTTCTTGCCCAGCTTAATCCTCCCCTCTTTGGGCTCTTGCCCCTTCTTATCTTTTCTTCCATTGGACTCTTTCCTTCTTATCTCTTCTTCTATCCTTAATAGAACTTCTGTAGCTCTGTTAAGGGGTGGTTCTTATTCTCCTGCTTCGGCTTCCGGTCTCCTTCTTGGGTTTTTGTTTTTTTTCTTCTTCCGTTTTTTTTCTTCTTCTTCTTCTGTGTTTTTGTTTCTTCTGTTCTCCTTTTCTCCCTCCCACGTTTTTCTTCTTTCTCCTTCTGTCTTCTTTTTCTTCTTCTGTGCTGTTTCTTTTTCTTCTTTCTTCTTCTGTATTCTTCCTCCCCTTCTTCTTCTGTCTTCTCCTTCTTCTTCTGTTTGTTTTCTTTCTTTACAGGAACCGAAGGTGGCATCGGCTAAGGAGGCTTCTTCACATCAAGTCATCATCCCATCTTTTGAAGTTTCTCTCCATCGAGCATCAAGCCAAAGGGACCACAAACAAGATTTTTATCTTATCTCCTTTTTATTCTATTTCTTATCTTCATAATTCATGCATCATGCATCATATATTTCATCATTATTATGTTGATTTTCCTCTCAATTATATTGAGATCTCCCCTTTAGTGCATCTCTTGCACTCTTTCCCCATTATATTTTTTTTTACATGCATTCATATCTCCCACACCCTTTTTTGCATAGGGGTTTAAGGGCCAACACCCTTAAGGTGTGTTCTTCACCATGATTTCATGCTCATCTTTATTTAGGAATTGATGCTACACTCACCACATATCTAATGCAATTTCTTTATTGGTGTTGTCTTTGTCTTGCAAGGGTAATCAAAGGAAGAACTCTCTTCATCGGCCGGCCGATTTGAAGAGAAAGGAAGCACTCACATCCCCGCACTTTTGAGGTATTTTTCGCGATCATCTCTCCCATGTTTTCATTATTATATTTTTGAGGCACTCGTGTCTCTGGCGATCACACACTCCCCTTAGCACCTCGTGCTCATGCTTATTATTGTTATCATTTTTTATTGATATTTCTTTTAAGTGGATTATTCTAAATTAGAGATCTACAAATTGGCGATCACGGTGGGACACTTTTCGTTTTTCATTTGATTACCCCTTTCCCCTTGGCACCCTCGCGTGCCCTTTCCTATTGGTACCCACGGTACCCCTCCTTTGTGCCCCTCGGGCACCCTCCATTGTTTTCTTGTCCCACTTGTGATTTGTCAGTTGATAGATTTCTTTTTGAAATCCCACTTTATCCAAAAAAAATAAAATTTGATGAGCATGATTATGTTTTGATATTCATATTTGTTGATTGACTGTGATTGACTCTGTGAGTGTTTCTCTGCTACTGCTGGCCGTGAAGAGTTTCTGGAATAAGGCAATTAACGCCTCTGACAGAGGCGCGTTTTTTGTTAACGCCCTAGCATAGGGCGCCTTTTCCCTGTTTAACGCCTTCTGTCAGGACGCGTTTTTATTATATTTGGTGATCTGTTGAATTCACGCCCTTCCCCAGGGCGTTTCTTTCTTGATTAGCGCCTCACACCAAGGCGCTGTTTCATGATTTGACGCCCTTGGTCAAGGGCGTCCTTTTATTTGTAACGCCTCACCACGGGGCGTTTCTTGACTTGGTTGGCATCTCCCCACAGTGTTTCACGCCCTGCCCCAGGGCGTCTTTTCCATTGGTAGCGCCCTGCCCCAGGGCGTCTTTTGATTTATAGCGCCCTGCCCCAGGGCGTCTTATTCCTGTGTTTTCACCGAACTCCTTTGTTTATCACTGTATCATATTTCTGCTTATATCTTGCATTCATTCATTCATTCTGCATTGGTTTGAGAGGCCTTATCTCTTTATACTAGGAGCCACACACCCCCTTGGTGAAGGAACGACCCTCCATTGAGCATTCCGTCTCTTTGGATTGGAAATTCCTAAACCAAGCCTCCATAAGTCCCCGCACCCGTGGATTCCCTCACGGACGCCGGGCAGGTTGTACCCTTTTGGAGTCCCGATATAGTTGGCCTAACACGTGGTGAGTGAGAGTTCCTAGTTGGCATTGAAGTGAATCATATTGAAACTAGGACTCTCCTTGTGTGAATCTTTCCAAACTTTATTAAAATTCATTAATTCACCAAGGATTAAACAAATCAAAATCACGGTAATCATTCCAACTTGTGTGCTTATTTGCATAATTATTGAGAATTTTGATTATATAATGGCTTACCATGATAGAAACATGTTCAATTCAATTCATGAGGATGCACAACCTAGCACTTCATATCCTCAATTTCAACATGTTAATCAGCATTCTCACCATTCTTTCAAGGGACCACGTCCTTATTCTCATGGTCATGCCCGACCCATGGGCAGTGTCCATTCTTATGGTCCCCCTCCTCCAACTCAATTTCGAGCCACTACTCCCTCGGGATCCTCTCGTCCCAATGATGAGAAAGTCTCCCAGATCATTCATGCGTTAGATCATCTTACCCCTCAACAGATCCAAGCCCTTAAGGCTGCCGTTGAGGGTACATCTCAGCATCTCTCCCTCCTTCCAATTCTATTCGGGTGGCCCATCGCCCACTTCCCTCTTCTATTCACACTCGGGTGGCCCATCACCCACTTCCTTCTTCCACTCATATTTCTAATCGGGTAGCCCATTACCCATCTCCTTCTATTCATGCTTCCCCTCGGGTGGCCCATCACACGCCTCCTTCTATTCCTCCTCCACCGCGGCCCCGAGGCCCATTTATTCCTTGTAATCCGGCCCATCCGGGTTCTTCCATGGGCCGGCCCATTAATTCCCCTCCACGGCCTTTTTATGCGGCCCTTCCTCCTTCAAGGCCCTGCCAGCCCTCGGTTGTTCAAGTCACACCCCTCCAACAATCTCTTCTTGATAAGATTACTTTGATGGAGGAACAAATAAAGAGGGTCACGGCTCCTCCTACTCCAGTCAATCCTCTCCATGCCGCTTTGGACGAGATTACAAAGATGGAGAGAGAGTGGAAAGACAGGAGGGATGATTACGGCGTCGGCGGTTCAAGTGAGCAAGAGCCGGCATTCGAAGAATCCGAGGCAGTATACGATGATGATGAAGCTCCGCAGGCACCCCTTCCGAGTTTCCTTAACTTTCCGCTTTCCCCATTTTCATTCGATGAACCCCCTGCTCAGGAGGAAACCACTCCCAATTCAACCCCTGTTTATGAGACTAGTTGGTGTTACGACGATGGGTCGATATTCCAATCGTCCGCACCGGCGCCTATTGAGTCTCTTCCCATTCCCACTCCCACTCCTAACACTGCTCGCCCCGTCCGGCATTTTATACGCACCAAACCTTCACCCATTAACCCTCCACCAACTACACCTCCACCCACTATACCATCAACCTTCACACCATTAGCCACCGCTGAGCCTTCCATTATAAAACCTCCACCTATTAAGTCAGTAACCTCCACATCAGCCTACACCGAGCCTACCACTGAACCTCCTCCAATTGACCTCCCATTACCACCATCCCTAAAAACCACCTTACCTACCCCACTATTTAACCCTCCACCTTTACCTATGGCTAATCCTGAGCAGGACCCACCACTTTTTGCACTCGAGCTAACCCCGACCGCTTGCAAGCAAAGGGAGAAACTCGATGTGTTTGAACCTCCGCCTCCACTTACGCCAACACTTTCCATTATACCTCCACCACTCACAAAGCCTTCCGCCTCCGCTTCACCTCCTTTTACTACTCGGAATGGGAGTGCTTCTGCAAGTATTTGTGCCGAAGGTGATCAAGAGCCGGGCAAGACAGATGTGGCCACGGTTATGCGATTCAAGATTCAAGAAGTCATTTACCGGATGCCAATCCGGATTATTGTGCCGAGCATGGTCGCAGAGGCCAAGTCACCGCCATTGCTCAGGGAAGAATGCCAAGAATTGATGCCATCCAAGGGCCAGGCAGGGCACCCTTTGTTCCCTCTTCCAAATCTTGATTCCATTCCTCCATACAAGGGGCGAATGCCCAATTTGTTCAACACTTCCTATACACCACAATTAATGGGCATGGCAATGCTTCATGTTCCAATTTTCCAACTCCCTCACACCATTACTTTGCACTCTCCAAGGGAGTTGTCATTCACCATTGAAGCCTCGGCAGGGGCTATTTCTCATACACTTTCACTGCCGTGGAGGGGCAGTTATCTTGATGCCAAAAGGCCTTCCATTATTTCATCCATATTCTTGTCTATCACGTTTTCTTCATGGGCCACTCCCAGGGGAAAGAGGAGGATTTCACCCTCTCACCTTTCACATTCCTCATCTTCTTTGCATTTCATTGCGTTCATGCATTCACTGCATTCATCACGTCCATTCTATTGCATTCATATGCATTTGCACCTCCTGCTTCCCGGGTCTCCAAACCCGTATCTTCCCCGCCTTCCGGCACCTCCGGATATTCCACACTTCCCATCTTATTCATCTTCATCTTTTTATCCACTATCCCTGGGGCATCGCGTCCCTTTTCCTGCTATCTCCCTGGAACCTCCAGGAATTTTATCCCTCCTCTTTGGGCATCTCGCCCTTTCTGATTCTATTCCTCCGGAACCTTCGGACTTTCTCCCAGGGCATCGCGCCCCTTTCCACCTTATTCCTCCGGAACCTCCGGATTTTCCCTTTGGGCACGACGCCCCTCTCCACCTTCTTTATTTGCTTCCTCCGGAACCTCCGGACTTTTCTCTCGGGCACGACGCCCCTTTCCACCTTCTCCTTTCTGATTTCATTCCTCCGGAACCTCAGGATTTTTCTCTCCCTGGGCATCGCGCCCCTTTCCATCCTCTTCCTCCGGAACCTCCGGACCCTCCATCTTTCTTCCGATTCATCTTTCTGCTCCTCCGGGATATCACATCCTTCATTTTCTTCCTCCTTTTTCATCATCTTTTTCTTTATTTCTTCCCAGGACATCGCGTCCCTTCTTTCGTTATCCCTCTGGAGCCTCCGGATGATTCCTCCTATCACGATTCTCCTCCTTTACCTCCGGACCCTCCGGATCCGTCTCTTTCTATATATCAATTTCTTCTTCTAATTCCTCCTGATTCTGGGTCCGACCCAACTTCTTCCACATCCACTACCTTGGGCATTTGCCCTTTCTCCCACTGCTTTCGAGGCTTTAGTCCTCACTCCTCCTTCTAATTCTCCTCTCCTTCTGTAGACCTTTCATGTGATCAGGGTCTCCACACCTTAGTGAGGGAGTTCTAGCCCTCGCCTCTCTTCCTTTTCTCCTTATTCATCTGAGTCTGGTCTTGGCACCACTCCTTCTTGTTAAGCCACTTTCAATCATTTGCTTCCAATCCTATGGACTGCCAAAGAGGACTATCCCACGATGATCAACATCGCCTCGCAGCAGCTGCTTCTACAAAGGTTGCAAGGTAACATATTGGCGTAAGTATGCATTTTAATGATATCATCTCCCCATTTCTTCGCGCATGATTCTCAAAAGGAAGTGCTTCTTAACAAGATTAAGAATGGTGTTTTAAACCTTTATCTTAGGCTTTTAATTGAATCATTTCTAAAAAGAGTCTTTAGACTTGCTTTGCAGCACTTTGGTTGATAAAGAACCCAGCATTGGGAATTCAACATTCTCTCCCCGCTTGTTTAAAAGTAACCCTCGGTTGGGCATTCCACACACTTCACGGCGTCCTTAGCCGGCTCCTTTGGTAAAATACCGTTGCTACCTTGGCCATGCCATGAGTATATCTGAAAGTCTTTTCTCTCCTTCACTCGGCCGAACGCAGGTACAAGAGGTTGACGGATAAGATGACCAACCTTGGTAAATCCCAATACGAGAGGAGTCTCAAATAGGGGCAGTCTTGACCCAGAAGAAAAATCAATATGAATTTCATTATACATATCTCGCCAAAAAGGGCCATGATGAAAATCAAATCAGAAATTTGATAATTACAATTAGGAATTATGGCATGACAAGAGTGGCAAAGTCCCCGCAGGGAAAATCCTGGTCGTATGCAGGTCAAGGGTCTAAAAATCAAAGGCACAAAGCCCCAGCGCAACAGACTACCTCTTTGAGGGTTAATACCTTGGAAGGAATTCAAGTCTTGATATCTCCCATCCTGTATGAAGCTTGTCTCCAATTATTCTTCTTTTCTCCCTCCAAGACCGAATGTTTCTCAGGTATGGCCTTGGTAGGGGCACCGTTGATCAAAGGCGGTCAGTTATAGGATGCCACTTTCAATGCACGCCCGGCTTTGGGAAATTTTAGCAAAAAGGGAAGGAACGAGGACCCCCAATTAATGGTTTAAACACCCTTTGATGCTGCATTAGCTATGTCTAAACCAAAATTAAAAAAAATTGAATGTTGCAAAAAATCAAACAAATCAGATATTTCTACCAAAAATTCATAAAAAATTGAATATCTTTTACAAAACTTCACAAAAATTTGCATATTGATCAAAATTCATAAAAATTTGAATATCTTTTTCAAAACTCATAAAAATTTGCATATTTCAAAAAAAAAATAAAAAAATAAAAAAATGCATTATATTTTCTGATGGTGCTTTTGCAGGAACAATTTTGCAAGGACCAAGAGCACGGGATAAGTCCTATCTCCACTCATTGCTATCAAACTATTGATTCCTCCCGATATTCTCATGACATGCCACCCTGGGCATTTTTGGTTATCACTTCCTTATATCATTTTGGTTATATCTCCTGATTATCATTCTGATTATTCATCTCCAGATCTTTCAATCAACTCCTGCTAATTTCTCTGGATCAATTCTGCCGATGGGCATTATCAGATCTTAATCATTCAACTCCAAAACTTGATTAGCCAGATTGGCATCCTCATGACAAAATAACAAACAATGATGCTTTGCAATATCATGATTCAACTCATAATGGTTACTATGTTGTGACATGCTATTGATTCATGCTATGCTTAAATGCCTTATTCATTGTTTGTTATCTTTTATATCTTGGCTGATGAATTTTCGAGCGCAGGATAAGAAGCTCTTGATCCCGCCGACTGGACATCATCATCAAAGTCCCACGGTGCTTGCAGCTCATCTCTCAGTTCCCCCATACTTATTGCTCCACCATCTCTCCCTGTATGCATTCTACTATATGTTATTACGCTATTAGATTATATCAAGGACCTTGTGGCTTTGGTAAATATGGAATTTGAGTTCCCCTTCATCAAAAACAATGATAATTCCAGAGGAGTCTTAGTCACACGGATAGGCCGTTGAGCCGTCCAAGATTGGGGACGATGGTTCCCTTTTGCGAATTGGTGCGTGGATAAACGGGCTTCGGCTTAGTATCAGCTCGCGAAATTGGTTTCTTGACCCAGTCTTGGCAGTTTAACAATATTATCCTTGATTATTCTATATTTTCGTTTGATTTAATTTTTCCCTTTAAACCCAGCATGCATTCATGTAGGAATTTGAAACAATTGTTGAAAAATCATTCTGATAAGCTGTTTTTGAGGGTCAAATTGATCTTGATCTTCAATGTGAGATATTCCATGTCGAATTGAGTCCTCAGTTCGTTTTGACGCTGTTCTGGGTCATTTTCTCGAAAGCTCCTTGTTTGGATTTTTATCATCTTATTTTCAAACTTTCCCCTTTGATCCACCTTGGCTGCAGCACGTCCACTGGCTGGTAACCGCTCCCCAATGGTGAAATCTACAGGTTTGTGACCTGAGGTACTTCCACCGCGCTGGAAGTTGATCATTCTCCTTCGTGCCCTCGTGCACATCTCCCATTTTATCCAAACATTGTTGATTTCGTTGGATTTCCCGAGATTGCTTCATCTCGTGCTTTTGATTTGATTCTCATCAAGTGATGTTGATTGCGTGTCTCATCACACCTTGGCATCTACTTTTCAGTTTGCTACGCTCCCTTGCAAAGCAGACGCCAAGGCGGGGCAGCTGTAGACACGCCAAAATTGACGTTACTGTGAGTACATCTCATATTGCCTTGTAATGCCCCAATTTGACCCTCAAATTAGCTTCGTTTGAGTGTTTTTTTCCCACTTTTCTTGGATTTCTCACTTTTCCTCCTCTTTTCCTATTTTTCTCTATTTTATGGATTTTTCTGGATTTTTTTGGATATTTTCTCTAATTTTTCAGAATTAACGCCTTCACCTAAGGCGTGTTTCAAATAAATAACGCCTTCTCCTAAGGCGTGTTTTAAATAACGCCTTCTCCTAAGGCGTGTTTTAAATAAAGCCTCTTCCTAAGGCGTGTTTTAAATAAATAACGCCTTCTCCTAAGGCGTGTTTTAAATAAAGCCTCTTCCTAAGGCGTATTTCAGAATTTTCAAATAAAAGAAAGACTTATTTCCAAAATTGATCCAGGAAGAGACGCCTTAGTCTAAGGCGTGTTTTTAAGAAACGCCCTCTGGGCAGGTCGTCAATTCAACAATTGACGCCCTGAACCAAGTCGTGTTTCACTTTTGTGTTCCGAACGAACGCAGCCTTTCCCCAGAGAGTCCCTACTTCGTTTGGGTTCTTGCCCAGCTTAATCCTCCCCTCTTTGGGCTCTTGCCCCTTCTTATCTTTTCTTCCATTGGACTCTTTCCTTCTTATCTCTTCTTCTATCCTTAATAGAACTTCTGTAGCTCTGTTAAGGGGTGGTTCTTATTCTCCTGCTTCGGCTTCCGGTCTCCTTCTTGGGTTTTTGTTTTTGTTTTCTTCTTCCGTTTTTTTTCTTCTTCTTCTTCTGTGTTTTTGTTTCTTCTGTTCTCATTTTCTCCCTCCCACGTTTTTCTTCTTTCTCCTTCTGTCTTCTTTTTCTTCTTCTGTGCTGTTTCTTTTTCTTCTTTCTTCTTCTGTATTTTTTCCTCCCCTTCTTCTTCTGTCTTCTCCTTCTTCTTCTGTTTGTTTTCTTTCTTTACAGGAACCGAAGGTGGCATCGGCTAAGGAGGCTTCTTCACATCAAGTCATCATCCCATCTTTTGAAGTTTCTCTCCATCGAGCATCAAGCCAAAGGGACCACAAACAAGATTTTTATCTATCTCCTTTTTATTCTATTTCTTATCTTCATAATTCATGCATCATGCATCATATATTTCATCATTATTATGTTGATTTTCCTCTCAATTATATTGAGATCTCCCCTTTAGTGCATCTCTTGCACTCTTTCCCCATTATATTTTTTTTTACATGCATTCATATCTCCCACACCCTTTTTTGCATAGGGGTTTAAGGGCCAACACCCTTAAGGTGTGTTCTTCACCATGATTTCATGCTCATCTTTATTTAGGAATTGATGCTACACTCACCACATATCTAATGCAATTTCTTTATTGGTGTTGTCTTTGTCTTGCAAGGGTAATCAAAGGAAGAACTCTCTTCATCGGCCGGCCGATTTGAAGAGAAAGGAAGCACTCACATCCCCGCACTTTTGAGGTATTTTTCGCGATCATCTCTCCCATGTTTTCATTATTATATTTTTGAGGCACTCGTGTCTCTGGCGATCACACACTCCCCTTAGCACCTCGTGCTCATGCTTATTATTATTATTATTATCATTTTTTATTGATATTTCTTTTAAGTGGATTATTCTAAATTAGAGATCTACAGGTGTCACATCATCTATACATTGCATGCACAAGTTCAAAGTCCATACATTGCTGCATTGCATGCACTTGTGAAGTCTATACATTGGCAGTTGTCCTGTAGCGTCAACACAAGTCCATACATCGGTTGTAGCACTGCACGCACACTCATGTCCATACACTGCATTGTGGCATGCACACTAGCAAGTCTGTACATTAGGCATCTTTACCTACGAAGGACTTGCAAGTATATACATCGTGCAGTCTGCACATTGTTGCTAGCAAAGCCTATACAACAGTGTGTTAGCAAGTCTATACATCGCCATTGCTCGCATGCAGAGTCTAGACAGTCTTAACCAAGTGTGTACACTGCCATCTTGCGGCACAGCATAAGTCTATACATTGGTCCGACTCACTTAGCATCTCAAGTGGACTTGAAGTCTGTACATCGTCCGTCTTACTTAACGTCTCATGATTCGAAGTCCATACATTGCCTTGCTTCATGCACTAAGTATGTACATCGGCAAGTCCATACACTGCCTTGCTTAATGCAAGGTGTGTACATCAGACTAAGTCTGCATCGGCTAAGTCTATACATCGTCTTATGTAGTGTCTCAGTCAAGTCTGTACATTGTGCATTCTTTGATTTGAAGTCTATACATCGTTCTTGGCTGCTCATCGTCTCATGTAGCGTTTCATTGTGGCACGTAAAGTCTGCAAAACGCATTGTCTGCAAGTCTGCACATTGCTATAGGCACGCATGCAAAGTCTAGACAGCCATGGGCAAGTCTATACAACGCATTGCATGCACGCAGGTCTAAGTATGTACACTGGCTGCATCATGCTCGCATAAAGTCTATACACTACATCTTAGCATGATTGTACAACACTCAAAGTCTGTACACTGGCTGCAGCAGGCTCGCACACACTAAGTCCATACATTGCACAAAGTCTGAACATTGGAATCTTTACCTACGTCTAAGTCTATACATTCCCATAGGCATTGTGCATTGTTCAACTCAGAGTCTGTACATCACCTGAACACTCATTGCACTAAACTCTATACACTGCATTCATGCACTACACGAAGTCTGCACATTGTGTTGCTTTGTTCACACTTTATTTTGCTAAGTCTACACATTGACGCACGTTTACTTCTGCATATTTGTTGTCTGTACATGGCTTAAGCTCTGCATATACAGAGTCTATACATTGCACAGCATTGTATTCACAAAGTCTGAACATGGCATAAGCCCTGCATGCGTAGAGTCTGTACAGGTCATAGCACTGTATTCACATAGTCTGTACAATGCATAGCCTCGCATTCATAGATGTTGTGTCCCTGTGATTTTGATGATAGCAAACACTATAAGTCATCATCTGTTTGAATCTGCATATAAATCTGTTTGTGTTGCATTGTGTTGCATATGCAAGTTTCATTGAACATCTTATCTGAATGACATAACCAACGAACAGGCTGAGGCTGTGTGGTATGTGCATTAATGCATTTCATAGTTGTTGATGCATTTCATAATTGCATTTAATCTGGATTGTTTGATGTTAGATGCTGCTATACCCTTTTAGCATTGTCTGGACAGTAGTGGGTCGACCCCCCTTTCCTGATGGGTCGACCCCCCAGATCTGCAAGTCTATACAACGCCATTCTGTTCATGCATCATATCTCCATGTCTACACACTGCATTTAGGCAAAGTCTACACATCGCCTCATTTCTTCAGAGTCTATACATCTTCAGTGCATGAGTGTCTTACAAGTCTATACATTACCTTTGGGCATCCAAGTCTGTACATTAGGCTCTTCATTCAAAGTCTGTACAACGCCATGTACATATTCTTCAAAGTCAATACATTGCACTATAGATGCATCGAAGGGAAGTATGCTCATTGGACTGTTCATGAGAAGTCTATACATTGGAAGTGTGTACATTGTTTAGCTGCCTTGATCAAGTCTGTACAGCGAGCAGCGTTTCTGTATCTCAAGCCATTCTCCAAGTCTGTACATCATTCTGTTGAAACCTCAAGTCTGTACAGTGAGCAGCGTCCTTGTGTTTCAAGCCATTCACCAAGTCTATACAATGGCTTCGGCACGCCAAGTCTATACAATGGCTTTGGCACTCCAAGTCTGTACATCACTTCAGGCACTCTTGTGCAAAGTCTATACATTGTATCTTTTACCTATGTTGCTCGAAACAAAGTCTATACACGGCTGGATGATCAAGTCTGAACATTGGCGGCTTTCCCTACGTTCTGGCCAAGTCTATACATTCATACCTTTCCCTACGTTCTGGCCAAGTCTACACAACGCTTGCCTGACTTCTGTTTCAAGTCTATACATTCGTTTCTGAGGCAAAGTCTACACATTGGCTCAGGGTCTTCAAGTCTGTACAGAGTTCAAAGCCTATACATTGTTCACTCAGCTTCTTCATGTCTATATAGAGTCTTCATCTTCTGAAGTCTGTACATTCGTTTGGGAAGTCTATACATTCTTTCATCTGAAGCTTCATCAAGTCTGTACAACGCTGCTTTGTCAAAGCATGTACATCACAGCTATGTTGAAGTATGTACAGCCAGTCTCTTGCCAAAGTCTATACATCGTGAATCTTCAAGTTTGTACAGACTTTGCTTGTTTAAGTCTGTACACGGTTCAATTGTTTTGGCATGTCTACTCATCATGAAGTCTATACATCTGATTGGCTTTGCATTGCCCAAGTCTGTACAGCCCTTTCCCTTTTCAAGTCTACACATTGTGCTTTGTAGCTCACCAAGTCTATACATTACTCACAGCACACAAGTTCAGGCTGAAGTCTGTACAGCCTTGGCAAATGCTCCTAAGTCGATACATCACAATGTCTGTACATCGCTGTGTCAAGCCTTCCAAGTTTGTACAGCCCAAGTCTGTACAACCACTATCTCACTTGGACTTGAAGTCTATACAGTGGTCTGTCTCTGTAAGCATCTCAAGCTGCAAGTCTGTACAACCTACAGTGCATCGTCTCTTCAAGTATGTATAGCCTTGGCGTATGCATCTTAAAGTCTAAACATTGTGGGGCTTCGAATCTTCAAGTCCATACATCCATGCATCATGCGTCGACCCCTTTCTTTGATGCGTCGACGCCCCCAGGCTACCAAGTCTATACATCAGCCTTTGCATTACAAGTCTATACATCAGCCTTTGCATTGCAAGTCTACACAGCGTGCATTGTTCAAAACAAGTCTACACAGTCATTGTCTGTTGGCATCACGAAGTCTATGCATTGCTTGTGCATCATAGTCTGTACAGTGTCTCAAGTTTGCTAAGTCTATACACTCTCTCACATTGTACACACTTGCTTCATTGCTGTTTCTAAGTCTATACATTGGTTGGGTCGTTAAGTCCATACAATGCATATGTTCATCAAAGTCAATACATTGCATTGTCTTCAACCAAGTCTATACATTCTGTTCCTTTGATCAGCAAGTCTATACACTCTTTAGCATATGTGCATCCCCTTCAAAGATGAACTATATACATCCTTCCAAGCATTCAAGTCTACACACTCGTTGTTAAGCCTTTGCATCGAAGTCCATACAGCCTGTGGCTTGTACTTCAACTGAACGTTCTTCAGCAGAGTATATACTCTTCAGAAGTTAAAGTCTGAACATCCTCCTGTGAAGACTGTATACACTTAGTTAACCTTCAACCCTATACACTTGATATAACCTTCAAGCCTATACACTCGATTGTTAGGCCTTCAACCCTATACACTCGATTGTTAGCCTTAAGTCTATACACTCGATTGTTAAGTGTTCAAGTCTATACACTCTATCCTTCACAAGAAGTCTGTACACTCGATTGTTAACCTTCAAGTCTATACACTCAAGCTGCATCTTGCCTGTACACACTTTGTTAACAGCCTGAACCATGTATATACATCCAACTGATATCTTCTGCTGTCTGTGTGATAGGTACTGTTTGTAAAGACTATGGAGTGCACGTGATCCGAGGTTGGCACCTGGCACGTGATCCGAGGATAATGCCCTAAATGCTGCAGCTATAAATACACAGCCGCATCCATCTGGAGAAGTGAGACAAGATAAGAAAAAGAGACAAGATAAGAAAAAGAGATCAGATAAGAAAGAGGAAGAGAGTGATCGAGATAGAAGATAGAGCTGCAGAATGGCAGTGAGCAGAAAAAGAAGAAAGAAGAGACAGAGAGAGAGCCTGCGAAAGAGAAGAAAAAGAAGAGTGAGAAGAAGAGAGAGCTAGAGCAAAGGAAGCTTCATCTGAAGATCAGTTTCTGCTGGACCGTGGATCAAATCCAGGCCAGCCAGCTCCTGCGAGAGCCACAGTTTCATTTTATCCTTCCAGCTTTCTGTTGCTGCATTTTTGTTTTTCTTTTTAACCATTCACCAGTTGTTCTTCCGATTCTCTTGTGTGAGGTCGGGTTCCCTCCGGTTGGGAGGAAGAGAGGTCCGAGACCTCTAGTTTACAGGTGACTTGGTGTCACCTGTGCTTCCCTCTGGGTTTCAGAGGAAGAGAGACTTAGGTCTCTAGGTTCCCCTCCGGTTTGGAGGAAGGGAGGATTGGTCCTCCGGTTCTGGTCTTGTGGGTTGCAAGACTAGGTCTTCCCTCTTGGTCTGGAGGAAGAGAGACTTGCGTCTCTGGTTTCCAAGTGGCTGGGAGTCACTTGGGGTGTCCCTCCGGTTGGGAGGAAGAGGGGAGGTTGTTCCACTGGTCAAGCTGTGTGGTAGCAATTTATTGCAGACTGAGTCTACAGTTTCTAGCCTAGCTAGTGGAAGCCTAACTCCGGTTTGGAGTGAGGGGTGGACGTAGGTCTTTGGACTGAACCACCTAAAAAATCTTGGTGTTCTCTTGTGGTTTGTTTTTCCTTATTTGTTATTTTCTCTACTGCGATCTTTAGATGTTTGCTTAGGAGCGTGTGAGAGCTAATAGATTTGTGTTGTCTTGCTGAGTTGCTTCTAAGTATTTTCAGCACATTTCATCAACGACTTTTAATTCCGCGTACTTGAGCTTTAGAGTTTTAATTGGGTGATATTTAGAGCAGGATACATTCACCCCCCTCTGTATCCAGGTCTTGCATCCTATCAATTGGTATCAGAGCGTAGGTCTCTGACTGAACAGATCCAACGATCTGCAGAGGATCCTGTTGCCCTTGGTGCATTTCTGAATTTTCTCTCTATTGCATTAATCTACTTGCCGATTTAATCAATGGGTTCTCCACCGATTTTCAATTGCTCTAACTTTAACTCATGGGTTAGCAGTCTACATAACTATGTGAATTTAATGGATCCGGATCTGTGGAAGTTAATTTCACATGGTCCTCATAGACTGCCACAGGAAGAGTCCAAATGGACTAAAAGTGACAGATCAAGAAATGGAGAGAATCAGAAAGTTTTGAAATTAATGAAAGAAGCTACTGACAAGGCTCTAAATTCTTATTTTTATTACTGCAGGTCCGCTAAGAACATTCTGGATCAGTTGAAGCTAGCTCAGAGGATGAATGAGGACAGCTGCCTGATGGCTGATAAGAGTGACCATAGCACTGATCAAGATGAATTTGAAGATGCTGAAGAGGTAATCAATCCTTTCGATAGTTACACTTTAGATGACTGGGAAGATGCCTATGCTAATCTGTTACACTCCCATGAAAAATTGAGGAAGAAGAATAAAAGTCTGATAAAAAAATTAACAAGTCAAGGGGATCCTATTTCTGGAACTGAAAATCTTGAAAATCATGAAATTCTGAAAACTGAAAATGAGATACTCAGAAGACAAGTGTCGAAACTAGATGGAATCCAATCAAAACTTGATCATGTTAAATCTGAAAAGACTAAACTCAGAAAACAATGTCAGGAATCTGAACAAAAACTAATCAGTCTTGAGAATGAAAACAGATTGATCAATGAAGAGTTCAAGGCTGTTAGTGTTGCGAACTTAAAGTTTCAGGAAAACTTTGAAAACTGTAAATCAGAATATCCAAGTTTCTTAACTGATGTTTTGTTTGATGATGATAAACTTAAGCAGGAGAACACTAGTCTAAAGGAGGAAATTGAGAAACTAAAACAGTTGAACTCCACCATGTCAGAGAGATTGCTGACATTTGAAAAAGGAAAATCTGTTGATGAAAATCAAAATGAGCTCAAACTGAAATCAGAAATTGATACCCTTAAAACTTTGAATGATGTGATGCATCAACAAATTCTGGTCAGTGAAGAAGATATAGTCAACTATGAACATCAGGTCTCTTCTCTTCAATCTGAAATAAATGATCTGAACAATACTTTGTCAAAATTCGTAAGTGGGCAGAAAAAAGCTAGACAAGCTACTAGGTGTAAAAATCAACACTAGGAAGGAAGGGCTGGGCTACAATAATGCTAACAAGAAAGAATTTCAGAGCAAGTTGATGACATCTTTTGTAAAAGCTTCAAATGTAGCCACCACTTCAAAAGATAAATAGCCCATTGTTCAGAAAACCGAAAAATAGAACAAAAATCAGAAAAAGATTGGAAAACAGAAAATAAATAAAAAGGGTTCACTAGGGCATGTTGATCACAGTTCTCACACACATTCACATGCATCTAAAAAGATAATGTCATGCCATTATTGTCATAAATTTGGTCATCTGATGCATGAATGTAAATTGATGGAGAAGGATGATATGACTGCTAGGAAACCTCATGATAGAAATTCTTTAATTCAGAAAAATAAAATTGAATGTTTCCACTGTGATAAATTAGGACACACAATTGCACAGTGCTGGTTTGCAAGTGATAAGGAAAAATCACATTCATATCATGCTAAATTTCATGCAAACAGTCATGCTGTTAACAAGAACAAATTTGATTCAATAAACCAGCATATGACATGCTTCAATTGTGAAAAGTTGGGTCATAAGAGATCCGAATGCTGGCTGAGGACTGGTGAAAGAAATTCTAACTCATGTCTTCACTATGGCAAGATGGGCCACACTGCAGCCCAATGTTAGCATGCTCAGGGAAGGAAGTTTGACAATAAATCTGGTAAATTCCCTGTCAATAGAAACATTTCTGGTAGAAATGGATTTGTGTTTGAAAGAAAAACACTTGCATGTTTTGAATGTGGGAAGTCAGGCCATAGAGCTGCTGACTGTTGGCTGGCTTACTTTGGTAAACAGAATCTTAATTCTGTTAACAGAAATTTTCATGCATATTCACATAGAATTCATGCTAATAAGAATGTGCATAAATCAAATCTGAAATATGCTCCATCTTGCTATTATTGTGGTATATTAGGTCATTCAATGAATAATTGCCATTTGATGAGATCTGATGACCTACATGCTAAAAAGTGTTTTAGAACACCTGCCCAAGGTGTCACTATTAACCATGCAGGACCCAAGACTGTTTGGGTACCTGCCCATGCAACATAGTGTGCTAACTTGCAGGTGTGCCTTGGAAGCTGAAGAATAAAAAAAAAAGGGGGGGGGGAATAAACCAAGGCACCCAAGTTGATAAAACCCCATTCAGGTAAATTCCTCACATCTGTTCATATGAAATTTATGGTTGATCTGATAAGTCATAGTTTCATGCATACATGTTTTTTGTTTGGTTTGACTCTTGCATTGAGCTTTGTGGGTTTTCTTGTTTGTAGTTTGAACTGTGTGCATATATGAGTATTGCATAATCATGCACTTGACATACAATCATTGAAAATCTGATGCATATAGGACTGTTGGTGTTGCATTGTCATGCATGACCACTTTGGTATATCAAATGGTAAGCTACTAAAGGGCAGAGGAAATTTGTCTGGAGGTTCTTACTTTGTGTGAGATGGTCTTTTAGACCAAGTTCTCCGCCAAGTACCAAGGGTCAAATTTGCATATCAGAGAATGTCTGCATCTTCATGTGAATATTTTGCTTCATGCCCGTGCATACATGTAGTTAATTGCATTGCATTTCATTACATTGAAAATGCCAAAAAGATAGATTGAATGCATACATTTAGGGGGAGCATTATTCATTCTCTTGAAATCACACAACTGTTTTTAGATTTATTGCATAGCATATCACATTTTTTTTGAATAATCAAAAAAAAAGGGGGAAGGAAGTGTCTCACTGCATATAGATAGGGGGAGCATGCTTAATCCGTTCAGTTGTGTCTTTGTCTTTGTCTGAACTATTCATGTCCATCTTTTTGACTCATCTAGTCATATTTGTAATGTCAGTGTTTCCATCATCAAAGTGGTATCAAACGATATTTCTTGACTGCTTCTGAAGTTGTTCAAAATCTGAATTGATACCTTATAGGTATCTGTTTGTCTCTCCTAAATCTGCTGAAGGAGAGCTTCACTTCTATTCAGTCATCTTTGAACTTCTATGCTCAAGAGCAGCTCCTTTGCTACAATGTCTCAGAATTCATGTTGTCTGTTGAATATTCTCACTTGAATTACTAAGCTGAGATATGAAGTGTTGTGTCCCTGGCCCCTGTGGCTTGTGGTTTTGATGATTGGCTTTAGGGGTTTGTGATGATTGGTTTTAATGTGAGTTAATCACTGTGAGTCACCATGGTTTTATTCAGTCATTCTATATTAAGTCATCTTATCAGATCATAACTCAGTCATTCTTATATTCAGTCTGTCATTCAAATGTTCATTCAGTCTTTCATATGTTCAGACTGGTTATCTGCTGCATAAAGCATTCATATGCATCTATAGAGTCTGCACATTTGCATCAGGCAGCAAGTGTGTACAACGCCCTGTGTAGGCACGACAAGTCCATACACTGGTTGAACTTTGCACAGTTGCAGGCACTTCTAAGTCTACACACCGTGTAGCTTGCTGGCATAGACTGAACACTCATCTGTCTGCATGTGTCACCAAGTACACACATTGCATCGTATGTTTCTTCATGAAGTCTATACATTGGCATGCAGCATCTCTTGATGTATGTACATCCTCTTCAAGCATTTCAGAGTCTATATATCGATTGGAGTTCTTTCAAGTCTATACATTGCTGAGTGTCTCACTGACTGTCTCATGCAAGTATATACAGTGGCATGTGCTTTAACTGTAAAGTCTATACATCCTGCACCGTCTCATGCAGCATCTCAAGCCAAGTCCATACATAGTTCATCAGCACTTAGAAGTCTGTACATCGGTCCGTCTTGTTCAGCGTCTTAGTGCATTCGAAGTCTGTACAGCGTCTGTCTCAGCCAGCGTCTCATGCTGCGTCTTAGGCAAGTCTATACATTGCCTTCAGACTTTCAAGTCTATACACTCCATGATCTTCCAAGTATGTACATCCACAGTGTAACTTCAAAGTCTGAACATTGTCTCACTCCGTCAAAGTCCATACATTTGTCTTCTCTTCAAAGTCAGTACATTGGCGTTGGGCATCCAAGTATATACATCACCTTCTGCAAGCTTTATTACAAGTCTGTACATCAGACTGTTTCATCTGCAAGACTGTACATTGGCTTCATATCATAAAGTCTATACATTGGCTTCGCATCTGCAAGTCTGTACATCGGTTTGATATCAACAAGTCTGTACATTGGCTTCAACTCTCCAAGTCTGTACAGCCACATTTAATAGGTAAAGTCTATACATTCTTCAGCTGGAACTGTGCAAGTCTATACATCGTTATTTGCCAAAGTTTGTACATTGGCATCTGTTCCTACGTTGCACTTCCAAGTCTACACATTGGGTTCTTTATCTACGATCAGCTTTGAAAGTCTACACATTGGTAGTTTTACCAACGTTGCCTTGCCAAAGTCTATACACTGTGTTTGTTCAAGTCAGTACAGTCTTAGCCTTGTTCTAGTCTGTACATCGACCAGCTATAATTGGCAAGTCTACACATCGTGATTTCATCATGTCTGTACAGCCTCTTCATTGAAAGTCCACTCATCACTCAAGTCTATACTATGCACACTTGCCTTCTTGCATAAAGTTCACACACTGCACTTGGCTTGTGTTCTTCACACCAAGTATGTACAGCCTGTGCTCGCATCAGTCAAGTCTATACATTGGGGTCGTTCAGCTGCAAGGACAGGATGTCTGTACTTTGGGTGCTCATGCATTGCTCTCATCGATGTCTACACATCCGATAGGCTTGTTACAAGTCTATACACCGAGGACGCTTGAAGGTTCTCAAGTGTATACACTCTACACACTTTGTTATCTAATGCATTTAACTGCAAGTCTATACACTGTGCTCGCATGAAGATATCCAAGTCTATACACTCTCTCAGTGTACACACTTACTCACTTGCTGTTCTTCAAAGTATGCACATCGCATAGCTTCACATATTTGAAGTCCATACATTGGAGAGTTTGTACATTGCATTTGCATTCACAAGCCTATACATCTTGAAGTCTGCCATTGCTCCCTCATTCATTGAAGTCTGCACATTGCTGAATGTTCTTTAAGTCTGAACAGCGGATGTCTTCATATGTCAAGTCTATACACTGCATGCTCACTCAACTAACTCTATACACTCGTGAGTGTCTCATCAAGTCCATACACTGGCCTTGAGCTGAAGTCTATGGCTGAGCAAGTCCATACATTGGCGGCTGTTCTTCAGAGTCTGTACATAGCAGTGAGTTGAAGGTTGCCTAAGTCTGTACAGCCGTTGGCTTCTTATGTCAAGCCCATTCATTGAGTAAAGTATATACAGCCATTGCTTGCGTCGCCTTACATGACCAAGTCTGTACAGAGTTTGCATTGCATCTCATGAAGTCTACACATTGGAAAAGCTAGTGCATGCATTGTTCATCACCTGTCTTGTTCACTGCGTCGACGCTCCATGATGGAAGCGTTGACGCCTTGGGCTGATATCCAAAGGTGTCTTGTTCAACATCAAGTCTGTACAGCATGAAGTCTGTACATTGGCTTTTGTCTTAAACAGAAGGCCTTAGGCTACACACTCTTCTGTTATGATAATGCACTCTTCAGCAAATATATACACTGAGCACGCATGAAGACTTCTAAGTCTATACACTCCCTCACTCTGTACACACTTGCTATATTGATCTCTGAAGTCTATACAATGCTTTGCATTCACAGAGTCTGTACAGGGTGTTCAGACTTAAACTGATGACTTATCCGATGCTATGTCTGACAGGGATTCTTACCGAGATTGATGACCTGGCTCGTGATCCCAGGAGGACGAGGTATGCAGATGCTGACACGTGGATGAAGCTGCCTCGGTTCTAGCGAATTCCTTGGGCGGGAAAACGTGGAAGCCACGCGCCTAGGAGCTGCTGCTGCTGCTGCTATATATATGAGCCTTCTTCCACTAAAGAAGGCTGATCGATAGAAAAGGAGAAAAGTCTATACATCGAGTCTGAGAGCAGCAGAGAGTATTCGATCCAGTGAGAAGAGAAGAAGAAGAAAAAGAAGAGTGGCAGAGTGAGAGAAGCAGCCGAAGTAAAAAGAGAAAGAGAGAGAGCTCGCGAGTGAGAGAAGGAAGCAGAGAAGAAGAAGGAAGCAGAGAAGAAAAAGGAAGAGAAAGAAGAAGCTTCATCTGAAGACTAGTTCCTAATGGACCGTGGATCAGATCCAGGCCAGTCAGCTCCGTTGAGAGCCACATCTGTGTTTTCATCTTTTACAGCTTTCTGATTGCTGTGTTATTTTCGTTTATTGTTTTCCTTTATTTTTCTGATTACCTTTGTACTTCCGATCCTCTGGACGGAGGTCGGGTTCCTCCTGTGGATTCAGGAGAAGGGAGACTTGTCTCCAGATCTGGGCTTGTGGGTTGCAAGTCCAGGGGTCCCTCCTGGTCTGGAGGAAGAGAGGTCTTCGACCTCTAGTTTCCAAGTGGCTGGGAGTCACTTGGGGTGTCCCTCCGGTTGGGAGGAAGAGGGGAGGTTGTTCCCCTGGTCAAGCTGTGTGGCAGCACCTTGTTTGCAGACTGAGTCTGCAAGTTTCTAGCTTGTGCTAGTGGAAGCCTCACTCCGGTTGGAAGTGAGGGGTGGATGTAGGTCTGTGGACCGAACCACCTAAAAATATCTTGTGCAGTGGTCTGATTGTTTGCTTTGCTTCCGCTAGATGCTTGAATAGGCGCGCTCCAAGTGTTTGTATTTGAGTTGAATCGAATTGGTTCTATTCCGTGTTTATCTCTAGCATCCTAGTTTTTATTTGGCCATTATTCATAGAGGGATACATTCACCCCCCCTCTGTATCCGGGCCTAGCACCCTAACATGAAGTAAATCTTCAGCCTGAATACTACTTCATAAAAGTTAAAACATCTTTAATGAGGAACCTTCCATTATACATGCTTAAGAACATTTGTTAACTGGAATTGGTTTAAGTATTATGTACTCTTGTTTGGTCTCAAGGAACTTGAAAATATCTGTTTCAACCTCTTAATAAACTTTAACTGTCTGCGTCATGTAAATTCATGTAAGACTTTCTGAAATCTAAAAAGTTGATATCCATGTCTACGCTGACTGAGATATATAGTGTATGTGGTTGTTCCTAAACATCTAATTTGTTCTGAATCCATTTTGAGTAAAAGTATGGACAGAGCAATGACTGTGGTTACTGAGAAACCTGTCCAAAGGATTGTGTCATGAAGTACCATGGTTAACTCTGTTTAAAGAGATCATTGGAAATTATTGTGAAAATATGGCAGAGCAATGGCATAGTTGTATTGAGTAACTGGGGATTCTGGCCTCTGATCAAGGTGTATCCTCATGCCAAAGATACTTTTAATGCTACCTCTGTTCTCT
The DNA here is from genome assembly GCA_022559845.1 of Amorphophallus konjac. Taxonomy (NCBI): domain Eukaryota; kingdom Viridiplantae; phylum Streptophyta; class Magnoliopsida; order Alismatales; family Araceae; genus Amorphophallus; species Amorphophallus konjac. The sequence goes on along the minus strand of CM040124.1, from coordinate 72,923,474 downwards.
AAAATGGAAGAAGCAATACAGTTGTCACACTGAGTAATTGGGGATTCTGGCCTCTGATCAAGGTGTTTCCCCACGTCAAAAGGTGCTGATGAACCAAAATTGTTCATTAAAAAAAAATTTGAATATGTGTAAATCAATTTCTGAAAGAACAATTAAAATTCAGGTGCATTCACTTATGTTTCTCTTAAAGCTGTCATGGAAAGTAAACTAAGTAAGATGGATGTTGGTTGAACTAGAATCTTATATGAGCTTGTAGTTCCTTTTTATTAAGAGTTGGTTCAGATATGAGTACAATTTCTCTTTAAAAATTTTTGGTTTACATCATTCTTAAACCACATCTGACAATCAAGGTTTCATAAGCTTCTATAATGGAGGAATCTAGAACTTAAAATTATGCTTTATGCAGTTGGTATCTTGCTGAAAAGTTAAATATCTCAATTATCACTAATTGTTGAATCTGCTCATCCTATGGCTCTTTATCACTGTGTTTTGATTCAGACTGGTTGTCATTTATGAGAGGCACTTCTCTCAGTTTAACCTGTGTACTTGCAGTTCTTTGGATAACCAGAGTTCATCCTTGTAGAGTGCTACTGAAAATATGTCCTCCTCACTTATCCACTGTGATTACAGTTTGTGGTAATTCTTGGATACCCATGTGTTTTGCTGATGGATGCTCATCACTTCACTCCATCCAATCAGGGGGAGCTTCCATGTCATGATGAGTGCTTTTCTTATAGGGGGAGATCTAGTCACATTTCTTGAGTGTCCCTGTGCTTTTGCTGATATTCTCCCTTCATCACAATTGGTTCTATCCATCAAATCGTTTCTGATAAGGGGGAGCTTAGTCAAAGGGGGAGTTTGTAATTCACTCATCTTATGCACTCTTATTCTTCCCTCTTCAATTCATGTCTTTTTGCTGAAGTCAAAGGGGGAGAAATATTTGGATCAAGTCAATATGACTCATAGTGTTGCCAACATCAAAAAGGGGGAGATTGTTGTGCCCCTGTGATTTTGATGATAGCAAACACTATAAGTCATCATCTGTTTGAATCTGCATATAAATCTGTTTGTGTTGCATTGTGTTGCATATGCATGTTTCATTGAACATCTTATCTGAATGACATAACCAACGAACAGGCTGAGGGTGTGTGGTATGTGCATTGGTGCATTTCATAGTTGTTGATGCATTTCATAATTGCATTTAATCTGGATTGTTTGATGTTAGATGCTGCTATACCCTTTTAGCATTATCTGGACAGAAGTGGGTCGACCCCCCTTTCCTGATGGGTCGACCCCCCAGATCTGCAAGTCTATACAACGCCATTCTGTTCATGCATCATATCTCCATGTCTACACACTGCATTTAGGCAAAGTCTACACATCGCATCATTTCTTCAGAGTCTATACATCTTCAGTGCATGAGTGTCTTACAAGTCTATACATTACCTTTGGGCATCCAAGTCTGTACATTAGGCTCTTCATTCAAAGTCTGTACAACGCCATGTACATATTCTTCAAAGTCAATACATTGCACTATAGATGCATCGAAGGGAAGTATGCTCATTGGACTGTTCATGGGAAGTCTATACATTGGAAGTGTGTACATTGTTTAGCTGCCTTGATCAAGTCTGTACAGCGAGCAGCGTTTCTGTATCTCAAGCCATTCTCCAAGTCTGTACATCATTCTGTTGAAACCTCAAGTCTGTACAGTGAGCAGCGTCCTTGTGTTTCAAGCCATTCACCAAGTCTATACAATGGCTTCGGCACGCCAAGTCTATACAATGGCTTTGGCACTCCAAGTCTGTACATCACTTCAGGCACTCTTGTGCAAAGTCTATACATTGTATCTTTTACCTATGTTGCTCGAAACAAAGTCTATACACGGCTGGATGATCAAGTCTGAACATTGGCGGCTTTCCCTACGTTCTGGCCAAGTCTATACATTCATACCTTTCCCTACGTTCTGGCCAAGTCTACACAACGCTTGCCTGACTTCTGTTTCAAGTCTATACATTCGTTTCTGAGGCAAAGTCTACACATTGGCTCAGGGTCTTCAAGTCTGTACAGAGTTCAAAGCCTATACATTGTTCACTCAGCTTCTTCATGTCTATATAGAGTCTTCATCTTCTGAAGTCTGTACATTCGTTTGGGAAGTCTATACATTCTTTCATCTGAAGCTTCATCAAGTCTGTACAACGCTGCTTTGTCAAAGCATGTACATCACAGCTATGTTGAAGTATGTACAGCCAGTCTCTTGCCAAAGTCTATACATCGTGAATCTTCAAGTTTGTACAGACTTTGCTTGTTTAAGTCTGTACACGGTTCAATTGTTTTGGCATGTCTACTCATCATGAAGTCTATACATCTGATTGGCTTTGCATTGCCCAAGTCTGTACAGCCCTTTCCCTTTTCAAGTCTACACATTGTGCTTTGTAGCTCACCAAGTCTATACATTACTCACAGCACACAAGTTCAGGCTGAAGTCTGTACAGCCTTGGCAAATGCTCCTAAGTCGATACATCACAATGTCTGTACATCGCTGTGTCAAGCCTTCCAAGTTTGTACAGCCCAAGTCTGTACAACCACTATCTCACTTGGACTTGAAGTCTATACAGTGGTCTGTCTCTGTAAGCATCTCAAGCTGCAAGTCTGTACAGCCTACAGTGCATCGTCTCTTCAAGTATGTACAGCCTTGGCGTATGCATCTTAAAGTCTAAACATTGTGGGGCTTCGAATCTTCAAGTCCATACATCCATGCATCATGCGTCGACCCCTTTCTTTGATGCGTCGACGCCCCCAGGCTACCAAGTCTATACATCAGCCTTTGCATTACAAGTCTATACATCAGCCTTTGCATTGCAAGTCTACACAGCGTGCATTGTTCAAAACAAGTCTACACAGTCATTGTCTGTTGGCATCACGAAGTCTATGCATTGCTTGTGCATCATAGTCTGTACAGTGTCTCAAGTTTGCTAAGTCTATACACTCTCTCACATTGTACACACTTGCTTCATTGCTGTTTCTAAGTCTATACATTGGTTGGGTCGTTAAGTCCATACAATGCATATGTTCATCAAAGTCAATACATTGCATTGTCTTCAACCAAGTCTATACATTCTGTTCCTTTGATCAGCAAGTCTATACACTCTTCAGCATATGTGCATCCCCTTCAAAGATGAACTATATACATCCTTCCAAGCATTCAAGTCTACACACTCGTTGTTAAGCCTTTGCATCGAAGTCCATACAGCCTGTGGCTTGTACTTCAACTGAACGTTCTTCAGCAGAGTATATACTCTTCAGAAGTTAAAGTCTGAACATCCTCCTGTGAAGACTGTATACACTTAGTTAACCTTCAACCCTATACACTCGATATAACATTCAAGCCTATACACTCGATTGTTAGGCCTTCAACCCTATACACTCGATTGTTAGCCTTAAGTCTATACACTCGATTGTTAAGTGTTCAAGTCTATACACTCTATCCTTCACAAGAAGTCTGTACACTCGATTGTTAACCTTCAAGTCTATACACTCAAGCTGCATCTTGCCTGTACACACTTTGTTAACAGCCTGAACCATGTATATACATCCAACCGATATCTTCTGCTGTCTGTGTGACAGGTACTGTTCGTAAAGACTATGGAGTGCACGTGATCCGAGGTTGGCACCTGGCATGTGATCCGAGGATAACACCCTAAATGCTGCAGCTATAAATACACAGCCGCATCCATCTGGAGAAGTGAGACAAGATAAGAAAAAGAGACAAGATAAGAAAAAGAGATCAGATAAGAAAGAGGAAGAGAGTGATCGAGATAGAAGATAGAGCTACAGAAAGGCAGTGATCAGAAGAAGAACTAAGAAGAAAGAAGAGACAGAGAGAGAGCCTGCGAAAGAGAATAAAAAGAAGAGTGAGAAGAAGAGAGAGCTAGAGCAAAGGAAGCTTCATCTGAAGATCAGTTTCTACTGGACCGTGGATCAAATCCAGGCCAGCCAGCTCCTGCGAGAGCCACAGTTTCATTTTATCCTTCCAGCTTTCTGTTGCTGCATTTTTGTTTTTCTTTTTAACCATTCACCAGTTGTTCTTCCGATTCTCTTGTGTGAGGTCGGGTTCCCTCCGGTTGGGAGGAAGAGAGGACCGAGACCTCTAGTTTGCAGGTGACTTGGTGTCACCTGTGCTTCCCTCTGGGTTTCAGAGGAAGAGAGACTTAGGTCTCTAGGTTCCCCTCCGGTTTGGAGGAAGGGAGGATTGGTCCTCCAGTTTTGGTCTTGTGGGTTGCACGACTAGGTCTTCCCTCCTGGTCTGGAGGAAGAGAGACTTGCATCTCTGGTTTCCAAGTGGCTGGGAGTCACTTGGGGTGTCCCTCCGGTTGGGAGGAAGAGGGGAGGTTGTTCCCCTGGTCAAGCTGTGTGGCAGCAATTTGTTACAGACTGAGTCTGCAGTTTCTAGCCTAGCTAGTGGAAGCCTCACTCCGGTTTGGAGTGAGGGGTGGACGTAGGTCTTTGGACCGAACCACCTAAAAAATCTTGGTGTTCTCTTATGGTTTGTTTTTCCTTATTTGTTATTTTCTCTGCTGCGATCTTTAGATGTTTGCTTAGGAGCGTATGAGAGCTAATAGATTTGTGTTGTCTTGCCGAGTTGCTTATAAGTATTTTCAGCACATTTCATCAACTGCTTTTAATTCCGCATACTTGAGCATTAGAGTTTTAATTGGGCTATATTTAGAGCAGGATACATTCACCCCCCCTCTGTATCCAGGTCTTGCATCCTATCAATAGAGTCTGAGCACTACATTGCTTCGCATTCACTGAGTCTATACTGCTTCAGCTCTGCTTCATGAAGTCTATACATTGCTTCAGCTTTGTCTTCACATAGTCTGTACAACGTAATTGTCCTGCTTCATGAAGTCTATACATTGCTTCAGCTCTGTCTATGTATAGTCTATACATCAGTTAACCCTTAAACTGATAATTCCTTTCGAATGTCTGACAGGGACTATCTGTAGAGACTGATGACTTGGCTCGTGATCCAAGGCTGGACGAGGTGCTCAGAGTGCGACACGTGTACAACAACAAGACGAGATGCTGCCACGTGGTCCAAATCATTGAGCGGGAATTCAAATGCCACACGCCCTTCGAATAGCTACTGGTATAAAAGAAATTCTTCTGCTTCAGAAGAAGTAAGAGATCAAAAGAGCATAAGCCAGAGCTAAAAGAGAAGTACAGACAGTGAGCGCCTGCACGATCCAAAGAGAGAAGAAGAAAAAGAGAGAAGAAGAGAAAGAGAGAAGAGAAGATTGAGAGAGTTGATTTGAGAGAGCTTTCGAGAGATCTTGTAAGTCAGACTCTTGGTTCAGATACCAGAGCTGATTCTGCTCATACTTGAGCTACATTCGTCTTGTTTTTACATTTCGTTTGTTTCTGTCTTTCTTGCTTTCGATACACTTTTGTTATCAAGCTGTGAGGCAGCAATTGCTGTGGAGGTTTTCACTGGACAGGTGAAGATGTAATCCTCAGCAGGTGAGATCTGGTCACGGACGGCTAAGCTGTATTGCCCAGCGGTTGCAGAGGATCTGTTCCTCTGGTCGGAAAGCTGTTAAGCCCAGCGAAGCTGTGTATCAGCGATTGTTGGCAAGCTGTGAAGCCCAGCTGTTCAAGCTGTTAGTCAGCAGGATCCACATTCCAGTTGGAGTGTGGGGTGGACGTAGATCTCTGGATTGAGATCGAACCACCTTAAAGATCGGTGTCTACTGTGTGATTGCCTGTGGTTGTGTGATTTCAATGTGTGCATTCTATTGCTATATAGTTGCTTGTTTTAATTCCGCATTAGAGTCAACTGTGTTCTAAAATTAGACATTAGATCTATTCACCCCCCTCTAGATCCACTCTCCGTGGTAATAGACTGCATCCATCTAACATAACAGTTGGTATCAGAGCCTAACTCTTCTTCAGGGACTCATCGCCCGAAGAGAATGGTACAGATGGATGCTCGAGGGATGATAGCTGAAGGACACTCAACCACAAAGCCCCCATTCTTCGATGGATCTAACTATGCATACTGGAAGAACCGTATGCAAGTATTTTTGAGGGCGAAGGATTATGAGATCTGGAAGGTAGTAAGCAAGGTACCTTATGAGCTGTTCCCTAATGAGGAAGTCTGGACCAAGGAGGAGATCAGGAGGTCTACACTAAATTGGAGTGCCATAAACACCATTCAGTGCTCTCTGCACCCTACAGAATTCTCCCGCGTATCAGCCTGCAGTTCAGCTAAGGAGATGTGGGATGCACTTGTAATTATCCATGAAGGGACCTCTCAAGTTAGAGAGACGAAGGCTAATTTTCTAGTGTTTGAATATGAGGCATTCAAGATGAAGCCAAACGAGACTATCAAGGCGATGTACGCTCGATTAACTATTATCACAAATGGTCTTAGAGGTCTTGGGAAACCTCAGACAGAATACGATGTAGTGAGGAAGATATTACGTTCCTTGACTCATGCTTGGCATACTAAGGCTATAGTGATGGAGGAGTCAAGGGATTTGCGAAACACAAGGGCTGATGAGCTAATTGGCTTGCTGATGGCATATGAGATTAATATGCCAAAGATAGAAGAAGCTGAGAGGAAGAAGAAGCCAATCACTCTGAAAGCTGGTGCCAGCAAATCCCGCAAATCCAGCAAATCCATCTCTAGTAGTTCATCATCCGAGGAGAGCCTGAATGAAGAAGATATAACTCGTACTGAGATGGCAATGATGACCAGAGAGTTCAAGCGGTTCCTCAGGAAAGGAGCAGGATGATTCAGCCAAAAGAAATATAGTGGCGGCCGAAGGGATAAAATGTATAAACATAACCCTGCTAAGAAAATTGAAACTAATACTTGTTATCAATGTAGGAAAACAGGCCATCTGAAAGCTGACTGTCCAGAGAATCAGAAATATAAGGACAAGTCAAAGAGAAGGAACATGAAAGGGAAGGCAATGGTGAGTACCTGGAGTGATGAAGATGAAGGTTCCTTCAGTAGCAGCTCAGATAGTGAAGCCGAATCTGAGAAGCCCATTTGCCTTATGACAACAAGCTCTGAAGACAGAGAGGAGGACTCAGATGAGGTAATCACTAGATTCGAAAATTTCACTATTGCTGATTGGTAGATGCCTACCATGACATAGCTGATAGAGCTGATGATATTAGAAAGGAAAACATGCATCTAAGAAGAAAGATTAACTCCATGCAAAATGATACAACTCTAACTGATAAAATTGCATGTCTAGAATCTGAGAATAAAAAATTGAAACTCACATGTTCTGAATTAGAAGAAATCAAGAATGAGTCAAAAGCCTCTAAAGAAGAAAATGAGAGGTGAGAAAAAGAAACTGATGAACTGAAATTGAAAATTCAGAAATGTGAGAGTGAGATAAAAATAGTGAATGAAAAATATCAAGCTGTCCTAAGTGTGAATACAGAACTTAAGAAATCCATTGAAGATATTCAAAAGGATAATGAGGACAAGCTTAAGACTATTGAGAAAATGACCCAAGGTTCAGATAACCTAAATGCTTTGTTAGGGTCAAAGGTCAACTTCAGAAAAGAGGGCCTTGGATTTAATTCTAGTGCAACAAAAACCTTTGGAATGAAAACTATTTCATTTGTTGCACAAAAAGAGAAAGGACCTCTAATTAGCATGAATTCAAACATTTCAAGCACAAAACTGCTAATCTGAAAAAGCCCAGTGCTGAGGAGAAGGGCAAACAAAAACTGAATGAGACTAGTAGAGCTAGCACATCCAAACAAAATCCCAAAGCTCAGTCTCAGGTTAGGGGTCAACCAACACAGTCTTATAAACCCCATGTTAAGGTCACCAAGTCTCCACTATCACCACCACCTATGAAGAAGACCCAATACACACCTATGAACAGGTCAGCAGGGTCCAAGGTGCAGGGGAGGAAGAATGCTTTTAGAGCTCAACCCAAACATTTCTACCAACCTAGAGCTCAACCCAAACATTTCTACCAACCTAGAGCCCAGTCCCACTTCTTTGCACAGTCAACCTATCCAATCGCTCTAAAGCATGTTTCTACTCTATCTCTGGGTTGTGTAACGATTTATGGGATATCTATATCATCCATTCCTATATTTTTGTTTGAGATTAGTTTAAAGTTTGGGCTTATTGTTCTATCTACTTTTGTGGTGAAGAAGAAGAATGATAAGGAGTTGTGGGACATTAAAGGAGAACACATATATATTCCTATTTTCAGTTGTTGTCATGTCCGTTTTAATCAAGATATACCTTCGGAACATAAAGACTTATCTTTTCTTGATGTGTGCAGGCTCGATTGGAGTTGGGACTTGAACGGACAAGCTTGGATCTTCTAGGAGGACGACCAATTGCTCCAACCAGCTGCGAGTAAAATCTTCTCCAACCTAGGCTTCAGAAAGATCCGCATATTTCTATTGGAGAACAAATGAGATATTTTTACATCCTCGCTATGCACATTTCTATGAATGTTTCACAGTCCATTTTCATCTACATACTGCTGTGGTCATTGTATATCCTTTGATTTTGTTAAACTCAGAATATCTTTGTGTGTGTACGGAGCTGTGTCTCCGTGTGGTTGTCGTGTCCGGGGAACGTTCCCCAAACGTGTGTGTGTGTGTGCTGCAGTGGCATCGTGTTGAGGGAAGGCCTCGTGTGTGTATTGCTGCGGAAGCAGTGTGTGTGGTTGGGGTTCATCCCCGTGTTGCTACGAAAGTAGCGTGTAGTGAAGCCTCACCCAGTTGGGTGAGGGGTAGACGTAGGGAGCCCGTCGTGGTCTTGAACCACCTTAAAAGTCTTGTGTCATATGTGATTTCCTGTGTGATTACCATTTGTTCTATCTCCCTTCACATGTACATTATATAGGTTTTTAATTCGCTACACTGTCACACACTACTACCTCCGTTATCTGTGTTGAGCTTAGTTCTCTTGATTAGTTGCATTAACTATCCGTGTGAGATTGAAAAGTTTGAGAGAACATTGTAATCTCACTTGAGTTGTAGTTAATCAACGCTGTTAGTTTTACATCCCCTGTAATTAGCGAAGAAAGTTTTTAAAATCCGCCATCTCGGCAAGGGGACAATTCAACCCCCCCTTCTTGTCCGCCATCTCTCTGGGCCAACACTTAGCAAGTGCGAGTTATGGATAAAGGAGGTCTCTTTCCTTAGCCATATTATTTCAAAGGAAGGTATCGCTGTGGATCCTTCTAAAGTTGAAGCTGTCAAACAATGGAGCCGACTAACGATCGTATCCGAAGTTCGGAGTTTTATTGGTCTAGCTGGTTATTATAGGCGTTTCATTGATTACTATCCCTTTGACTAGGCTTACAAGAAAGGAAAACCCCTTTATATGGTCAAAGGACTGCGAGGAGAGTTTCCTAACCCTTAAGGAACATCTCACTACTACCCCCATTCTGGCACTACTTACCAGAGGAGGTGGATTTGAAGTCTACACGGATGCGTCTGGCATTGGCCTTGGATGTGTCCTTATGCAACATGGTAAAGTAATTTGATACGCTTCGAGGTAATTAAAGCATCATGAAGAAAATTACCCCGTCCATGATCTGGAATTGGATGCTGTTATCTTCGCCATGAAAATATGGTGACATTACCTTTATGGGGAGAAGTTCACCATATTTTTAGATCACAAAAGTCTGAAATATCTTTTCACCCAAAAGGAGCTGAACATGAGGCAACGAAGATGGTTGGAGTATCTCAAGGACTTTGACTTCTCTATCCAATACCACCTTGGCAAAGCAAATGCTGTCGCTGATGCTCTTAGCAGGAGACCGTTGGCAACTCTAGCAAGCCTCAGGAAAGGTATGACCTATCTTATAGAAGATTTTTCACAATTGAATCTAGATGTTAATACAAGTGAAGAAAGGGGTATTGTTGCTAATATTCGGTCACAACCTACACTCCTTGAAGACTTAGTCAAGTTGCAAGATAATGACCCTACACTGATGAAGATCAAAACCAATATTGATCAACAACCGAAATTTTCTATTTCAACCGATGGGAGGTTATTGTTCAAAGATCGAATCTGTGTGCTGGATCATGCCGACACTAAGACGCTGATCATGGAAGAAGGTCATAAATCAAGATATGCCATTCACCCTGGTGCTACCAAGATGTATCAAGATTTAAAAAGGAATTTTTGGGGGCCCAACATGAAGAGAGAGATAGCGGATTTTGTATCTCACTGCCTCACTTGTCAGCAAGTTAAGGCGGAACATCTAAAGCCCGCTGGTAAACTACATCCCTTAGAAATTCTCGAATGGAAGTGGGAGAGTGATGTGACACAACCTCGGACCTAATTTAACAAGCACAACCACAAGGCTATGAAGCCTACGCAAGCGGACCTTCGTATGGCGCACACACTTAACCCGGGGGTAACTCGGGGATGCCGAGTCGAGGAAATGGGGCAAGCCCCTTGCTGGTAGAGGGCCAGCAAAGTCTAAGTCAAACCTCCCCTTGAGGTGCAGATATTCAACTCAATGTGTTAGCCTTGGCCGAGGGACGCGGATCACTCACTCACACCCACGGGAGTCGCACAAGTGCGGTGGAGCCTTAAGATCGGGCGCTCTCTTCCTTACCGACGGCGCAATTGGAGAATATTAAATGAACAAGAATAATTGAGAGCAAGGGACGAGTTCTCACCTAGCCGGTTTGAAGAAACCGACTCCGGTCGGAGACGGGGGCGAGCGGGGAGGCGAGGGGAAGCACCTGCACGCCGCGTCGATGAAGCTTCAAACTTGTGAGTGTAAATAATACATGAACTACCCCCATACAAGGGGGGGGATCTCGGGGAAGGAAAGCCAATGAATACACTCAATACGACCTCCACGCAGGGAGGGGCCTTCAGCCGGCCAAGCGGGGAGGGGAGTTCGAGCTAGAAGTGAAGAGAGGGAAGTTGAAGCCGAATCTGCCCGCTGACTGTGTCTCAGGATAGACCGTCAAGTATTTGGACGCTGTGGTCAGCCCCGAATTTTGTTGCTGACGAAACCACTTGGAGATTCTTCGTAGCTGGATCTGGATGATTCTTGAATTTTGTAAATTTCTTTGAGCACCACTGCTGGTCGGGGTAGGGGCTTGAAAAGGGTGGCAGACCATCGGATCTGACAGATTTAGGTTCCCAACATCAGGAAGCAGAGGTTGCCACGGTCGTTCCCGAGCTCAGAATCAGGTGCCGCCAGAGTCTTTGGAACCGTTGACGAGTCCTCTTCGAATCAAGACTGACGGGTATGCCATCTGATGTTGGGGTCGACCGATAGGCTTTGAACACTGAGGAGGGGTCGGTGCAGACTAAGTGGAAGAAGAACCGAGCACCCGAGGGAGAAAATTGATAACTTTCCGGTCCGGTCGCCAAATGGGGCTCTACTTCTTGGAGATGTTAGAAGACTCGTAGTAGAAGATGTTTGATGAAGAACTCTTGATTCGATTCCCAACATGATCGTCGCAATCGAGCTTCCAATCCGGCTCTGGACTCCTGCCAGGGGGGATCTGCGAAGTTGTGGGAGAATGGCTCTCCTAGTCGATCTCGAACTCGGAATGGGACGGGACCACCACCGTTGCGAAGAAGATAGGCAGACGCTTCTGTCGGTTTATGGTATGCCACCTGAAGCTCCCAGGGGACGACGGGGTGGCCTCTGTAACCTGCGGCCAATCTGCTGCCTGCAACCAGAACTTGAGAGGGTGGAGATAGATAATGGGGAATGGGGTAGATGGGAGGGGAAATGAGGTGGTTGTGTGTAGGGGCAACCCCCAGCTATGAGGGGGTCTAGGAGGGGGGGTTTCAAGGTGTGGGAAGGGGAGAATGGGGGCTGGAAGGTGGTGTTTTCTATGGGTGAGAGAGGAGCTGCGAATTTGGGCTGGGAGGGAGAGGGGAAGGTGAGGGGGGCACAAGTGGGTGGAGGGAAGGTGAGTTTGAATTTTCCTTAATGGTGGGTATTCAATGGTGGTCTTGGGGATGAGAGGGGTTGTGTTGGGGAAGGGAAGGGGTGCTTGGGGTAGTGGGAAGGGTGCTTGGGGAAGTGGGTGGGGTTGTTGGGGGTTGGGAGGTGGAGCTAGGATTGGTGGAAGCTCTCTTGGGACCAGGGGGTGGAGTAATGGGATGTGTGGGGAAGGGGAGTGGCCTTTAATGGGGTAGGTGGGAGAGTGGTGGTTGGGAAGGGAGGAGAGAGAAAATTTTTGAAATTGGGTGTAGAGGAGAGGGAAAGGGGAGTGAAAGAGAAAGATTAAGAGAGGGATGGGTGGGGAATCTCTCCCCTAGGGTCTCTCACCCAAATAATGGAATCTCTCCACTAGATAAGAAGTTTGAACTCTCAAAATGGCAAGTTTTTCATTCATTGATTCATTACCTCAAAATGGAGAGAGTGGGGTCCTATTTATAGGGACCCCACAATTTACAATAAGACCCTGACTTTTGACACATTGACTAATAACCAACAAGATAGGGGCGCCCATGGGCCAAGTCCAATGAATTGGGCCCAATAGCTAACTAATAAACCTAATGACACTCAAACCTAGGAAAATAAGCACAAGACCTAGGGACATGACTAAAATAAAAGGGAAATTACAATGATATGACTCAAATAAAATAAAGAAACATACATAGGACTCAAAATAAATGACTAGACCACGATGTACGCCTCCGGGGTGACGAGAATGGTCGAGAGTGTCAGGACGGGTGGTGATGACCCCATCATACTCCCGGGGTGCGGAGAACTCGACTCCGTCGAGTAAGAGGTGGTACCGCTCACATGTCTTCCGAAAGAAGCTGATTCTTCCACCTAGCAAGGTAGAGCCTGTTCACCTTGCTCCTAGTGATGATTACCTGTTCATCCAATATTCTCTCAAGTTACTTACGTTGGGCTCTCTGGGCTGATGGTGCTCACATGGGGAGGGGTGGGTGCTCTCTCAAGGGAGGAAGGGGGATTGAAATTCTCACTTGGTGCCACCGTGGGTCCCTTGTGTGGCACAAGGCTTTTCACATTGAAACTGAAGTTAACTCCGTATCCCTTGAGGAGGCCTAACTTAGTAGTGGGGCTAATGCACCTCAAAACCTGGAAGGGGCTGATCCCACAAAACCTCAATCTTGAGTTGTCTCTATGTGAGAGCCTCTCATTTCTCACCATCCCGGAATCACCCATTTGGATTTCTTGGTGACGCCATTGAGTCGGTCGGCCTTTTGTAGATTTCATGACTCTTGTTCATGCGCTTGTAAGGTTATCATGCAATTTGTGAATGCTATCATTTTAGTGGTTATGGGTGGACCTGGACAACCATAGATGGACCTATCATGCCATGATGCCATATGGACCTTGATAAACCTTGGTGGGCCGGGGCAACCATATGTGGACTTATCATGCAATGTTGTCATGTAGACTTTGGTGGGCCTAGGTGGGCCGGGGCAACCATATGTGAACCTATCATGCAAAGTGATGATGAATGTCGGGGGACCCGGACATCCGTAGATGCTTTTGATATGCTTAAGACCCATGATGAATGAGGGTGGACCAATAAATCTGAATATGGATAACTCATGCTTTCTACTTGACATGTGGGTGATATGAATGAATGGACCCAACATAGTGTTCATGCCAAGTGGTGCGGTAAGCCTAGATACATGCATGTTTTTCCTATGGGTGACTTCCATGTGTATAGGTGTGGGACAAGCTTTGAACTCCCATTGGAAAGGGTCGAATGGATCTAAGAAGGTGGTCATCATGGGGTGGAGCACAACCTCATTACCTAGGGATATGTGGCCCAAGGTCATGGCTCCCAAGGTGTAACCCGGGTCTAAGATGGAGTGAATTGGGTCAAACATGGTGAGTTGGTGTAGGGAAAGGTGGGTGGTGGATAAAGTGTTTGGGTCACACGAGTCTCTTGACTCCCATTGGAATGGATCATATGGATCATAAAATGGGTTACCTAGGGGGAGGAACTCCATGTCCTCAAGATCCTCAAAAGGTGCTAAGTCATCCTTCTCCATGATAGTTGGGCCAATGTTCTTGGCAAGTGGGTCGGCCATGAGTGGAGGGCTTGGCTTTCTACCCGAGATAAGAAGCTCTAAATCGAGGAGAAGGTTGGGCTCATCGGGTGTAGGGAGGAATAGAAGGAGGTCGCTAGTGTAGCAACCAATGGTGCAAACCGAGGTGATAGACCCTATGCATAGGTGTAGGAGGCTAAGGCTCCTAGGTTGTTCGACCATAGGGGTCAACATGCTAGTCATCTGTAATTGCCATGCTATGCCCTTGAGAAGGTCCTCTAAGATCTCCACTTGATAGGATGCTTGGATTGTGGTGTGATAGGAGAAGAAGGGCACTATGTGAATGTCTTGTTCTATGGGAGGGAAAACATGGGCCGGGATCTCTCTAATTGGGCTCTCCTTTAGCCAACTAACAATGGGTTCTCCTAAGATGAGCTCTGCCCCAACTAGAGAGGGTGGTGTAAGGTAAAGACCATCGTGTGAGGTTTCTTCTTCAACTTGGACTTGGGTTTCCTCCAAGGTGGGGGGTGGATTTGGAGTGCTCACAACTATTGGATCGGGTATGAGTTCTTCTACCAAGGAGGTGAGGGGGTCTTTTGGGGTGATGAGGGTTGGTGTGTGGTGCTCCCGGGGTGGAGGGTAAAGGGAAACTTGGATTGGGATTGGTAGAGTGGGGTTTGGAAGTGGAAGTAGTGGAGGCCTAGGTTGGGGTAGGATTGGGGTTGGAAGTGGAAGGTGGGTTGGGTGACAAGATTTGGGTTGATGGGTTTTGGGGGGTGTACCCTTTTTAGGGGACGATGGAGGGGTAGTGGTGGGGACCAAGGGGAGATGTGGGGTATGGGTTTGGTGAGGGATTGTGGGTTGGGTGGTGGTAGCCATCATGGGTCTAGGTGGAGGGATGGACACGGGGTCCACTTGGGTTTGAATGGTGGTCCTTATTGGGGAAACCGGGTCGGTTAGGGGTCTCTTCCCCTTGGGATCGACCGGTTGTGGAGGGGGGGAAGTGGGGGCCAATTGAATTTGGATAGTGAGGTTTGCGGAAGGGGGTTTTGGTTGGAGTGTGGGGACCCTTAGGGAATTTGTTGGAGAGGTGGATGCTTGGTTTATTTGGGCCTTAAGGGAGAGGACTTGGTCGCGAAGTGTAGTTATGATGGTTGAGAAGTGATTTGTTGGGAGTGGTGGGGGAGGAGGACTAAAGGTGGTATCAAGTTGGTCGGGTGGGGATGGAGGAGTGGTAGTGCACCTCGGGCTAGGGGTGTTTGAGTAGAAGGGGTGAGAATATTTGGGGATGTAGATTTTTCTAAGTTCTTTCTTCATATCATCCCATGAGGAAATGGGTTCTTGTTTCCTAACGTCCCTTAAGCCCACTATGTTCCTCCATTTTTCCTTGGCTTGACCCCGAAATTACCCCATGGCAACGCGGACTCTTGCGGGTCCATAAACCATAGTTCTCTCAAAGTGTTTTTTCATTGTGACCTCCCACTTTAGGTAGGCACTATAGCATGATCCATCGAAGAGGAGATCCTCAAAAGATATTATGTCAAATAGAGGGTGGATCGGTCCCTTGTGGGGGGTCGAGTGGGATGAATATGACCAAAGAGAGGTAGCCATGTTGATGAATGCAAATGTGCCCAAGGACTAGACTTAGTAGAGACAAGTCTAAAACTTGCTCTGATACCACTTGATGTGACACAACCTCGGACCTAATTTAACAAGCACAACCACAAGGCTATGAAGCCTACGCAAGCGGACCTTCGTATGGCGCACAAACTTAACCCGGGGGTAACTCGGGGATGCCGAGTCGAGGAAATGGGACAAGCCCCTTGCTGGTAGAGGGCCAGCAAAGTCTAAGTCAAACCTCCCCTTGAGGTGCGGATATTCAACTCAATGTGTTAGCCTTGGCCGAGGGACGCGGATCACTCACTCACACCCACGGGGGTCACACAAGTGCGGTGGAGCCTTATGACCGGGCGCTCTCTTCCTTACCGACGGCGCAATTGGAGAATATTAAATGAACAAGAATAATTGAGAGCAAGGGATGAGTTCTCACCTAGCCGGTTTGAAGAAACCGACTCCAGTCGGAGACGGGGGCGAGCGGGGAGGCGAGGGGAAGCACCCGCACGCCGCGTCGATGAAGCTTCAAACCTGTGAGTGTAAATAATACATGAACTACCCCCCATGCAAGGGGGGGGGGGGGAGATCTCGGGGAAGGGAAGCCAATGAATACACTCAATACGACCACCACGCAGGGAGGGGCCTTCAGCCGGCCAAGCGGGGAGGGGAATTCGAGCTAGAAGTGAAGAGAGGGAAGTCGAAGACGAATCTGCCTGCTGACTGTGTCTCAGGACAGACTGTCAGGTATTTGGATGCTGTGGTCAGCCCTGAATTTTTTTGCAGACGAAACCACTTGGAGATTCTTCGTAGCTAGATTTGGATGATGCTTGAATTTTGTAAATTTCTTCGGGCACCGCTTCTGGTCGGGGTAGGGGCTTGAAAAGGGTGGTAGACCCTCGGATCTGACAGCTTCAGGTTCCCAACAGCAGGAAGTAGAGGTTGTCACGGTCGTGCCCGAGCTCAGAATCTAGTGCTGCCAGATTCTTTGGAACCGTTGACGAGTCCTCTTCGAATCAAGACCAACGGGGATGCCAGCTGATGTCGGGGTCGAGCGATAGGCTCTGAACACTGAGGAGGGGTCGTGCAGACTAAGTGGAAGCAGAACCGAGCACCCCAGGGAGAAAATTGATAACTTTTAGGTCCGGTCGCCAAATGGGGCTCTGCTTCTTGGAGAGGTTAGAAGACTTGTAGTAGAAGATGTTTGAAGAAGAACTCTCGATCCGATTCCCAACAGAATCATCGCAGTCAAGCTTCCAATCCGCCTCTAGTCTCCTGCCATGGGGGATCTGCGCAGTTGTGGGAGAATGGCTCTCTTGGTCGATCTCAAACTCGGAATGGGACGGGACCACCACCGTTGCGAAGAAGACAGGCAGACGCTTCCGTCGGTATATGGTATGCCACCTGAAGCTCCCAGGAGATGATGGGGTGGCCTCTGCAACTTGCGGCCAATCTGCTGCCTGCAACCAGAACTTGAGAGGGTGGAGATAGGTAATGGGGAATGGGGTAGATGGGAGGGGAAATGAGGTGGTTGTGTGTAGGGTCAACCCCCAGCTATGAGGGGGTCTAGGAGGGGGGGTTTCAAGGTGTAGGAAGGGGAGAATAAGGGTTGGAAGGGGGTGTTTGCTATGGGTGAGAGAAGAGCTGCGAATTTGGGCTTGGAGGGAGAGGGGAAGGTGAGGGGGGCACAAGTGGGTGGAGGGAAGGTGAGTTTGAATTTTCCTTAATAGAGGGTATTCAATGGTGGTCTTGGGGATGGGAGGGGTTGTGTTGGGGAAGGGAAGGGGTGCTTGGGGTAGTGGGAAGTGGGCTTGGGGAAGTGGGTGGGGTAGTTGGGGGTTGGGAGGTGGAGCTAGGATTGGTGGAAGCTCTCTTGGGACCAGGGGGTGGAGTAATGGGATGTGTGGGGAAGGGGAGTGGCCTTTAATGGGGGTAGGTGGGAGAGTGGTGGTTGGGAAGGGAGGAGAGAGAAATTTTTTGAAATTGGGTGTGGAGGAGAGAGAAAGGGGAGTGAAAGTGAGAGATTAAGTGAGGGATGGGTGGGGAATCTCTCCCCTAGGGTCTCTCACCCAAATAATGGAATCTCTCCACTAGATAAAAAGTTTGAACTCTCAAAATGGCAAGTTTTTCATTCATTGATTCATTACCTCAAAATGGAGAGAGTGGGGTCCTATTTATAGGGATCCCACAATTTACAATAAGACCCTGACTTTTGACACATTGACTAATAACCAACAAGATAGGGGCACCCATGGGCTAAGCCCAATGAATTGGGCCCAATAGCTAACTAATAAACCTAATGACACTCAAACCTAGGGAAATAAGCACAAGACCTAGGGACATGACTCAAATAAAAGGGAAATTACAATGATATGACTCAAATAAAATAAAGAAACATACATAGGACTCAAAATAAATGACTAGACCATGATGTACGCCTCTAGGGTGACGAGAATGGTCGAGAGTGTCAGGACAGATGGTGATGACCCCATCATAGAGTATAGGGATGGATTTCATCATGGGTCTGCCAAAGACAAGAGGTGGACATGATGGTATATGGGTGATCATAGATCGATTGACTAAATCTGCACATTTTCTACCAATTAAAAGTCGATGGTCTGTGGATATATTGGCAGCATTATACATGAAAGTAATTGTCAAGTTACACGGCGTCCCTGTCACCATTATTTTTGATCGAGACCCTCGATTCACATCTCAATTTTGGAAGGGTCTACAACATCCTTTAGGGATCTGACTCAATTTCAGCACTGCTTTTTATCCACAAACAAATGGTCAAACTGAAAGGACCAATCAGGTGATAGAAGATATGCTTAGGGCATGTGTTATTGATTTTGGTGGGAGCTGGCACGACCATTTACCTCTAGTGGAATTCGCCTATAATAATAGCTATCAAGCTAGTATACAAATGGCACCATTTGAGGTATTATATGGAAGAACCTGCCACTCACCTATATGCTGGAATGAAGTTGGAGAAAGACAACTTCTAGGCCCCGAAATCATTAGAGATACTACCGAGAAGGTAAAGCTTATTCGAGAAAGACTCTATATGGCTCAAGATAGATAAAAATCATATGCTGACAATAGAAGACGCGACCGAAAATTCCAAGTGGGAGACCATGTATTTCTCAAGGTATCTCCTGAATGAGGTATTCAAAAGTTTGACATTAAAGGCAAACTTACACCGAGATTCATCGGTCCTTTTGAAATTCTTGAAAGGGTTGGCGAGATGGCTTATCGATTGTCTTGCCCCCTCAATTAGCTGGAGTCCATGATGTATTTCATGTGTTGATGCTTAAAATGTACGTCTATGACCCATTCCATGTTATAAGTTATGACAACCTGAAGATTCAAAAGGATTTGACGTACGAGTAAAAGCCAATCAAAATAATTGATCGAGAAGTACGTCAACTACAGAATAAAACTATTCCCATGGTAAAAATCTGGTGGTATAAAGGGTCGGACCAAGACGCAACATGGGAAACTGAAGAAGCTGTGCGCAAGAGATTCTCAAAATTATTTGATTGTAAGTACACTCTCCCTAAAACTCATGTATTGAATTTTGGGACCAAATTCTTTTTAAGTGTGGGAGGGTATAACGTCTAGGAATTTCCTAAGAATTTTTCAGAATCTAAATATAATTATTAAGTATTTAAATAGACTTAATGGGTTATTGAATGAATTGTGATTTAATTAAATGAAGTTAAAAGCCTTACAGCAACTAAATAAGTAAGCCCACTTAAATTGGGCCCATAGACCAATTTCCAAGGCCTTTAGGTCCAAGCCCATTACTAGAAACGTAATTTGGGTAATTTATAGATTTAAAATGGGATAAATAGGCTAATAAAAGGGATAAATAGGGGATAAAAGGAAAAATTCAAAAGTTTTGGATTAAATGCCAGATGGCGGTCTATCGCAAGATCGTCTCTTCCAATAAGCGGTCCAAGGCTGACTGCTACTTCGTTCTGAAAATGTGAGTTGAAGAAACGTGAAAAATTTAGATTTTTCCCATCTTAATCCCTATGATTCAAAGCTACCTGGCATGTAAACCTAATATAGGACTCTTGGGGATCGATCCTACTCTAAATTAGGACTCCTAGATGGATCTAAATCCTCAAACACTAGCCAAACTCTATAAATAGAGCCTAAATTCGACCTGCGCGAACCCTTGTTTTGGCTCGCGTATTTCGAAGGTAAGGAGACGTCTTCTCAGGTTAGTCCTTTAGAATAATTTTTTCTCCTTAATTTTGTCTAACACCTCTCCAAATCTCGTGCTAGGAGGTCAAGCCGTTGGATAGCTAGAAGCCCCTGAAGTTGCTGTTTCTCTACAGTCTGCACAGAAAATAATGTGTCTGTCCAAAGAAGATCTGAAGGTTGGAAACCCTAATCAAGGTAATCTCATGTCCATCCTTTAGAATAAGTTATTCTCCTTTATATCTTTTACCTACCCTCAAAATTTCATGAATTTAGGTCAGGGGATTAAAGAGTTAGAAGACCAAGAAATCGTCGGTTCCACGCAAGATGCGCAGGAGCCAACATCGACATCTAGCCCAGAATTTGAAGTTTAGAATCTTACCCACAAGTAGGTTATCTTGTGATTGGCACAAACATCAAGTTATGAGTAAAAGGCCTCTGATTTCATGCAATTTCATGCTTCCTACGTGTCATATTTCATGTTTTATCACGATTGTGCACTTAGGTTTTTATTGCATGCATATCCCTGAACCTTAATAGAAAAGATGAATAATTTGGCTTAATCCATGCAACCCATGCATCCCTTGGATTAATTACGTTCCATCATGCTTTATTTTTCAATTTTATATAATTTCCATGCATCTATTGCCCTAGATTAGGCCTGTTCTTCAGTTTTTAACTCTATCTGCTATAGGTAAGAAACGGTCTCACAGAGACCACTATCATCATATAGCGATTCCTAATAGACCGCTAACTCATAGAAACGGTCCTCTGTTGACCGCCTTCTGGTTTCTGTTTGCTGTAGTTTGTTAACTTTAAATAGAATGCATAATTGCCCTAATAATCATATGTTAAGCCTAGGTAAATAGGTTTAATTCCTGGTTTTGACTTCATATTTAGGATTATGGTTATATTGTGCATCAACCATAATAGGTTTTATGCTCTTCATGATTCAGAAACTTATTTTACAATTATGATAATTTCATGCCAAACTTATACAATTTTTTATGTAAATCATTTCTTTATGATTATAGAACTTAGTGACGGTGATGTTTCTGGATCGTTGTTTCTCATGATTTCACTCTCATCTTAAGTCTTTCTTAAGTACATGACACATATTCTGGTACGATGTCATTAGTTACACTTTGCACTTGATAGGCACACCTTCTTGGACTTGTGATCCTCTTCGTTGGATATTCCTTCAACCGGACTAGGTGATCTTGTTTCGAGGCCTCCGTAAGTCTCCGCGAGCCTGGGATTCCCACTAGGATGCCGAGCTGGTTGTACCCTAAAAGCTCAATGGATTAGAAAGCACCTATCTTACCGACGTTTTTCTGTACCCTGGATAGATAGTAGCCCTCAAGAGACCGCCACCTTCTGGTAGCGGCCATCCCATGACAACCATATTGTTCTAGCACTCACTACGTCGACTCTTTTTCTTTCTGGCGTCGACTCCATCATGATTGCGGCCATCCCAGGACCGTAACCTTCGGGTTGCGCCAGGCTGTGACCGCTACTTCAAGAAACGGCCCAGACTAGACCGTTTCCTGTCCCAGTGTTATTTAACCCGGGGTTTTACCCAAGGGTTGATTTTCCTATGTTCTTAGATGGTATCTTGATTATTTGGAACCTAACATCTTGGTTCATAAGACATTAAGGAATTATAAAAATTAATGAATGTACTGTTATGCTGTCGGATTCCTTTCGTAGCGTGACCTTGTTCTTTATTCAACCTTGGAACTCTCATATTCATTATTGGAGCATTCTTACCTTTATGTTGTTATCATGAACTATAGTTTGAACTTGTTATTATCGGCCTACATTATTTATATTTCTCGTGGAAGTAGCTTGATTTATAACTTGAAGATGCAAGAGCGGGCACGAAGAGTGTCCAAGGGCTCGACACTAGCCCCCTCGACAGATAGCCGGAAACATACTATAAACCATGGGGTATGATGAACACTACCATCGCATTGTGCCGGTAGTACTTTTTTTATAAACGGGTGAAAACACGAGGCACATCATGAGATTATACATTCTCGTTACATGACTTTCTAGTGCATGACCTTTATGGTTATGAAAAGTACATTCTCGTTACATGGAATTACATTCTTGTTACATGAAAGGCCACATTATATTCTTGCAAGATCTTTCTCTCATTCTACATGAACTCTCTTATCTCTATGGTTATCTCTTGATACCTGCGTTGTTACCTTGGTTTTATGCATATGATTAATCGCATTGTCATTTACCTTACATTCTAGAGCAAAAATGCTAATTGCTTAAATATTATCTTCATGTTGATACGAAGATACCTACTGGATAAGTATGCTCATTCCCTACTTTTTCAATCCTTTTCAAAAAATTCTAACTGGTCGGATTCAGACTATTCAAGTGGCGGATCCGAGAGCGAATGATACACGAGTGAAGCCGTAGATATGAGTCCTTACAATTAGACATGAGTCATTATGTAATTTTATTTTATTGAGTCTAGTGATGTAAAGAGTCAAGAGTCAACATTATGTAACTTTTTATTAATATTCAATAAAAGCAAAGGTTTTGTCCAATCATTACGCATTCATTCTTATCTGTGGATGTGTTAGCGCTCTGATTATATTGCTCGCTTGAGGCTTTATTTGCCGGCTGTTCACGTTCCCGAATAACTTCCGTTGTACAAAATCTGAGGGCATGAGAGTATATGTGTGGTTCATGTTTTGGGGATTTGAGTTGAAAATTTGTTTTATATAAGTGTAAATTAATATTTTCTTTTAAAGTATCATGTTTAGATTTTAGGCCCAAAACATGTTCATTTTTGTAGGTCTAGTAGTCCAGAAGATTGGGTGAACAGAAGGCAAAGCAAGATTAGCAGAAATGCTACACAGGCAGAAAATTAGTTGACTGAACTGTGTTCAATCGACAGACTTTTGGTGAAGGTCGACAGACTTTTGAGAAATCAGTCAACTGAATCTTTTTTCAGTCAACTGACATTTTGGTAGGTCGATAGATTTTTTTTTGTTGTTGCAGACTAGTCAGCTGATATTTGTAGAAATGTAAAAATGAAGTACTGAAGAATTTAAGGTATTGAGGCTAGATACAAGATCATGTATAAGAAGCTGAAGTTGGTATTTTGTTGGTGAACAAGATTGAAAGAAGGGTCAACTGAATTTTTGCCTAAGTCCACAGACTAAGTCGACATAACTATGAATGCTATGACATACCAAAAGGGCACTCAGCTGAGATCATGCCAAGCAGCCAGTGAGCTGAAGAAGGGTTTCTGGTTAAGATGCTTCGAGCTGATATACTAAAAGTAGAAGAGGTTTCTCTCTCTCATTTAAGTTAACTGAAGAGTGTGTCGACACACACATTTAGTGTGTCGACCCATTTGGCCATCAAAGTCTTATTCAGCAACAACAAGCAGCCGCAAAGGCAATATGAAGGCTACGTCGACTCAATCAAGCTATGACTCAACGCAATGGCCTGACTTTCAACAGACTAAGGTAGCATGAGTCGACGCAATGAAGCTAGTGCGTCGACACAATAGAAAAATACAAAAGCAGCATCAACAGCCCATAGCGAAGCAAAGCATTACGAAGGCTACGTCGACTCAATCAAGTCAAAGAGTCGACGCAACTGAAGAAGGTACACTTGACTTCAGAGGAATGGTCCTTCAAGCATTATGGTCCTTCAAGCATATATATATATATATAAAGGGTGAGTCGATGCAATGAAGCTGTGCGTCGACACATCAAAGCAAATGTCAGTAACTCAGCATCTCAACAACAGCTTCAAGCAAGCTAGAAGTCAGCAACAACAGCAACTATTCGATGAAATGCTGCTAAGTGTAAGTCAATTGATTTCATATAACCCAATAGGTGCCAGCAACAAGGCCATCAGCAACTGCAAGCAATGCCAGCACAAGTCAGCTGGAATTGGGAAAATTAGTCGACTAAACTGCAAGTCAGTCGACTGACTTTGGCTATGCCGTACAGGCACGTGTGCTATTTAAGTAATCATATGGACTTCTACTCAAATCATTGACACACACTTCAAGGACACGTGGAATGGCTTCTGGAAGGATTTGAGGGTAGAATATTCTACCAATCTGATGTGGACTAATCAGAAAAACCTGGAAAAGGAATATTATACATTTCTCTTCTACTATAAGTCACATGAGGAGCGTGAGCTTCTTTCCAAGGCCAATCAGAGGCTATTGGACCTCTGGTCTGGAGCCTTCTAAGGATCTGAACGACCCAGATTACACCTGCCAAGATAAAGGGGGTAGATTTAATCTTCCTCCTATAAATACAACACGATTGTCTTCTATGAAGACTGATGAGTAATTTAAGATAGAGCAGAAATTCAAGTGAGATCAGTTTAGCTCGTTCCAAAGGAGAAAAAGAGAGAGAGTGCCTACCATCGAAGAGAAGAAAGCTTTCAGTGAAAGATCTATAGACAACCACCTCGAAATCAGAAAGAAGAGAAAGAGAAAGAAAATAGAGAAAGAGTGATCAAGAGAGAAGAAGAAGAAGGAGGACGGAATAGAGTATCGGAATTGACATTCAAAGTGCTTCTTCGGAAGCTACATTATTTTTATTCATCTGTCATTTTCTTTTCTTTTCTTGTTAATTGCTACATTTTCGTTTGTGTCTGGCAGTGCTTGGAAGCACGGTGAGTGTTTGTGCACAGAACACTATTGTGCACGTGGTTGCTCTGGGTGACGAGAGCGTGAGGAACTTGTTCCTCGTGTGCTGCTGATAAGCAACGTTTCTGACTGTGCTGGATTGCACAATCAGGGTTGTGCACAACGGGTAGCTGTGCACGGGTTGCACTATGACTAGTCAGAGTGTGTGAGGCATGTTCTCCTCGTTTGTTGTTGTGAGCAGCGGTTCTGATTGTGCTGGATTACACAATCAGGGTTGCGTACAGTTGGGTGCTGTACACGGTTGCACTCTGAAAGCTTTAGAGTGTGGGAGGAAAGTGTTCCTCTAGTTTAAGTTGTGCAATCAGCGTTTGTAGCGGAGTTTCTCCATGGTTCTTGCTCGTGTAAGGTAAGCCTCACTCGGTTGAGTAAGGGGTGGACGTAGGTCTGTGGGTGTAGACCGAACCACCTTAAAATCCTGTGTAGCAGGTGTGCTTCTGCGGTTTGCTCCATTTCATCCACCCCCATTCACAGGTTCGTAATATTTGTTGTGGTGTGTGTATATCTGTTTATTTTGTGTTCGATTTGGAACTTGCTGGTTTAGCTCTTCCGTGCCTAGTTGAGAACACGTTTGCGTGATCTGCTAGAGCTTCACTTAGAGTCCAGTCTTGCTGACTGGGTGTTTGTTCTACCTGCTGAGTTCCAGCTCAGCCCTGTGTTTTTCCAGATATATATTTGCACTCTGCTCACACACATCAGTTTGTGTTTGATATCAGTTCTGTGTGAGCATCCTTGCATTAGTGTTTAGTATTTCGCTTTAGCTAGCTATTGTACCCATGCATTTTCCCAGTGAAATATCAAGAAATAAAGGCTCAGAAATTTCCCCGAACACCTTTAGGGCATTGTTCACCCAGCCCTTTCTACGACACCCCGGGCCCAACCATGGAACCAGCTCTCCGTGACCAATGGCACCTTCAACATTTGATTGGGGCCACCACCGATCACCCAGTTTGCAGGTTACTCACTTTCAACGAAGCTACCTAAGCCTACTCGGGGGCGCCAAGACCACAAGCCACGATACGTGGCACTTAGCAACGAGGCCGAGATTTACCCCCAAGATGCCTCCCTCCAGCCCTCTAAAGTCAAGGAAAGACTTATCTCAGTCAACCATAGGCTTTGGGGACCCGCAGCACGCTCATGCGGCCCATGCACATGTGTCGGGAATTTCCCCGACCACCTTGCGGGCGTGCATATTCTAGCCATCCTACAGCAAGCCGGGGGCCAACCCGTGGCTCCAACACCCTAGCTGTGGCAACCCTACAGCAAGTTGGGACCACCCTCGACCCCCAGACAAGCGGCGATGAGCCGTTCACTTTTAGCTCCCAGGGTAACCCAAGGCTGCCTAGTCAACCCTCCTCACAATGCGACATACGTCACGAGGCCGGGCCCACGCGCCCAAGACGCCCTCTCTCAGCTCCTGCAAGCTCTCATCCTCAGCCCGGGGCGAGGTCCAAGGCCCGCCAGTTAGTTACCCGAGCCGTTTGATAATCTGATGTGTGTCAAAAATTTCCCCGAACACCTTGCGAGTAGCTACGACAACACCAAATGATTGACCCCTGCAGGCCAATCCTAGCACCCCAGACACCTAAAGTCCCGCACAGGACAATGTTAAACAACAAAAGGAGGCCCCCGGGACCTCCCCCTGGCCATTGCCCGCCCCGGGGGGAGTTCTCCCCAGGTGCAGCCGTGCCCTGGTGGGGGCGAACTCCCCCGAGGGCGGCCCCTCCACTCAGCCTGATCAGTCCCAGTGAAAATTCATCCCAGTCCCAGATCCGTGCAAGATCGATCGGCATACCCGCGTGGAGGAATTCGCGAAGACGGAGCCTCGGGGTCACAAGCATCTGTTGAGTGGTGATAGGCAGATCTAGAGGGGAGAGGTGAATAGATCAGCCCCCTTTTGCCCTTCTTTATGAAAATAAAAACTAGATTTAACACAACTGATTATGAGACAGATATTAGTTAATAGCTAAGAAGCTAGATACACACATGATGTCTGGAGTCGGTCCTATCAAGCTTCTACCGTTGGAACAAGAGAGAAATCAAACCACAAGATAAGATCTTTAATGTGGTTTAGTCTCAATCTAGAGACTTACGTCCACCCCTCACATAATACAGTGAGGCTTCACTGGTGCCAATACACATCCACTGATTCACAGCTTCTTACAGAGAGAAGCACTCTCACACTCCGCTGCCACATAGCTTGAGGTATCACAACCCAAAACACAGACCGGTGTCAACAACGTCTGTCTTCCTACACTCAGGTAGGGATCAAATGCTATGGAGTTTGTTTTAAGAAAAGCAAACTAAAAATGGAACCACCAGACAGAGTATCGTAGTAAAACACAATGAGAAGGAAGTCTCCTGTCTGGGAAAGAGCTTGAGGAGTCCTTGGCTTTCTTCTTCTTCTTCCTGGATCTTCACCACCACCCTTGAGGAAGAAGGTTGATCAAGCTTCAAGCTTTTTAAGAGATCTGGATGGAGCTTCACGAAACCCTTCTACTTGTAAGAAGAACTCCCATTGTGAGGAAGAGGATCATCTTCTTCTTCAAGTGCTCACACCAGTAGTATCAGGAAAGAGGCTGGCTTCCTCAGCAAGTCTTCCAGCTCTTTCATTTTTCCTCTTACTTGCATGCCCATCTTCGAACTGGAGCTCATGCTTTTCATATATTGGGGTCCTGGGACGACACCAACGTTGTCCACTTTTCAAGCAACACCCAGAATGTCACATCCACATTATTTGATTTGCTTCCATTTGCAAAGTTGACTCCTTTTCTGTCAAGTCTACAGGAATGTGGGTAGGTAGGAGACCATAGTAGCAAAAGTACGATCCTTTTCAGAGGATATCTTTGCCAAATCACAGTCTTCTGACATAGAAGCACTTTGACGGCTTTTTCCAGAGCAAACGGATCCTCTGGGTTAAGTTTCAGATCTTGAAGATAGCTTCTGTCGGATTCAGATCCATTCTGGTAGAACAAGAGTGTGTCGACACTTTCCTTGCAGTGTGTCGAGACATCCCATTGAAAGCCTTAAAGAGTCATTCTGGTTGAATCGTGGATGTGTCGACACTTTGCACCCAGTGTGTCAGGACATCCAGTGAATGTCTTGAAGATCCATGGCTGATGTGTCGAGACATCCATAGAGTTATGCCGGGACAATTGTGCTTGGCTCCGCGATGACATTATGACTATGTCGAGACAACACCAAACGGTGTCGGGACATGTGAGCCATGTGCAGAGTTGTCGCATGAGGGTGTCGAGAGAGAAGCACCATGTGTAGAGATTTTCACACGAGTGTGTCGACACTTTTCACTCAGTGTGTCGACACATTAGTGAGTCCAGAGGCTTAGACGGAACGGCCTAAGCTTGATTTCTTCTGGATGTGTCGAGACATGGGTTGGATGTGTCGACACATTCTTTTATGCCGGAGCTCAAACGTAGGAAAAATCAACACTTTCTCTTCTAGATGTGTCGAG
Source organism: Amorphophallus konjac (assembly GCA_022559845.1). NCBI lineage: Eukaryota > Viridiplantae > Streptophyta > Magnoliopsida > Alismatales > Araceae > Amorphophallus > Amorphophallus konjac. Next base: position 72,895,460 of record CM040124.1, on the reverse strand, counting down.
ACATCATTGGGCCATGTCGAGACATCACTTAGAGAGATTCTTCTGCACTTGTTTAGACAATTCATCAAACCAAAATAAGGTAGATACTTCTCAAATATCTACTAATGATTTATGATCTGTTATCATCAAAACCAGGGGACACAACATTCTCCCCCTTTTTGATGATGACAACCATGAATCATTATATCCAAGCATTTGTATAGCAATACAATCAAATTGGTTTGAGGGGTCGTCAACCAAGGGAGATTCATCCATTCACACAACAACTGAATGTTAGCATTTTTCAACATATAGCATTTTCAACAACAATAGCAAAAAGCGTGATTCATTGATTAACCAGGGTTTCGTACAAATCAAGCAAGGATGTGTGTTCAAACAGTTACATTGAAAATCTAAATGCAAAAGCTAGATGAAGAAGCTAACTACATGCTAGATGTTTGATGATGCTTGTCTTCTCAGAATGTCTTCAGTACTTCTCCCCCTTTGTCATCAGCAAGGAGGGGGTGAAGGAGGAGGCTGCTGTGGTGGAGGCATGGTGCGAGAGCTAGCAGAGTGAAGGGTCTGTGCCTCTTGGAAGTCATGTTGTAGGTGAGAGATTATTGTGGCTAGAGAGTCAACCCTCTGAGTGAGCTGATCATCCCTTTGTCTTACATACTGTTGCAAAGACTTGATATTTTCCTTGATGTCCTTGAGCCAGCCATGAATCATTTCACAGATGTATGCTGTTTCAGCCCGCTGTTGGGAGTCTTGTGGTGAAAAATGAGAAGAGGTGGCTTCTGTTTCAGGAGGAGGGCACCATTCATCACCTGTATCCTATAGGGCTGGTTGGAGTTGAGCTTTATGCAAACAAATGAGTTCTAGGATTTCAGTGCCGACCATATCCAGTTTGTTGTACACGACATCCATCTTAGCCTCAGCTTTGGTGGTGCTATTGACTGCTCGAGTTGTGTCAGTGTGCACTGTTTCGGCAATCTTGGCTGAGGCATCAAGGAACCTATGGCTGTCAGAAAATATCTTCCCCCTCAGCCGTTGGGAGGCATCTAGTAATCGAGAAGTATTAGCATTAACTGTGCGCTCCAGATTGGAGTAGGCATCAAGAGATCGGTTGGTCTCTGCGGTCATATGTGCTCTGATGGATGTATGTGTTGGGACGCTAAAGGGTGATCTAGAGGGGGGTGAATAGATCAAACACCCTATAAAAATTACTGTAGTAGAATCAAATGCGGGATGAAAACTTCTACTGAACAGATAGTGGGCACAAAGCGAAAACCACCCAGAACAGATGAAGAACCGTCCTAAGCATACATCTACTGCGTGAAGATAGGAATATAGAAGCAAGTTAAACCACCAAACAATCACATAGTAGACAAAGGTTTTTAGGTGGTTCGATCCTCCAGACCTACATCCACCCCACACTCAACCCAAGTGTGGCTTACTGCTGACTCACAGCTTGAACTGGTGGGCCTCACAGCTTGCCTACAGTCCGCTGAGCCTCACAGCTTGCTGTCCGAGGAATCCTCCTCGCCTGCTGAGCCTCACAACTTGCTGTCCAGAGGAATCCTCCTCTGCAAAACCCGCTGGGCAATACAGCTTAGCCGTCCAGTGGAATCCACCACTGCAAGTGCTGCCACACATTCAAGTTTCGAAAAAACAAAACAAAAGACAAACGAAAGATAAAGAAAAATCCCTGCAGGGAATATAGCTCAAACAAGTGAGTAACCTTAGATCTGGTTTTGAACCAAAGATCTGAGGAACGAACTCCTTCTCTCTCTCTCTCTTCTTCTTCTCTTCACACTCTGCTCGAGCTCTCTATCTCTCACTTTTCTCTTCTACTTCTTCTCTCTTTCTTTTCTTCTTCTTCTCTTTTCTCTGGATCGAACAGCTCTCTATTCTTTCTCTCTGCTTCTACTCTTCTGCTTCTCTCCTTCTGCTTCGATCAGTCTTCATCTGTGGACGAAGGTTTCCTTTTATAAGCAGTCACAGCAGGAGCAGCACTGGGCGCGTGTCTTCCACATTTCCCACCCAAGTGTTTTGGCCACGTGTCATCCTGTCAGCCCTTCCAGCCTCGGATCACGTGCCCCTTCATTAAGCTTCACGAACAGAGCCTATCAGACAGAGAGTTATCAGTTTAATGTCGACACATTGTATAGACTTCGTTTGATGCATCAAGTAATGTGTAGACTTGATAATGCGAAGACAATGTATAGACTTTGCAGTGTGTGCAGTGATGCACAAGATGAAGTATGCACATTGGCTGTATGGACTTGGCGATCTGAACAATGTACATACTTACTGTGAGGAACAATGCCCAAATGCAGTGCATGGACTTAGCGTGAATGCAATGCAGACACAAGAGTGTATAGACTTGATGAATGCGATGCAGACACACAGAGTGTGTAGACTTAATGACCAATGCATTCCAAGCAGACCCTGTACAGACTTGAATGATGAAGCACACGATGCAATGTGAAGACTTTGAAGAACATATGCTGTACAGACTTTGAATCAATAGTTGCATGATGTACAGACATACTCGATGTACATACTTCCTATATGCTCAAGACTATGCACAACAAATGTATATACTTGCTGTAAGGGATGTGCAGACTTGATAAATGAACTAATGTATAGACTTAGACAGTCTTTCTAACATGCATGAACAAAAGGCATTATATATACTTGGCCAATGCAACGATGTACAGACTTGCACAGCTCCAGCTACAGTGCAATGTATGGATATGAAGAATGATGCATGTAACGGATGTATAGACTTTGCAATGTTCAACTGAGATGGAAGATGAGACGAACGGCTGTACAGACTTTCCACCAAGACGATGCATGAGACGCTAAACAGCCAAGACTGTATAGACTTCTAAATGCAGATGAACGATGTATAGACTTGCCAAGGGAAAGACTGTACAGACTTGAGCAAATCAAAACAATTGAATGTATAGACTTCACGATGTGTAGACTTGCAAGTGCACCGTAGGTAAAATCACCAGTGTACAGACTTGCTAGTTGCAACGTAGGTAAAATATACCAATGTATAAACTTGCATGGGATGGTGAATGAGACGATGAAGTCTGTACAAACTTTAACAGTGAGACACTAGACGCTGTGCATACTTGAAGACAATGCATGCTTCAATGTGAAGACTTCACCTATGCATAAGATGCTAATTGAGATGGTCCAGTGTATATACTTATGCTGTGCTGCAAGATGGCAGTGTACACACTTGGTGTTTACTTGAGACGCTCAGTGAGACGGTGAGCAATGCACAGACTTGCTGAAGTGAGAGCATGAACAGTCTGCAAACAGTGCAATGTATAGACTTTACAATGCACTGGCTGTACAGACTTGCCAATGTATAGACTTTAAGTCCAATGCAAAAGGATGTACAGACTTCATGAACAATGCATGATTGTACTGGACGATGTATAGACTTAGCCTATGCAGACCAGTCCGATGTATAGACTTGTTCGATGAATGCATGAACAGTCCAATGTACAGACTTTATGAACAATGCATGAATGTATAGACTTGTTCGATGAATGCATGAACAGGCCGGCTGTACAGACTTGCCAATGTTCAAGTCCAATGTATAGACTTGCCAAGTCTGCCCCAAAAGCGATGTATGAGCTTACGCAGTTAAAGGATGTATAGACTTATGTTCTAAACGATGCACAAACACAACACAAGATAATGTATAGACATTGAGTGTGTAGACTTGTGTGTACGCAGTGTGTAGACCTCTGTGTGTGTGCATTGTGTAGACTTGATGCACTGACTGTACACACTTCAGAAAGCGCGATGTATAGACATGCGAATCTGGGGGGGTCGATCCATCTAAGTGCACTGATGCAATGTATGCACAAAGCAGATATTGAACTGAAGCTAACTGACAGAATGCAATGCATCTATACTGACTCAATGTTATGAATGCACCTGTGATACTCTCACTTTGTTGCTATCATCAAAACAACATAGCATATGCTTGTGCCTAAGAGGCACAACATTCTCCCCGTTTTTGATGATGGCAACAAAGTGACAGTGAGTCATATATTTCCCCCCTTTGACATGATCAAAAAGAAAGAAACACATGAGTGCAACATGCAGAATACATGCTCATATATTCTCCCCCTGAAGTACTGACTCCCCTTGAATTATGGCTCCCCCTTGAGAACGAATGTGGACCGATGAAACAAATGATCAAAGGTAGGGAAGGAACATGAAGAGAATAAGGGGTCATTACACAACAGCTGAAGCAGTGGTTCAGAAAAATGAGTATGATTATAAATGACTGTTAAAGTATAAGATTCATCAATATACATGTTAGCTAGGTGCGATAGATAAACATAGATCCAGAGGGGCGGTGAATGGATCTTTCAAAGAATTTTACCCAATTTAAGTTCTACTGGTTAGATGTGCGGAATTAAAAGCGGATGCAGATATAAACTGAGAAAACTTAGGAAGCTATTGCAAAGCAGTCCAATTGAATAAACTCACACTCGATCCTAAACAGACATCTAGTGAGCGCAGCAGAGAAATGAGCACATAAGGCAAACAAACCACAAAAGAACACCAGGCTTTTTAGGTGGTTCGGTCCAAAGACCTACGTCCACCCCTCACTCCAAACCGGAGTGAGGCTTCCACTAGTAACACTAGCACAGCAGACTCAGTCTGCAACAAAGGCTGCCAAACAGCTTGACCAGGGGAACAACCTCCCCTCTTCCTCCCAACCGGAGGGACACCCCAAGTGACTCCCAGCCACTTGGAAACCAGAGACGCACAGTCTCTCTTCCTCTAAACCGGAGGTAACACCTAGTCTTGCAACCCACAAGACTAGAACCGGAGGACCAATCCTCCCTTCCTCCAAATCGGAGGGGAACCTAGAGACCCAAGTCTCTCTTCCTCTGAAACCCAGAGGGAAGCACAAGTTACACCAAGTCACCTGCAAACTAGAGGTCTCGAACCTCTCTTCCTCCAAACCGGAGGGACCACCTGGACTCGAAACCTACAAGCCCATAACCGGAGGACCCATCCTCTCTTCCTCCAAACTGGAGGGAAACAACCGATGACTCCCAGTCAAAGGCAACCAGAGACGCAAGTCTCTCTTCCTCCACACCGGAGGGAACCCGACCTCACACAAGAGAATTGGAAGAACAACTAGTGAATAGTTGAAAAGAAAAACAAAAACGCAGCAACAGAAAGCTGGAAAAAGTAAACTCGGACTGTGGCTCTCGCAGGAGCTGGCTGGCCTGGATTTGATCCACGGCCCAGCAAGAACAGATCTTCAGTTGAAGCTTCTATCACTCTAGCTCTCTCTTCTTCTCTGTTCTTCTTCCTCTTCTTCTCTTCACACTCTGCTATCTCGATCTCTCACTCAATCTCTCTTTCTTTCTCTTTCTCACTCTCTTTCTCTTCTTCTTTTCCTTTTCTTCTTCTCTGTCTGGATCGTGGCTCTCTGTATGGACTTCACCTCTCGCCAACTCGATCAGTCTTCTTCTGTGGAAGAAGGCTCATATATATAGCAACAGCAGCAGTAGCCCCGACGTGTGACCTCCACATTTCCAGCCCTAAGTATTCGGACCACGTGGCAGCATCCAGCAGGCTGTCAGTCCATGTGTCATCATCTGGTCAGGCCTTCCAGCCTCGGATCACGTGCCCTCCTTAAGCTTAATGAGCAGAGCACCTGACAGACAGAGTATCGGATTATCAACTTGGTGTCGACACTTTGTAAAATGAAATGCATTGTATAGACTTGTGAAAGCACATGCATTGTACAGACTTAGTGAAAGGGAATGCATGTAATACAATTCTTTTAAATACAGCATCTATGGCCTCTGGACAGCATCACCAGCGTCAGGGGAGCATGTGGAGCACATGCTGTCTCTGGGGAGCAATCGCTGCTCCAGGGGAGCATCCTCAAAGTTAGGGTAGCATTAGCAGTCACTGGAGGGTATACTCGGTCCCAGGAGAGCATCCGGGGGGATAGGCAAGCATGCGCGTCTGATGTACAGACTCTACCAATGAAATCATGAACAGTCTGATGTATGGACTTGGCTTCGGGTCTGCGATAGTCCAGTGTGTGGACTTGAGTGTTAAGGCATGAACAGTGCAGTGTGTAGACTCTGCGAGATTCAAGCAATGCAACACAATGTATATACTTAGAAATAGTAAGTGAAAAGTGTGTAGAATGTATATACTTTAAAGCCTTCAAGCGTCCTCGGTGTACAGACTTGCAGACAGATGCATTAACAAGCCTATCGGTTGTATAGACTTTGATGTAGAGGCTTGAGTTACACAAGCAAAGTATAGACACCGAAGATGTGTGCGTAAAGCTCATCAATGTATAGACTATGCAACGGCATCAAAGCAACACATCGATGTACAGACTTTGTTACCTAAACGATCAATGTATGGACATGACCTTCTGGAAACGAATGAATAGACTTTGAAGTGTTTGGACGGGAGAATGTGTAGACTTTAAGAACCGAAGCTCACGTTGTACAGACTTTGAGGCCGAAGACAGTGTGTAGACTTGAGAAGCTCGAGGCCACTGTATAGACATGGGGTTCAGCTGAGAATGTATGGACTTTGATGGAGTGAGACAATGTTCAGACTTTGAAGTTACACTGTGGATGTATAGACTTGAATGAGCATGGTGTGTATAGACTTGAAAGTCTGAAAGCGATGTACAAACTTCAGCTAAGCAGGCCACTGTCTAATGTATAGACTTTATGAGAAGGCAACTGAACACTGTACACACTTCCAACGTACAGACTTCATATGAATAGTCCAATGTGCATACTTCCCTTCGATGCATCTATAGTGTAATGTATTGGCTTGACGAACATTATGCAATGTATGGACTTTGATGAAGGGCCCAATGTATGGACTTCACCTGAGACGCAGCATGAGACGCTGACTGAGACGGGCGCTGTACAGACTTTGAATGCACTAAGACGCTGAACAAGACGGACCGATGTACAGACTTCTAAATGCTGATGGACTATGTATGGACTTGGCTTGAGATGCTGCATGAGACGATGCAGGCTGTATAGACATTAAGTCCAATCAGAAGGCTATGCAGACTGGAGAGACGGACGCTGTATAGACTTCAATGATGCATGTAACAGTCCAATGTATGGACTTTGAAGATTGATGCATGTACAGTCCATTGTACATACTTCCAATGTACAGACTTTATGAAACTCTAGACACTGGACGCTATGAATGTATAGACTTTACAGTGAATGCATATGCCAATGTATATACTTGCATGAGACAGTCAGTGAGACGCTCAGCAATGTATAGACTTGAAAGAACTCCAAGCGATGTATAGACTTTGAAATGCTTGAAGAGGATGTACATACTTCATGAGACGCTGCATGCCAATGTATAGACTTCATGAACAGCACACGATGCAATGTGTGGACTTGGTGACTCATGCAGACAGATGAGTGTACAGTCTATGCCATGCTCACAGTTAAGCAATGTACCAAGTTCTGAATGAGTAGTTCTAAATGAAGTAATTGTCATCATCAAAACACACGTAAACTATGTCATCATCAAAACATAAGTAAACACATATGACATCACACAATCCAGATAAATGCAATTATGAAATGCACCAAAGCACACACCACACAGCCATATTTAAAATGCAGCAATAATTCAGATAAGATTTTCAATGAAACATTCATCTGCACCACAAACAGAATTGTATGCATTCAAATGACTTATAGTGTTTGCTATCATCAAAATCACAGGGACACAATAATCTCCCCCTTTTTGATGATGGCAATACTATGAGTCTTATGAATGAAATAAATGGAGTATTCAGACTAGACTCATCAAAGTATTCTCCCCCTTTGACTTCATCAAAAAAAATACTTTGATAAACAATATCAGAATCATTTAAATCAATTCTCCCCCTTAGTCAAACAACTTATGCAGTCATGCATATGCAACAAATACTCGCCCTTTGACATGGCAGAAGATATAGTACTATTGCAGACAAACAAATTGATCAGACAATCTAGCATATTGTCCCCTTATGATCCATGATGCAAGAGAAATCTACAAGGATGAACTCTGGTTATCCAAAAAAAAAAAATTCTGAGAGTTGTGCGTCACATAAAAGAGAACCAATGTCAATCAAAACACATTGATAGAGGGCAATGTGATCAGAAACGTTTTGAAGGTTGAAACCAATTGAGATGAAGGGAGAACATCAACAAAAACACAGGGACACTCAAGAATGTTGACTAGATTTCCCCCTTTAAGAAAGACACTCAGCAAGACAGGAAAGCTCTCCCTGATTAGATGATGGAGTGAAGCCAATTAATATAGTGAAGTGATGAGCATCTATCAGCAAAACACAAACTGTATTCACAGTGAATAAATGAGGAAGACAGATTTTCATTAGCACACCAAATTTATAAATCTTTGTAAACGAATTTCAGATTCTTCAATTATAATAGATTATGAATGAGTTTAAACTGACCATCATGATTTAAGAGAGATGTATTCAAAGTTTATCAAGAAAATTCAATACTCATATCTGAAACACCTTTTAATAAAGGTGAACCAACAACTCATTTGATATTCATGTTTAACCTCCTTCCATCTTACTCATTTAAATTCAGTAACTCCTATGGAAAATACACAAGATCATATTGAGATTAAACAGAAATAAATGAGATTGAGCTTGTCTTTAGATTTTCAGAATTTTCTGATACCAATTGTGCAGCACTTATTTTTCCTGAGCAATTTTAGTTCAGTCAACACCTTTTTACATAAGGCACAACACGTCTTAGGTGAAGTGACCCAGTTACTCAATGTGACAACCGTATTGCCTCTCAAAGAGAACAGAGTTAGCAGTGGAGTATCTTTTTACATGAGGAGACACCTTGATCAGAGGCCAGAATCCCCAGTTACTCAACACATCCATGCCATTGCTCTGTCAGACTTTTAAACATATTGAAAAGAGGTAACTATGGCACTTCATGACATGGACTTACTCTATTTCATTGATAGAAAACCCAGTTTCTCTGTGACCACATTCATTGCTCTAGTTTTAAATTTTAACTATTTTCAGATTCTTCAAACAAAGCTCAGTACACTTGAAATGATTAAGAATAATACTTTCTACATGTATATTAACCAAAGAAAGCCATGTCTTTTAAAATTTCAGATTTCAGAAAGTTTTGAATGAAATTCATGAGGCAGTTGGTTAAGACTTATTAAGCATGATGATTCAGATATTTTCAAGTCTTTTACATCAAAACTTAGAAAATACATTAGGCTTAAATCAATTTGATTTATCAAAACATTCTTAAGCCAGTATAATAGAAATTCTTCTTTTCAGAATGTCTGATTTATGCCTAGGGTGCACTGATTAAATCTTTCCTCATTCGGCTGAATCAATGACATTGTCAAGAGAAATTAGCAGAGAGCAATTCAGATACCAATAGTTGAGAGAATTGAGCAATTCAGAAGCAAGCCTTAAAGACTAGAATTCAGTCAGATTAGCTTGGGCCAGTCTTGACAAGATATGAAGAAATGTGTATGATAGTAACAAGTTATCAATTGAATTCATAGTAGACAGAATCAATGGAGCTATATTAGTGTAGACAACAGAGAATTCAAGTGAACCACACATTTGCCAAGAATGGATCAGATTGCTAGACAGAAGGAGTTCAAGAGGTAAAGAGATGAATCAGGAATGCTCCCCCTATCTAGATGCAATGAGACATTTCTTTTTAGATTTTTTCAATGTAAGGAAATGCAGTGCTACTTACTACATGTATGCATACAGCAGATGAGATTATCATGATATGCAAGCATTAGTCAAACTCCCCCGTACAAAGTGCATGATATGCAATTAACGTATATGCACACAGCTCACAGTACAAGCAAGAAAGCCTACAAAGCTCAATGCAAGAGTCAAATCAAATAATAAGCATGTATGCATGAAACTATGACTTATCAGCTCAACCATAAATTTCATTTGAACAGATTTGAGAAATTTACCTGAATGAGATTTTATCAACTTGGGTGCCTTGGTTTATTTCCTCCTTTTTATTCTTCAGTCCAAGGCACTCCTGTAAAATATTGATCATTTTGATCCTGCAGGGACCCAAGCAGCTTTGGGTCCTGCCTTACCTCTAGCAGGTATTCTAAACATTTTCATAACAACATTATCATCAAATTTCATCATTGAATAGTCATCCATAGAATGTCTAAATTTTCCACAGTATCTACATGAAATAGCTAGTTTTTGGTTCTTATGATGCATATTAACAGCAGGGTGATGTTTATAAACATGTTCATAAGATTTTCTATTATATGCATGAGCAGTTTGATGCTTGTTCTTAACCACCCAACATTCAGCAGATTTATGGCCTGGCTTCCCACAGTTATAGCATGAAATTTTCACAAATGATTTTACAGGGAATTTGACAAAATGGGGATTAACATAGTTCTTTTGAGCATACCAATAGTCCTTGACTGTATGCCCATTTTTCCCACAGTGAGAACATGCAAAATAATTTCTTCTATGAAAACCATTTTTACCTAAAGTGGATCTAAACCAGCACTCAACAGCCTTTTGCCCAGGCTTATTACAGTTGAAACACACAATGTGCTGACTAGAATTGTGTTTAGATCCATATGGACCATGAACATGAATGGGGGACTTGGCATGCTGTTTATTATCTTCTTTCATGATAAAACATTCACTCATGAGATGACCATGCTTCCCACAATAATAACATGAGGCATCAGGCTTCCTAGCAACATGGTTTCTATCAAAAGAGTTTCTAGAATGTAATGTTCCACTAGCATGCTCATCCTTTAACATCAATCCACAATCCTCCATTATGTGACCTCCTTTCCCACAATAATAACATGAATCCTTTTTAATGTGAGTGTGTGAGAGATCATGTGAATTGTGTGCAGTCTTGTTTATAACAACAGGAGTGTCTTTTTCCTTTTTCTGTGAATTTTCACCCTTTTTCTGTTTTGGAGTTTGTTCCACAGTTTTGGGTTTCACAGTGGACTTTTGTGCAGTGAATTGAAAAACAGAAGGACCAACAGTTGTGTTTTGATCAGAAGCTTTTACAAACACAGTTGAAGTTTTATTGCTATTGATCCTTTTGTTTGTTGAACTGTAACCCAGTCCCTCTCTCTGAAAGCTAACATTATTTCCAAGAAGCTTATTCAGATTGTCTTTTCCTTTGACAAATTTTGACAAAGAATTTTTCAAGTCTTGAATTTCAGAATTTAAGCCACAAGTATTAGCTTCATATTTGGACAAATCTGTTTCACAGGAAATGAGTTTTTGATGCAAGGCATCATTCAAACTTTTGAGTTTTTCAACTTCCTGGTTTAGCTTTGTTTCATTGTCAGCTTGAGATAGGGACTTATAAAGATCATCAACTTCTTGTTGAAGGGATGTGATAGCGAGCTCATAATTAGCTACCTTCTCTTCACAGCATTTGACACTTCCACTCAACATTAGGTTGATGGTTTTTAGACTCTCAATTTCTTGTTCAGCATTCATCAACCTATCAGAATTATCTATGCTCACACCCTTGCCTTTTTCAATTGTCTATAGCCTATCTGACAGTTGGGTGTTTAGATGATTTAGCTTGTTGATTTCCTCGTTCAATTTCCTATTTTTCTCTAGGAGATCATCATCAAACATCTAATCATCTAAGGAAGACTCACATTCATAAAAGTTTTCCTGTTGTTTCTTAGATTGAGGTTTGTTGAGATTTTTCTGAAGCTCTAGATTCATTATTCTATCAGCCTCCATTTTTTCAGAAATCAATCTGTTTTCTTTTTCAAGACTCATCAATTTGTGTTCAAATTCCTTGGACTGGTTTTTGAGTCTTTCATTTTCAGATTTCATATCTTCAGCTTCAGTTTTCTTTTCTAGCAATGATTTATTTTCTTCTTTCAGAGATTTGATTAAATCCTTTTGAAGTTTATCATCAGAATCAAATTCATTTATCAAGTCTCTTAAAGCTGCACAAGCATTGCAAGTATTTTCAGATTTCATTTTTTCAAGTTCAGAGTTGACACACTCTAATTCTCTCACCAATTTTTCATTCTGAACTGCATTATAGTGATGAACCTGTTCATCAATTAAACTAAGCCTCTCCTTAAGTTCAGAAATTTCACAAACAAGGTCCTGATTCTCCTGTTTGTGTAAACCAATTTGTTTCATAAGAGTTTGTCTTTCAGATTTCAAATGATCTAGATCTGTAGTAATAGAATCAAAATCTTGTAGTTGTCTTCTAAAGATTTCATTTTCAGTTTTCAGAATTTTAGGGCTTTCATCTCGAGATTTAGCATTCTCATGATTCTTTAGCTCCTTTTTTAGACTTTTATACTTCTTCCCTAGTTTTTTATAGGATCTTGTCAGATTGACATAGGCATCTTCCCAGTCATCTAAAGAAAATTCTCGAAAGGGTTTACCTCCTCATCATCCTGTTCTTCGGATTCATCTTGATCACTGCCATGGTTGCTCTTGTCAGCCATCAGGCAGCTGTCCTCATTCATCCTCTGAGCTATCTTCAGCTGATCCAGAATGTCCTTAGCGGACCTGTAGTCTTAAAAACAAGAATGTAGAGCCTTGTCAGTAGCTTCTTTCATTAGATTCAAAACTTTCTGATTCTCTTCATATCTCGATCTATGACTTTTAGTCCATTTGGACTTTTCCTTTGGCAGTCTGTGAGGACCATGTGAGATTAACTTCCACAGATCCGGATTCATCAAATTCACATAGTTATGTAGACTACTAACCCATGAGTTAAAGTTAGAGCCATTAAAAACCGGTGGAGAACCCATTGAATAAATCGGTAAGCAAATTAATGCAGCAAAGAGTAAAATCAGAAATGCACCAAGGGACAACAGGATCCTCTGCAGATCGTTGGATCTGATCAATCAGAGAACCTGCTCTGATACCAATTGTTAGCTAGGTGCGATAGATAAACATAGATCCAGAGGGGGGGTGAATGGATCTTTCAAAGAATTTTACCCAATTTAAGTTCTACCGGTTAGATGTGCGGAATTAAAAGCGGATGCAGATATAAACTGAGAAAACTTAGGAAGCTATTGCAAAGCAGTCCAATTGAATAAACTCACACTCGATCCTAAACAGACATCTAGTGAGCGTAGCAGAGAAATGAGCACATAAGGTAAACAAACCACAAAAGAACACCAGGCTTTTTAGGTGGTTCGGTCCAAAGACCTACGTCCACCCCTCACTCCAAACCGGAGTGAGGCTTCCACTAGTAACACTAGCACAGCAGACTCAGTCTGCAACAAAGGCTGCCAAACAGCTTGACCAGGGGAACAACCTCCCCTCTTCCTCCCAACCGGAGGGACACCCCATGTGACTCCCAGCCACTTGGAAAAAAGAGACGCACAGTCTCTCTTCCTCCAAACCGGAGGGAACACCTAGTCTTGCAACCCACAAGACTAGAACCGGAGGACCAATCCTCCCTTCCTCCAAACCAGAGGGGAACCTAGAGACCCAAGTCTCTCTTCCTCTGAAACCCAGAGGGAAGCACAAGTGACACGAAGTCACCTGCAAACTAGAGGTCTCGGACCTCTCTTCCTCCCAACGGAGGGACCACCAGGACTCGAAACCTACAAGCCCAGAACCGGAGGACCCATCATCCCTTCCTCCAAACCGGAGGGAAACAACCGATGACTCCCAGTCAAAGGCAACCAGAGACGCAAGTCTCTCTTCCTCCACACCGGAGGGAACCCGACCTCACACAAGAGAATCGGAAGAACAACTAGTGAATAGTTGAAAAGAAAAACAAAAACACAGCAACAGAAAGCTGGAAAAAGTAAACTCAGACTGTGGCTCTCGCAGGAGCTGGCTGGCCTGGATTTGATCCACGGCCCAACAAGAACAGATCTTCAGTTGAAGCTTCTATCACTCTAGCTCTCTCTTCTTCTCTGTTCTTCTTCTCTTCACACTCTGCTATCTCGATCTCTCACTCAATCTCTCTTTCTTTCTCTTTCTCACTCTCTTTCTCTTCTTCTTTTCCTTTTCTTCTTCTCTGTCTGGATCGTGGCTCTCTGTATGGACTTCACCTCTCGCCAACTCGATCAGTCTTCTTCTGTGGAAGAAGGCTCATATATATAGCAGCAGCAGCCCCGACGTGTGACCTCCACATTTCCAGCCCTAAGTATTCGGACCACGTGGCAGCATCCAGCAGGCTGTCAGTCCATGTGTCATCATCTGGTCAGGCCTTCCAGCCTCGGATCACGTGCCCTCCTTAAGCTTCACGAGCAGAGCACCTGACAGATAGAGTATCAGATTATCAACTTTGTGTCGACACTTTGTAAAATGAAATGCATTGTATAGACTTGTGAAAGTGCATGCATTGTACAGACTTAGTGAAAGGGAATGCATGTAATACAATTCTTTTAAATACCCAGAGACTAGTGCGTTCTCGCACGGGAGCATATGAAATCTCAGGGGAGCATCTATGGCCTCTGGACAGCATCACCAGCGTCAGGGGAGCATGTGGAGCACATGCTGTCTCTGGGGAGCAATCGTTGCTCCAGGGGAGCATCCTCAAAGTTAGGGAAGCATTAGCAGTCACTGGAGGGCATACTCGATCCCAGGAGAGCATCCGGGGGGACAGGCGAGCATGCGCGTCTGATGTACAGACTCTACCAATGAAATCATGAACAGTCCGATGTATGGACTTGGCTTCGGGTCTGCTATAGTCCAGTGTGTGGACTTGAGTGTTAAGGCATGAACAGTGCAGTGTGTAGACTCTGCGAGATTCAAGCAATGCAACACAATGTATATACTTAGAAATAGTAAGTGAAAAGTGTGTAGAATATATATACTTTAAAGCCTTCAAGCGTCCTCGGTGTACAGACTTGCAGACAGATGCATTAACAAGCCTATCGGATGTACAGACTTTGATGTAGAGGCTTGAGTTACACAAGCAAAGTATAGACACCGAAGATGTGTGCGTAAAGCTCATCAATGTATAGACTATGCAACGGCATCAAAGCAACACATCGATGTACTGACTTTGTTACCCAAACGATCAATGTATGGACTTGACCTTCTGGAAACGAATGAATAGACTTTGAAGTGTTTGAACGGGAGAATGTGTAGACTTTAAGAACCAAAGCTCACGTTGTACAGACTTTGAGGCCGAAGACAGTGTGTAGACTTGAGAAGCTCGAGGCCACTGTATAGACATGGGGTTCAGCTGAGAATGTATGGACTTTGACGGAGTGAGACAATGTTCAGACTTTGAAGTTACACTGTGGATGTATAGACTTGAATGAGCATGGTGTGTATAGACTTGAAAGTCTGAAGGCGATGTACAGACTTCAGCTAAGCAGGCCACAAACTAATGTATAGACTTTATGAGAAGGCAACTGAACACTGTACACACTTCCAACGTACAGACTTCATATGAACAGTCCAATGTGCATACTTCCCTTCGATGCATCTACAGTGCAATGTATTGGCTTGACGAACATTATGCAATGTATGGACTTTGATGAAGGGCCCAATGTATGGACTTCACCTGAGACGCAGCATGAGACGCTGGCTGAGACGGGCGCTGTACAGACTTTGAATGCACTAAGACGCTGAACAAGACGGACCGATGTACAGACTTCTAAATGCTGATGGACTATGTATGGACTTGGCTTGAGATGCTGCATGAGACGATGCAGGCTGTATAGACATTAAGTCCAATCAGAAGGCTGTGCAGACTGGAGAGACTGACGCATTATAGACTTCAATGATGCGTGTAACAGTCCAATGTATGGACTTTGAAGATTGATGCATGTACAGTCTGTTGTACATACTTCCAATGTACAGACTTTATGAAACTCTAGACACTGGACGCTATGAATGTATAGACTTGACAGTGAATGCATATGCCAATGTATATACTTGCATGAGACAGTCAGTGAGACGCTCAGCAATGTATAGACTTGAAAGAACTCCAAGCGATGTATAGACTTTGAAATGCTTGAAGAGGATGTACATACTTCATGAGACGCTGCATGCCAATGTATAGACTTCATGAACAGCACACGATGCAATGTGTGGACTTGGTGACTCATGCAGACAGACGAGTGTACAGTCTATGCCATGCTCACAGTTAAGCAATGTACCAAGTTCTGAATGAGCAGTTCTAAATGAAGTAATTGTCATCATCAAAACACACGTAAACTATGTCATCATCAAAACATAAGTAAACACATATGACATCACACAATCCAGATAAATGCAATTATGAAATGCACCAAAGCACACACCATACAGCCATATTTAAAATGCAGCAATAATTCAGATAAGATTTTCAATGAAACATTCATCTGCACCACAAACAGAATTGTATACATTCAAATGACTTATAGTGTTTGCTATCATCAAAATCACAGGGACACAACAATATAGTCTTGAAAGAATTCAGGTTTAACAGTGATAAAAATAGAGTAAAGTAGCTGACCACTGAAAAAGAGTTTTAGACTCCATTTATAGCAATGAATCTAAGGCACATGTTTTTAATAGAGAAGTCAGAAATAATACCCTTTGTGATTAAACATGGAAGTTCAAGAAAGGTAACTTGAATATGTATTGAGAAAACCAATTTTCACTCAATGACTTTTGATTTCAAATGGTTACAGCAGTTTGTTTTTCACTTTTTAATTTTCAGAAACTGAGCTAAGTGAATAGACCAGTGGCATTTATACTTTTGACATTAGGTGTACATCTTGATCAGAGGTAGGTACCCCCAGTTACTAGGCATAAACTACTAGATCTATTTCAGATCAAGACCTACAAGCAACAATTTTCACCTTTGACATTAAGGGCACACCCTGATCAGAGGCAAGTACCCCTAGTTACTTGGTGAAAAACCCCCCCTATAGATTTGACCCTATGAATAGAGGTAATCTGAAGCACTTCATGACTTATGAATTATCCTCTTTCATTGGAGGAGATCACAGTTTCTCAGTGCAATTCAGCCATTGCTCTGTCACTATGTTCAGCTCTTTGCATTGATGATCTTATTTACTGCTGCCCTTATTTCTTTTAGAGTGATTGTTTAAAAAATCAGTACACACTCTCATTTACCTTTTCTAGTCATTTCCAGTCTAACACTTTCAGGCAAAAAAAACTTATTCTATTTTAACCACGAGACAAAGATTAAGAGCTATAAAAGTTTTCTTTTATCTCAATTTCTGAAGTGCAGATAGTAAACTCTTCAATTTATAAAAGTTAAACCTTCAGTTCCTTTCAATTTGTATGTGTGATTCTTATAAGTGAACAATTGTAATAATCACAGCTCAATGTATAAACCGAAGCAATACTGTTGTTCAGTGAAGGTTAGGGAAATGATGGCAATTGATAAACAGTGATAGCAATAGGCAATAAGGTCCAATGGCATCTGATGTTAAAGAATGTGAATGAATTGAATAGGGACAATGAGAAGTGAAAAGCTTCAAAGAATTGAACAGAACTCTTAGCTCCTCCTGACACCAAGATGCAAAAGATATGATATGCAATACACTGTTCTACATGCAGACTATGCAACAAATCTGATAACGATGACCAAGCGACAACATACAAGCTCCCCCTGTCTATATGCATGAAATGTATTGAAATCACATCACATGATATCAAAATTTGCATTCAGATATGATTCATGCAAATTAGATAGAAGAGAATTACCATTAGCATGATTGTTCAATTCATATTTCAGAAGCTTCAGTTTAGCACCAACAAATCAACATGTATGCATATGCAATTTCAGACAATCATCTATATACAAATCATGTATGAGGAGAGTTCAGAAAATCCAAACCTGACAATGATGATATGCAATCATTTCAAGTTTATGCACCCAAGTCATGAACATTTTTATCCTTTTCAGATTTTTCAACATATGATGATATGCATTACACGACATGCAGACTACAACAATAAGCAAATGATAGTCATGCAAATGATATATGCAAACATTAGACACATGCATTGACTATGAACATGGTTGTGTAGTGCATCTAGCATCTTATGTACACATGCAATAACTGGCAAGAGAATAGCTTGAATTTGAGCAGAATTAAATTCAATAGCTGAGTCTGGAATACAGACTGATCATCTAGTCAAGAATAGAATATCAAACATCAAATAATCAAATCAACATGACTTTCTCAATTCAGTTCTGAAGGTAAATCACTTACCTGCTTTACCAGATTGATTTATTTTTACCCTTGGTGTTGCATCAGATTTTTGACAAGGCCTCCAATTTCTTTCAGCTCTTAGGATTTTGGCCCTGCCTCTTGTCATATGCCTGAAGTAGCTTATTCTGTTTCATCAGTTTGTTCTCGACTATCAGGCATACCTGCAAACACACTTAGGGAGCAGGTTTTGGAACCCAAGATATTTTGGGCCCCAAGATAGAACCAGACACTTGAGAGTGAAAACATGACAACAGCTGTTTAGGGATCCACATTTGTGTAAAGGTGGAAGGTTTGGTGGATTCTACAGCTTGAGAGTTCTTTTTGTTATTTTTCTTTTTCTCAGCACCAACAGGTTTAATTTTCTTTTTCTGGTGCTTTGATGGTTGTTGTGTAGTCCTGGCATTCATTTTATTAAAAATATTTTTGTTTTTCTGCCAGTGCCTTGGCCAATGAATGTACTAGAAGTTGTGGCCCAAATTGGTCCTAGGCTGACCAAAAAACCCTTAGTGACTAGGACTCCATGTCCTAAAATGACTATCCCATCTCCTAGCTGGCTAAGGTCTATAGGGCTGATACCAAGTGAGGAAATTCTGATACCTAGACCTCATGTATCCAGGGTTCCACCCAAACCTATTAAGTGGTTGAGGATGAATGTTATGATAGACTTGGGCTCTAGGAAAATAGGGATGAACAAATTGGTTCCTAGCTGCACTTGGTCTCCCTGCCACCTTTGACCCTCTAGGTTTCTGAACTGACTTATATTGGGTCTTTTTCTGAGCAGTTGATGGTGATGGAGACTTAGTAGCTTTGGTCTGGGATTTTGATGTGCTAGCTGGCTGACCCCTAGCCTTGGACTTATCCTTGGAAGAAGAGCATGCAGCTCTAGGCTTTACAACTTTCTGCTTTCCCTTGCCCTTAGCACTGGACACTTTTGATTTAACATTATTGAAGGCAAATTTTTCATTGACCATTTTTATAAGTGGTCCTCTATTCTTTTCTCCCACACATGAAATAGTTTTCAATTCAAAGCTCCTTTTAGCTGAGGGATTAAAGCTGAGACCCTCCTTTCTGAAATTAACTTTTGACCCTAGCAAGGCATTTAGATTTTCTGTTCCTTGGGTCATGCTTTCAATGATTTTCATTTTGTCAGAATTTTCATTTTCCAGTTTTTCAATAGTTTTCTTCAATTCAACATTCACTAACAAGATAGCTTCATATTTTTCATTTGAAATCTTTATTTCTTTTTCAGACTTCTGAATTTTCAATTTTAATTCATCAACAACATTTTCAGCAATTCTTTTTCTTTCCTACGATCAATCACAACATGCTTTAATTCATCAAAATCAGAACATGTATTTTTCAATATGTCATTCTCTGATTGTAAGCATGCAACCTTATCAAAAAGTGTTTTATCATTAACCAGAGAGTTCATTTTCTTCTTCAAGAGTCTGTTTTCCTTCCTACAATCATTAGCTTTATCTAACAGATCTCCATAAGCATCTGCCCAATCAGAAATAGTGTAATGTTCGAAAAGGGATGATACCTCATCAGACTCTTCTTCTTATTCTCCATTTCTGGCCATCAAGCAGATGTCCTTTTCTGATTTTCCACTATCTGAGGAAGTGCTCAGCGTGCCTTCTTCCTCATCACTCCATGTACTGACCATGGCCTTTCCCTTTGGCACTTTCTTCCATGGTCTTCCTTTCATTTTCTGTAACTCTGGACAATCAGCCTTCATATGACCTGTCTTCCTGTAATGATAACAAGCATTAACATCAGATTTTTCAGCAGGGTTAAATTTATACCTGTTTTGCTTCCTGCTGTGGTATTTTCTGTAGAGATTCTTCCCTTCTCTTTTAAGAAATCTGTTGAACTCTTTTGTGATCATAGCTATTTCATCCTTTTCAAGATCTGATCCAGATGAACTCCGATCACTGGATGATCCAATGCTGCTGGACTATTTTGAGCAGCTATGCTTGGCCTTCAGAGCAATAGGCTTCCTGTTTTCGAGCTCTTCAACTTGTAGTAAATTCATCTCGTACGCCATCAAGGAACCTATCAGCTCATTGGGTTTCATCTTGTGTAGATCTTTTGACTCCTCAACCACAGTTGCTTTGGTATGCCATATAGGAGTCAACGATCGAAGGATCTTCCTTACAACTTCATGATCAGTATAACTATTTCCCAGATTTCTTAGACCATTTGTGATGATGGTCAGACGAGCATACATTTCGGTCACTGTCTCACCAGGCTTCATCCGAAATGCTTCATACTTTGACACTAGCATATTTGCCCTCGTCTCTCTCACTTAAGATGCTCCCTCATAGATAACTTAGAGGGTATCCCACATCTCCTTCGCTGTCTTGCAGGATGACACTCTGTCAAATTCAGTGGGATGGAGTGCACACTGAATGGCGTTGATAGCGCTCCAATTCAGAGTAGATTTCCGGACTTCTTCTCTGGTCCATAATTCCTCATTCTCATGTAGCTCATAAGGACCTCTGCTCACAATTTTTCATACCTCGTAATCTTTGGCTCTGAGGAAGACCTGCATCCGGTTCTTCCAATATGGGAAGTTGGAACCATCGAAGAATGGTGGCTTCGTAGTGGACTGACCCTCTGCTGTTAGCCCTCTAGCATCCATGGCCGATCCTCTTTAGGATGTTAGTCCTGCACAAAGAGTTAGGCTCTGATACCAATTGTTGGGACGCTAAAGGGTGATCTAGAGGGGGGTGAATAGATCAAACACCCTATAAAAATTACTGCAGCAGAATCAAATGCGGGATGAAAACTTCTACTGAACAGATAGTGGGCACAAAGCTAAAACCACCCAGAACAGATGAAGAACCGTCCTAAGCATACATCTACTGCGTGAAGATAGGAATATAAAAGCAAGTCAAACCACCAAACAATCACACAGTAGACAAAGGTTTTTAGGTGGTTCGGTCCTCCAGACCTACATCCACCCCACACTCAACCCGAGTGTGGCTTACTGCTGACTCACAGCTTGAACTGCTGGGCCTCACAGCTTGCCTACAGTCCGCTGAGCCTCACAGCTTGCTGTCCGAGGAATCCTCCTCGCCTGCTGAGCCTCACAGCTTGCTGTCCAGAGGAATCATCCTCTGCAAAACCCGCTGGGTAATACAGCTTAGCCGTCCAGTGGAATCCACCACTGCAAGTGCTGCCACACAGCTTGAACACAAGAGTTTCGAAAAAATAAAACAAAAGACAAACGAAAGATAAAGAAAAATCCCTGCAGGGAATATAGCTCAAACAAGTGAGCAACCTCAGATCTGGTTTTGAACCAAAGATTTGAGGAATGAACTCCTTCTATCTCTCTCTCTTCTTCTTCTCTTCACACTCTGCTCGAGCTCTCTTTCTCTCACTTTTTCTCTTCTGCTTCTTCTCTCTTTCTTTTCTTCTTCTTCTCTTTTCTCTGGATCGAACAGCTCTCTATTCTTTCTCTCTGCTTCTGCTCTTCTGCTTTTCTCCTTCTGCTTCGATCAGTCTTCATCTGTGGATGAAGATTTCCCTTTATAAGCAGTCACAGCAGGAGCAGCACTGGGCGCGTGTCTTCCACATTTCCCGCCCAAGTGTTTTGGCCACGTGTCATCCTGTCAGCCCTTCCAGTCTCGGATCACGTGCCCCTTCATTAAGCTTCACGAACAGAGCCTGTCAGACAGAGAGTTATCAGTTTAATGTCGACACATTGTATAGACTTCGTTCGATGCATCAAGCAATGTGTAGACTTGATAATGCGAAGACAATGTATAGACTTTGCAGTGTGTGCAGTGATGCACAAGATGAAGTATGCACAATGGCTGTATGGACTTGGCGATCTGAAAAAATGTACATACTTGCTGTGAAGAATAATGCCCAAATGCAGTGCATGGACTTAGCGTGAATGCAATGCAGACACAAGAGTGTATAGACTTGATGAATGCGATGCAGACACACAGAGTGTGTAGACTTAATGACCAATGCATTCCAAGCAGACCCTGTACAGACTTGAATGATGAAGCACACGATGCAATGTGAAGACTTTGAAGAACATATGCTGTACAGACTTCGAATCAGTAGTTGCACGATGTACAGACATACTCGATGTACATACTTCCTATATGCTTAAGACTATGCACAACGAATGCATATACTTGCTGTAAGGGATGTGCAGACTTGATAAATGAGCCAATGTATAGACTTAGACAGTCTTGCTAACATGCATGAACAAAAGGCATGGTATATACTTGGCCAATGCAACGATGTACAGACTTGCACCGCTCTAGCTACAGTGTAATGTATGGATATGAAGAATGATGCATGTAACGGATGTATAGACTTTGCAATGTTCAACTGAGACGGAAGATGAGACGGACGGCTGTACAGACTTTCCACCAAGACGATGCATGAGACGCTAAACAGCCAAGACTGTATAGACTTCTAAATGCAGACGAACGATGTATAGACTTGCTAAGGGAAAGACTGTACAGACTTGAGTAAATCAAAGCAATTGAATGTATAGACTTCACGATGTGTAGACTTGCAAGTGCAACGTAGGTAAAATCACCAGTGTACAGACTTGCTAGTTGCAACGTAGGTAAAATATACCAATGTATAAACTTGCATGAGACGGTGAATGAGACGATGAAGTCTGTACAGACTTTAACAGTGAGACACTGGACACTGTACATACTTGAAGACAATGCATGCTTCAATGTGAAGACTTCGCCTATGCATAAGACGCTAATTGAGACGGTCCAGTGTATATACTTATGCTGTGCTGCAAGATGGTAGTGTACACACTTGGTGTCCACTTGAGACGCTCAGTGAGACGGTGAGCAATGTACAGACTTGCTGAAGTGAGAGCATGAATAGTCTGCAAACAGTGCAATGTATAGACTTTACATATGCACTGGCTGTACAGACTTGCCAATGTATAGACTTTAAGTCCAATGCAAAAGGCTGTACAGACTTCATGAACAATGCATGATTGTACTGGATGATGTATAGACTTAGCCTATGCAGTCCAGTCCGATGTATAGACTTGTTCGATGAATGCATGAACAGTCCAATGTACAGACTTTATGAACAATGCATGAATGTATAGACTTGTTCGATGAATGCATGAACAGGCCGGCTGTACAGACTTGCCAATGTTCAAGTCCAATGTATAGACTTGCCATGTCTGCCCCAAAAGCGATGTATGAGCTTACGCAGTTAAAGGATGTATAGACTTATGTTCTAAACGATGCACAAACACAACACAAGATAATGTATAGACATTGAGTGTGTAGACTTGTGTGTGTGCAGTGTGTAGACCTGTGTGTGTGTGCATTGTGTAGACTTGATGCACTGACTGTACACACTTCAGAAAGCGCGATGTATAGACATGCGAATCTGGGGGGGTCGACCCATCTAAGTGCACTGATGCAATGTATGCACAAAGCAGATATTGAACTGAAGCTAACTGACAGAATGCAATGCATCTATACTGACTCAATGTTATGAATGCACCTGTGATACTCTCACTTTGTTGCTATCATCAAAACAACATAGCATATGCTTGTGCCTAAGAGGCACAACAGTATGTGCGCCAGCCACCTGTGCTTTGATGGATGTAGTTGCGCCAGCCACTTGTTCAGCTAGCTGATTAGATGAATCCATCAGTTTGGCACACTTAATGTTGAGATTACCTTGATCTTCTCTAATGTCATAGGCATGCATGACCATTTCAGCAATTTTCTCTTGGGTTTCAGTGTGGATCTCTCATAGTCTTTTCATGATTCTTCCTGCTCGATCACACACATTGATCATGGAGTTCATGAAGCTATTCAACCTTTCATCTGACTTATGTTTGTCGTGCATAAATTTCTCCCATCTACTGGTTTGGACTTGCTCAAAATGGAGTTGTCTGGCTTCTATTCTATCCACCTGCAGACTGAGTTGACGAAAGGAGGAATTCATGTTCCCAAACTGAGTAGTGAGAAACTGGATAAGTGTAAGGTGAATATCCATAAGACTGCCAGTGGCACTAAAAGTAGTACCTTGTGAGGTGGAGGCCTCGGTATGAAATTCAGGAGGGGCATCCCTATCACTAAACACTCTAGGCTCATTGTCTGGAGACAGAGGGGGTTGGATG
Organism: Amorphophallus konjac; assembly: GCA_022559845.1. Lineage (NCBI taxonomy): Eukaryota > Viridiplantae > Streptophyta > Magnoliopsida > Alismatales > Araceae > Amorphophallus > Amorphophallus konjac. Next base: position 72,871,063 of record CM040124.1, on the reverse strand, counting down.
CCAAAAGCCATCATCATCCCAGGCTGGTCCATGGGATCTGCAGACTGCTGCTGCTGAGGGGCCTGCTCAAAGTGGATATCTGCATGGAACATTTCCTCATGCTGATCAAACTATGCATCTGAAGCTGGCTGGTCCTATGCCGGCTGATCCTATGCAGGCTATGCCTATGGAGCTGGCTGTTCTGGAGGGTCAAGTAGATGTATAGGCAGATTCCTTACAAGTTTGTCACCTTCCTTTTTGAAGTGCATGTAATTTTCTATGAACCTCAGGCTGTAGACATTGCTCCTGGGGATAGATATGGACCTCTCATTATCAAGAGGGATGCTAACCTTTAGAAAAATAGCCGTTAGTTGTGCGGCATAGGGCAGGCTATGCCGGTTGTAAGTGCAACTGTCCATAATCTGGAGCATGATCTCAGGTAAACAAACATGGTAATTGTTGAACAAGCAGTAAAACAGGAACCTCTGGGTCTCTGTAAGTCTACTTCTGCCACCCCCTTGTGGGGTAATCATGGTAGTGAAAATGTGGCAGAAGATGCTGTAAGGGGGGAAACTGATTTGTGTCAAAGTATTTGACAAGTAGTTGAGGGTCTCGAGGCTTTCTTGTAAGGAGGGTGTAAGCTGCAGACAGATCAATCTGAACCTCAGATTCTATTTCCCCATCCCGGGGTATGTGTAAAGCCCTATGAAGAAGCTTGGTTGTAAGCTTGATGGAGACCCCCTTGACCTCAGTCCGAAGGACTTTCTTGTTTTCATCAAAAAATAAGTTCTTGTAGAACTGCTAAACCAAAAATGGGTAGTATACCCTGTGATCGGACAGAAACTGTTGCCATCCTTGGAACTCAAATAATGGCAGTAGTTCAGGAAAAGACTCAAGCATCGTGTGGTCATCAAAATCTACATACCTAGGGAAGAGAATCCGGGTGGGATCACTGTCTTCTTCCCTGATAGAGGTAGCAGTACTGGGCTTCGGAGGAACTGACTAAGCTTTGGCCTTCCCTTTTTCTTTGGCGGACAACCGTGGCCGCTTGGGCTTTGGTTGCGGCGGTGAAACCCTTTCACTGTTCGAACCCTGGGCCTCGACAGCTCGTCTCTTAGCTGGTTCTGTAGCTGGGCGGTCCTCAATGCTCTTGGATCGCCCCTCTGTGTGTGCTTTCGAGGCTGTGGCCTTCTTGGATGAAGCTGCTTCTTTCTTCTTACGACGGGTGACCGGAGGAGCCATGGAGAGGTTAGAAGAAAGGGAGGTGAGGAAACGGAGGGCAGCTGGAGCTAGCTGGGGAGAGGGTTTCATGGGTGAAAGAGAGGGAACGAGGGCGTCGACCTCCAGGTGAGGATGTGCCGGGTCGCCGGAGAGCGATGGTAACAGTGAAATAGGGTTGAAATAAGAAAAGGTAAGAATTCGATTTTCACCGTGAGTTAAATAAGGAAAGTTGACATTTTTGCCTTTTGAAATAACACCCCTGAGATAAGAAATGGCGTATATACCCCTAAGTTAAGTTCAAAACTGTTTAAGGCTTATGAGCTCATTTTTCAGTAATGAAGGATTGAGAAAAATCATTTTTGCAACAAATAATATGACTAAAACATTTGAAAAAGTCAAGAGAATGAAACCAAGCCTATTTGGCTTACTTATCACTTTCATTAGGCAAACATTGGAGAAAGGAGATAGGCAAGTATTGAAGGTAAACAACAACCCTTTTTATTTTGAAGCAAGTTGTAGAGTCAACCCCAAACCATTTTTTAATTAATTAATCAGTCCGATATAGCATTCACTTTTTGACTCAAGGAAACACGTTGTTTAGATGCCAGAGTCCCTGGTTACTCAGTGTAGCTATCTTTCCGAATTCCTTTGAGCAGAGGTGACAGCCTTCATCATGACTAGATGAACCTTCATTTCATTGATGGCGGATCTAATTTCTCTGAAGAGAGGTCATTGCTCTGAAATTATAGCAACATGGTTTTTAGGGGGCGTATTCTCTAATAGACTTCAAGTTATGTTTAAAGACAATACATGCCAATCAATTCATAAACCAAGAAGCCTATTTTAAGTGAACTTTCAGATGCTTAGACAATGGTCATTTTCAAGGACTTGAAGAATGTTTTAATCCTATTATGAGTGTAGGGTTGGTAGAACTCAACGCAATGATTAACGAAAATGAGGATTATAAACAAAAAACTGTTAGGACCGGTGCGATGGATTCAGAGGGGGGGTGAATGAATCCCCTATAAAAAGTTTTCCCAAATAAAACTATAGCTGATCGATGCGCAGAATTAATGCACCCAGATGGCTCAACAAGATCACTGTTCTAAGAAGGCTCACACTCGAACATTTAATATGGACAATCGGATGAAACACTTAGTCACTCAGTGAATCCAGAAAACTCGAAACGGTTAGATGAGCAAATGTAATCATACATCTATCGTGGACCAACAGGTAATCAGTCCAAAGTGAGTCTCTCAAGACCACTATCGAATGAACGATATGCAATCAAATTGCTTGCTAGATTGAAGATTCAAATTGGCCTATGCATACATCTAGCGAATTGAATAAGGTAATCAAACCACAGTAGACAAGGGGATTTTTCGGTGGTTCGGTCCGCAGACCTACGTCCACCCCACACTCCAACTAGAGTGTGGATTCCGCTGATACACAGCTTAACAGCTGGGACTCACAGCTTTCCAACATCAGCTGAGCATCACAGCTTGCTTCCGCTGGGCGATACAGCTTAGCCATCTGCTGACTCATAGCTTGACTGCTGGGCGTTACAGCTTAGCCGACCAGAGGAATCCACCTCTGCAACCACTGGGGCTTACAGCTTAACCCGTCCAGAGGAGTCCACCTCTGCTACTGCTGGCAAACAGCTTGAAACAAAGATAAGAGAAAACAAAGACAAAAGTAACAGCGCCGGAAAGCTACAAAACTCTTCAAACCAAAGTTGCTCTCGTAGGAGCTAACTGGCCTGGATTTGATCCACGGTCCAGTAGAACCAGATATTTAGTGAAGTCTTCTGTCTTCTTCTCCACGAACTCTCACTCTCTCTCTTCTTCTTCTTCTTCTGCTGGTCTATGTCTCTCTGCCTCTCTTTTCTTTTCTTCTCACTGTCTCCTCACTCTTTCTTTTTCGAACACTTCTCTCTTCTGCTCTTCTTTTGCTCTCTCTCTGATTTTCTCTCCTTTCTTCTTTTACTGCTTTCGAGAGGGATGTTCTTCTTGATCTCGCCCGAGATATATATATATATATCTTCTGTCTCTGAATCCCTTGCTCACGCCCTGGGCGTGTGGAGGGTGAACTCCCGCCCAAACGGCTTCTAGAAGGCTCTCAGCCACGTGTCACCATCTAAGCGTTGTAGCCTTCTTCGTGGCACTCTTTCGGAGGTCGATCTACCTTGGATCACGTGCCCCTCCTCGGAGAGAAACTCTGTTAGAAAACGCAAGGCACTTAGTCAAGCACTTATCACAGTTTGCACTGAGGTAATGAGAGAGTAAACATAGTATGCACTGAGTTGATAAAACCAGACGTGGGAAATGTATTGACTTACGAATATGCATGACACCATATTGACTTACAAATATGCATGACACCATATGCCCAAATCTTAGTGACCACCCGTGTAGCTGATGTGCACGGACATGAATCCAAGAGGCACAAGAAGAAGACTATGCATCGAGTCAAAGAAAAAAGAAGGACCAAAGATATGCAATGACTCTAGAGATGTCTAGGGCGAACAGTGCACTGACTCTTAAAAAAATGCGTAACACAGTAGATGCACCGAGTTGGATTTACGGTCTAGACACGAGTTGCACCGAGATGATGGAGAAGAGTATACGGACAAAGGAAAAATGCAAGACAGAACTTGCACCGAGATGATGGAGAAGAAAGCACTGACACTAAATGACAAGGCTAAACAGTGCGTGCTGTGCAAGTATTGCACGGACCTAAAGACTTGCACCGACCTCGAAAGGTAAGATGCAAAGGTAAGAAAAGTACAGACTTCGTGTGTGCATGAGCAGTGAATGCACTGACTATGAAATGCACTGTTAGATGCTTTCACGACCTATCCATGTGCAATGACCAAGTTTGCACAGACTTGAATGTGCATGCAGGAGCTTTAGCGCATGAGATGCAACCTATGCACAGACTCTGTTAGGACTTAGTTGCGTGCTACAGCTAAGGTTTGCACCGATGCAATGCAGACTAGACGAATGTTGCACCGAGTCAAACTTATGCATGTACTGACTCTGTATATACAATGAGCGATATGCACTGACCCAAGTATGCTGTGTTCACGACCAACATTGCACCGAGTGCACATATGCACCGAAGTAACACATGCCATGACTATGCTATATAAATGCAAAGTTTGCACCGAGATAGAAAATGCACTGACCTTCTTCATTGTGATGCATGCACAAGCATACCCATGAAATGCTCATCAAACTCGTGATGCATACAACAATTATTCACCAGCACTGACTTAAGCAATGCACAGCAAGCAAGAGCAGATGCATAAACATTCAATCTTTCATTCAATCTTTCATGCAAACACATGGTGACTTATAGTGTTTTCTATCATCAAAATCACAGAGGCACAACAATCTCCCCCTTTTTGATGATGGTAACACTATGAGTCAACATTGACTCTCATGGAAAATTATTCTTCCCCTTTGACGTCAACAAAAAGAAAATAGTTTGAGAGAGAAATACAAGCATGCAGGAAATGATTGAAGTAAAAACTCCCCCTTTGACTAAGTCATGAAGGCATAGAAAAGCTATTCTCCCTCTTAATGACACAACATGAATGCAACAAGAGGATCATGAATGATCAGCAGCCACAGGATCAGTGAGATTGGAAGTCTGATACCTGGTACTTTGATATAGCAGTTCGGATCATGGCAGATTGAAAAAATTAACAGAAGCACAACTTGATTTGTGGACTATAAAAGAGTGTAGAAGATAAGCACAATGAGTTTCAAGTGAGCAGAATCTGAGCAGGTGTGATCTCCAAGCCAAAGTACATGAGAAGAAAAGATTTTCAGTGGGGTACCCAATTCATATATCCATCTTTAAAGTTTCAAAATCTTCTATTATAAAAGCTTATGAAGTGGCTTTGATTGACAAGCATGGTTTAAGAATGATGTACACAAGGTTTGTCAATAAAATACAATACTCATATCTGAAGCAACTTTTTAATAAAGATGAACCAATTTCTCATATAACATTCTAGTTCAAACTCCTTTCATCTTACACAATTAATTCCATTGACTTCTATAAGAAAAACAATCAAGAGTATTGAGGTTAAACAAAGTAACACTCAGTGAATTTTGAATTGCAAGGGTTACAGCAAGTCTTTTTCACTTTTGCTTTTAACATTGAGCTTAGTGACCAGACATGTGTCATTTATACATTTGACATTAAGGGTACACGTGAGTTAGACGCCAGTACCCCCAGTTACTAAGCATAAACTACCATATCTATCTCTGATCAAAAACTACACAGATGATTTACACCTTTGACATTAAGGGTACACATTTTTCAGACGCCAGTACCCCCAGTTACTAAGTGAAACCAGCCCTATAGATTTGACCATATGAACAGAGGTAACATGAAGCACTTCATGACATAAATTCCTCTCCATTTCTTTGATTGAGGGTTCAGTTTCTCAGTGCAATTCAGTCATTGCTCTGCCACAATATTCATTTCTTTTACAATGATTTTGCTGTTGCTGCCCTTTTAATTTTCAAAGTGACTTGTTTAAAAACAATACATGTTACATGCATTTCAACCAACGTGAATCAAGGTTTCAATTTTCAGATGTCGGAAGATCTTACATGAACTTACATGAGACAGTCAGTTAAGGTTTATTAAAAAAAACCGATTCAGATATTTTCAGGTCCTTCAAATTCAAACTTAGGAATACATAAGACTTAAACCAATTCAAATCAACAAACATTCTTAAACATGTATAATAGAAGATTCTTTATTAAGGATGATTTCAGATTTGTGAAAGGGTACACGAACTGATATTACTTCACTTCTCTGTATGTTTAACATGGACAAAGCATTTAGCATCAAGAGACATTTGACAAACATGCATAGAGAGTAAGACAAACGGAACTCATGCTTGCAACAGGTATGATCAATATGCATCAGATAGATTTACAAGAAACCAATATCTGAGTCTGGAGTACAGACAGATCAACTTGACAACAATAAAGTCTAGTTCAACTCGAGAAAGATTTGAGTGACTAGACATGGAAGGATTCGGATCATGAAAGACTAATGAGTCTCAAATACTTCCCCTGTGTAGATGTAATGAGTCATTTCTTTTTAGATTTTTCAAATTTGATGATATGCAATACACTGCTCTACATGCATGCATATGCAAAGACACTCCTAGAGATATTTCCTGCACATGAATGTCATGAATATTATGCAGGGATAACCAAACTCCCCCTGACTATATGCAATGTATGGAGATTTTAAATTCAACAAGTGCAATGATAGAATGCAGGGAGTTTTGACAAAATATGCATCATGAATGTGCAGACTATGCTCATGAGTTTCTAACCTTCTCTATGTGCACAAACAGATGTCAAAATATTAATGCATGCAGATGAGAAATGAATTCAACATATCTTCAATGAACATGTATGCATGAAACCTTTGACTAATCAGATTTAACATGATATGCAGTTTCAACTGCACAACATGAAAGATGCAAATGTTACCTGAACACTGTAAGAATGGGGTTTTACCATTTTGGGTGCCTTGGTTTATTTACCACTCTTTATTTTTCAACTCCAAGGCACTCCTGCAAACACAGATCCTCATTTTGCAAATTGAGGTACCCAAGAGTTCTTGGGTCCTCCATGGTCAGTAGCACCTCTGAATGGTGTTCTCCATAATTTTTGAACATAAGAGTCATCAATGTTCATCATGAAACAATTATCCATAGAATGCCCAGAATTTTCACAATAATGACACACAATAACAGATGTTAAGTTCTTTTTGTGCACATTATTGTGAACATTAAATCTATGTGCATGAGCATTAAAATTTCTGTTATTAACATGAAGATTTTGTTTTCTGAAACCTGCCACCCAGCACTCAGAGGCTTTGTGGCCAGATTTTCCACAGTTAAAACATGCAACAGTTTTCTTCTTAAAACCTGATTTATTTTTATCAAAGGTCTTTTTATTTGCAGGGAATTTAACAAATTTAGATTTAAATTCTTTTTCCTGAACATGTCAAGATTCCTTGAATGCATGGCCATGCTTCTCACAATTGAAACACTTCATATGCAGGCCTCTTGAAACAGCTTTATTCTTGTTAACACCATGATAGTTTGCATGAAATTTAGCATGATATGAATGTGAATTTTTCTTATCCCTTGCAAACCAGCATTGAGCTGCAATGTGGCCAACTTTTCCACAATGAAAATAATTGATTTTCTTCCTATAAGCAGCATGATTTCTACCAGGAATTTGCTGTGCAGTAGTAGCAGCTAGATCATCTAATTTAAATAATTTGCAATCATGCATTAAATGACCTATTTTATTACAATAAAAGCAATGTACATTCTTTTTCTGATCAGCATGAATTTTCTTAACATGAAGAGGTTTTTCATAGCAATTATTCTTTTTCTTATGTTCAGACCTGTGCTTGTGAGTATTCTGAGACTTCTGAGGTGAAACAGACTTTGAGGTACTCGCACATTCTAAAATTTTCACAAAAATATTTTTTTCTTTTCCTTTTATACTTCTCTGATTATCTGGATTATAATCTAATCCTTCTTTCTGAACGTTCACTTTATTTCCCAGTAGTTTATCTAGATTCTCTTTCTCTTTCACAAATCTTGACAATGAATCATTCAAATCAGCAATTTCACATTTAAGTGAAGTGATCTGTGTTTCAAAGTTTGTTAGATCTTCTTCACAGGTGAGAATTTGTTTCTGCATGGCATCATTCAGATTTTTCAAAATTTGAATCTCATACAGAAGTTTTTATTCTTTTTCATCATTAAGTTTAGTTTCAGCACACCTTTCCTTCTCCTTTAACACAAATTTTTCTTTTTCAATTGCGAGCCATTTTTCAGACAAAACTGTGTTTAGAACCATCAATTTCTTATTCGGATTTTTCAATTCTTCATTTTCTTGTTTTAGTCTTTCAAGTTTTTTAACTTCATTTTCTAAGGATGCAATGTGTATCTCATAGCTAGCAATCTCTTGTTCACTATAATTAACATATTCACTCAAAACTTTATTTGCAGTTTTGTGCTTCTCAATTTCTTTTTCATTGAGCAACATGTCTTCTTTTAATGAATCAATCAAGATTTCTTTTAGGCTCAAATCAGATTCCATTGTGTCACACAATGTTATCAAAGATGAACAACCTTCACATGATCCTTCTTTATTTTTCAATTCTGATTTTAGATTTTCATTTTCAGCCTTTAGACTTGTGATTTCAGCATTTTTCTATTTTCTTAATTTTCTCTTTTCTGTTTTAACTCTTTCATATTTGTCCAGTAGATGCTCATGCATGGCAACTAAATCATCATAGATAATATCCTCGGTCTCATAGTTTACCTGGGATGATGAGTCATCTGATTGATCACTCCTTCTTGCCATGAGACATTCTTCTTCCTGCTCCACATGTGTTGCAGTCACTCTATCAAATATTTCCTTTGTCGTGCTACAACCTGAGATAAAAGGAAAATCATCAGAATCAATTGCAGCCTTCATTAGATTTAGAGCTCTCACATTTTCATCATTTTCCAACTTGTGAACATGAGTCCACTTGGACTTATCTTTAGGAATTTCATGTGGACCGTGAGAGATAACCTTCCACAGTTGTGGATTAACAGAGTTAACATGCTTGCGTATTAGATATAGCCAGAATTTAATAACTGAACCAGCGAATATCGGAGGATGAGCCATTAACACAAATCAAAACCAAGTAAAAATAGTGAATTCAAACCGATAAACCAAGTCTCACAGAATTGCACCAAAATATGGCAGGATCCTCTACAGATCGTTGGATCTATACAGTCAGAGACCCGCTCTGATACCAACTGTTAGGACCAGTGCGATGGATTCAAAGGGGGGGTGAATGAATCCCCTATAAAAAATTCGCCCAAATAAAAACTATAGCTGATCGATGCGCAGAATTAACGCACTCAGATGGCTCAACAAGATCATTGTTCTAAGAAGGCTCACACTCGAACATTTAATATGGACAATCGGATGAAACACTTAGTCACTCAGTGAATCCAAAAAACTCAAAACGGTTAGATGAGCAAATGTAAGCATACATCTATCGTGGACCAACAGGTAATCAGTCCAAAGTGAGTCTCTCAAGACCACTATCGAATGAACGATATGCAATCAAATTCCTTGCTAGATTGAAGATTCAAATTGGCCTATGCATACATCTAGCGAATTGAATAAGGCAATCAAACCACAGTAGACAAGGGTATTTTTAGGTGGTTCGGTCTGCAGACCTACGTCCACCCCACACTCCAACTAGAGTGTGGATTCCGCTGATACACAGCTTAACAGTTGGGCCTCACAGCTTGCCAACATCAGCTGAGCATCACAGCTTGCTTCCGCTGGGCGATACAGCTTAGCCATCCACTGACTCACAGCTTGACTGCTGGGCGTTACAGCTTAGCCGACCAGAGGAATCCTCCTCTACAACCGCTGGGGCTTACAGCTTAACCCGTCGAGAGGAGTCCACCTCTGCTACTGCTGGCAAACAGCTTGAAACAAAGATAAGAGAAAACAAAGACAAAAGTAACAGAGCCGGAAAGCTACAAAACTCTTCAAACCAAAGTTGCTCTCGCAGGAGCTAACTTGCCTGGATTTGATCCACGGTCTAGTAGAACCAGATATTCAGTGAAGTCTTCTGTCTTCTTCTCCACGAACTCTCTCTCTCTCTCTCTCTCTCTCTCTCTCTCTCTCTCTTCTTCTACTGCTGGTCTATGTCTCTCTGCCTCTCTTTTCTTTTCTTCTCACTGTCTCCTCACTCTTTCTTTTTCGAACACTTCTCTCTTCTGCTCTTCTTCTACTCTCTCTCTGATTTTCTCCCCTTTCTTCTATTACTGCTTTCGAGAGGGATGTTCTTCTTGATCTCGACCGAGATATATATATATATATATATATCTTCTGTCTCTGAATCCCGTGCTCACGCCCTGGGCGTGTGGAGGGTGAACTCCCGCCCAAACGGCTTCCAAAAGGCTCTCGGCCACGTGTCACCATGTAAGCGTTGTAGCCTTTTTCGTGGCACTCTTTCAGAGGTCGATCTTCCTTGGACCATGTGCCCCTCCTCGGAGAGAAACTCTGTCAGAAAACGCAAGGCACTTAGTCAAGCACTTAGCACAGTTTGCACTGAGGTAATGAGAGAGTAAACATAGTATGCACTGAGTTGATAAAACCAGACGTGGGAAATGTATTGACTTACAAATATGCATGACACCATATTGACTTACAAATATGCATGACACCATATGCCCAAATCTTAGTGACCACCCGTGCAGCTGATGTGCACGGACATGAATCCACGAGGCACAAGAAGAAGACTATGCATCGAGTCAAAGAAAAAAGAAGGACCAAAGATATGCAATGACTCTAGAGATGTCTAGGGCGAACAGTGCACTGACTCTTAAAAAAAATGCGTAACACAGTAGATGCACCGAGTTGGATTTGCGGTCCAGACACGAGTTGCACCGAGATGCTGGAGAAGAGTATACGGACAAAGGAAAAATGCAAGACAGAACTTGCACCGAGATGATGGAGAAGAAAGCACTGACACTAAATGACAAGGCTAAACAGTGCGTGCTGTGCAAGTATTGCACGGACCTAAAGACTTGCACCGACCTCGAAAGGTGAGATGCACAGGTAAGAAAAGTACAGACTTCGTGTGTGCATGAGCAGTGAATGCACTGACTATGAAATGCACTGTTAAATGCTTTCACGACCTATCCATGTGCAATGACCAAGTTTGCACAGACTTGAATGTGCATGCAGGAGCTTTAGCGCATGAGATGCAACCTATGCACAGACTCTGTTAGGACTTAGTTGCGTGCTACAGCTAAGGTTTGCACCGATGCAATGCAGACTAGATGAATGTTGCACCGAGTCAAACTTATGCATGTACTGACTCTGTATATACAATGAGCGATATTCACTGACCCAAGTATGCTGTGTTCACGACCAACATTGCACCGAGTGCACATATGCACCGAAGTAACACATGCCATGACTATGCTATATAAATGCAAAGTTTGCACCGAGATAGAAAATGCACTGACCTTCTTCATTGTGATGCATGCACAAGCATACCCATGAAATGCTCATCAAACTCGTGATGCATACAACAATTATTCACCAGCACTGACTTAAGCAATGCACAGCAAGTAAGAGCAGATGCATAAACATTCAATCTTTCATTCAATCTTTCATGCAAACACATGGTGACTTATAGTGTTTGCTATCATCAAAATCATAAAGGCACAACAGAAACCATTTCTTTAACATGAGTAATGCAACTGAACTCACCCAGGGTTGTATAGATGAATGAAAACATTCTCAACTCCCCCTCACTTAATGCTCGGTGAAGAGTGAAGGTTCAGAGGCAAATGATTTTAGGTGGAAATGAAGGAAACATTTGGAAGAGGAAGTCAAGAAAACTCTCCAGTTGATCCTCAAAACCAAGAGCGGCTGAGAGATAGTCTCCACACATGACTGAAGGGTGTCGACCTGTCCAACAGACTTTGTTCAGCATGTCTCGACACATATCAGTAGGGTGTCGATCTGTTCACAGGGTTTTGCTCACATGTCTCGACACATGTCAGTACAACAGACTATTCTCTGCTAGCTTTTGTGAGTCTTCATTTCTGACAAACACCTTCCAGCTTCTACTGCCATTGCCTCTGACTTTCTCCTTTCAGACAATCAATCAAGCATGTTTTTACCTTTTGCTATCAATGAGAAGTGCTTTGTGGGATGCTAAGGCTTTAAACATGCTTATGCACTATGAATCAACTATTCAGATAGCAATATGCATTTCTGACTCATTGTACTTGGCAGAGGCCCGTCCTCACGCATGAGGAGAGTTTCCTGATAGGCATAACCTGTCATTCCACTTCTCAACATATGATATACCGTGCAGTCATAAGATGATGTACAACTAAGAACACTTAGAAATATGAACAAGCTCCCCCTGAATGTGACCATCATTCAAATCAAGATTCATACAGCCAATGGACCAGTTGTAAATCAAAGCAGATATGCTTGTTCCAAACATGGTAAAGATAAGTAAGCAGAGCATCGAAGGAGGAATTGATAGCTCAAACCTGAGTGGATTGAGGTCTGCATACACCAAGCTCTCTCCTTAATGTTGTGAACCTGTCATTGCTTAAGGGCTTTGTGAAGATATCTGCAAGCTGATTTTCTGAGTCTACAAAATGGAGCTCAAAGTGATTTTTGAGAACTTCATCCCTTATAAAGTGATGCCTAATTTCAATGTGTTTAGTCCTAGAGTGCATGACTGGATTTTTTGCAAGATTTATAGCACTTATGTATTCACACAGAATGGGTACACAACCAAGATCTATTAGATAGTCTTGGAGTTGGTGTTTGATCCACAGTACTTGGGTGCCATAACTCCCTATAGCTACATATTCTGCTTCCGTAGTTAAGAGGGCAACCGAGTGCTGTTTCTTGGAAGCCCAAGAAATCAAACATCCACTGAGAAATTGGGAATAGCCACGAGTGCTCTTGCGGTCCAGTTTGCATCCTGCATAATCTGCATCTGAATATGAAATAAGTGAAAGTTCACAAGATGCAGGATACCATAATCCCAATTCTTGAGTGCCAGCAAGGTATCTAAAAATACACTTGACAACAATCAAGTGAGACTCTCTAAGACTAGACTGAAATCTAGCACAAAGGCAAACGCTGAACTGAATGTCTGGTCTAGATGTAGTTAGATAGAGTAATGACCCAATTATACCTCTGTATCTCTTTGCATCTACAAGAATACCTTGTTCATCTGCATCTAGTGAAGTGGCAGTCCCCATTTTTTTTTATCAAAAACCTTGCCTAGGTACATTGGGGGGTCCAATGCACAGCTAGGAGGCAAATTTTATTGATAATGAAAGATATAAAGAATTACATCAATCGAATGCTAGGCATGCCTAGCTTTGAAGTCCCGAGTTTAAATGGCACCCAAGAGGGGGGTGAATTGGGTGTTAAAAAATTAATGAAGATTTTTTTCTTTTTGTATAAAATATGTGATAGAATGCTATATGAGAGACAAGGTTAACAGAAACCAAAAAACAAGGCAAGATCTAAAAGGTGATAAACGGATTATTCAGGATAAACGAGAATAAAACTGAACTGGAAATCACACATGCAATTTGCACAGAATGGGGATAGAAGAAAAGGAACAAATCACACGGCGACAACGATTTTTAGGTGGTTCGGATGCCACAACGGCAACCTACGTCCACCCCTCACGGACTGTGAGGATCCACACACTATCTTGTAAAAAGTTACAAGATCAACCACACACAACACTTACACACTGGGAAGAGGAGTTCCCGCGAAGGTGTAAGAACACCTTAATACACACACAACTACACCGGAGGACACACACAAACACACACACACGGATCTAGGAAGATCCACACACACAGAAATATTTTAACAACTACAAGATCCACATATGAAGCTTAAGAAGGCAAAAAGAGTTTGGAACACAATAGAAGAATCTTAATTTGCTCCCCCTTAATAGATGGTTGGATGCTTTGGATGCAGCTTGAATCCTTGGGCTGATCTTCACTTGACTTGATGAAGAAGGATAAAGAACTTCTCTCGGAGCACTGTTCACGTCTACAGTGCCAAATCCCTTCTCTTCCTCTTGGCAGCCTCCCTTTGATCTTCCTTGAGCATTAGAGTTTTCCAAACCCTCTTGTATAAGTTATATAGGTTCTTGAATGGTCCAAGGCCTCCCCCAGACCAGATCCACAATATCTGGAGAGTTTGGTAGCTTAGGGATTAAACAATTCCCATGAGAGTGGCTTATCTCGAAAGGTTAAAAAGTCAACAATTGTTGGCAGCTCGGGGCTGGCGGTCGACCGCCACTGAGAAACTTGCAGGTGGTCGGTCCCTGGGAAATCCGGTCGACCGGGATTTGAGGGGTGGTCGACCGCCACTGTGACAGACTGTAGAGAATTGCATTCTGTTATTTCAGGTCGACCGGGGTCATGCTGGAGGTCGACCGGACTATCAAAAAACCTGAAAAATAAGAGTTTAGCCCAGAGAACCATATCCATAAGATCGAGACATGAATTGGATGCATGTTTATAGGAAATGTCAGGTTCATTTGAGATCTTAGAAAGCCCATTCGGAAGCCTAAAACCTTAAGCAAAAGCATGAAAAAATCCGGCCTTGAAAACATGTGAAAAACACTTGGGTCAAGGATTCCAAACAGGAGAGCCACCAAAGGTCCTTGGTTTTGTTATCATCAAAAATACTGAGATAGATATACAATAATCTCCCCCTTTTTTATGATGACAAAACGCTAGGCTTACACACCAAGGTTTATGTAGTAAAAATTCAGATTGAACGTTGTGCTAGAAATGTCATTCACCAAACCAAACCAATCAACACGATGTAGCACAGATCACTAGATAGGCAACAAGAATATGAAATGAGACACCAAAGCCAACAAATGAATTCAAACACCAGTGCTTTCAATTCATCATAGTTTCATTACAAGATACATTAGTGCGAGTGAATGCACGACTCTAAAACCAAAGTCTAAGCAAAAGACTAACACTACGGACAGCCCTCACAAGACATGCAAGCAAGCAACCCAACCACACAACGACATACATAAGTAAATAATAAGCCTGCCCTACTACTTCTCCCCCTTTGTCAACAACAAAAAGGGATGGGATAGACGAAGGAGGGACTCAAGCAGCACTGGATCAAAAGAGAACATGCTAGAGGTGAAAGCAAAACAAAGCCTCATGGAGCATCTGTAGGAGGGGGCTGATCGGCGGGAGGTGTAGGTGGAAGGCCAAGGTGCCGACGAATGTCGCTAAGTTGGTGGCCATGACTGTGAAGAAGATCAAGAACATGACCAATGGATACATCACGAGCTGCATCCTGGCGCCGCATGCCAATAAGGGAGAGCTGCAAGAGGGTAAAGGATTGGCCAGACTCAGCGAAATCTACGCGGAGAGAAGTCATGTGGGTGGTGAGAGTGGCCATCTGAGTAGAGAGAGTCTCAAAAGCAGTAGAGAAGGTGTCCAAGCGCCCTGATATGGTGTCAAACGTAGTGCCCATATTGTCTCCAAGGGTAGAGAGATGATCCCCAAGGTTATCCACACGAGTCTCCAAGCCGGTAAGCCGCCCGTCAAGAGCCTCATAGTCCACCGAAGGGCGCTATCCGGCCCCCTGAGTGGAAGATTCCCCATGGTGAAACTGGGGTGGAGGAGGCATCTCAAGATCTGGGTGAAACGGGGACGAGGGAGGAGGCTGCTCCTCAGCTGGAACTGGAGGGGGGACATCCCTGTCGCCTTGCTGCTGCGCTGGCTCATCATCTTCCTCACGGATCTCATCTTCCCCATAAATTGGAATGTCCCGCACAAGCTCACCGTCGGGACCAAAGTAGTAGCCAAAATCTGTGAAAATTTTATGCTTATCGTACACATCATCCTGCCGAACATAGATGAACTGCTCATTTGCCACATTAATCCCAGCATGAATAAAGACTCCAGTCAACTGCGAAGCATAGGGAAGAGACCGCCGGAGGTAGGTACGACAGGTTCCAATCAGATCAGTCATGAGCCGACCCATATTGATTTGAATAACATTCATAACATGATAGAATAGAAAACGCTGAACCTCTGTAACCTCATCCCGACCACCCACTTTGGGATAAATCAATGATGTAAACATGTGGTGCAGGACTCGCTGTATTGGAGGAAAATGATTTGCATTTAGCTTGATCAAATTGCTCACACCGTGTACATACTCACAGCTGGTCATAGCAGTAAATGTTGCTGGAACTTCACCAAAACCATATGCTCTATCTGCACCCATGGCGGATACTCCTAGGGCATGCTGAAATAACTCCGGAGTGATATGAAGCTCCACACCCTCAACCGTGGTGTATAACTGGTCATTTCTCACAGCTAAAAATCCATAGAACTGTTGCACCAACCGAGGATAATACCTATTGTACCGGGTAACAAAATCCATCCAACCCTCCTGAACCTCAAAAAGAGCGCACAAATTCGGGAAGAGCTCATTCACCTCATCAAAGTCAACCAAGCGAGGGTCGGTAATAGGACGTGGAGGTAAGGGTGCTCGAGGCAGAGGAGGAGCTTGCTGAGATGGAGGAGCCGGGGCCGCTTGCCGTTGACGGCTAGCTTCACCTTGGGTAGAACGCCGAGAACTCCGTCTTGGCGGCATTCCGAACTTGAAAAACCCACCGGGAAACTCTTGAGCAATCGATCTCAACCCCGGGAACGTGGATGAAGCACAAGGGACACTTCTACGGCTTGGAGGAACTTTTCCACAGAGAAGAAGTTGAGAGAGATCTCCACGAACGCACAACCGACAATATGGAAGAGGTCCCGAAGTGATGCCGGGACGACCGAATCAATGTGCGGATGGAGGAAGAAGGGTTGTGGAGGCTTGGATGGTGGAGATGAGGAGTGTTGGGGTTAGGGTTTGGTGGTAGAGAGTGAGTGGAAGTGAAGGAGAGAGAGAAAGGAAGAAAAAGACCCATATATGAAGGGTCGGTGGACCCCTAAGTCGGGCCGGTCCGCCGCCGGCGGTCGACCGGCGCGGGCCTGGCGGTCGACCGCCAGGACCAAAATTTCCAAAACTAGATATTCTTCTTTTTTTTGTTTCTTTATTTTTCTATTTTTCTTTTTCTTTCTCTATTGGGGGATAGGCAACGGACTGCCTGAGAGGGGCCACTAATCAGGACAAGGGAAGTGAAAAGAGCAAGATGCATAACTGAGAAGAGGTTCTGATTTTCCCTAGTAAATACCTTTAGTACCAGCACACTGAGTCCACAGATGTTTGAGCAAGGAATATTAAGCCATAGAAGAATTATTCAAGAAGGGTTGGATATAAGTAGTTACAATCAGGCATACAAGGTGAGTAACAACACATAAGAAAGAGAAGAGGCAAAATGCATGTTTTCTACCGTCGGTGCACATGATTTTTCTACAAATGCAACCCTATACCTTAAATGCAAACCTATGCATGTATGCTCTCACCCTTGCGCATCCCAAGTTCTCTTCTTATCTTATTAAACAGATCCTGGTTTAGAGGTTTGGTGAAAATGTCAGCTAGCTGATTGTGTGTGTCAATGAAGTTCAATTCAAAGACCCCTTTTCCTACATGATCCCTCAGAAAATGATGACGAATATCTATATGTTTGGTCCTGGAGTGCTGAACAGGGTTTTTAGACAAATTTATTGCACTGATATTATCACACAGAATTGGAACAATTTTCATTTCAACATCTAAATCAAGCAGTTGATTTTTGATTCAAAGTACTTGGGCTCCACAACTTCCGGCGGCTACATATTTAGCCTCGGCTGTTGAGAGAGCTACTGAATGTTGTTTCTTGGAGGCCCATGAGACTAGGCAACCACCAAGAAACTGACAGTATCCACTTGTACTTTTACGATCTACAATGCACCCAGCATAATCCGCATCGGTATAAGCAATTAAATCAAAGGAACCAACGATCGGAAACCACAAGCCAAAGTTTAAGGATCCAATGAGATATCTGAAAATGCGTTTCACGGCTGATAAATGAGATTCCTTGGGGCATGACTGAAAATGGGCACAGAGACATACACTGAATTGAATGTCAGGGAGACATGCTGTAAGGTACAGTAGCGTTCCGATCATACCTCGAAACAGTGTAGGATCTACTGTTTTACCATTTTCATCTTTATCAGCTTTGTGGTGGTAGCCATGGGAGTTGATATGGGTTTTGCTTCCGCCATCCCATATTTCTTCAACAGTTCAATAGTATATTTGGTTTGATTGATGAAGATTCCTTCTAAAGTTTGTTTCACCTGTAATCCAAGAAAGAAGGTTAGCTCCCCCATTAAACTCATCTTGAATTCTCCTTGCATGATTTTTGCAAATTCATTGCATAAGACATTGTTAGTAGCCCCAAAGATGATGTCATCTACATACACTTGAACCACCAAAATGTCTTTACCTGATCTCTTGGTGAAAAGTGTTTGGTCAACCTTACCTCTCTTGAAACCATTTTCAACCAAAAATGAGATAAGCCGTTCATACCACGCCCTTGGTGCTTGCTTTAGTCCATATAGGGCCTTTTGGAGTTTGTACACATGTTGTGGGTGTTTAGAATCTTCAAAACCTGGAGGCTGCTCTACAAAGACATCCTCCTTGATATAGCCGTTAAGAAATGCAGATTTAACATCCATTTGAAATAACTTAAAGTTCAAAGAACAAGCATAGGACAATAAGATTCGAACAGCTTCAAGTCTGGCAACTGGTGCAAAAGACTCATCAAAATCAATGCCCATCTCTTGGCTATACCCCTTGGCCACAAGCCGGGCCTTATTCCTAACCACCAATCCCGCATCATTTAACATGTTTCTGAAAACCCAACGAGTTCCAATAGTGGGATGGTTCTTAGGATGCGGTATGAGAGTCCAAACCTCATTTCTTTCAAACTGGTGCAGTTCTTCATGCATGGCCTGAATCCAGGATTCATTTTGAAGAACTTCACGAAAGTCCTTGGGTTCTTCTTGTGATAGCAAGGCTATCAAGTCTTCCTCTTCAACTTGTGATGCGGGACGAGACCATGGACACGACAAGCTCGTGACTGCCCCTTAACGAGGGAAGCGTCGGACGTGTGCGGTTGAGAAACCGGCAGTGAGCTAGGGTGGTCGGCTATCACTTGTGTCCGGATCGGGTCACGGGACGGTAACGCTCTCTCTCGCAGCAGCGGTGATATAAATATAAAGCGAGCTAGTTGTCCCTACACATACTCTCTAGCAGCGGCATAAACAAATATATATGAAGTAAGTAAAATGCCAAGTAAGGGAGCGAATGCGATACCTCCACGCGCTCGGCGTGGGGACGACGGACCCGGCCGAAACTCGTACTCCCAGGACAGTTAATACATAAAGATTACAGCAATGAGTTACAGCCCACTCCACGCAGGGAGGTAAAGAGCTACACAACTGGGCCCGGGAGGACCGAATTCGGGTTGACGGGCGGCTTCTCGCGTCTCTTCGGCAGCACCCGAACTTGTGGCTGTGGGGCCCACGCGCTGTCCGGAGGGGCCGTGTGGGACCCGGTGGCACCGCTATAGTGGGGACACTTAGGGAAGCGCTCCCCGGGCTGGCGGCACGCTGGTTCACCGGCCGGAGGCCAGGCGGCTCCGTTCGGCACCGGTCGGAATGACCGGCCATGGATCTACCGGTTCTGTTTTCCGGCGCGCGCTCCGGCGACAACCGACGCTGCGATCAGCCCCGACTTCAGAATGCAACAACACTGGTGCCGTTGGAAAGCTGCTTCGAAGGGCTTCAACCTTATTGGACTACAGAAAAATAACAAAGCCTGTACTTCTAATTGGTGAATTTTGAATGTTGCTGTTGTACAGCTCCTGAAATCTCAGGTCAGCAGAGAACGTTCCTGTGGATTGCCTTTGACCGCAAGGTAGACGTCCGAATCTGGGGCTGTGTTCTTCAGAACAGTTGTGGGAAATCAAGCTACGAAACCAGGACTATTTTTGGATCTGGATTTGGGGAAGGTTATGAATTTCTATGATTTTTGGACTAGCAGTGGGTCGGATCTGGAATTTGGCTGACAACACTATAGCTCAGGAAGATCACGAATTTTGAAAAATAGATAGAAGGCGGATAAAAAATTAATAAACGTTTTGGAGGTAGGGGGTGATGGATAGAACTCCCAGTAAAATTGGGAGGGTTTGGACAAATCCAAAAGATGGCCGGAGATGGGGAACACAGAGCTGTTGTCACTGTAGACAAAGATAAAACAGATCTGGGAATGAAAAATGAACGAAAATGGAAAATTACTAAATGGAGGAGTTTGGACGTGAACATTTAGGTGGAGGTGGGGATTCAAGTTTGGAACACACCATAAAAATTTCAGCTTGAGATCTTTACGTGGTGGAGAGCAGGAATTCGTGGACTACACCTCTATCCAGTAGGACAGAACCTTGAAGATGGCTCCGTGGCAGCTCGAAGGCGGCACGAACGGCGGCGGCGGCGGCACAGATGATCACCGAAAATAGAGGGGAGGGGATTGAAGATAGAACCACTCTAGAATTTGAGGTTGGAGGAAATGAACACCAGGGGAAGGGGAGGGGCTCAAGAATCACTCTTGATTTTCCAACAATTTTCTCTTCATTAATGCCAACAAATGGAAAATACAACCTTTTATATGCCTTACATCAAACCTAATCTACACCATTAGATCTAGGGGAGGGGATTGAAGGGCTGGGATTAAGTGTGATAAACACACAAAAAATATTAAAATATGCCTAGTGGAATGGGGCGCCCCCTTAACCATATGTAAGGGTTGAATGGGTAGGTGAAGGTAGGTGACCTACCTTGGACCAATGTAACCACTTGTCTACCCATGTGGCATTTTGACATTCAACCCTTCTAGATGGCCACCTAGGATGGTTGACCAGCCCCACATGAGTGACATGGACCAATGGGAAAGGGCTGAGGGCCCCCTTGCTTGGTCCTACTGGAATTTTACATATAAACCCACTAAGACCTACAATTGCGTACCCATATAACACAAGGGTATACATACAAATATGAAAAGACATAAATGCAAACAAAATGCATACGGTCTTGCCTCGATGTCCCCATTAATTCTCCCCGGGTTGGAGGAACTCGACCCCGTCGAGTAGGGGTATGGATGCTTGAATACTCCGGCGGATCCGTTACCGTGCCAAGTAACGCGGGTATGCTCCACTCCAAGTGACCGTCACCTGCTCATTCCATATATACTCGATATGCACAAGCTGCTATGGGCTAAAGGTGGACACTCCGGGTGGGGCACTCTCAAAAGGGGAGGTGGCGGCTCGAAGACTCACTAGGAATCACCGCTGAGTCCCTGCAGGTGACTAGATCTGGGTATAGATAGAGAACCGATCCCATACTCGTCGAGTGAGTCCAATCGCCTCTTACTCATAAGAGAATGACAACGAGCTGACATAAGACACATGCAGACAAACAAACGACACACAAACCATGCAAACAAACCACACAAAACAAACCACACAAGGAAAACACACCGACTCATATATGACCCTAGACTAAGGTGGTGACATCAAGCCCACTAAGTGGCGGCATCCTGGGCGACGGGTGAGTCGCCCAGCTCTCCCCCCAAGGCATAGTACTCATCGGCTAGTGCTTGGTCGGCCTCATAATCGACACACTCAAGCTCAGGAGGTAAGGTATCTCCAACCCCTAGGGCTAGGGTTGCACGGGCGGGGCATTCATTGGCAATGTGGCCAAACCCATGGCAGTGGAAACATTGCACTCGCGACCTACTACTCTCTCCGATAAGAGGGGCATTACCCTTATCCTCCCGACGGGTAGGGGGCGTAGGTAACAAGGGTGGAGGTGTAGGCGCCGTGGGCAACAGCGGGGGAAGTGTCGGGGCCAGGGGACGGGCCATGTGTGCTGGGGGACGGGCAACGGGTGCCGGTGGATGGAGTGGAGGTAGATCCCGTGGTGGGGAAGGTCGAGGCCTAGGAGCGAAGTGCTCCTGACGGGTGGGCTCCTGAGGACGAGCCATGGGTCCCCTCGGGTATGAACCTAAGGAGCCACGGGAATCACTATGGGGAGGAGCGGGACTCCACCGAGGAATAGACTAGAACTCTCCCTCGAATTGCTCCATCTCGAGAGCAACTTGATATGCATCCTCCAACTTGTCCACCTTGCGGCGGAGAAGCTCATACCGTAGGTGCGGGCGTAGACCACGCCGAAACCGGGAGACGGTAAGGGAATCCTCCTCCGTGGCATCACATCGCAAGTAGTATTCATCAAATTCGGTGATGTAATCAGAGACGGACCGATCTCCTTGGGTGAGACTTTGCCACCTCTCTATAAGACGCTAGCGGTAGGAGGTAGGGAGGTACTTCTTCCTAAGCTTCTCCCTCATATCGGTCCATGTATCGACCGGGGGTTCTTGACGATGAAACAATAGGTTCTCCATGTTCCGCCAATAGGTTTGTGCTTGGCCTAAAAGTTTCATCTTGGCGTACTTGACTTTTCGTTGGTCCGACATCTCGAGCCACTCAAAATATCGGTCCATACCAGCCTCCCAATCAAGATCGACCTTTGGGTCTAAGGACCCGTCAAAGGTGGGAGGGTCGGCCCGAACGGTCCGAATGGCCCGTTCATCCATATCTTGGTCATGGGTACGCCGCGTATGGCGGTGGTCATGACCATGCCCCCGTTGCTCATTATCGGACTCATAGTCATGCACCTCGGGGACTTCGTGCCTCCTAACAGCTACCCCTTGAACCCTTGGAGTCGCGGGTTGGTGATTCGGCTCCGGTTGACCTTGGGTAGGTGGGATGGGTGCATGGGTTGGTCCTTTCTCTAGTGCGGCAACTCTCCCGACCAATCCCTGAACGGCCTGGTTCGACCCGGCGGCCCTATCCTCTATGGCTTTCATCCTCTCTTCTAGGCGGGTGCCTAGACCATTCACTTGGGTACTCGCTCCTTCCATCCTATCCACTCGAGTACTTAACTCATCCATGCGCTCACTCAACCCATCCATTTTTCCCACAAGAGTTCGGAATAATGTGGCCACTTCATCGGAACTATAGACTCGGGATTCCGCCATAGGTGGTGGTGGGGGTGAGTATTGAGTACCTCGACGAGTGGGCATGCAAGACACGGAGTAGGAGACACCGACTAAGGCAAATGCACACTACAAGATGATGCACCTAGACTTAACCAAAACTCGGCACGTGGCGGAGTTAATCGATCCGAAGATCTCTCGCGCAAGTGTGCGGCCTTCCCGATAGGCGTAGCCTAACGTTCGGACAACACCTTTTGATATACCGGGTTATTGGGATGCAATGCAAAAGACACTTTTTTTTTGTTTGTTTTAAAACAATGATGACCCTAAACACGACTTAGACGTAAATGACTAATGAATGACACTTTTTTTTGACACCCTAGACTCAACTTGCTCTGATACCAAATTGATGCGGGACGAGACCACGGACACGACAAGCTCGTGACTGCCCCTTAACGAGGGAAGCGTCGGACGTGCGCGGTTGAGAAACCAGCAGTGAGCTAGGGTGGTCGGCTCTCACTTGTGCCCGGATCGGGTCACGGGACGGTAACGCTCTCTCTCGCAGCAGCGGTGATATAAATATAAAGTGAGGTAATTGTCCCTACACATGCTCTCTAGCAGCGGCATAAATAAATATATATGAAGTAAGCAAAATGCCAAGTAAGGGAGCGAATGCGATACCTCCAGACGCTCGGCGTGGGGACGACGGACCCGGCCGAAACTCGTACTCCCGGGATAGTTAATACATAAAGATTACAGCAATGAGTTACAGCCCACTCCACGCAGGGAGGTAAAGGGCTACACAACTGGGCCCGGGAGGACCGAATTCGGGTTGACGGGCGACTTCTCGCGTCTCTTCGGCAGCACCCGAACTTGTGGCTGTGGGGCCACGCGCTGTCCGGAGGGGCCGTGTGGGACCCGGTGGCACCGCTGTAGTGGGGACACTTAGGGAAGTGCTCCCCGGGCTGGCGGCATGCTGGTTCATCAGCCAGAGGCCAGGCCGCTCCGTTCGACACCGGTCGGAATGATCGGCCACGGATCTGTCGGTTCTATTTTTCGGCGCGCGCTCCAGCGACAACGGACGCTGCAATCAGCCCCGATGTCGGAATGCAACGACACTAGCGCCGTTGGAAAGCTGCTTCGAAGGGCTTAAACCTTATGGGACTATAGAAAAATAACAAAGCCTGTACTTCTAATTGGCGAATTTTGAATGTTGCTGTTGTACAGCTCCTGAAATCTCAGGTCAGTAGAGAACTTTCCTATGGATTGCCTTTGACCGCGAGGTAGACGTCCGAATCTGGGGTTGTGTTCTTCAGAACAGTTGTGGGAAATCAATCTACAAAACCAGGACTAGTTTTGGTTCTGGAGTTGGGGAAGGCTACAAATTTCTATGATTTTTACACTAGCAGTGGGTCGGATCTGGAATCTGGCTGACAACACTGTAGCTGAGGAAGAACACGAATTTTTAAAAATAGATAGAAGGCTGATAAAAAATTAATAAAAGTTTTAGAGGTAGGGGGTGATGGACAGAACTCCCAATAAAATTGGGAGGGTTTGGACAAATCAAAAAGATGGTCGGAGATGGGAAACACAGAGCTGTTGTCACTGTAGACAGAGACAAAACAGATCTGGGAATGCAAAATGAACGAAAATGGAAAATTACTAAATGGAGGAGTTTGGACGTGAACATTTAGGTGGAGGTGGGGATTCAAGTTTGGAACACACCATAAAAATTTCAGCTTGAGATCTTTACGTGGTGGAGAGCAGGAATTCGTGGACTACACCTCTATCCAGTAGGACAGAACCTTGAAGATGGCTCCGTGGCGGCTCGAAGGCGGCACGAACGGCGGCGACGGCGGCACAGATGATCACCGAAAATAGAGGGGAGGGATTTGAAGATAGAACCACTCTAGAATTTGAGGTTGGAGGAAATGAACACCAGGGGAAGGGGAGGGGCTCAAGAATCACTCTTGATTTTCCAACAATTTTCTCTTCATTAATGCCAACAAATGGAAAATACAACCTTTTATATGCCTTACATTAAACCTAATCTACACCATTAGATCTAGGGGAGGGGATTGAAGGGCTGGGATTAAGTGTGATAAACACACACAAAATATTAAAATATGCCTAGTGGAATGGGGCGCCCCCTTGACCATATGTAAGGGTTGAATGGGTAGGTGAAGGTAGGTGACCTACCTTGGACCAATGTAACCACTTGTCTACCCATGTGGCATTTTGACATTCAACCCTTCTAGATGGCCACCTAGGATGGTTGATTAGCCCCACATGAGTGACATGGACTAATGGGAAAGGGCTGAGGGCCCCCTTGCTTGGTCCTACTGGAATTTTACATATAAACCCACTAAGACCTACAATTGCGTACCCATATAACACAAGGGTATACATACAAATATGAAAAGACATAAATGCAAACAAAATACGTACGGTCTTGTCCCCACCAACTTGCCTTAGAGAGGACCTAGTTCTTACCCCATCCTCCAAATTGCCTATGATGTTCACAGCTGGATGATCCTTTAGACGGGTGGAGGAGCTGGGTAGATCAGGATGTTGCACTTGTGGTTCTTGTAGTGTCTCGAGTATATGATCTTCATCTTTTTCACTATTGCTTGAGGTTGCTTCCAACGATTCATCCTTAGCCTTGACACTTAATGAGTTCTTAGGATCTTCATC
Source organism: Amorphophallus konjac (assembly GCA_022559845.1). Taxonomy (NCBI): domain Eukaryota; kingdom Viridiplantae; phylum Streptophyta; class Magnoliopsida; order Alismatales; family Araceae; genus Amorphophallus; species Amorphophallus konjac. Next base: position 72,845,495 of record CM040124.1, on the reverse strand, counting down.
TGCATCCAAGGTAGAAGAAGTTTGGTCTATCAGTTTTGATTCGGATTCATCAAAGATGACATGAGCACTTTCTTCAACAACCAAAGTCCTTTTATTAAATAGACGGTAAGCTCTAGAATTGAGTGCATAACCTAGGAAGATTCCTTTATCACTCTTTTCATCAAACTTACCCAGGTTGGACTTACCATTTTTCAAAATATAGCAGGAGCATCCAAAAGGTTTAAGATAAGAGATGTTGGGTTTCTTACCCTTGTAGAGCTCATAAGGAGTTTTCATCAGAATGGGCCTTACCATTGCCCTGTTGATGATGTAGCAAGCTGTACTCACCGCCTCAGCCCAAAAATACTTAGGCAGGGAATTCTCACTTAGCATGGTCCGGGCCATGTCTATTAATGTTCTGTTCTTCCTTTCCACTACTCCATTTTGCTGGGGCGTCCTTGGTGATGAAAAATTGTGTGTATACCCCTGCTCTTCACAGAAGATGTTGAAATCATGATTTTCAAATTCACCACCATGATCACTCTGGATGGTGGTGATGAGGTAACCTTTTTCATTTTGGATTTTTCTGCAAAACACTTGAAACTCCATCAGAGCATGACTTTTATTAGCTAAAAATAACACCCATGTGAATCTGGAGAAATCATCAACAATCACAAAGCCGTAGGATTTTTCTCCTAGGCTAGATGTTCTAGTGGGACCAAAAAGATCAAGATGCAACAGTTCCAAAGGCCTAGCAGATGAAATAATGTTTTTATTTTTGAAAGAGGTTCGTGTTTGCTTGCCTTTAGTACAAGCTTCACATATCCTATCACTTTCAAATTTTAATTTTGGTAGTCCATTCACCAAGTCATGTCTAGACAGCTTAGAGATTACTCCAAAACTGGCATGACCTAATCTTCGGTGCCATAACCATGCATTTTCATGATTGTTCGCAACCAAGCAGAAGTTATCGCATGAAACATTATCAATATCAACAGTGTAGACATTGTTATTCCTTTTTCCAAGAAATTTGATCTCATTTGAATTTTTGTTTAAGACAATGCAGTGAGTTTCATCAAAAACAACTGAGATAGATATACAACAAGCTTATCCAACCGGGCAGCACCTTTAATATGGCTTGGAAGTTGCTGCTGAGAAGAAAAAAAGAGATTACATTTTATATTGCAAGCAAAATTTGCTAAAGAATCTGCCACTTTATTCGCCTCACGAAAGATATGAGTAATTGAATCATTTGCTGAAAGAAGGGTCTGAATTTGCCTCACAAATATTAGAATCTCCCAGAGGCATGGAATCTTTTTGTTGATAACTTGGACCAGAATATGTGAGTCACATTCAATTTGGCTCGGTTGGGAAGTGATAGTTCTCAAGTATTTTAAACCATCATAAGTGCTCTAGCTTCAGCCATTATGCTACTCGCTTGATCGTAGAAGTGAGAATAAGCAAATATAACAGAACCATGGGTATCCCTTATTACTCCACCACCACCTGAAACTGCAGACTGCTTTGACGCACCATCCGTGTTTAGTTTTAGATATGGCCATGGTGGTAGTTACCATTTAATGATTTTCACCATTGGCCCATTGTTAGCAGAAAACTGAATACCACATGCAGAAAGAATTTCCTTTCTATTATACTTTCCTTCCTGAAGCTTGGAAAGGGAGAGGGTTTGCTTAACCTATGATAAGATTTTGTGTATCATGCTCTGTGGCTTTGAAATTTTATCCTCGTGAGTAGTAGAGTTTCTTGCAGTCCATATTTCCTACAGACTGTAACCAATCACTGCAATTGTGAAGAGGCCAAAAAGAGGTTTGCTTGAGGCATTTTGTATTGCTTGAATGATTAAATCTCTGATTGTGCTGCCTCCGGTCTCCAATCCTTTAGACTGAAAAAAAAACCAGATGGCCACAGCCCAATCACTTTTAGCAAATAAGTGGTCACTGTTCTCTGCTGAATGTTTCTGACAGCATCTACATTTAGAGCATATTGGAATTCCTGAGTTCTGAATATTTTGATCAGTGGGCAGACAGTTGAAGAATACCTTCCATATATGAATTGAAATTTTGGTTGGAATCCATTGGGACCATATACAATTCCAATTTGGATTCATCTCAATCAACTGTGACGTTTGAGAGTGCATCATGTTTCTATATGCCGAAGAAACCGAGTAGGTCCCATTACTTGTTAGACACCATATGACTTGGTCTGGATATGGGGTCAACAAGGCTAGTGATATTACTTTTCTAATTTCAACTGGAAGAATCGACTCCATAGTTTGAATATCCTCCTGAGTAGGATTCAGAATGACATCCCTGACAGTCACATTTGAATTTGGTATACTATCATTGGAAGCATATGAATCTAATGTCATGTTTCCCAGCCAGATATCCTTCCAGAAGTTTGTTTCAGCCCCATCACCAAGAATTGTCTTCTGGTTTTGTAGGATCAATGTTTTAGCTTGGATCCAGCTACCTATGTTAATACCTTTCATGGCTTTGAAACTAACCTCTGTGAGATGTCTATCTTGAATGTATTTTGCCCTAAAAAACTCAGCCCAGAGTTAATTAGAATGCAGTCCATTCCAAAGCATTTTAATCCGCAAGGCAAGGTCCATATGTCTGAGAGACATAATCCCAAGTCCACCCTGAGAGACTGGTTTGCAAATAGTTTTCCAAGACCTCCAGTGTTTTCTGTTACCATATGTAGAGGATCCCCAAAAGAAATTAGCAAAGGATCTATCAAGAAGTTGATGTATGCCAGCATGGAAAGGGGTAGATGCTAAAATGTATATGGGAATGGATGAAAGAACATGCTTGATTAAAATCAATCGGGTACCTTGTGAGAGATATCTAGTTTGCCATCCCTCTATACGCTTCTGGATAGTGTTAATAATACCAGCAAAGAAGACTTTTTTTGTTCTGCCCAAGACCAGAGGATGGCCCAAATACTTGTGTGGAAATGCTTGTTTAGAAAAACCAGTGATATTCTCAAGTCTTCTTTGAAGAGCAAGGTTGGTTTTAGGGTGAATGAGATATCCACTTTTGGCCACATTTATCAGCTGACCTGAGGCTTGCTCATAGGATTTTAATGTGTTCATGAGGTTGCGGATAGAATCAGTATTGGCATTTGCAAAAACTAGTGTGTCATCAGCAAAAGAAGGTGGGAGATGAGAGGACACCTCCTCGGTCCAGAAAACCATCCCACTTTCCCTTTAACAAAGTTATCCTTAAGTAATATGCTAAGTGTCTCCTGAGCTAGAATAAAAAGATAAGGAGCAATGGGGTCACCTTGATGGATGCCTCTGGTAGATTTAAAAAATCTTGCAGACTCACCATTAAGTGATATGGAAAACCAGCAATTTGTAATCAGATTTTCAATCAACTTGATGAACTGATTGTCAAAGCCAAACTTCTTCAGTACAGCAAATAGAAAATCCCATTCAATTCTATCATATGCCTTAGCCATATCCAACTTTAGGATGACATTACTACCTCTGACTTTTCTGCCCAGCTCTTGAACCATTTCCTGAGCTAGAACAATATTCTCAATAATGTGCCTCCCTTTGACAAAAGCTATTTGCTCCATAGAGATGAGAGAAGGCAGGAATCTGCTTAGCCTGATGCTCAGAATTTTGGAGATGATCTTGTGAGAAAAGTTACATAAACTGATTGGCCTGTATTCAGAAATTTCACTTGCATTCTTGTTCTTTGGAATGAGGGCTATAATGGTAGCAGTGAAACACCTAGGAATGGGTTTCCTTTGGCTGAAGAATTCCTGAATATCCTTGATAACTGTATCAGCAATAATCGGCCAGGCCTTATGAAAGAAACTCCCAGTAAAGCCATCCGGGCCTGGGGCACTGTCAGGAGATATAGAAAAAATTACTTCCTTGATTTCCATATCAGTAGGAATAGCATTCAGGAAATTGTTGTCATCATGGGTTAACATTTGAGGAATGCAGTTTAGACTATAATTGTCAATATAATGAGGTTGGGAGGTGAAGGCAGCTTGAAAATGGTTTATAGCAATGTCCTTCATCTTTTGATTATCAGAAGTAAGGTCACCAGCGGAAGTTCTGAGATGTGGGATTCTGTTATTTCTTCTATTGGCAGTTGCAGTCAAATGAAAGAATTTTGTATTTCTGTCTCCTTCTTCCAGCCACCTGATTCTTGACTTTTGTTTCCAAAAAATTTCTTGATGAAGAATTCTCTCTGTAAGGATGTTTTTAGCATTTTCAAGTTCTGAAAAAGTGCTAGGAGAGGGTTGCTGGTCATATCTGTGTTCAGCCTTAAGAACAAGATCTTCGGCTTCCATCATATTTTATGAACATTTCCACATACATTCTTGTTCCGATCCCTGAGCATATACCTCAATGACTTAAGCTTAATACACAAGGTAGTGATAGCAGAGGAAGCTAGTGGACTGGTTTTCCAGCATTGGTCCACTGCCTAAAGAAAAAGCTCATGCTTGTTCACATTTGCTGGAAATAAAATCTAGTTTTGACAGTGCTATGTAAGGCCAATTTTACTAAAAGGGGAGCATGATCTGACGCTTCTCTAGATAGGTGTTCCACAGTAATAGGGAAAGAATTCATCCATAAATTATTGATGAGGACCCTGTCTAGCCTAGCCCATATTCCTTTGGCACCTGTTTGTTGGTTATGCCAAGTGTACTTGGAACCCAGAAAACCAGCATCTAATAGACCACAGTCATTTATACAATCCTTAAATTCCATCATAGATCTTAAACAAGGCATGTTACCCCCCAGTTTTTCATCAATTTCCATAATGCTGTTGAAATCTCCAGTTACTATCCACGGACCATTAATCAAAGAATTGACATGAGTAAGAGAGACCCATAGAGATACTCTTTCAGCAGGTGTGCACTTGGCATATACAAAGGATGCATAGAATTCTGGTAGGTGTTGATGAGATTGTTTGATAGTAATTTGCTGCTCATGCTGAAGAACAATATCAAAATCCATCTGCCCTTTCCACATAATCCATATATGAGCAAGCTCTTTATTATTAGCAATTGATTTTTCCATGCCTAACTTCTTACAAATCTGTTCCATGTTGTTGACATTTATCTTGGGTTCAAGGATGACAATACAACCCACTTTATGTTCTTTTATTAATAATTTTGCACGACCCATTGATAGGTCATTGCCAATGCCCCTAATATTCCATATGATGAAAGTCATTGGAGCTGAGTTTTAGAATGGATCTTACCTTCAGATCCAGTCCTCTTCATTCCTCTTGTTTTAACCCCCAGTCTTGTAGCATGAATGGCAGTGGCATTATAAACCTCTGCTTGAAGAACAATTTCCTGTCGAACAGATTGCAAATCCTCCTGTCGACTTGCTTGTAAATCCTCCTGAGCATTGGATGTATTTATAGTTTGTTTCTCCAACTGCAAGGAAAGAGTGTTTTCAACACTAAGATTTGTGAAGTGCCCCTCATGCTTGGATGAAATAGGATCTATGGGATGCATGTTTTGGATAGAAGGGGGCTCAGTGTCTAGGGCATTTGTCAGAGATATAGGTCTCTGGGCATTAGCGAATTCAACAGGTTCTTCCAAGATTGTCAAATCACCCGAGTAGGCTAATTGACCAGGTTGTGAATTATCACTGCCATTATCCGTAGCAACTAGTGCTAAATCAGCATTAATCAGCCTTTCATCCAGATGTTCATTCTGCATTTCCAATCCCATTGTTTTATCCATAACCTTGGCCGGTTCTATATGTAATTTCTGGGCTGTAATTTCTTCGGAATCCTGTAATAGAGCAATTAATCTATTAGCTTTAGCTTCAATGATGTTGGTAGGAGCAAGGCGGGGCCTAAATTCCTTAGCTTGCTTTCGACCATTCAATATTAGATCACCCCGAGTAGCATTTGTTTTAGTCCCTGGAATAGTAGCATTTAGTTTTTTCTTGCATTCAGCTTCAGAGTGCCCGAGTTTATGGCAGGAAAAACAAAGGGGCGGAATATTATAATAGCGAATGGCCTACCAATAACCTTCCCCTTCCATGTCAATCCACAATCGATCTCTACGAGTGGATGTGAGATTCAATTCCACACAAACCAGAGCTTCTGAAGTCTCTGTTAGGGCCAGAGTGTTGTCATGAATGCGAAGAACCTCCCCTATGTAACCTGCTATAGTTCGTAGCATAGGTTCATTGAAAAAGTTTACAGGTAGAGAGGGAAATCCAATCCATACTGGTGCCGAGTCGGGATCTGCTTCAAAATCAAAATTATGTGTCCTTCTGAAGAACCGGAATAGGTAACCCTTGATATACAGATTCTTGTGGATGAGAACCTTTAAAAAGTCTTCTTCACAGCCCAGACGAATGAGGATGTGCCTGGGGGAGAGCCGGCTTATTATGAAATCAGAGGATAGACCCAGGCGTTGCGCCATACAAGCTTTGATCTCAGGGATGGAAGGTCGACCATATGCACATTTCACAATCAAGGCATGTTGAAAAGGTTGTATTGATGCTTTGATTTCCGCCCAAGAGAAAAACACCGCAGGTTCTCCTTTATCTGTGAATGCCGGCTTCTTTATTGAGAAAGCGGGCTGAGGAATAGGATTGGATGCCATTAGCATTTGAGCATAAGAGAGACGCCGAGGAGTTGAAGTTTTCTCCCCAGTGGATACAAGAGGGGGGGCAGGGGATCCCCCCTCCCCAGCCATGGCTGCCGGGAAGAAAACGACCCTAGGGTTTTACCAGGGTTTAGCTCTGAAGTTGCTTTCTCCCCAGTGGATGCTCAAAACATAGTCTCCATGATCAATCAAGGAGGGGTTTTCAATAAACCAATGACAGTCCCCATTGGAGTTCCTAATGGTTTACAGTTGGTCAGATCAAACTTTTTCAGCAACTCCCTCACATATTTGGCTTGATTGATAAAATAGCCTTCATTGCTTTGATTAATGTGAAAGCCTAGGAAAAATTTTAGCTCACCCATTAGACTCATTTCAAACTCATTGGTCAAAAGTTTAGCAAATTCCTCACACATTTGAGATTTTGTGGATCCAAACACTATATCATCCACATAAATCTGAACTATCAAGATATCTTTACCTTGTTTCTTGGTGATAGTGTCTGATTTACATTACCTCTTGAATACCCTTGTTCGGTGAGGTATGAGCTTAGTCTGTCGTACCAAGCTCTAGGTGTCTGCTTCAAGCCATATAAAGCTCTGTCTAACTTATAAACATGATGTTTGAAATATGTGCATTCAAAATCGGGGGGTTGCTCTACATAGACTTCTTCTTTAATAAGACCATTTAGAAAAGTACTCTTGACATCCATTTGCTGCAGTTTGATTTTATTAGAACATGCAAATGCTAGCAAAATTCTAATGGCCTCAAGTCTAGCAACATGAGCAAAATATTCTTCATAATCTATGCCAAATTCTTGATTATACCACTGAGCCACCAATCTGGATTTGTTTCTTACTATCTTTCCATCTTCACTTAGTTTATTTCTGAAAACCCATTTGGTTCCTATGACTGATTTCTCTTGAGGTCTAGGAACAAGATGCCAAACCTTATTTCTTTCAAACTGGTTTAGTTCATCATGCATGGAATTGATCCAATTTTCATCTTTTAAGGCCTCTACAATATTTTTTGGTTCAGTTTGAGACACAAGAGCAAGTTGTTCAATTTCATCCATAATTTTGAACTGAGACCTGGTTTTGGTTCGGTCATGTAGATTTTCTAAGATGTTTTCTAAGGGATGGTCTTTTAACACTCTTAAATCAGGCTGAGTGTTACCTTCATCTGCTTCAATGATCGGATCATTGCTTGGCCCTTCTTGGTCTTCATTTGTTTGTGTCTCCTCATGTGGAAGTTCTTCTTTTCCTTTTATGTTCAGAAATTCCCCATCATCATCTTCCCTGCAAGTGTTATCATGATCAATCTCATCAAAAGTGATGTGAGGGGATTCTTCCACACAAAGGGTCTTAAGATTGTAGACTCTATAAGCCCTAGACTTGTCGGAGTACCCAAGGAATATCCCTTCTTCACTCTTGGGCTCAAACTTGTCCAGAACTCTTTTATCATTGTTATGAATAAAACACTTGGACCCAAACACTTTCATGTGAAAGAGAGATGGCTTTTTACCTTTTAGCAGCTCATACGGAGTCATTTTGGTGAGTGGCCTTACCATTGAGCAGTTGATAATATAACATGCAGTGTTTACCACTTCTGTCCAAAATCTCCTTGGTAGATGCCTTTCAGAAAGCATTGTGCGTGCCATTTCTATAAGAGTTTTGTTCTTCCTCTCAGCAACCCCATTTTGTTCGGGAGTCCTTGGTGATGAAAACTTGTGAATGATTCCTTCAGACCTACACAAATTTTCAAAGACATCATTGTCGAATTCACCACCATGATATGAGATTATGTTTAAAATCTTAAACTTACCGTCTTGCTTCACTTGCATGTACAGTGCCTGAAACTCATCAAAGGTATTATTTTTATGTGCAAGATAAAATACCCAAGTGAATATAGTAAAGTCATCTTTCAAAACATAACCATATCTTTTACCACTTAAGCTAGCTATTTTGGTTGGACCAACCAAGTCCATATGGAATAGTTCAAGTGGTTTAGATGATGAGCTTTCAATTCTGCTTTTAAATGACTTTCTAGTCTGTTTTCCTTGAGCACATGCATCACAAATCTTAGTGTTTAGTTTGAATTTAATTTCAGGCAGACCTTTGACAATGGAATGCTTTACCAATTTATGAAGAGTATTGTAAATAACATGACCTAATCTACGATGCCACAAACAAGCTAATTCAGATTTGGGTGCTGCAAGATAAAGATTTATGTGTGCAGGGTCATCTAAGTCAATCATGTACACGTTGTTGACTCTTTTACCAGAAAACTTGGTTTCTTTTGAATTTGGTTGCAAGATCCTACATTCATTAGAGTCAAAAACTACAGTATGACCTTTATCACATAGTTGCAGCAAATTGTACTCCAAACCATCAACAAGTAATACATTATCAATTGAGTTGGAGAGGTTGATACCAACTTTACCTGAACCAGTGATTTTTCCTTTGTTGTTTCCTCCAAAGGCGACATGTCCAGCTTCCTTTTCAACCAGGAGACAAAATTTAGTTTTGTCTCTAGTCATGTGTCTTGAGCAGCCACTATCAAGATACCAATGGTTGTGCACGGCTGCAAGACACTCCTGCACAAGGAATTAAGTGACAATGTTTGGAACCCAAGAACAGTTGGGTCCCAATAATTTCTTCATTTCTGTAAAGCAGGATAACACTGATTTTGAAATCCAAACTTTCTTAGCATCTTTGCTTTGTTGGAAGTTCTGGTTTTTCTTCTCTTTAGTCTTTTGGACTTTGTGAGTTTTGGAAGTGTTGGAGAAGGATTGTTGATTAAACCATCTGTTCTAGTTGGTAGGTCTAGATGAATAGGAGGTGTCATATTGCCTAGGTCGTTGAGGTTGTATGAACCTATGACCATAGGGAACATTATTGTTCCTTACCCATGGAGGTGTCGGTCTGTAGAAGGCAAAGTCTCGACCTATCCACTATTCAGTCCGTCTATAACGGTCTCTGGATAAGGGATGTGTCGACCTCCTGTATGGAAACTGTCGACCTGTTGGTGCAAACCTGGGGTATTGTTGGGCGTTTGACCAGGTGGGTGTCGACCTATTCCATAGAGTGTCCCGACCTGTTCTAGCATTGTAACTGTCTCTTCCTTTGTGATGTGCAGGCTGAGGCTTGGATGGGTGTTGACCTGTTTGGGATTGTTTGTGAACCTTTTTGGGTTGTTGGAAAGTTTTGTTAATTGGTTCTCTTATCTTTTCTTTTCCTTTGTTTTCAACGTTTTCTTGGTGTGTTGATTTGGAGGTTGATGCTTCGTAAGATGAGACAAAGGTGGTGGTCCTTAGCCCAAACGCCTTCTTTTTGGTAGGCTCATATCCTAGCCCTTCTCTGTTGAAGTTTATTTTAGTTCCTAGCAGGGCATTCAAGTTTTCACTGCCATCAACACATTTTTCAAGAGAGATTTGTTTATCTGCTAGGTCCTTTTGAAGTTTCTCATTTTCTTTCAACAGTTGAGAATTGACCTGTTTAAAGGCTTCATACCTTTTGTTGCATAGATTGTTATCCTTTACATAGCTTTACATTTTTAATTTCAATTCATCAATTTCATCTCTTAGCCTTTCATTTTCATCTTCCAAGTCTCTCATTTCTTTTCTTCCTTCTTCAAGATTCTCATTCATTTTTCTTAGATCTTCAATTTCAGTTTCTAGAGAGATTATTTTTTCATTGTGATATTTATCATGCCCACAGGATTCAACCTTCTTCTTTAAGGTTTTGTTTTCTTTTATGTATACTTCATATTTATTCATTAATTCAAAGTTGGATTCTTCCCAATCATCAGTGGAGAAATGCTCAAAGGGAGAGCTCACCTCACTGTCATTTTCTCCTTTGGCCATTAGGCAGAGATCATCTTTTTCCTCTTCGGAGGAGTTGTCTTCAGTTTCTACTTCTTCTTCATCACTCCAAGTGCACACCATGGCCTGCTTCTTCTTGCTCTTTCACCTAGGCATGGCTTTCTTAGCTCCTTCTGGACACTCAGACTTGATGTGTCCTAGTTTCTTGCAAGAGTAGCATACAAGCTTTTCTGACTTTTTAACATTTTCAGATCTTGGCCTGAAACCTCTTTTCACCTAGGGCTTCTTCTTAGTGAAGCCTGTACCTTCCTTTCTTAAAAACCTTCTGAACTTTCTTGTTAATAAAGCAACTTCATCTTCTTCAGTGTTGCTGCTTGAAGGCTCTTCATCATCAAATAGGTCCTTGGTGCTTGGTCCAGCTTTAAGAGCCAGAGGCTTCTTTTTACTTACCTTAGCCTCTTTGTTTTTCAGATTCATCTCATAGGTCATCAGTGACCCTATGTGTTCTTCTACCTTGAGGGTAGTTAAGTCTTTTGATTCTTCAACTATAGTGGCCTTTGTATGCCAAATAGGAGTTAGTGATTTCAGAATCTTCCTTATTATCTCCTACTTAGAGTAGGTCTTACCTAGCTCAGTCAAGCCATTAGTGAGCGTGGTTAGCCTAGCATACATGTCCGAAATGGACTCATCAGATTTCATTCTAAACTTCTCATATTCAGATACCAACATGTTAGCTTTGGTTGCACGTACCTACTGTGTCCCTTCATATATTACCTCAAGACAGTCCCACATTTCTTTTGTAGTGGCGCAAGTTGACACCCTTGAGTATTCGGTTGGATAAAGGGAGTACTGCATGATGTGCTTGGCACCCAGTTCAGAGTTGATTACCTGATCTGTTCTTTAGTCCATGTATCTTCGTCCGGAAGCAGCTCAAATGGTCCCTTGCGGATCACTCACCAGACTTCATGATCCTGGGCTCTAATGAAGACCTGCATGCGGTTTTTCTAGTAAGGATAATTTGTCCCAGGGAAAAAGAGAGGCCTATTTACTGAATGTCCTTCGGCCATGGGACCTTTAGTTGCCATATCACCAGTTCTCTCAAGGTCGTTAGACCACATATAGAGAGACTAGCTCTGAAACCACGTGTTGAGTGGTGATAGGCAGATCTAGAGGGAAGGGGTGAATAGATCAGCCCCTTTTTGCCCTTCTTTGCGAAAATAAAAACTAGATTTAACACAACTGATTATGAGATAGATATTAGTTAACAACTAAGAAGCTAGATACACACATGATGTCTGGAGTCGGTCCTATCAAGCTTCTACCATTGGAACAAGAGAGAAATCAAACCACAAGATAAGATCTTTAAGGTGGTTGTGGACGCACTTTTCGTTCGCCTATTATGCTCGTCATGTTCAGGAATGGTTGATTCATCTATTAAGTGCGTGGGCGTGCCAGTCACCGGAGTGACAATTTTTTCGGGCTCTGAAGAGCCCATGGTGCGCTCGATCTGACTTCGTCAGACAATTGTGTGGTTCGTGTCGGGACCAGATCCCGTCGTGCCATAACGGTCACGACGTCATTTACATCTCCCATACGAGGGAACACCCTTGATTAATTACCGAAATTAGGGGCCCTGCGGTCGAAAGAAATAATACTAACAGTGCGAGAAAGGGACAGGAATAAATCACACTAAAGTCCGCATCAGAATACGAGCCATTGGCCATGTCGGTCTCTCGTGGACCTTTTCATACTCGAACACGTGTCCGTGACAGAAACGCGACGGAAACCGAGGTGGACCCGTTCAAATGTCTGTCGAATGCACGGCAATTTCAATGATGGCTCAGAAGGGATCCGGGGCGAGAAATGACACCGGTCTAATTGGAATGTCAGCCCGAGACCGGGTCGGGGCCTGGCCATGTCCAGATGATTCCCAAGACTCGGGCCCGGCCTGAGAGGGTGGCATTATTATTCCTTCTGCGTCGATTCACGGAGAGAGGGGGCCGCAATGTGGAATTATTAATACCTTATATTGTTTTATCATTGTTGTTCTTGTTACTCCGTTGCTTAATCCTCTTCCCGTATCTGTTCCGGGTGATTTCCCTCATCCTGCTCATTGTCATTATTACCCTTATTATTATTATTATTATTATTATTATTATTGTCACTTATTTCATTCATCATTTTTTTCATATGGATCTGTTCAGGTTTATTTATTCACCATGATTATTATTAGCTTGTCAGTGCTACCACTATATATCGGTATGTACATATGTACACGTATTTTTTTGTTTGGGGGGAGAGTTGGCCCTTGGCGGGTTAAAAAAAATGGCTAAAGGGGGATGTACCGCTGAAGAAAGGTGGGCAGAAAACGAAGGGCTAGAGATGTGTGCCGTTGAAGGACTTGAGGAGGGTGCCGCTGAAGGGCTGAAGTCTGCACATTGGCCGGTCGCTGCGACATAAAGTCTGTACATTCATCAGCCCAACGTCTATACGTTGTCTGCATTCATCAGCTGAAAGTCTGTACATTGGCCAGCTCAAAGTCTAGACATTGCAGCTCAAAGTCTATACATTGGCTAGCCCAAAGTCTGTACGTTGGCCAACTCAAAGTCTGTACGTTGGCCAACTCAAAGTCTATACATTATTTAGCTCAAAGTCTATACATTATCCCTTGGCTGCAGTTCAAAGTCTGTACATTGGCCAGCCCAAAGTCTGTACGTTGGCCAATTCAAAGTCTATACATTGTTCATTGGCTGCAGCTCAAAGTCCATACATTGCAGCTCAAAGTCTATACATTGGCCAGCCCAAAGTCTGTACATTGGCCAATTCAAAGTCTATACATTGTTCATTGGCTACAGCTCAAAGTCCATACATTACAGCTCAAAGTCTATACATTGGCCTGCCCAAAGTCTGTACATTGGCCAGCCCAAAGTCTATACGTTGGCCAGCTCAAAGTCTGTACGTCGGCCAACTCAAAGTCTATACATTGTTCAGCTCAAAGTCTATACATTGTCCCTTGGCTGCAGTTCAAAGTCTGTACATTGGCCAGCCCAAAGTCTGTACGCTGGCCAACTTAAAGTCTATACATTGTTCATTGGCTGCAGCTCAAAGTCCATACATTGCAGCTCAAAGTCTATACATTGGCCAGCCCAAAGTCTGTACGTTGGCCCGCCCAAAGTCTATACGTTGGCCAGCTCAAAGTCTGTACGTCGGCCAACTCAAAGTCTATACATTGTTCCTAGGCTATAGTTCAAAGTCTGTACATTGGCCAGCCCAAAGTCTGTACGTTGGCCAATTCAAAGTCTATACATTGTTCATTGGCTGCAGCTCAAAGTCCATACATTGTAGCTCAAAGTCTATACATTGGCCAGCCCAAAGTCTGTACATTGGCCAATTCAAAGTCTATACATTGTTCATTGGCTGCAGCTCAAAGTCCATACATTGCAGCTCAAAGTCTATACATTGGCCATCCCAAAGTCTGTACGTTGGCTAGCCCAAAGTCTATACGTTGGCCAGCTCAAAGTCTGTACGTCGGCCAACTCAAAGTCTATACATTGTTCAGCTCATAGTCTATACATTGTCCCTTGGCTGCAGTTCAAAGTCTGTACATTGGCCAGCCCAAAGTCTGTACGCTGGCCAACTCAAAGTCTATACATTGTCCATTGGCTGCAGCTCAAAGTCCATACATTGCAGCTCAAAGTCTATACATTGGCCAGCCCAAAGTCTGTACGTTGGCCAGCCCAAAGTCTATACGTTGGCCAGCTCAAAGTCTGTACGTCGGTCAACTCAAAGTCGATACATTGTTCAGCTCAAAGTCTATACATTGTCCCTTGGCTGCAGTTCAAAGTCTGTACATTGGCCAGCCCAAAGTCTGTACGTTGGCTAACTCAAAGTCTCTACATTGTTCATTGGCTGCAGCTCAAAGTCTATACATTGCAGCTCAAAGTCTATACATTGTCCCTTAAAGTCTGTACATTGGGTTCCACTTCGGAGAGTGAGAAGAGTGTGCCGCTGAAGGGCCGAGAAGGTGTGTCATTGAAGGGTTGATAGGGTGTGCCGCTGGAGGGCTGATAGGGTGTACCGGCGAGGAGAAGAATGAGACGGTGGAGGAGTGTGCCGGTGAGGAGCCAAGAAGGTGCGCCGTTGAAGGGCTGATAGGGTGTGCCGCTGGAGGGCTGATAGGGTGTGCCGCTAGAGGGTTGATAGGGTGTACATACGAAGGCTGGAACGGACGTGCCGATGAAGGTCCACTCCTCTGTTACTTATTTTTAAGGCTTTTCTTTTCTTCTTTTCTTTGAGTTTTGCGTAGTTTCATACAAATCTTCCCTCCTTCTTCTTGCAATCTGTTGTTGTTCTATTCGTTTGATGGTTTTGTTGTCTTTTGATATGTATTTCTTATCCCATTCGTTTGTTGCATCCTTTTACCCCTTTTTTTATGTGTTGTTATTTTCTAACAAAAATTCGGCAGCATCTCCCCTTCACCCGAGCGTAAGGGAGATAAGGGAACGCGCCCACATGGAGTGGCGGAACCCGACAACTGGAGGTGGGCGCCCGAGGGCGGCAACACCTTGATAAAACCTCAGAAAACACGGTGAAAATAACGAGCCGAAGACCTCTAAGACTGGATAGGGTGGGCCTGGGGTTAGTCAAGGCGTACCGACCAAGGACAAGCACCGGGTGCTTGAGGGGTGTACCGGGCTAGGGAGAGGCCAGGTGTGCCGCTGGGGCACCAAGGGGAGGTGTACTGCTGGGGGGGGCTACTGTGGGTGTGCCGGCCAAGGTGCCGGAAGGGTGTGCCGCTGGGGGAATGTGCAGGTGCACTGGACAGGACTCCAAAAGAGGGTTGGTCTGCTAGCGGGGAGGGGTGTTAGACCGATCAAACCCACAGGGACTTCCGATAAAAGGGAAAAAGGTGCAAAGGGGCAGGCACAGGTGAGGGTACTGGTACTGGGCTTCACAGGAGAAGGTTCATGACCTCAAACCATTCAAGATGGTGCCACATCCGGAGGAAACCGTCGGCGTTAGGGATGAGCGTAAACTCCGGAAAGCGAAGGGAAAAAATGACCAAACACACTGTGGCCCAAAACAATGAGACAAAGAGAAAACCCACTGAGGGGGGGGATCTTCATTCATGGGAAATAAAGGGCCGTAGCCACCCGTATACATCATAAAACATGCCCGAGCTAAGGCTATAGGCAAGAAAGAAAACCCAAGAACAAAGGAATAGAGAGGGGGAAAATAGAGAAACAAAAGAGGAGGAGGTGTTGGGGATCGAAGCAGGGACGATCGTCCACTGCTCTTTCCCCCACCTTCCCCTACTACATCAAGCCCTCTCTCTCTCTCTTACTCTCTTCACGTTGCCTGGTGGCTGTCGGAAGACTCCACGCCGGAGCCCTCTCCCTTTTCTTCTCTCTTCTTCTTCTTCTCGTATGCAACCCCCTCTATTCGTCTCTGCCTCTGGGTCTCTTCTCCATCTCTGCCTCTCTCCTTCTCTGTCGGAATGGGAGTGGCTTTATACTCCCAGCAGTGGGAGCCCTCGAGCAAGGCAGTCGGAGGCGGGAAGCGGCTGGTCATGATGGGGTTTGACTTCCCCCGTCCTGGATGTCGGGGGAGTAGCCTGCGTGGCCCAACCTCTGGTTGACACATCGGATAGCTCACTGCGCGCCAAGGATACGTAGGGCATGGGCGTCACGTCATTCGGCTGTTGAAAACGTCTTCACGCTGTGCCGCTGGTGGGCTCAAGAAGTGTGCCGCAGGAGGGCCAAAAGGGCGTGCCGCTGAGGCCCCAAAGGGGCATGCCGCTGAATCCCCAAATGGGCGTGCCGCTGAGGCCCCAAATGGGTGTGCCGCTGGAGCCCCAAATGGGCGTGCCGCTGAAGGCCAGGGGTTGTGCCGCTGAGGGCCAAATGGGATGTGCCGCTGGAGGCCACCAGGGTGTGCTGCTGAAGGCTAAATGGGATGTGCCGTAGAAAGCCACCAGGGTGTGCCGTTGAGGCCCCAAATGGGTGTGCCACTGAAGGCCACTAGGGTGCATTTCTGAGCCCATTTTGAGCACGTTGTGAGCACGAGTTGTGGCCCATTTGATTTTCTTCGAGGCCCATGGTTTGTGAGGCCCTTGGTGGTTGATTTCTCTTCACTGTCGTGACTCTGAAGGTAGCCTCACGGCAGTGTGCGCATGCTCTGGGAATCCGGATGACCAGTCTCCCCGGGGCTTCTTCACTCGGTTTCGTTGTTGATGCTGGGCCGAACAGGATATCTGGGTGTGCAACTTTTGGTGTCCATAAATTTCCCCCACCCACGGGTAGCGCAGGCGAAGGATGAGCCGGGTGGTGCCCGCGGGTGTACTGGTCTCTTTTCTCTACGTCGGCGCCGACAAGGTGTCGGGAGCCGACGTGACTTGTTTGTCTCTTCTTTTCTTCACTAGTGCCGACGGGGTGTCGGGCATTGACACGGTTTATTGACCTGTTTGTCTCTTCGTCAGTGCCGACGGGTGTCGGGAGCTGACCTGGTTTGTTGTTTCTTGGTCCCTTCGTCAGTGCCAACAGGGTGTCGAGAGCTGACCTGGTTTTTTGATCTCTTTGTCTCTTCGTCAGTGCCGACAGGGTGTCGGGAGATGACCTGATTTGTTGATCTCTTTGTCTCTTCGTCAATGCCGATGGGGCGTCGGGAGCTGACCTAGTTTGCTGTCTCTTGGTCTCTTCGTTAGTGCCGACAGGGTGTCGGAAGCTGACCTGGTTTGTTGTCTCTTGGTCTCTTCGTCAGTGCCGACAGGGTGTCGGGAGCTGACCTCGTTTGTTGTTTTTTGGTCTCTTCGTCAGTGCCGATAGGGTGTCGGGAGCTGACTTGGTTTGTTGATCTCTTTGTCTCTTCGTCAGTGCCGACGGGGCGTCGGGAGCTGACCTGATTTGTTGATCTCTTTGTCTCTTCGTCAGTGCCGACGAGGCGTCGGGAGCTGACCTGGTTTGTCGTCTCTTGGTCTCTTCGTCAGTGCCGACAGGGTGTCGGGAGCTGACCTGGTTTGTTGTCTCTTAGTCTCTTCGTCAGTGCCGACAAGGTGTCGGGAGCTGACCTGGTTTGTTGTCTCTTCTTTTCTTTTCTTCTTTTCTCTCTTTTCTCTTTTTTTTTTGAACCACATTACCGATACAAGCGCCCTTTCGGGTTTTCGCCGGTACCGGCCCCCACTTGCTTTTGCCCACGCGCCCTCTCGGGTTTTCACGTGGCGGGGTACCCGATTTTTCCTGTAGCGCCCTTTGGGGTTTTCGCCACATCCGGGTTGTTGCCATTTTTACCCTTGTCCCGTGTAGGGGCAAGTCCGGCGGGGCACCTCTATTTTAAGCCCCTCTTTCTTTTCTTTTCTTCTTCTCTTTTTTTTTGAAGAGCGGGTAATATGTAATTGTTGGCTAGGGCTCGAAGCCTTGCGCCGAAAAATATGGTTCCTTCGTCGGCAAGAAGATAATGCCAACGCAACGGAGGGATTTCTACCGATTCGGATGTAAGGTCCGTAATGGCAATATTGTGTGGAGCGGGTGGCTACGGCACGTAGCCTTGCGCCGGAAAGGGGTTCATTCGCTGGCAAGGGATGAATGCCAGCGCAAGGATAGAGGTTCTGTCGATCCGGGCGTAAGGCCCGTGAGGGCAATTTTGTATGACGGGAGGCGGCTGAGGCACGAGGCTACGTGCCAGGGAAGGATTTATTTGTTGGAGGGGTAGTGGTGCCATGAGTGTGTCGTGGGCAGGGATAAAGTCGTCTTCACTTGTACGGATGCCCGTCCACACAGGATCGTGGGAATGGAATGTTCCCCCGGAGACATCTTATTATTGTGCCTTATTTACGCATGCTTATATATATATAAGCGGATGTGTGTATATATATACATATATACATATATGTGTGTATATATATATTCATATTTAGTTGGTAATTAATTTTCTTTTCTTTCTTATTTCCCCCTTTTTTTCTCCCCCTTTTTATTTTCTCCTTTGCCTCCTCTTTTTTGTTTTCTTCTCTTTTATTTATCTTCCCTCTTTTCCCCTTTTTTGTCCCTCTCGTCTCCCTTTTATTTCCCTTTTTTTTCTTCTCCTCTTTTTTTTCTCTTCCCCCCCTTTTTTTCTTCCTTTTTCTTCTTTTCTCCCCCCCTTTTTTTACATAAAAGGGGCAGAGGCGGTTCAAACAGTCACCCCGTTTCGAATTCTCCCTCTCCCTCTCTTTCCTTTTCTCTTTGGTGACCGAGCGGACGGAGCACCCCCCTTTCTTCTCTCTTCACCTTCTGCGTCGCCGGCTGCCAACGTCACCGTCGCCTTCTTCGTCGCCGGGGTGAGGAGGCTGCGGAGGAGGGGCTCCTCCCCTTTTCTTTCTCCTTGTCTCCTCTTCCTTCTCCCCTCTTTTCTTCTATTTCTTTCCTTCCTTCCTCTTCTCTTCATCTTCGGGGGCGGTGGAGCCCTAGGCTTCTTCGCCCCTTTCTCCCTCTTTCTTTCTCTTCCTCTTCTCTTCCTCCTTCTCCCCTCTCCTTCTTCTCCTCATCCTCTTCTCCGGGGCCATGGCAAACGGCGAGCGTCGCCGGTCGTGCTGCGGAGGAGGCCTTGGGAGCTTGCCGTGGAGGGAGCGCCGAGGTGTGTCGGGGAAGGAGAACCCCAGGGTGCATCGGGTGGGGGCTCCAAGGCCGTGCCGGGTAGAACCCTTAGGAAGCGTGTCGGGGAATGATGCCATGAGTGTGTCGGCGAGGGCCACTTAGGGCGTGCCGGGGAAGAGGCACTAGAGTGTGCCGGGGAACGATGGCACGGGAGTGTGCCGGGGAGCGGTCCTCACGGGTGTGCCGGCAGAGGCCCGCGTCGGAGTGCCGGGGAAAGCCAGCCTGGGCGTGCCGGCGAAGACCAGCCTAGGGCGTGCCGGCGAAGACACCCAGGGGTGTGCCGGTGAAGGCAGCTGCACAGTGTGCTGGGGAAGGCACTGAGGGCATACCGGGGAAGCCCCCCACAGGGTGTACCGGCGAAGGCCATCCCAAAGCGTGTCGGGGAAGGGGCTTTAGGCAGTGTACCAGCAGGGGAAAGAGGAAGACTCTTTTGGAGCTGCGGACTTCTGGTGTTACCTTTCGGGGCCCACCGTGACTTTGTTGGGGCCGTCACTCCTTGTGGGCACGCACCCGTGTTTTTCCCTTACGCCTTTGGCCTAGGGGAAACTCTGCCAAAATTTCGTCAGAAATTGGCAGTGTCTTATTCATTTTACTTGTAGTAGAGCCCCATTGTAGTTTTCATTTCCCTTTGCCCGTGGCTTATTCTGATCTTCCGTTTGTTACCTCTTTGCAGATAGATGGCTGCCCCATGTGGTTCTTCTGCTCCCGCTGCCGCGGTCGGTGCCGACCTTGTTCCCCAGCCCCCAGTGCCAGCCGTCACATGGCTCAACGTAGAGGAGCTGGACAGGGAGCATGCTGAAATAGCAACATTGGCCGTGTCTTTGGACTCGGAGACCGAGACGATGGACTATAATATGCTCTCTCGGGTTGAGAACCGCTTCACCTTCGACCGGACCGGCGAATATCGAACGGACTTCCCGAAGGATAAGTATCTCATCCGGTTCTTGAAGTACTTCCGCTCCCAGGAGAGGCGGCAGCTACGAGCTGTGCGGAGGTCGAGCAAGTGATCCTGCAAGCACGCGACAGTTTGTTGTATAGCGTCCCGAGGAGCATCCTGATGTATCTAGTGGGGGAGGCCCGGGAGTGGAAGCCTGTCTTGGGGATCCAGGAGGTGTTGCCGGCTGAAGACAGGTTGGTGCGAGCACCCCAATTTGTCCCGGAGAAATGGGATATGTCCGCCGGGCGGGTGCACGGCAAGCCGCCTCACTTTGGTCTGTTCTTGGCTCCCTTGAAGTGGGGCTACAGGAAGGAGCCGTTTATCCTGGATTGCCTGGCCATCAGGTTCAAGTACGAGCTATCGCTAGGCTGGTTCGGGGAGCTGAAGCTTCAGGATGCACACAGCTTCCGAGAAGGGACAGTAGAGTTCACCGAGTATGTGCTATTCAACTACGCCCCATTGCTGGTCCGAGCCGGTATATATCACAGTGTTTACGCCTCCCGCTACGGCTACCCTATCTCCAAGGGCCTCTGCTGCGGCATGATAGAGGTGTTCAGCGCTGAGACCAACACTTTTTACACAGCAGAAGGTGAAACTTCACTAGACCTGTGGAGCCTCAGCCAGCTGAGCGGCTTGCCCATCGACGGGGAGCCTTATAAAGAAGTATGCCTCCCCGACTTGATCAAAGATGAAACCAATGGGGATGGCTACTACTCTCTCGGGTATTCTTATCGATATCTCATGAAGGCGTACCGGGAGTTATATCAGCTGGCGCACGGTGGCAGGCAGCCTCCTCGCGGGGATCGGAAGAGGGTCCGCCTGACTCTGTGGTTGCACTATTTTTACGATGGACTGAAGCACTATGCGGAGTTTCCATGCATCGGCACCGCTGTTGCTCGCAAGAAGCGTGCCAAGCCCAAGACCGATGTGAAGATTCCTTCCAGGGGGCGCCGAAGTGGGCCCAATCCGATGGGGGTCGACCCGTTGACGCACTGTGCCGCCTATCTGACATATTGGCTGTGCTGATTTGCCATGCCATACGGGGATGAGACAGTCATTCGACCGGATGCCATTTATCCGGACTGTCAGCTGGCGTAGGGAGTCAAGCTTTCCTTGTGCCCGGCCACTCTCTGCCTGATATATAAGGCGCTGGGGGACATCAGCACTCATCAGTTCCCGAGACAAGCCCGGTACATGTGCCCATTACATTTCTTCAATGCGTGGGTCTGCTCGCTGTTCCCCGAGTTCGCCCCGCGAGCTCTTCAGGAATGGGGGTTGGTGCCGAGGATGCTGGAGTTTGCCAGCGCGGAGCCAGGGTCGACCTCCCAACGGCTGTATGATATTCGGGGCCGGTTGATAATGGTTCCCCGGGACGCGGCCAGCACCATTCACTTCTGGATGCTGGCCGCACATTCCAGCCCTCTGGTGAACAATAAGAGGGAGTGCAAAGACGATCAGGTGGAGAAGTATATCCACCCGATCAGCCAAGAAACTGTGGTCCGGCCGCTGCTGGAGCCCAAGCTCAGGGACTGGGCGTTATCCATCCGCCCGAGCGTGCTGGCGTTCAGGAAGGGGGACAATGTGCTGCTGGAGCCATATTACCCTTTCCGGTTTGGCCGAAACTTCGGATATGATCAGCATATCCCTGTCTATCATGCACAGTTCGGCCTGCCTTCACGAAATCTCTGGGGTAGTTCAGTCGCCGAGCATGCCAGGAGCTGGTGGGATTTCTTCCATCGGGCGGACTCTGCGACCTTCAGAGTGCCAGCCCCCGGTCGCATCCCCCGGGTGACTCCGGAGTATATAAAATGGTGGAACGCCCGGACGGCCTTCTATCGGCTGCACAAGACCG
The DNA here is from genome assembly GCA_022559845.1 of Amorphophallus konjac. Classification (NCBI taxonomy): domain Eukaryota; kingdom Viridiplantae; phylum Streptophyta; class Magnoliopsida; order Alismatales; family Araceae; genus Amorphophallus; species Amorphophallus konjac. The sequence continues at coordinate 72,823,659 of CM040124.1, read as the reverse complement.
ACTGCTGGGACGGGGCTGAGAGGAAATTCCTGAGCAGACATCCGGTACCGGTACTTGATATTGAGCCGGGGCATCTCCTTCGTCTCAAGAACAGGTAGGAGAAGGAGGTGGTGGCATATCTGGCCGCCCGCCGCGAAGCTCGGGAAGCGAGGCCAACATCGAAAGTGGAGCTACCCCCGGTGGCGAAGGATAACTACAAGAAGACCCTGAGGAACCTTTGTCGGATAGGGAGTGACCGTCTGGAGCTCATTAATTATCCGCTCCCCATGAAGGAGGAGGGCACCCCCGCAAAGAGCTGGCATCCGGAGAGGGACCCAATCTGCCCATACCGCACGTTTATGAGGCAGGAGGAGAGGAAGCCCGAGAATTATAAGGACACCACATGGCTGTATGTCCTGCTGCGGGTGAATGGGCTGAAGATTGAGGATCAGACGGCCGCCATCCTGAGCAAGTGCCTGCACGTCCCGTACTATTATGCCGACGGGTGGGGCATGGACCACTTCAATCTTTTCTGCCACCTCTCTTTGAAGAAGCATGCAGATCTGGCTGCCCTTACAGACCAGTGCCAGAAGGTCGAGGACATATGCTGGCTGGTCCGAGAGGCGGCGCGTCGGGACAAGGAGCCGTCCCTGAGCTACTGGCCGATAACACTTCGGTTGTACACCGGTCCTCACGGTATTTAACCTTTCCACCTCTTTTATTCTCATTGCTGCGACCTTATCAGGTTATCGGATGCTAATCATATGCGTGTGTCTATTTTGACAGACCATCCCGACAGCGTGCAAATGGTGACGTACCGGAACCTCCTTCGGCTCGTCCAGAAGCCCGCCTATTTTGAGGCGGTACTACCAGCTCCGACTACGGCTCCCCTGCTCAAGGCTGCGAAGAGGTCCCGGGCCAAATCGCCTGTGAAGAAGGCGGTAGATGCTGCTAAAGTGGCCAAGCAACGGGACGCGAAGCGGCGAAAAACCGAGGCGGCTAAGGCTTCGACGATCGCTCCTCCGGCGTCACGAGTTCAATCTTTTGAGAAGTTTGAGGTCGCCCGGACTGAGCCGAGCCGACCTGCCGGTTAGCCTCTCCAACCATCAGTGTACCTTAAGGTTTTACTTTCATTTTGAGGCAAGGTTTTGACACCTGAATGTCTTGTTTTGTCTCAGTCTCTGTGGAAGAGCCCGTGCCCATGCCCATTCCTGATGTGGAGGAGCCGGTTCCTGCGCCCGTCCCCGATATGGGTGAAGCTGCGGCTGTGGCAGGGGCGACCTCGGTGCCAACTCCGACTCCCCCACCACAAGCCAAGGGGAGGTCCCGGGCCAAGTCGCCCGTTAAGAAGGCGTTGGCGGCCGCCAAAGTGGCTGGGCGGCAGGAGGCAAAGCGAAGGAGGGCAGAGGTCTCCCCGGCTTCGGCGGCCGTCTCTCCGGTGGCTCCCATTTTATCCTTCGAGGGGTTTGAAGTCACCCGGACTGGGCCGAGTCACGATGCTGGTGAGGTTCACCAGCCGCCGCTGTCCTTTGGGATTTATTTGCCACCCGGGGCGGGCCTTGTATTTGCCTCTGACAATTGCATTTCTTTCTTTCAGGCGGTCCGAAGGAGCCGACACCTGTGCTGACCTCAGGCAAGGGCACGGCTGCGGCCTCTGGGAGGGTATTGCCCATCGAGGAAGCCCGCGTGCCGCCCCGTGCTGTAGAAGCTGAAGGGGGTATTTGTCTTTGTCCATTTAATTGACTTCTTCCATTCTTTGGGAGCCCATTGGCTTTGATATGACTCGCCTTTTTCCTTTATGCGACAGGCGATGAAGCGGCAGCCATTGGGCTATTGGGCCGCCTACATCTCCCAGTGACGCACATGTATGTGAGGAAGAGGTTGAAATCTGGGGTACCAGCCTCGCCCTGCCCTCAGGAGGATGCGACAGTCATCGACCTCGAAGCGGATGTCCCTTTGCCGGCAAGGGAGGAACCCGTAGCGATTGGTTCGTCGTCGGGCGAAGAGGTAGATTATGACTACTCCTCCGATGAAGCGGCCCCCGGCGAGGGCGTGTTTGAGACGTCTAAGCCGCCCGAGCCGATCTTCAAGGCCCCTTCACTTGCAAGCTCTTTAAGCCTAATGGAGGAAGCTTCCGTAAGTGTAAGCTTATTCGTGCAGGACTCCTTCTATGGTCACCCACTGACTTCGTTCTTATTATGACCGAATTTTCAGGAACCAATCGAGCCGGAGGCTGTGGAGGAAACTGCTCCAGCTGTGCCGGTCGACCGCCCGGTGGAAGCTGATGCGGGCCTGGGCAAGCTGACCCTTTTATTCGAAGCCCTTCAGCAGGAGCCAGCTGTGGAGATTTCAAGTGCTCGCGGAACGGCGGACGAGCCTCTGGAGGAGGGGGAGATTGCACCTGAAGGCAGCATCGTCCCGGTGGCCGAGGTAAGCACGTGGGCCTTATTGTTCTTCCCCTCCTTTCAATCTTGTCTAATTCGTTCCAGATAGCGGATGGCTAACTCTGCTTCCCATGATTAAGTAATGCCGATGCAAGGGGAGACGTCTGGCCGTGTCAGGAAGGCTATCGCCAAACGGAGGCCGAGCATTGGTCTGATAGCGGTGGAGGGGCTGGTTCCGATCTCGGACCCGGGGGTGGAGAGCCTCACCACATTTGTGCAAGCGGGCGGCATACCCCGACTGATGGTTCCACTTCCGCCTCTCCCGAAGCCTCCGGGCCAGGTAGAGGACCCGCTCTTGAAGAGGATATTTGCGGACTCCGTGTGTATCTGGAGGGGTCCCAGGCGCAGGAGAGAGGCCGACCAGCGATGGCTTCGGGCCCGGCTTTGCTCGAAGCCTCTCCTTTGCCTGTAGCAGCGGCACCTGCGTCCCCGTCTGGGGAGACGGCGGCGACGCCAAGCGATTCGGCGATGGCCTTATCCACTCCCCTGGCGATGACCCGCTAGGGGTCTTCCGTCGAGCTGCACCGGCCCGGGGACTTGGCCCTTGCTCTTCCATCTTCTTCAGTCACCGTGGATGCTAATCTATGGGCCGAAGTGGACAGCTCTGTAGATTTCGTCCCTCCGACTGTGCCCTCGGTCAGTCACACCTCGTCAGGCGCACCGGTCCGACAGATGTTGGTAACACTGCGGACAATGCTCTTCGTCGATCTTTCTTTGTCATACCGGGAGGTGCAGAGTATAGTGACGTAGCTGACCGGGGCACTGCAAGTATTGGGCTGCCCACTGGGGGAATGGTCGCGACGGGTCTTGTTGCTGCTGAAGTATGTCAAACGTCACGAGTTCCTCGAGACCCAGGCTCCTGACGAATGCGCCACCCTCGATGCCCAGGCAGACGAGTATTTACAGACCTTGGAGGCACGGCGCCATGATGAAGAGCGCCACGGGAAGGCTTTGAGGGAAGGCCAGGGCAATGTTCACTCCCTCAAGAGCCGAGTCGCGAAGCTGGAAAGCTATCTTGTTGCGGCTAGGTCTGACCTTGTCGAAGCTGAAAGAGCGGTCGAGACAGAAGGCGAGGCTCTTGCCGTCGCCCAGGTCGAGACAGCGTCCGTGGAGGTGGAGCTCGCTCGACTCGAAGACCAGAGGGGCCGATTGCGTGACATGACAAACTTCCCTTGTGTCGGAATCCTCCCTCTCGAGGACATCTTCAGGGGCATTGACTAGGTGCCGCTCCCTTGCTTCCTTCTCTTCTTTTCTTCTTTCTTTTTTGAGATGTAACCCAGGGGTATGCCCCGAAGCACATGTAGTTTAATCTTTCTTGAATAGAACAGAGCATTTACTACCTCGCATGTCCTTTCAGTGTGCGTTCACCCCGGGGGGGATCTCTTTTCTCCTACCTTCTCTTCTGTGTATATCATCCTTCTCTTCATCTCTCCTCCTTTTTTCTGTGCCAAAACACGTTGGCAGGGTGTAAATCTCCTCGACGATTCGCTCTAGGAGAACCAGGCAGAAACCCATATCGGGGCATGGGAGAGTGCTCGCCCTCCCAGGGAGAGGACGAGGGGAACCACTCCACCGTACCAAATGGGTGACTCACCGGCCTCGCCATAATGTTGGAACCGCACACTGGCCTCAGGCGGGGAGCCTTAGTCAGAGATCGGGTTTCTCATCGCTCAGACGGGACAAAGAGAAGAGTTTGTTTAGTCAATGGCCTGGATGGGAGGTCCAAGCCAAAGGGGTACTCACCGCCCGGGGAGGACGGAGAGAAGAGTTTGTTTAGTCAATGACTTGGATGGGAGGTCCAAGCCAAAGGGGTACTCACCGCCCGGGGAGGACGGAGAGAAGCGTTTGTCTAGTCAATGGCCTGGACGGGGGGGGTCCAAGCCAAAGGGGTACTCACCGCCCGAGGAGGACAGAGAGAAGAGTTTGTCTAGTCAATGGCCTGGACGGGGGGGTCCAAGCCAAAGGGGTACTCACCTCCCGGGGAGGACGGAGAGAAGAGGTCCAAGCCAAAGGGGTACTCACCGCCCGGGGAGGACGGAGAGAAGAGTTTGTCTAGTCAATGGCCTGGACGGGAGGTCCAAGCCAAAGGGGTACTCACCGCCCGGGGAGGACGGAGAGAAGAGTTTGTTTAGTTAATGGCCTGGACGGGAGGTCCAAGCCAAAGGGGTGCTCACCACCTGGGGAGGATGGAGAGAAGAGTTTGTTTAGCTTTTAGTATCTGCGCTGATACGGGGTGATGACTGGAAATGGGGGGCGTTCCCCCTTCTTCTTGCCTCTTATTCTTCCCTTGCTCTTTTTTCTCTTCTTTTTTCTTTTCTTTTCCTCTTCTTCTCTTTTCTTCTCTCTTTTCTTTTTCTTCCCTTTTTTTCTTTTTTTTCCTTCTCTTTCTTCTTTTCTTTTCTTTTCTTTTCTTTTTCTTCTTTTTTTTGTCTCTTTTTTTTTACTTTCCTCTTCCCTTTTTTTCTCTTTTTTTTGTTCTCTTCTCTTTTTGAAAACATGTATAGGGATCAAGTCGTTCGGGCATCAATCACGCAAATCCGCCCAAAATAGGGCGGAGAGTAATATTATTGATTGAATGGGGGTACCGGAGCGTGGTACAGTCTCAAGTGCCTTCCATTAAGAGGCGAGAATTGAACTCCCCCGCGGTGGTTGACAATTACATAGGCTCCGCCCTCGTAGACTTTTTGGACTATGTGGGGTCCGAGCCAGTTCTCATTCAGTTTGCCCTTGGGGTTGGCAGCCATGAGATCTCTTCTCTTGACCATGACAAGGTCACCTTTCTTGAATTTGCGTTCCTTGATAAGCTTGTCGAAGGTACGCGTAATCCGGGCCTAGTAGATCTGAATGTTTTGTTGGGCCTGAAGCCGCTTCCCTTCCAGACTGGAAAGTTCTTCGAGTCTTCGCTTGACGTTGGTCTGTCCTTCAAGGATGAGCCCATGCTGGATGGCGACCCTGAGGGAAGGTATCTCCAATTCAACAGGGATGATTGCCTTCGAGCCGTATACGAGAAAAAAGGGCGAGCAGCCTGTTGGGGTTTTGTATACGGTTCGGTACGCCCATAGCACCTCGTACATCCTCTCTTCCCAGTCCCTTTTGTTAGAGCTAACAATCTTGGCCAGGAGAGTGCAGAGTGTCTTATTAAAAGCTTCGGCCAGCCCATTAGCCTGTGGATTATAGGGAGTCGATGTCCTCCAATCAATCTTGTATTTTTCTGCCAGCCGGTAGACCTTTTGGTTGCGGAAGTGGCTGTCGTTGTCTGATACAATCCGATCGGGCATGCCAAACCGGAATATAATGTTGCGGCGAACAAACCTGACCACGATCTCTCCGGTGACCTCCCGTAAGGCGACAGCCTCTGCCCAACGGGAGAAGTAGTCAGTTGCCGCCAAAATGTACTTGCAACATGTGGAAGATGTAGGTAAGGGACCCACGACATCTGTTCCCCACTGGGCAAACGACCAACTGGGCATCCTTGGGTGCAATTGCACGGGGGCTTTCTGGGTATGGTGGCATGCTCCTGACATTTCTGACACGACTTAGCATATTTGCAGCAGTCGTCGAACATTGCAGGCCAATAATAGCCGAGCTTCTTTATTTCAATCTTCATTTTCGGTCCCGCCTGGTGTGCACCAGCCGTCCCGGCATGGACCTCCTTCATGACCCTCCAGGCTTCTTCAATGGACAAGCATTGGAGAAGTAATTTCTGCTTGGCGTCGGCCACTACTCGGAATAATATTCCGTTTCGGAGCTCAAAAGAGTCCTTAATTCTGATTAGCTTGATCTTCTCTTCTCTCTGTTTGGGCAGTTGCTGGTATTTGAACCACTGCATCAGGGGATCTCTCCAGTCAGGTAGGCCGACGGCTTCTGCTATAGTGACTTCTAGCTCTTCTTCTTCTGGTTCTTCTTCTATCATACTGGGCATTTGGCGCTGATTTATTACTTGGATATTGAGAGATCCATCTGGAGGCACTGCCAGTGAGCTTGCCAATTTTTCCAGGGTGTCGGCTTGTGCATTCTCCCCTCTGGCGACATGGCCTATCTCGAGGAGGGAGAACCGCTCCATGAGCCCCTTTGCCTTAATGTGATAAGGGAGCAACTCAGGTTTCCGGACGTCGAACTGCCCCTGGACCTGCTTGACGACCAGCAGCGAGTCGCCGAATACTTGGAGCATTTTGATCTCCATTTGGAGGGCCACATGGAGGCCGATAATCAAAGCTTCATACTCTGCTTCATTATTTGTGCAGGGCTTTTTAATGCAGCAGGAAGTGTGCATCACTTCTCCGTCTGGAGATTTGAGGACGATGCCGGCTCCGGCCCGTACCTTGGCGCGTCCGGACGAGGTCACTTCTGTTCTTGAGGCCCCGTCGAAATACAACTGCCAGATGGCTTGTTGGACTTGGTCCACCTCAAGTGTTTCATCTTCGGGTAGCTCGGTGGCCAACGGGGAGTCTTCAGGCACAGGGTGTGCTGCGAAGAAATCCGCGACGGCTTGTCCCTTAACGGCCCTCTGCGGCACGTAGGTGATGTCAAACTCATGAGCAGCACGGCCCATTTGCCAAGGCGACCCTTCAAGATTGGCTGGGAGAGGATGTGCTTGATGGGGTCAGCTCTGGATATTAGACTTACTTCATGGGACAGCATGTAGTGCCTCAACTTCTTGACTGCGAAGACCAAGGCAAGGCAGACTTTCTCGATCGGGTATACTTGGCCTCTGCCCCCACCAATCTCCGGCTGAGATAGTAGAGAGCTTGCTCCTTTTCCTCATCATTGTTCTGGGCGAGCATTGCCCCCAGTGAATATTCGGTGGCCGCTATATAGAGAATAAGCGGTCTGCCTTTGACAAGTGCCCCCAGGACTGGCGGGGTCTTCAGGTACTCCTTTAGCTGGTCGAACGCGTGCTGGCATTCGTGACCCCAACTGAAGGGTGCATTCTTCATCATCAGTCTGTGAAAAGGTTGGCAACGCCCCGACAGGTTGGAAATGAATCTGCGGATGTAAGCTAAACGGCCATGTAGGGACCTCAGCTCTCCCAGACTCTTTGGAGGGGCAACTCCTGGATGGCTTTTATCTTGAAGGGGTCAATCTCGATCCCTCTGTGCCAGACAATAAAGCCGAGGAACTTCCCACTGGACACGCTGAAGGCGCACTTCATGGGGTTCATTTTTAGCCCGTACTGCCGGAGCCTCTTGAAGACGACCCTGAGGTCACTCAGGTGCTCATCTCTTTTCTTCGTCTTGACAACTAGATCATCAATGTAGCATTCAACCTTGCTATACAACAGCTCGTCAAAGATCTTGGTCATCGCCCGCTGATATGTAGCACCGGCATTCTTGAGGCCGAAGGCCATCCTCTTGTAGTGGAATATCCCCTTGGGCGATTTGAAAGCTGTGTGAATCCGGTCGTGGTCGGCTATCCAAATTTGGTTATAGCCGGATGATTCGTCCATAAAAGACAGGGCCTTGTGGCCAGTGGTTGCATCAATCATCACTTCTGTGATAGGCACCGGGAAGTCATCTTTTGGGCAGGCTTTGTTCAGGTCGCGGAAATCCACGTAAATCCCGATCTGTCCATTCTTCTTCTTCACCGGTACGATGTTGGCCAACCAAGTAGTGTACTGGTTTTCCACCATGAAGTCGACGTCTATGAGCTTGTCGACCTCCTTGCAGATCTGGCTGATCAATTCCGGCCTCATATGCCGGGTAGGCTGCTTCACTGGTTCCACCTTGGGATTAATGGCCAAAATGTGCTGAGTCACTTCGGGGCTGAGCCCGGGCATTTCTTTGTAGTTCCAGGCAAAGCAATCCCGGAATTCTTGCAGCAGCTTTGTGTATTGTTCTCTCTGCTGTGGGGGCATAAGAGCACTCAGAAAGGTCGGCCTGGGGTCACCTTTTGTGCCAAGGTTGATCTCAATCAATTCATCGACGGTGGCCTGGCCGCCATTTTCAATCTCCGACGGGGCTGGTGACAAATCGACGAAGTCTTGGTCTTCATTATCCTCGGGCTCGAGGACGCCATCCCCCTCTTCTTGTTCCTCGTGACTGGGCGTGTAGGCTGCATTCACCGCGCACTCCTCCTGGACTATAGCCGCAGGGTCCGCGTGATCCGCTGGTGCAGAAAGGCATAGGGCCACCTCGGGGTCTTCTGTGTACTCATCATAGACAACTCCGACGGGGGCCGGGGTAGCCGCATCTTCAGGCGCCTGGTACTAGATGGATAGTGTATAGGCTCCTCTTCTGGGGCTGTCCGCCACGTGGGGGCGTGGCGGGGCTACCACATAGTCTCCCATTCTGAGCTCGTCCCTGTCAATGAGGTCTTGAGCAATGTCTTTGAAGACATAGCAGTCTTCGATAGCGTGGCCCAGTATCTGGTGGTAGGGACAAAACAATGGGTCCCCACTTCTTCAGGTGTCCTGCGGCCTCTTAGACCCTGGGAGGGGGACCTTTCCGTAATGGCAGGCCCAGTCAAAGATACCCCGAGTCTTCTCCCTTGGGAAGGAATAGGGTTTCTGTAGCTTCTCTTGGAGTGTCAGGCCTCGCCTGGCTGGCCACCCGGTTAGTGGGCTTGCCGTATCTCTTGTTTCCCTTCTTGACCAGACGGAGGCATCAGGGCTGGCGTCTCGGGGCCGAGACATATGGCCACCCCACGGACAGAGAGAACCTTGGATCAGGTCGGTCACTAGCGAGGTCAACTCAGCCAACCGTGCTTTTAACATCCTGATCTCCCATTGCTACCTATGGTACAAGGCGTACATGATGGGGTCGTATCGAGGAGAATCTGAAGCATGGCCCATGCTACTACTTCTTGCTTCGCCAGCCGGCCGGAGTGAGGGCGTCTCAGTGGTGTGCCCCTTCGAGGTTAGTCCCTCGGAGAAAGAGGAGGTCTTCCCCATGTAGCGGCGGCGGAGAGGGTTCCAAAGGAACACTTCTTCATCTTGCGCCTCCTCAGTCGGGGGCCTGAAATATACAGCTTCCGTGGGGTCGTCTCCGGACAAGGCCGAAACCGATATCACATCAGTTTCGTAATAATCTTCTAGTGAAAAGCCCAGACCGGGGTGCTTGGTGATTTACAGCAACCGTCGATCCAGGTTTGGTGGGTTCCACATTCTTTCAAACATTTCCTTCCGGCTGGAGGGTTGATAGGGGGGAATCTTTTACTTTCTGACCACCCTGGCTGCCCGGTCAGTCATGTGGGGAAGTCCCGCAATGGGGACGTGCGGGTCATGCAACTCATCAGGGAACCGGCAATCGTCATCTTCCCTGACCGGCTTTTCCCCGGCAACATAAAAGATAGTGGATGGCCCCTCCGGGTTAGGCACTTCAAAAGTTCTTAGCTGCTCAGCTGCTTGGCATTCAATTCCTATAATAGGCTTGACGATCCCTGGCGGGACTCTGACATCCTCCAGCAAGTCTTCTAGGCAAGGCGTCCCTGGTGTAGAATAGATGGCGAGAGGAGCTGCCTTGTATGTCCCCCCTTCTTGTGCAATGAATGGTACATGTGGGGGAGCCACATAACCTGGGGGCGACGGAGGAAACCAACCGCCCTCCTCGACCTTCTTCTTTCCCCTGCCTTGGGCAGCCTGGGGAGCTTGCTTCGCCTTTTCTAAGTACAGATTGGCGTCTGACAAATGACACTCAAACACTTCGAACGGGTGGAGGTCGGTGATGATTCTGACTTCCTTCCCCTTGCAAGGGTATTTAATGCATTGGTGCAGGGTGGAAGGCACCACTCTATTCTGGTGTAACCAGGGCCGTCCAAGCAACGCCTTGTAGGAAGTGTTGGAGTTGATGATGTGGAACTGGACCTTGGTGGTGAAATCATCAAAAGTCAAGTTGAATTCTACAACCCCCATGGGCACCTCGCATTTCTGATTAAAACCCGCAATCTTGACATTTTTGACCTCAACCAGGTGTACGTCAAAGTAGTGCTTTTGGTACACCCGGTAAGGGAGTATATTCACTACTGCCCCTGGGTCGATCAGGACCCTGTTGATAGGCTGGCCGTTCAACTGCCCTTTCATGTAGAGGGGTCTGTTATGACTGCAGGTGGGCAGGAGCATGTCATCTTCTGTGAAAGCCACGGCCACTTTAGGTGAGATTTTCGCCAGTCAAGCTTCAAGGTGTGCTGGCGTCTGGAGTGCGGCAATGAGGGCTTGCCGTGTTTCTTCGTCCAAAGATAGCATCTCCCATACAGTAAATCGGGTCGGGATCTTCTTGAGGTGTCTGACTATTCGGTCGGCAGCCCGTACCTTGAGTAACTTCATCTCTTCGGCCTTGCCGCGCCTGCCCCCACCTTGAGGCTGGGGTGTCAGATCAGGGGATGCCTGCTTTGTGGGTTCTGTTGCAGCCTGTTGAGCCCGTGGGGCCTGCTGGGCTTCCTCCGTTTCTTGCATGAATTCGGCGAGGTTTGGGATGCCGTTGAATTCTTCTTCTGGCTGAGGAGGAGTTGCCGCCGGTAGAGCTTGGGAACTATTTGCTTCTCCGGTCGAAGGAGACCCATGGGAGCTCGCCTGCCCCCCTGCTCGGGCTAACAGGAATTCGACGAATGAAGGGGTGCCTCAGCTCTTGGCCCCTCCGGGATAGAGACCCGACGGAGGAGGGATCTCGGTGCCTCGGACCTCGGGATCGGGGACCTGGTATGGTTGTTCTCCCCTGAGCATGATGTTGAGGTTATCCTGAGGAGGGCGCCCCCACTTCCTTCCCGACCTGGTGGCGTGTTGGGAAGTGGACACTTCAGCTTGGTTCACCTCCGTCGGCTCATGGGGTGGCTCTTCTTCTTTTTCTTCCAGGGAGAGGGCAGTGTCGAATAGTGCCGAGAGGGTGTTGCAGGCGATGACGACCTCCTTTTTCTTCTTGCTCCTGGGTCTCCCCTTCTTCTTCTTCTTTCCTACTGCAGCCAGCGGCTGCTCTTGGGGAATCTCACCCCATAGGGGAGGCTCTTTCTCTGCTTCAGCTTCTGTTCCTGGAGCCAGTTCAAGTGATTCGAACTCCTCCCAGGGGACATACTCTTTCAGCTCCATGGGCTGGATTTTGGGATGTTCATAATCTTTGAGCCCATCAATAATAGCCTGGAGCCTTTCGACTGCTGGGCTGGTCTTCTTATGCATCCGCATCGGGACACAGCTCTTTTTGTTGTGAGTGGGCCGCCTCATGACCAGCCGAGGGGCCGTGTCGTGGCAAACCGGGCTCGCCGGGGGTGGTGCAGGCAGGGGTGTCACATCCCTCAGATGAACTCCTGGGGTGGGCCGAGGGACACGCGCTCTTCTATTCTTCCTGGGCGCAGTCTGCCAACCCCCTTGGTCTTGAGCTGGAGCCATGATAAAAGTCTCATAAGTGGCGCGGGCGCAGGTCTCCGCCCACTCCTCAGGCAGCTCCTGGTATAACGAGACCATATTGACGGTGGAGGTTATGCTGGGCAACTCATGCGGTTGCGGGGGGTCTACTTATGCTCTCCCATGTCTAGCTCCCCGTTCCTGATTAAGGACTCAATAACGTCCTTGAAGACATAGCAGTCCTCAATGGTATGCCCGAGCATCCGGTGGTACAGGCAGAAGTGCAGGTCATCTTTCTTCTTCAGGTCTCCGGGCCTCTTCGGCTCTGGCAGTGTGATTTTATTGTAACTGGTTGCCCACTCAAACAGGAGCTTTGACTTGTCTCAGGAGAAGGAATATAGCTTGGTTCTCATCTTCTCCCTCAGTGAGGGGCCCTCCCGCCGTTCTGTGGTTCTGGGCGGGGGAACGTTGGCAGCCTCCTTGGCTTTCTCCTTCTGTTTCTCAAAGGCCTAGAAATCTAGTGTGTGCACCTCAGGGGGAGCTGACTTCTTCTCGACCTGCCTGGCTCTCTGGCTTGACATGGCCGGAGTGGAGGAATATCGGGCCAGAAATGCCTCAATCTCTGCTATGACATTGTTCAAGCGGTCAAATGTCTTGACTTCGGTGCCAATCATCCTTTCCAGGATTTCTTTCTTCAGGTTCTGCTTGCAGATCTGCATCGCATCCTTCAGGTGCGGGGGACGCCTGCACCTCATGCTGAGTTTCCTCCATCTTTTGATGTAGTCGAGGGCCGACTCATCATTCTTCTACCTTGTGGCATAAAGTTTCACCACAGTGACTTCCCGTTCAGCAACATAGAATTTTTCTTTGAACTTCTTTTGCATGTCGTGCCAGTCAGCGACAGACCCGGGTGGCAAGCTGGAGTACCACTCAAAGGCAAGCCCGGTAAGTGTTGAGCCGAAAAACTTCAGGAGGTAGGCCTCATCAGCAGCCAAATCTCCCATGACGTTCACATAATAAGCAATGTGCTCCCGGGGGGACCCTTGCCCATTGAACTTTTCGAACTTCGGTGGCTTGGTGACGCCAACCGGCAGCTTCTTTGCGGCATAGTGAGCCGGGTAGGGCACCCGGTAGACGTCGAATGGTGTCTGATCCCTGTCGCCTCTCTCTGCCAATTTCATGTCTATCATTTGTTCAAGCATCAATCGGATGACTGCTGCTGGGTTGACCGGGCTCGGATAGAAATGAGCGGGCTGCGCACTCGGGGTGGCCAACACGGTCGCCTGGGGGGCCATGGGGGACCATTGGGAAAGTAAATCCTGTGGCGGGGCCGGTGCCGTGTAATGTGCCTGCTGCGGGAGCGCACCCCCAGAGGGTTGAGGGTTGCTGGAAGAGCTGCTTCTGAAGATTGCCCCCTGTCCCTGGGTGCTTCGGGTAGAACCTCGGTCTGCCAGGACATCAGGGGCTGTGTGTTCTGCTCATTCAGTTGCTTTTTTAGTGACTCAATTTCTTGCTGGAACCGTTGTATCATGAGCAGCATTACCGGGTCAGCTGTGGGGAGACTGGGCATGCCCCCTGTTTCTTCGACCGGGGCGTCCTCGGATGATGTAGAGGGTCCGCCGCTCATGTCGCCGGTGGTGACCACATTGGCCGTGAGGGCCGCAAGGGGTTCTTCAGGGAAGGTCCCTTCGGCGCCTGTCTGTGTCGCATTGCCTGTTGCTCTCCCTCTTCTAGTGAGGGGCCCCGGCCTGGCGGCGAGCCTGGCGGCGAGCCTGGCGATTTCTTCAGGATCGGTAGGCAAGGCCCCATACCGATCGCGAACTCCTGCCACATTGCAGGTGAAGGTTCTCCAACTCTTGTTTCTCTTCATCGCCCTCCTGGATGATCTCCCTGGGAACACCAGCTTGTCGAAGACCGACCGTCGGGGCGGCGCTTCCTCCCGGATAGGGGACTGGGGCGGCTCCTCCCAGCGATTCCTCGACTCTGCACTGGGTGCGGGTCGGGCTCCTTCTTCCTGGAAAGCGGAGGCCACTGCCCCCAGCAGTCTCTGGCGACCCAAGGGAGTGCTACCTAGGCCCCGGAGGTAGTTTCTCATGGCCTGCTCGATCCCTTCCCACTCCTGGTTGGGGAGAGCAGCCTGTGGTTGCATGTCGCTGACAGCGGCAGGAGGAGAGTAAGCCCTGAGTGCCGGGCGGGCAGCATTGTGTCTACGCCCACGGTGACGGTGGTGGGCATTCTCGGATAGCACCGGTATGACGGGTGCTGGTTGGCGGGTTGGGGTCGTTAGTTCGACCCTTTCATTTCTTCGGGCCCTCCTCAGGCGGAAAGTGCTCGGTCCCGCTTGGGCGGGTGCAGTGGGCTGGGCCTCCTTGGGGACCCAAACTTGTTTTAGTTTGGCCGGCCTGTGAGCCGGAGCATTCTTCGGTGCTACGGCCGGGACTGGGAGTGTCACCTTCTCTTTCAGCTTCTCTAGCCCCTGGAAAGAGTTTTGGACTGGGACAGTCGGGACGACGCGATCCGGTGTCACCTGGGACCTTTGCCCGTCCAGGCGGACTCGGAGGGTCCCGACGGCCATAGATTTCCCGGAGTTAGACATGCGGCGCCCCGAGACGGCGCCAATATTGTTCCTTCGGAGCCTTCTCCGGTGAGACGCCGATCCTTGGTGGGACGGGCCAGCAGTCTGGTGCACATGGTGCACATTGCAGCTCAGCGTCGTTGTCGGGACACCGTTGTCATTCTTGGCCATAGCTCGGCCGATAACAGCTTCAGTGGACCCCGGTGCGGGAGCGTTGGTCTGGGGCTCGTCAGGTGCTTTCACGTCGAGGATGTTGACAAAGGCCACCCCAAGAAGTTGGGGAAGCCCACGGTGGGAGGGAAACTCCCGAAGTTGAGGGGGACCGCCAAGTAGCCGTCTCGAAAATGATTCTCAATGACCTGAGGGCCGCAAGTGACAGCCTTCGTCGGCACCATGATGCGATTCTCCTGCATTTGAGAAAGTAGCGCAATTAGTGTTACAAGAAGGGGGCCGCAGGGCCCCTAATTCCGGCAAAGAGATGAAGGGTGGATCGGTCCCACCGGGCGTGCCAGACTTGTGGACGCCCTTTTCGTTCGTCTATTATGCTCGTCATGTTCGGGAATGGTTGATTCGCCTATTAAGTGCGTGGGCGTGCCAGTCACCGGAGTGACAATTTGTTCGGGCTCCGAAGAGCCCATGGTGCGCTCGATCTGACTTCGTCAGACGATTGTGTGGTTCGTGTCGGAACCAGATCCAGTCGTGCCGTAAAGGTCAAGACGTCATTTACATCTCCCATACGAGGGAACACCCTTGATTAATTGCCGAAATTAGGGGCCCTGTGACCGAAAGAAATAATACTAACTGCGCGAGAAAGGGACAGGAATAAATCACACTAAAGTCAACATCAGAATATGAGCCATTGGCCATGTCGGTCTCCCGTGGACCTTTTCATACTCGGACACGGGTCCGTGATAGAAACGTGACGGAAACCGAGGTGGACCCGTTCAAATATCTACCGAATGCACTGCAATTTCAATGATGGCTCGGAAGGGATCCGGGACGAGAAATGAATCCGGTCTGATTGGAATGTCGGCCCGAGACTGGGTCGGGGCCTGGCCATGTCCAGATGATTCCCAAGACTCGGGCCCGGCCTGAGAGGGCGGCATTATTGTTCCTTCTACGTCGATTCACGGAGGGAGGGGGATGCAATGTGGAATTATTAATGCCTTATATTGTTTTATCATTGTTGTTCTTGTTACTCTGTTGCTTATTCCTCTTCCCGTATCTGTTCCGGGTGATTTCCCTCATCCTGCTCATTGTCATTATTACCCTTATTATTATTATTATTATTATTATCACTTATTTCATTCATCATTTTTTTTATATGGATTTGTTCTGGTTTATTTATTCACCATGATTATTATTAGCTTGTCAGTGCTACCATTATATATCGGTATGTACATATATACACGTATTTTTTTGTTTGGGGGGAGAGTTGGCCCTTGGCGGGTTAAAAAAAAAGGGCTAAAGGGGGATGTACCGCTGAAGAAAGGTGGGAAGAAAGTGTGCCGGTGATGGGCTAGAGATGTGTGCCGTTGAAGGACTTAAGAAGGGTGCCGCTGAAGGGCTAAAGTTTGCACATTGGCCGGTCGCTGCGACATAAAGTCTGTACATTCATCAGCCCAACGTCTATACGTTGTCTGCATTCATCAGCTCAAAGTCTATACATTGGCTGCTCAGAGTCTATACGTTGTCTGCATTCATCAGCTCAAAGTCTGTACATTGGCCAGCTCAAAGTCTATACATTGCAGCTCAAAGTCTATACATTGGCCAGCCCAAAGTCTGTACGTTGGCCAACTCAAAGTCTGTACGTTGGCCAACTCAAAGTCCCAAATGGGTGTGCCGTTGAGGCCCCAAATGGGCGTGCCGCTGGAGCCCCAAATGGGAGTGCCGCTGGAGCCCCAAATGGGCGTGTCGCTGAAGGCCAAATGGGCTGTGCCGCTGGAGGCCACCAGGGTGTGCCACTGAAGGTCAAATGGGCTGTGCCGCTGGAAGCCACCAGGGTGTGCCGTTGAGGCCCCAAATGGGCGTGCCGCTGGAGCCCCAAATGGGCATGCCGCTGAAGGCCACTAGGGTGCATTTCTGAGCCCGTTTTGAGCCCAAGTTATGGCCCATTTGATTTTCTTCGAGGCCCATGGTTTGTGAGGCCCTTGGTGGTTGATTTCTCTTCACTGTCGTTACTCTGGAGGCAGCCTCACGGTAGTGTGCGCATGCTCTGGGAATCTGGATGACCAGTCTCCCCGGGGCTTCTTCACTCGGTTTCGTTGTTGATGCTAGGCCGAACAGGATATCTGGGTGTGCAACTTTTGGTGTCCACAGTGGTTCAGTCTCAATCTGGAGACTTATGTCCACCCCTCACATAATATAGTGAGGCTTCATTGGTGCCAACACACACCCGCTGATTCACAGCTTCTTACAGAGAGAAGCACTCTCACACTCCGCTGCCACACAACTTGAGGTATCACAACCCAAAACACATATCGGTGTCAACATCGTCTATCTTCCTACACTCAGGTAGGGATCAAATGCTATGGAGTTTGTTTTAAGAAAAGCAAACTGAAAATGGAACCACTAGACAGAGTATCATAGTAAAACACAATGAGAAGAAGTCTCCTGTCTGGGAAAGAGCTTGAGGAGTCCTTGGCTTTCTTCTTCTTCTTCCTGGATCTTCACCACCACCCTTGAGAAAGAAGGTTGATCAAGCTTCAAGCTTTTTAAAAGATCTGGATGGAGCTTCACGAAACCCTTCTGCATGTAAGAAGATCTCCCATTGTGAGGAAAAGGATCGTCTTCTTCTTCAAGTGCTCACACCAGCAGCATCAGGAAGGAGACTGGCTTCCTCAGCAAGTCTTCCAGCTTTTTCATTTTCCCTCTTACTTGCATGCCCATCTTCGAACTGGAGCTCATGCTTTTCATATATTGGTGTCCTGGGGCGGCACCAATGTTGTCCACTTTTCAAGCAACACCCAGAATGTCACATCCACATTATTTGATTTGCTTCCATTTGTAAAGTTGACTCCTTTTCTGTCAAGTCTGCAGGAATGTGGGTAGGTAGGAGACCATAGCAGCAAAAGTATGATCCTTTTTAGAGGATATCTCTGCCAAATCATAGTCTTCTGACATAGAAGCACTTTGACGGCTTTTTCCAGAGCAAACGGATCCTCTGGGTTAAGTTTCAGATCTTGAAGACAGCTTCCGTCGGATTCAGATCCGTTCTGGTAGAACAAGAGTGTGTCGACACTTTCCTTGCAGTGTGTCGAGACATCCCATTGAAAGCTTTGAAGAGTCGTTCTGGTTGAATCGTGGATGTGTCGACACTTTGCACCCAGTGTGTCGAGAAATCCAGTGAATGTCTTGAAGATCCATGGCTGATGTGTCGAGACATCCACAGAGTTGTGCCGGGACAATTGTGCTTGGCTCCGCGATGACACTATGACTATGTCGAGACAACACCAAACGGTGTCGGGACATGTGAGCCATGTGCAGAGTTGTCGCATGAGGGTGTAGAGACAGAAGCGCCATGTGTATAGATTTTCACACGAGTGTGTCGACACTTTTCACTCAGTGTGTCGACACATTAGTGAGTTGAGAGGCTTAGACAGAACGGCTTCAGCTTGATTTCTTCTAGATGTGTCGAGACATGGGTTGGATGTGTCGACACATTCTTTTATCCGGAGCTCAAACGTTTGAAAAATCAACACTTTCTCTTCTAGATGTGTCGAGACATCATTAGGCCGTGTCGAGACATCACTTAGAGAGATTCTTTTGCACTTGTTTAGACAATTCATCAAACCAAAATAAGTTGGATATTTCTCAAATATCTACTAATGATTTATGATATGTTATCATCAAAACCAGGGGACACAACAACGTCAACTCCTCGGTCCACGCGCGCCAATGACTAGCCAGCCAGTCCAAGCCCCATATCCTTTGTCTTATTACGGTCAAATAGAGTGAATGTGGGCCCAAAAATAGACAAAATAGGGTTTTTATAGACCATTGAGAAAAAACCCAGGTCCACCCGACGTAAATCCCCCCAAAACAAAAAAAGGTTTTTTAATCAAAACCCAACTCAATCCGTATTAACCCCCAGGGGCGGTTTACACGGACCAGGCTGCCCCCTCAGCCTAGTCCGCGTAAACCCCCCTCCCCCACTTAAAAAAAAACTTATTTTCAAGGGGTTTACGGGGACAAGATTGCACCCCCCATCCCGGTCCGCATAAACCCCCCCTGACCCTTCAACTTCCCCTATAAAATCCCCTTAGAAGCTCAAGGGACAAACGATGCATGCTAACTAGCACTCGGTTCAAGGACTCAAGCCCCAAAGCTTTCGGCAAGAACGCGAGGAGCTAGGCGCGTGTTGGTTGGCTTGTCGATCAGCTCGTATACGTCGAGGGTATGTTGCACGTTGTCACGCCCCGAGCCTTTATTACAGTGGAAGACTCGCTCGAGAAACGTGAACAGCCGGCATGGTAAGCCTCTTGTAAGTAAGAACGATCAGAGCACAAGATAATCACACATAAGAATAATGCAATTGCGCAATGATTAACTCAAACTCCAACTTTTATTTCATTAATAATCAAATATTCAAATACAACAACTAATTCACTCTTTCATCATACTAGACTCAAGCATAAGAAAAATTACATATACTCAATCTAAACAATATAGAATTCCTAAGTCTTTGCTCATTCTTCATTCACTCTCGGATCCGCTACTTGAATACTCCGAATCTGAACCCGGCTCACTTCCATCTCCTGAAAAAGATTGGAAATAGGTAATGAGCACACTTGCCCAGTAGGTATCTTCGCATCAACATGATTAGCATTATTAAAGTGATTAACTTTTTAGCTCTAGAAGAATAAGGTAAAATCATGCAAAATGCGATCAACCATGTGAATAACCAAAGTAACAGAGATGATAGAATGAACAAGTAAGAACTAGCAGGAATGTCACAAGAACATGATATGGCCTTTCATGAACAAGAGTGTAACGAGAATGTACTAGCAATACCACGTAGTCATCATCCAAACATCTTTTGCTTATGAGCAAGTATTTGGTGAATTTATGTGGAATATCATGTAGCAAGCAAGAAAGGTATGTACAAGTATTTTTCACGATTCCGTGGATTTTCACTTATTTATTTTGAAAGTACTCCCAGCGCAATGCGACGCCAGTAGCATCATATCCCATGGTTTATAATAGTATGTTTCCGGCAATCAGCCGAGGGGACTAGCATAGAGCCCTTTAACACAATCAGTGCTCGATCGCATCTTCAAGTATAAATCAAGCTATTTTCACGTTTCAAGCAATAAAATATGGTCAAGAATGTAAAATTCCAATAAGTTCATGATAATAATAATTCAATTGAATGAATGCTTCAATAAAGAAATGCGAGGTCAAGAATGACCTAAAATAAGGTTATGCTTATGGAAATAATTCGACAGCATAACATTACATTTCTTAACTTTCATAATTTAAATTAAGTTTCTTTAGACAATATGACAAGTCCTAGACCATCAATAATCCATCTAGGAACTTTAGAATATTAACCCTTTGGTCAAACCTTGGTTAATGTACTCAAGAACTGTGACGGTCTTATACTGGGCCGTTACATAACGTGACGCTCCAGTATCGGGCCGTTACAATGATCTGAATCCCAAAACAAAGAAATTGGACCCAGTACAATGTGATAGTCGTTTATTGGGCCATTAGATGAGCTTGACGGTCCAACATTAATCCGTTACATATCCAAAAATAAGAAACCATCGATAGTGTGTTCTAATGATTGGGCTTTCATGGTACAACCAACTCGGCGTCCTAGTAGGAATCCCAGGCTCGCAGAGAATTACGGAGGCCTTGAAACAAGATTTCCTAGTCCATTGGAAGGAATATCCAATAGAGATGTCCTCATGTTCAAGAATATGTTCCTATAGTGCAAAGTGTAAACTAATGGCCATATACCGGAATATATGTCATGTACTTAAAGAAAATGACTCTATAGATAGGAAAGACTGTGAAACGATGTGAAACTCCGTCAATACATCATTTGAAATCATACTTTAAGTACAAACTATTAGAGTTTAGCCAATGAAATTAACATAACTCAAAATAACTTAAAATGCTTATAATCATGCAATTCCTATCATAAACTCAAGGTCATGATATCAGGTCAAAACTCAGATAACTAGGCTTATTTATAAATAGACTTGACTAATTTCCATTCCGTCTCGAGTTGACAGAAAATAGTGTTCTAACGGTCTAGCATAGGCGCGTTACAGCCCGTGTGACGGTTTGTTGAGAGGCCGTTACAGTATTGTAATGCTCTTGCTATGGTGCGTCAGAGACAACAGAACAATTTAAACAGAACAGAGAGTGTGACGGGTTATCGTAAGGCCGTTACAGTCATGTGACGGTCCTACCCTAATCCGTTAGAGCATCTGCTGAGAGTAAAGATAAGGAACTATGTCCATGCAAGAAGAATCATAATCACTAACTAGTCTAGTCATGATAAACAAAGTAAAGGCCAGATACATGCATAGGTTGCAGTGAATGATCAAGATGATATCTTTTATCTTTGGTTAGGCTAAAGGTATGCATGTATACATGAACTTACTAAAACATGAAATTCCTATTCTATAATGCATGAAATCAAGTTAAATTAGAGGGATTTTATTCCTAACAAGATCTTTTTGCTGTTCATGAGATGACCTACCTCTTAACTGGGCTTTAAACTTCTAATTTGGGTCTTCAAGGGTCGTCCTAGTTCTTCTCTTCCTGTGATTTTTCAGCAAGTTCACGTCGCTCTAACTCCTCAACCTCTTGACCTAAGGACGTGAAATTTTAAGGTTAAGAAGATGATACTAAGAGGAACAAATGTCCTAAAGTATGTAACTCTAATTACCTCATTTAGTTTCTCTAATTTCCTAATCTTCAGCACCCCGTTGCACTGTTTCTGGGTTGGCGTGATGAAACCAGCAACTTTAGAAGATCCTAACTCCTTGGATACTCGACCTCCTATCATGAAATTTTAAGAGTAGTTAGTCTAAAGTATTAAGAACAAAATACTCTAAAGAACTTACCTGAGATTCTATCTCCTTACCTTGTTTCTTCACGAGCCAAAAGTAAGGGTCGCTCAGTTCAGAACTGGGTCCTATTTATAGGTTTTTGGTTAGGGTTTGAGGATTAGATCGATTCTAGAGTCCTTAGTTAGCCAGAACATGATCCCTAAGAGTCCTTAGTAACCTTACACATTCTTCTAATTAGGTCTCTAGTAGATAGGATCCCAAAGTTCCAATCTTTTTGTTCTTTCCCCCATTGACGGAGCTGACAGAGTGTAACGGTCGTAGCCTAGTGCGTTACGTGACTGTGGCGGTCCCACGATAGACCGCTACATCCACTGTGCGCAGAATTTAATAAAAATCAAACTCTTTTGTTTGTTTATCCTTATAATTATCTAAATAAGGGGTAATTATCTTTTAAAATCCGTGAATACACTAAATAACCTTCTAGATTATGGGCCTATTTTAATGGGCTTGGTCTTGTAACCATTTGGGTCTTAAATTAAATAGGTTAGGCTAATTATTTAATACTATTGTGCCTTATAACCCATTTATTAATCCCTTTATTAATTTATTTAGCCCTTATAAATCTCAGAAAATTCCATCAATAATCCAGAAATTATTATATATATATTTTGGGGCACTACACCCCCCCCCCACTTAAAAGAATTTGGTCCCCAAATTCAATACACAGATGGAGAGTGTACTTACAATCGAATAATTATGGGAATCTTCTACGCATAGATTCTTCCGTTTCCCATGTTGCTTCGTGTGGCCATTGCTTCGACCATTGGACTTGGACCATAAGAATAGTTTTATTCCTTAGTTGACACACTTCTCGTTCTCAAATCCTGACTGGTTTCTGCTCGTATGTCAGGTCTTTTTGGATCTCCAAATTATCGTAAGTGATAAC
Organism: Amorphophallus konjac; assembly: GCA_022559845.1. Lineage (NCBI taxonomy): Eukaryota > Viridiplantae > Streptophyta > Magnoliopsida > Alismatales > Araceae > Amorphophallus > Amorphophallus konjac. The sequence continues at coordinate 72,801,419 of CM040124.1, read as the reverse complement.
ATGGTCAGGATCATATACATACTTCTTCAGCATATAGACGTGAAATACGTCATGAACTCTTGCTAATTGTGGAGGTAAAGCCAATTTATAAGCCACTTCACCGACCCTTTCGAGAATTTTGAATGGGCCAATGAACCTTGGAGTTAGCTTTCCTTTAATGCCAAATCTCCGAATACCACGGCCTGGAGAAACTTTCAGATATACGTGATCTCCCACCTGAAACTTCAAGTCACGTCTTCGATTGTCAGCATAAGATTTCTACCTATCTTGTGTCATCTTCATTCTTTCTTGAATGAGCTTGATCTTCTCTGTAGAATCCCTGATAAGGTCAGGGCCTAGAAATTGCTTTTCCCCTGTCTCACTCCAACATATTGGTGATCTACAGCTTTTTCCATATAAAGCTTCAAAGGGCGCCATCTGTATACTGGCCTGGTAACTATTGTTATATACAAATTCTACCAGAGGCAAGTGATCATACCAACTTCCTCCAAAGTCAATAGCACAAGCCCTGAGCATATCTTCTACTACCTGATTTGTTCTTTCCGTCTGACCATCAGTTTGTGGATGAAAGGCTGTGCTAAAGTTCAATCTAGTCCCTAATGAATGTTGTAGACCCTTCCAGAACTACGATGTAAATCGAGAATCTCTATCAGATATAATAGTAATAGAGACACCATGTAATTTAACAATTTCTTTTATGTATAATGCTGCTAAAATATCCACAGACCATCGACTTTTTATTGGTATGAAATGTGCCGACTTAGTCAATCAATCTATGATCACCCATATACCATCGTGTCCTCATCTGGTCTTAGGTAAACCCATGATGAAATCCATCCCTATACTCTCCCATTTTCATTCGCAATATTCAAAGGATGTAATTTACCCGCGGGTCTAAAATACTCTGCTTTTACTTCTTGGCAGGTGAGACAACGGGACACGAAATTAGCTATTTCTCTCTTCATATTGAGCCACCAAAAGTTTCTTTTAAGATCTTGATACATCTTTGTACCACATAGGTGAATGGTGTACTTGGAATTATGTGCTTCTTCTAGGATCAATTTCTTCGTATCCTCGTGATCTGGTACACACACTCGGCCCTTGAATAGCAATCTTCCGTCATTGGAAACAGAGAAATCCGGCCTCTGATCTATGTTAGCTTTAATCTCTAGTAACGCGGGATCATCATTTTGCACCTTTACCAGATCCTCTATCAATGTAGGTTGAGCTAGGATATTAGATATGAAACAATCTTCTTCCTTCCTGTCAATATCTAGATTCAACTGAGCAAATTAAAGAATAAGATTAGTCATACTAATCATAAGACTTCATAGCATTCCCATTAGTTTTCTGTTGAGTGCATTTGCTACAGCATTCGCCTTGCCAGGATGATATTGAATAGTAAAATCAAAGTCTTTGAGATATTCTAACCATCTCCTCTGCCTCATATTTATCTCTTTTTGAGAGAATAAGTATTTCAAGTTCTTGTGGTCCGAGTAGACCGTGAACTTTCTCCATAGAGATAATGACGCCAAATTTTTAAGGTGAAATAACTGCTGCCAATTCTAAATCATGCACGGGGTAATTTTTCTCATGAAGTTTAAATTGTCTTGAAGAATAACAGATTACCTTTCCATTCTACATGAGGATATATCCTAAGCCAATACCAGACGCATCCGTATATACTTCGAATCCGCCACCTTCCACTGGTAGTGATAGAATAGGTGCCGTAGTAACTTGGTTCTTAAGAGTTTGAAAACTCTTTTCACATTCCTTGGACCAAAAAAAAGGATTTTCTTTTCTTGTGAGTCTTGTTTAAGGAACTGCAATCTTTGAGAAGTCCTTAATGAACCTTCTATAGTAACCAGTTAAACCCAGAAAGCTGCATACTTCTGATACAGTCGTTGGCCGGCTCCAATTTCTGACAACTTCCACTTTCGAAGGATCCACAGTGATACCTTCCTTGGAAATAATGTGGCCTAGGAATGAAACTTTTTTTAGCCAGAATTCTCATTTGTTAAGCTTTGCATAAAGTTTATGTTCTCTAAGTGTTTGCAGAGCTATCCTTAGATGTTCTTCATGTTTCTCTTTTGTCTTGCAGTATATCAAGATGTCATCAATGAAGACGACGATGAACTAGTCCAGATATGGTTGGAAAACATTGTTCACAAGTTGCATAAATGCTGCTGGGGCATTAGTTAACAAGAACGGCATTACCAAGAATTCATAGTGGCCATAACGACTCTGAAAAGCTGATTTATAGATGTCTACTTCTTTAATTCTAAGCTGATGATAACCTGATCTGAGGTCAATCTTGGATAAATACTATGCTCCCGAAAGTTGATCGAAGAGCTCATCAATATGCGGAAACAGATACTTGTTTTTGATTGTAAGTTGATTCAGTCGCCGGTAGTCGATGCATAGCCTGAGAGAGCCATCCTTCTTCTTGACAAATAGCACCGGCGCACCCCAAGGGGATGAGCTAGGTCTAATGAAACCCTTGTCTAGTAGTTCCTACAACTGCCTTTTTAGTTCCTTGAGTTCTGTAGGGGACATCCTGTAAGGGGCTATAGAAACAGGTGCTACTCCTGGAATGAGTTCGATAGTGAAGTTCACTTCCATCTCAGGTGGTAAACTGGGTAATTTGGATGGGAATACATCGGGGAATTCATTTACAGTGGGAATGCCTGCTAGGATAATCTCCTTGGATTCGGTAACAATAACAGAAGCAAGAAAAGCTTCACATCCTTGCGAGATAAGTTTGAAAGCGTGAAGAGAGGATATGATAGTGGGGTGTTTATTGTATTTAATGCCAAGGAAAGAGAATCTTGGAAGACCGGGTTTTCAGAAGGATATAATCCTATTTCTGCAATTGATATAAGCATCATGATCTACAAGCCAATCTACCTTTAAGATGGCATCATAACCTTTCATGTCAAGGCATACTAGGTTTTCGGGGAGATTATGACCTTCTACTATCACTTCGCTATCAGGATAATAGTCGGTAAGCTTTGTTCCAGAACCTAAGGGTGTGGTAATAGCAAGATCTGAAGGTAAGGGAACTGATGCAATTGATAATATTTTTGTAAAAGTAGTGGAGATAAAAGAATGAGAGGCACCAGTATCGAATAGCACCAATACAGGATGTGAACAAATTTGAAGAGTACCTTCCATAAGTCCACCATCCCTGGGTGCTTCCTCTTCTTCTAGAACGGCATTAAGGCGAGCCTGCCTCCTGCGTACACCACCAGATGATTGGTCCTTCATAAGGGGGCAATCCGGCATGCGATGCTCCTTGCTTCCACAGCGTAAACAAGCGCCGAGGCGCTTCCAGCACTCTTCAGCCGAATGGCCGAACTTTTCACAAAAAGTGCAAGCCGTGGTGACTTATTCCTCCTCCTTAACCTTCTTCTTCTTCTGGGAACATCCACCGTTCCCGCACCTGGATCGCTTCTTACTATCACGGCTTTTGTGAGGCTCCGTGATACTGAACTTTTCTTTCTTATAACGCCGATCAGATCGTCGGCTGGACTCTTCTCCCTTTCCTTTCAATTTTTTGACCTTTTCTAAGGTCCTTTCACATAAGTATGCCCGCTGAACCATCTCCACATAAGTACGGATGTTTTGGGTCCCGAGCTGCTGAATGAAACCGGGTCGTAGCCCGTCCATAAACCGATTTGCCTTCAATAGATCGATATTGATTAGATGCAGTGCATAAGGTGCTAGCCTTGAGAATTGTAATTCATATTCTGCCACTGTCATCATTCCTTGTCGAAGAGAGGCGAACTCCATAGCCTTTCTTTCTTTCACATGCCCAGAGAAGTACTTAGCACGGAATAAAGTGAGAAAACCATCCCACATATGCGGTGCATCGGCGGAATCGACTTCCACCATGTACAGGCATCCTTGTTGAGTTGGAAAGTTGCAAGATGCACCTTCTCTTGATCGGTGCACTGGATGACGTCAAATATACGGTTCATCTCATTAATCCAATTTTCTGCTTCGTCCGGATTAGAAGACCCATAGAAACGCGGAGGGTTTAAACTCTAGAAATTGTGATGTAAGTCGCCAGCCCTTGCCCCTTCACCTGCCTAGGCCATAGTTTGCAATGCCTGTGTAAGGCCGACAACAGTTTGTTGCATGCCATTCCAATCTACACGATGAGCCATTTGTAAAATAAGGCACCTCAGAGAAATATAACAACTTGTTATTTCTCATGGAATTGGAAGAAAATTAATCTTAAGCTAATTAACTATCTTATCCTGGGCTCTACCCAATTCTCACATGGGTATGGAAATTTTTTCCTTAGTTCATAGGTAGGGGTCCTTAATCTTGGACTTATCCTATGACATGATTCTTCTCCCTAAGTCTTGAGACTTAGGCTCTAATACCAACTTAACTGTCACGCCCCGAGCCTTTATGGTAAGCCTCTTGCAAGCAAGAACGATCAGAGCGCAAGACAATCACACATAAGAATAATGCAATTGCATAATGATTAACTCAAACTCTAACTTTTATTTCATTAATAATCAAATATTCAAATACACCCACTAATTCACTCTTTCATCATACTAGACTCAAGAATAAGAAAAATTACATATACTCAATCTAAACAATATAGACTTCCTAAGTCTTCGCTCATTCTTCATTCACTCTCGGATCCGCTACTTGAATACCCCGAATCCGAACCTGACTCACTTTCATCTCTTGAAAAAGATTGGAAATAGGTAATGAGCACACTTGCCCAGTAGGTATCTTCGCAACAACATGATTAGCATTATTAAAGTGATTACCTTTTTAGCTCTAGAAGAATAAGATAAAATCATGTGAAATGTGATCAATCATGTGAATAACCAAAGTAACAGAGATGATAGAATGAACAAGTAAGAACTAGCAAGAATGTCACAAGAACATGATATGGCCTTTCATGAACAAGAGTGTAACGAGAATGTACTAGCAATACCATGTAGTCATCATCCAAACATATTTTGCTTATGAGCAAGTATTTGGTGAATTTCTGTGGAATATCATGTAGCAAGCAAGAAAGTCATGTACAAGTATTTTTCACGATTCCGTGGATTTTCACTTATTTATAGAGAAAGTACTCCCAGCGCAATGCGACGCCAGTAGCATCATACCCCATGGTTTATAATAATATATTTCTGGCAATCAGTCGAGGGGACTAGCATAGAGCCCTTGAACACAATCAGTGATCGATCGCATCTTCAAGTATAAATCAAGCTATTTCAACGTTTCAAGCAATAAAATATGGCCAAGAATGTACAATTCCAATAAGTTCATGATAACAATAATTCAATTGAATGAATGCTTCAATGAAGAAATGCGAGGTCAAGAATGACTTAAAATAATGTTATACTTATAGAAATAATTCGACAGCATAACAGTACATTTCTTAACTTTCATAATTTAAATTAAGTTTCTTTAGACAATATGACAAGTCCTAGACCATCAATAATCCATCTAGGAACTTTAGAATATTAACCCTTTGGTCAAACCTTGGTTAATGTACTCAAGAACTGTGACGGTCTTATACTGGGCCGTTACATAACGTGACGCTCCAGTATCGGGCCGTTACAATGATCTGAATCCCAAAACAAAGAAATTGGACCCAGTACAATGTGATAGTCGTTTATTGGGCCATTAGATGAGCTTGACGGTCCAACATTAATCCGTTACATATCCAAAAATAAGAAACCATCGATAGTGTGTTCTAATGATTGGGCTTTCATGGTACAACCAACTCGGCGTCCTAGTAGGAATCCCAGGCTCGCAGAGAATTACGGAGGCCTTGAAACAAGATTTCCTAGTCCATTGGAAGGAATATCCAATAGAGATGTCCTCATGTTCAAGAATATGTTCCTATAGTGCAAAGTGTAAACTAATGGCCATATACCGGAATATATGCCATGTACTTAAAGAAAATGACTCTATACATAGGAAAGACTATGAAACGATGTGAAACTCCGTCAATACATCATTTGAAATCATACTTTAAGTACAAACTATTAGAGTTTAGCCAATGAAATTAACATAACTTAAAATAACTTAAAATGCTTGTAATCATGCAATTCCTATCATAAACTCAAGGTCATGATATCAGGTCAAAACTTAGATAACTAGGTTTATTTATAAATAGACTTGACTAATTTCCATTCCATCTCGAGTTGACAAAAAATAGTGTTCTAACGGTCTAGCATAGGCACGTTACAGCCCGTTTGACAGTTTGTCGAGGGGCCGTTACAGTATTGTAACGCTCCTACTATGGTGCGTCAGAGACAACAGAATAATTTAAACACAACAGAGAGTGTGACGGGTTCTCGTAAGGCCGTTACAGTCATGTAACAGTCCTACCCTAATCCGTCAGAGCTTCTGCTGAGAGTAAAGATAAGGAACTATGTCCATGCAAGAAGAATCATAATCACTAACTAGTCTAGTCATGATAAACGAAGTAAAGTCCAGATACATGCATAGGTTGCAGTGAATGATCAAGATGATATCTTTTATCTTTAGTTAGGCTAAAAGTATGCATGTATACATGAACTTACTAAAACATGAAATTCCTATTCTATAATGCATGAAATCAAGTTAAATCAGAGAGCTTTTATCCCTAACGAGATCTTTTTGCTGTTCATGAGATGACCTACTTCTTAACTGGGCTTTAAACTTCTAATTTCGATCTTCAAGGGTCGTCCTAGTTCTTCTCTTCCTGTGATTTTTTAGCAACTTCACGGCGCTCTAACTCCTCAACCTCTTGACCTAAGGACGTGAAATTTTGAGGTTAAGAAGATGATACTAAGAGGAACAAAAGTTCTAAAGTATCTAACTCTAATTACCTCGTTTAGTTTCTCTAATTTCCTGATCTTCAGCACCCCGTTGCACAGTTTCCTGGGTTGACGTGATGAAACTAGCAACTTTAGAAGATCCTAACTCCTTGGATACTCGACCTCCTATCATGAAATTTTGAGAGTAGTTAGTCTAAAGTATTAAGAACAAAATACTCTAAAGAACTTACCCGAGATTATATCTCCTTACCCTGCTTCTTCACGAGCCAAAAGTAACGGTCGCTCAGTTCAGAACTTGGTCCTATTTATAGGTTTTTGGCTAGGGTTTGAGGATTAGATCAATTCCAGAGTCCTTAGTTGGCCAGAACCTGATCCCTAAGAGTCCTTAGTAACCTTACACATCTTCTAATTTGGTCTCTAGTAGATAGGATCCCAAAGTTCCAATCTTTTTGTTCTTTCCCCCATTCATGGAACGGTCGTTGCCTAGTGCGTTACGTGACTGTGGCGATCGCACGATAGACCGGAACATCCATTGTGCACAGAATTTAAATAAATTCAAACTCTTTTGTTTGTCTATCCTTATAATTATCTAAATAAGGGGCAATTATCCTTTAAAATCTGTGAATAGACTAAATAACCTTCTAGATTATAGGCCTATCTTAATGGGCTTGGTCTTGTAACCATTTGGGTCTTAAATTAAATAGGTTAGGCTAATTATTTAATACTATTGGGCCTTATAACCCATTTATTAAGCCCTTTATTAATTTATTTAGCCCTTATAAATCTCAAAAAATTCCATCAATAATCCAGAAATTATTATATATATATTTTGGGGCACTACACGTACTCCTCTCACATGGCGTCTAGCTGTTTCACTCAAGTACATCTCCGCGTGTAAGGCATCGTGATAATGGCGAACACACCCATGCCTCGGCTCCACCCGGGTGTAAGGCATTATGATAACAACGCTCGCACCATGATGCCGAACTTGCCCTCGCCACGGGACCGCCCACCTGCCGCTCACCACGAGTCGGCTGCCAACCATCCCGACCACTGACCCGAGTTAGCCGGACCCTACCCCAAAAGTAACATTCCTGGGACCGGCCTCTCTTCCCTAGAATGAAGACACTCGCCTTTTTTGGGATCCATACCCGACTGCTCACTCTGAGCCTCATCCTGTTGCATCCCTACGGTTTTGATGATGTCTCACACTATAAATCAATCTTCTATCTCTAGAATAATACATGCTTCATCATGTAGGAATGTGCAGTTCATATAGTTGTCAGATAAATTTGCACTACTTGATCATGTCTACACACAGTCTGCATAGTCTGTACACTGATGGGTCGACCCCCCACCTCTGATGGGTCGACCCCTCCTTTAATCTCCAAGTCCATACATTGAATTTCATATTCAAAGTATGTACATTAGTCTTCACCTGAAGTCCATACATTGAACTTAATATTCATAGTCTGTACACCCTCTGCTAAGCCTTCAGAGTCTGTACAGTCATTCCTTGAGCTCAAGTCCAAAAAACGGCACTGTAGATTGCATCTGAAGTGTATACAACCTTTCAAGGGGTCAAGTCTATACATTCTCCCATTCATTTCAAAGTCTACACATCGCTCTTCATCTTCCAAGTCTATACACTCTGTTGAACCACAAGTCTATACATCATCTACCATCTCAAAGTCAATACATTGTCCCTCGTCTCACACATCATGACCCAAAGTATGTACAGCCTCTAGTCACTGTACATGTCCACACACTGGCTGCACTGCAGAAGTCTATACATTGGCTTGGGCATCCAAGTCTAGACATTGATTCCCTATTCATGCCTTGATTCAAAGTCTGTACAGCCTCTAGTCACTGTACAAGTCCACACACTGGCGGCACTGCAGAAGTCTATACATTGGCTTGGGCATCCAAGTCTAGACACTGATTCCCTATTCATGCCTTGATTCAAAGTCTGTACAGCCAACGCCTTCATTGATTCCAAGTCTGTACACTGGTCTTCAGGCATTCCAAGTCTGTACACTGGTCTTCAGGCGTTCCAAGTATGTACATTGGTTCAGGCTTACCAAGTCTATATAGTGCTTCAATAGTCTCCAAGTCTATACAGCCTGCCTTCACGTTCAGAGTCTATACACCATTCCTCAAAGGCCAAGTGTATACACTGTCCATATGTTCAAAGGTTTCTAGTCTATACATTGGATAGACTTGTTCATGCTTTGTTCATCTCAAGTCTGTACATTGCCTTTCATGTGCACTCTTTAAGCAAGTCTATACATTCGACCGTTCAGCCTGTGATCAAGTCTGTACAGCCAGGGAAACCATTAAGTCTATACACTCATTCACTGTAGCTTGAACGAGGTGAAGTCTGTACATTGGCATTAGTTTTTCAAGTCTGTACATCCTTCTGTTGATATTCCAAGTCTGTACATCGGACTGGTTGAGCATGTCTGTACAGCGATTGCATTCTCAGGGAAAGTCTATACATTGGGACTTTTACCTACGTTCTAAACTGAACTGAGTAAGTCTGTACATTCCTCATATCTTTTACCTTTGCTCAGCTTAGTAAGTCTGTACACTGGGAACTTTACTGACATTGCCTTGCTAAAGTCTACACACTGTGAACCTTCAAGTCTGTATAGACTTTACTCGTTCAAGTCTGTACATCGTCCAGCTCTTTGGGAAGTCTACACATCTCTAAGTCTAGACACTCAGTTATCCTTCAACCCTATACACTCGATATCACCTGCAAGTCTGTACACTCTCAAGTTGTTCACACTTGCTTAAATTGATGTTTCTAAGTCTACACATTCGATGCCTTCATGAACTATTCTCTTCGAAGTCTATACATCAACGTCTATACATTGAAGTCCATACAGTGCATACAGTTGTGCTTCATAGGTCTACACATTGCTGCTCTTCATTACAAGTCTTTACACTCGTCCTCCTTCACACGACCAACTCTATACATCCATTGTCTAGCCTGCTGAATGAAGTCTACACACTGAGATCGCATGAACACTTACAAGTCCATACACTGAGCTCGCTGAAGAACTTCAACTCTATACACTCTCACACTGTGACACACTTGCCTATTTGGCATCCCTGAGTCTATACACTCGAGGGCCTCATACACTTCATAGAAGTCCACACATTTCATCCTTTGTGCTAGTGCATTCTTTGGCTAGTCTATACACTGAGGTCGCATGAGGACTCACAAGTCTATACACTCCCTCAGTGTACACACTTACTTATCTGCTATCCTAATGTATATGCATTCGTATCTGACTGAACTAAGTAATCACATTTCTTTGTCTCTGCCTGCAGATGATACAGGTCAATGATTGGGCACGTGAACCGAGGATGATGCCTGGCACGTGATCCGAGAATGCTCTGGAAAGGGAGGGAACGAGACTCCCTCGTGTGAAGGCCTGAAACTCAGGTCGAATGTCATATAAAAGGTGCCTTCTGCGATCAGATGGACAGAATTGGAGAAAAAGCTGAAGAGCAAAATCCATGAGTAGAAGAAGAAAAGAGAGAGAGCCTCCACGTTCCAGAAAGAAGATAGAGAGAAAAGAATTGAGAGTATTGCTATGAGAGAAGAGTCTAAGTGAGAGAGAAGAGTCCAATTTGCTTCTTCGGAAGCTACATTTGTATTTGATTTTTCTGAAACGATTTGTGTTCATCGTTGGTCTTGTTTACATTTCTGTTTTTACTTTTATTTCTTCATATATCTGATTTCGAGTTGTTACCCTCCGGTGTTTGGAGGAAGGGAGAGTTACTCCGGTTCCCCTCTGGGCTGCAGAGGTAGAGAGATCTGTGATCTCTGGTTTTTGCCAGTGACGGGTTGTCATTAGCAGGTTCCCTCCGGGTTGGAGGAAGGGAGAGGCATCTCCAGTTCTGGTCTTGCTGGTAGCAGGTCCAGGTGTCAAGCTGTGTGGCAGCACATTGTTCGCAGACTGAGTCTGCAGCTTTCTAGCAGTGGCTAGTGGAATCCTCACTCTAGTTGGAGTGAGGGGTGGATGTAGATTGTGGACTACAATCGAACCACCTTAAAATCTCTTATCTCCTCTGTGGCTTGGTATTATCGTTGTGCTTTCCTTCTGTTCGGCATTGTGTTTGTGTGGACGGGCTCTTCCAATCGCATCTTATTATCCTATCTTAGTTTCTCACTGCGTTTGCTGCATTATTTAGCCTTATCTGAAGGGTTGTATTTCGAAGTAGTGAGTTTCCGCTGAAGTTGTTCAAATTGGGAGTGATCTATTCATCCCACCCTTCTATATCACTCTTCGCTGCACTAACACATCCGGCCTCCCTCAAGTGCCAGCCAGAGTCCGCCCCTGCCATCTAGTCTAGCCCTCCCTCGACGATTTGGGCATGCCCCTAGCTCTGCGAGGAGAGCCTCTGTAAAACACACGGATAATCCACTTTATCTTGCAACGACCTGAGGACCGAGCTACGCGTCAGAATTGCCCCGCGGCTTGCACCAGTTGTATCTCGGCCCTTTCGGCCCCTCTGTAATGCCCATGTGGCACCTATAAAGCATGAAACCAGTTGCATGTGCATACCCGTACCATGGGTCCCAGTTTCTTACCCACACTAACTTGTGTGTAACCCATTTTCTCAGGGCTTAGTCCACCAGTCCCCCAGCTGCTAGGTATATCCCGTCCTCATCCTTAGCTTCAAAATTATCCAGGCTCTCCTTCAGCAGAGAATAAAGGTGTTCGGATTCAATCTGATGTAAATAAACACAAGTTGCTTGTGGTCGATGGGGAAAGATGTCCCATACACGAATCCCCATAATCACCTGCGCACTTGCACCCGTGGAACCTCCCTTTCTCTCCACATGCCGCCTGATCCCGTGCCCACGTGCGACGTCTTGGCGACGCTTCCCCAGTCAACTCTTGGTTCCATAGGTGATCGTCAAGAAATCGACTAGCACGCCCTCACCTTGTCTAGCTACCCAGTCTCCCATCCAACCCAGTCTCATTCGTCCCGAGTGAGTCACCACCCTGCTCGTAGGCTGTTGTCTTCGGCTACTAACTCCCAAAAATCTCTCGTGCCATTCGATCCCTTTCTACTTTCCATAAAAGGAGAGTGCCCAGTGCCGCCGTGATAAGCATATAGCTATGAAGGAGAATATCTCGAGATACATCAAACTCCCTTACTTTCCTTTATCGCTTTATTCCTTCTCTCACCGCAGTCACCGACAATCTACGTGCTCTCTACCACCCCCTCTCGGGTCGGGACATGGAGCCACCGTGCGAACGCGCATGAACAAGTTGGCACGCCCGGTGGGACATCTCTCGCCTTTCTTCTTTCTACTGAAGAGAAGCCTGTGCCACCCCTGAAGCCATGGTGCCCTTTTTCCTATCCTTGCAGGAGAGGTAGAGGAAGGACACGCATCCCTGCAGCTTCCAGCTCGCGTTCTGACAGCCAGACCACGCCTGGCAATCATCTCCGACTATCACCCTCTCAATAGCCAACAGTCCAGCAACCATGGCGGCCATGACTTATGGCCCATCGTTATCGCCACCCATGCACGGGTGGATTACTTGGTGACGCCGATCGCTTTCGGTGACTTTGCCCCCATCGTCGGATCCCCTTACTTCCTGGGCGTGATCCCTGTGGTTGTTCTGCAGCCAATCCCAGTTCTTGTGCCTACTCGTGCGGTCGACACGCAGCGCTCTACCCCAGTACCGGTGGACCGCCGGAGTGCTAGACTCGGGATCTCCACTACCGGCCCCCGCAGGGGTCCCAGATCATCTTTCACCCAGACAAGCGTCAGCTCCTGGGTCCAACCTCGGCTGATCTCCAGCACGGGCCCTGTGCCCCGGACTTCGGTTACTACTATAGCACTTTACTTGGATCTTTGACCCCGAGTCCCCGCAAAGTCGGCACCCGACATGGGCTTCTTGCCCCAGGTCCCCGGCTCCTCAGCACTTCACTTGGGCTCTCAGCTCCGAGCCCCAGCCAAGCCTGCCCCCAACACGAGTTTCCCGCCCCGGGGCCAAGGCTCCTCAGCATCCTGTTCGGGCCTCTCGACTTGAGTCCTGAACGAGCCAACACTCAATGTGGGTTTCCAACCCCGAGTTTGAGGCTCCCCCGCATCCGGCTCGGGCACACAACCCCGAGTCTCATTAAGGTCGGTCCTCGACGCAGACTCTCCGCATTGGGCCCCCGGCCTCCTAGCCCTACTACGGGGTTTTTCCCCCTACAACCCCACAACGTCAACTCCCAGCACAGGTCTTCCTCTTTGGGATGCGGCAACCTCAGCGCCTAGCATGGGCCTTTTGCCTCATACTCCAGCTGCACTAGTGCTCGGTATAGGTTAACAACCTCGGGTTACTGGCATCACAGCACCTTCTGCGACATCGGTTCTCGGTGTAAGAGTGTCACCTCGAGCATCGATGACACTTCTATTGGCCCGGGCCGAAGCCTACACTCGAGTCACCTAGCCCTCGGCCCTCGGTATGGGCTCCATGCCCCGAAGGCCGATCCCAGCACTTTCTGTCGACAACTTTGCGTTGCCAGCAGCGGTAGACCAAGTCTTCTCCGTATACCACCTCGGAGCAGGATCCTCTTCGGCTCCCGAGAAGAAGCACCGTAGCGGTCGCAAAAATAGGCGGCTCACTGCTGTAACCAGTAATTTCGGCAAGACCCTTCTTACCGGCGACTTGAGGATTCGTCTCCATGGAGGCGAACCAATTTTACCCCGGGATCGGACTATGCCTGCGGTCCCCACTACCAACCGTTTTAGCATCTGCGACAAACTCGAGAGGATAAGTCAGAACTGAAAGAAGCAGGTGCCTTGACAGCAAACCGATGGCATCCGCACCAGCTCAGCACTCAGACTCCTAAATCCCATCGAAAGAACTGTGCAGAGGGAGGTCAGCCACTTAGCCTGAGAAGAATCTGGGTCTCCCTAGAGGAGGCTCAAGCTGTTCAGAGGGCGCGCACTAAAAACCCCCTTCGAATGTCCGAGCGTGGCGTCGATTGAGACACAGCTAAGCCTTCACCGACACCATCCAACGACACCCAGCCCCTTAGTGTCTCTAGCCTGAATAGGCGAAAATAAAGAAGGGCTCATGCTGAGCCCCACCAGCATCCAGCTTCAGGCTCTCCCCGTGTCAACCCCGGTCACAAGATGGAAGAGCCACCCCAACGGACCTCAGTCTTCGATAGGTTGGGGGCACCAGTCCACTCTGAGAAGCATCCCTAGAAAAAGTGAATGGTTCGGCTCATCAACGACGCGGTTCGGGTGTTCGCGTGTTATACCACTGGACACCAGCCCGATAGTCAGTCCGATGACCTGAACCAGCCTCTTGCCTAGCTCAGGAGGCCTCACCATCAAACTCAACCTCTTGCGCCGTCGGGCCACATTGACACTTCTGCCGGACCGCAGCGGTCAGAACGCACTGAAGAGGTCCCAATGGAGGACCACGGTGCGCCTATCAATGCGGAGCCAGACAACAATGATCCTCCACCAAATGAGGTTCAAGAGGCGACTCTCGAGACTCTCATGAAGGAGAATGAACACTTGAAGGCCCTCCTACAAGATCTCCTTCAGGAGCGAGACCTTCACTCTCAGCAACCTACTAGGCCTTCGGCCGAAGCACCGGCACTACCAGTCGGGCACAATGGTGCCAACGCCTCAACAGCATCCGCTCGGACCCCGACAATAGTAGGGTTCGACATATCGCTAGTGGAAGCGCATCCACGAGCCTCCAACATGCCAGTGCCAAAAAACCTCATGGCCCAACGGCAGATGATTGAGCGGATCATTGAGACAAAGCTCACCCAGTATGGGGATGGGGTCGCAACTATAGACCTCTATAGCGTCCCCTACCCACTACATCACCAGCTAAAAAAGCTCCCTCCATAGTACGCCAAGCCACCGAAGCTGCAAAAGTTCGATGGGCAAGGGTCTCCTCATGAGCACTTGGCCTACTACGTTACGGCCATTGGCGAGCTAGCGTTGAACGAGTCATACCTCATTCACTACTTTGCCACTTCACTTACGGGAACAACCTTTCAATGGTACTCCCACCTGAAGCCCAACTCAGTGGTCAATTAGGGAGATCTCCAGAAGAAATTCCTCGACCGCTTCTAGACGGCTGATCACAAGATCTCCCTAGCTAAGCTCTGCTCTCTCCGACAAAAGAAGGGCGAGGGTGCCCTCGACTTCATCAAAAGATGGCGAGACCTCAACATGTGGTGCATCAACCCGCCAGCCCAAGAAGATGCCATTACTATATGCCGTAAAGGCTTGGCGGCTGGGGCTAGCGAAAAACTTCTCGGCACTAATATTAAAGGCTTCAACCAACTTAACTCGACCGTCGCCGAAATAGAGATGTTCTTCACCGACAACCTAAGCTATACTACAACCAAGGGTAAACAGACAGGAGAACGCCAGCCCGGCAAGGAGGTGAATATCATCGAGTTCACTCCCACCGCCAAAGCCAGCAAAGAGGGCTAGTCAAGCGGCCCCGACAAGAAGCCAATAGACAAGCCAGCCACTCCTTCCTTTTTAGAGCGTGTGAAGACACCCTTTTCCTTTAAAAAGGAACACTTGAAGATGCTCTTCAACCTCTTCATGGCTCAAAAAATCATCGAGTTGCCAGAAGCTCGCAAGCCAGACGATGCCCAGAAAGCTGATGATCCTAGCTACTGCCCGTATCATCGCATGCTTGGTCACCCGCTTGAAGATTGTTACGTCTTCAAGACTCAGGCACAGAAGCTGATCTGGGACGACCTCATCAAAATGAAGAGTGGTCTCGTTGATCCCCCGCAGCCACATACGTGGTCCAGACCGACAAAGGCGGCACGTGTGATTCACTACGTGGCTAATGTGATCCACATGATGGCCACATTCTCCCTCTCCGATGTCGAGATAGGGGAGCCTAGCACCAGCCAAGGTGAGCATTCGCTGTGGTATTCGGGGTGGAGACCCTGGCATGATCACATACTTCTTTCCTTTCCAAAAGAAAGGACCAGGCACTCTTTGATGTTCTCATCAAGAGGGAAGCAAATCATGCCCCATGAGCCGCCAGCAGACTACACTCAATGGTACTTTAGTCACCCCCAGTACTACCCTTTCCACGCTAGAATTTGCCATGCGATCGACTCCTGTGAGGAAGTCCAACACTTGATCCAGGAGCAAATCCAGTGGGAGTGAATTGATGCTGAGGGGAATTCCATGGCGACTTTGAGGCTCCGAGAAGCTGTTGAAGAAACCCTGAGCATTGCCAGAAATGCCCCAGACCAACCAGATTCTCCTCAAGCAAATGGGCATGGGTTGCCTTATCAACATGTCCCGGAGTGGCTCAAGTTTCAAACCGATAATCAAGAAGCGCTCGAGCGACTGCGAGACCGTGGGAGGCGATATGCCAGTTAGGAGACTGAGCCGAGTAATTTCTCAATTAACGTCATCCATTCTCCTGCCACCTTAACTCCTCCAGATACCCAGACGCCAGCCACTAGTCGGCCAGTTCTACCAGTTCGGCCTCGCAATGGCGGCCCTGGAAAGAGTTGGAGTCTCTTCCTTTCTCTAAGGAGGATATCGCCAGGCTACTCTGAGTCCTTCTCGACCGAGAGGACATCCTGGTGAGCGAGACGACGATGGGCGTCCCAAGCTCCCCTTGCTCCCCTCCTACTCTGCCTCCACCTTCTATCTCGGAAGACAAGAAGGGGAAGCAAAAGTAGGGTGAGACAGTGGCACTGCCATGTCGTGCCACTTCAGCCGGAGAGCATTCGGGTCCTCTCCGTATACCCTACAGTCCAGTCCAGCACATGAAGGAGACATCTTCGGAGTCTTCAGTGACTCTGGCAAGCAAGTCTAATCCTTCACCACAAGGCACAGTCAATTCTTGAAGTCAGAATGTCTACCAGGAGCAGCAATGCCCCGCTCCACCTTCAGTCGCCACCAGATACTGCTCCAAGCCAGATATTAAAGGCAAGGCTAAGGAGCAAGACTCCAAGCAAGTCTCCCAGCCCACATTTCAACAGAAGACCGTGCCACCGCGGGTAAGGCATCAAACCGCGCACATGTCTTCGGATGCCAGCCCCAACATATCAGCTTATCAGAAGCTACCTTCCTCGCCATCACGGGTAAGGAATCAAACTGCGCATATGTCTTCGGACGCCAGTCCCATCATCCCAGCATACCAGGAGCTACCACCGGAGGTCATTGAGCAGGTGATCAATGCCACCTTCCAAATACAACAAGCGGAAGGTGCCTGGATTGAAATTCGGGCAAAGAAAAGCCATCGACCTAACCCTACCAAGATGTCAGCTTGGAGGTATCCTCATGGGGATTTGTCAACTTCGGCTCCAGCACCTCTCCCTCCTACTCCCTTGGAGGTAGCCATTGCCAAAAGACAAGAGAGGAATAGGAGGAAGAACCTCAAAAGACGGCTCAAGTGGCAAGCTGAACAAGCAGCCGCCTTACAGTCCCTAACTGAGCTAACGCCTCTCCAAAGGCTGCAACGGCTCATCGATGACCTAGAGGAATACATTCCTCCTCGTCCCACTGATGCTCTCCCACTCAACAGCTACATCTCGTGGGAAGAAATGCAGAAGTGAGCCTACCTTAGAAGCTAGATTCAGGAAATGATTCAGAAGATCAAGAACGGTGAAATGCTCCTCATCCTAGAAGAACTCTCCTTGTTCTATAAATATAAGGAGATCACCACAGAGCAGCTTGAAGAAATGCTTCGAGGCTGCACCTGCAACATGGTTGCTATCCCACCCCCTGACGACATTAATGCTCCTCTACGAGGTGAGCCAGTAGCCTCCTGAACGAGACATGCCCCACTCGGGCTACAACCAACTCCGGGGAACACAGACCGCGGCCGAGGTCATGGCCGAGGACGCAATAGAGGTCGCGGGAGGATTCCCGAGCCACCTCTCCATTCATATACCTTCCACCCGGAGTGAAGTATCCTCTTTCGAGGAGAAGATCCTGCCCCCATTCTGGAGATAGAAATACAGAAAGGGCCCAGCATCTTTGATCCCTCCGGCATGGAGGATATCACCGCCAGCGCTCCAGTCCCTGCGCCAGTTCCAGTCACTTCCGCAGAACAAGTAGGCCCGTCCGACAAGGATGAGCCAGCCTGCCAGCCACTCCAAGAACAGCCATCCTTGGCACCCCTGTTCCAAGATCCCACAGGGGATCAGAATCAGTCTGATCCCAGTGGCAAAGGCAAGGCAGTGCGACTCCCCGATGGGGAGCAGTGCAGCAGCCCACAGAAGACCCAACCTGACATACTACAATCATTGGAGGATGCTCGAGCCCGAGCCGACCGGAAGGTCCTCCACCAGATGAAGCGGTTTCTCGCCAGCATTACAATTTGGAAGCCATTGCTTATAGTAAGGAGCTAAGAGAAACTCTTATCAAAATACTCAAGAGCCGAAAGTCTATGAAGCACATGCTGTAGAAATAAAGGTGACGATGTATGAAGCTTTCACAGCCACCATCTCTTTCATGGAAAAAGACATGCTGCTCTGCCCTCCATGTCAGAATCGACACAATCGGCCTCTCTACATGAGAGGGAAAATCAATGGGCATGAGGTAAACCGGATCCTGGTGGACGCCGGTGCTGCTGTCAACATCATGCCGCTCAAAACCTTCAAGTCTCTATATTTGACCCCATACCTCCAGAAGGTTCAGGTGGTCAAGATATCCGGCTTCAACTAGGACACCAAGGACATCCTCGGCCGGGTGGATGTCGACCTGGTGCTCGATGATTTCACCTCCAAGGTGACGTTCTACATGATCGACGCTAACACATCATATAAAGTGCTACTGGGGAGAGCCTAGTTACATGAAAATTGGGTCATCCTGTCAACTCTCCATCAATGCATCAAGTACGCCAAGGGTGGAGAACAACATACGGTCTTTGCGGACCTATCACCATTCACTCCAGCTGAATGCAACCTCGCTGACGCTGCGCTTTATTTTGGGAGAATCAGTCCTTACCCCATGGTCAAGAGCAAAAGTAATGGTTGGCTCTCAGAGGAAGATGATGATGATCTTTTCTCCATTAACGAAGAAAAGGCTAAGCTTCACTGGCTACGCCTCAACTCCAAGTCAACCCCAGACCACCCGGAGAGGCATAAAATCGACTTAAAGTCTAATCTCATTAGCCGATCCATCGTCAAGAGCATATGCTTACTGCTAGACTATATCTAGCTCTCATGCGCATCAGAAGAGCACAAGGTTGAGCCACTCACAACATTTGTAGTTACCTACAAACGGCAACTCAGAAGCAAGAAAAAGGCTAACAAGGATAAGCTCATTATCTTCTATAAGGGAGACATGGCCCCGTAAACCCCACCATGGGACGACTTCGGTTGGTCTAAATGAGCCGATAACACCCCTAAAGAAGTCCAACTGATGGATGACCTGCCGCCACACATTCGGGAGATGTGCCTGAAGCAACACATTCCCCAATGGCAAGGTTCTGCACAACGAAGGTATTTCCGCCAGCTGTGGACCCCTTCCCAGGTCCGGGGCAACCCCCATCCTTTCATAAGGATACCAGGGGACTTAGCTACGACCAAGACCCAGACTTCCGCGTCTACTATGCAGTCAACGTCGTAGGCTTGACACAGCCAGTCGACGACTAGGCTAAAGTCGAGGCAAAATTCGATAACTCCGGGGATGAGGAAGAGGAGATCTTAATCTCGATCCCCGTTAAAGCCAGCACTCCAGTTCAAGCACTCGAGGAATGCTCCTCGCCTCCCTATGAGGGCATTAGGGCTGAAGAGGCTCCTCCTGCCACCCAGCCTATTTAAGGACTCAGTTCGACAAACTCTCCTAATGAGGAAGGTACCCAGAGCTCTGGCCATAAAGGATTGTCATCTTTAGCAGGGAACTCCAGGGAAACCTCAGCAGCACCAGTCGACAACCGCTGGCAAGAAGCTAGCGGTCCATACCAATCCTTGATGGAGTCCATCAACAACAATTCGCCAATCCCATTGGCGTCAACCAGTGGCTTTGAAAATCAAGAAATACACGAAGTCGACACCGATGATGAGGATTTCATCGACTTCAAACCCGCTCCTCCCGAGCTGGAGGATGGTGGCCAAGCAACCGTTGGCGAGCTCATTGAAATCAATTTGGGCGGAGAGGAAGCCTACCAGCCAACATTCGTCAGCGCTCTCCTCACGGAAGCAGAAAAGTGGGGCTACCAGCAACTCCTGCTCGAATACAAAGACTACTTCGCCTGGACATACAAGGAGATGCCAGGGCCAGATCCCTCTGTAGCGGAGCATGAGCTAGCCGTCTCTCCCTCAACAACCCCAATTAAACAGCTACAGCGGCGCATGCGCCATAAGCTGGAACTGCAAGTCTCAGCCGAGGTCGATAAGATGGCGGAAGTCGACTTCATCGAGCCGTGCATCTATCCGATCTGGCTCGCCAACATCATCCCAGAAAAGAAGAAAAATGGTCAAGTCTGCATTTGTGTCAACTTCCGGGACCTCAACAAAGCATGTCCAAAGGATGACTTCCCAGTTCCAATCACGAAAACCATGGCCAACATGACCACCGACATGAAGCCTTGTCTTTCATGGACGGGTCATCTGGTTATAACCAGATCTGGATGTCCCTAAAAGACAAGAATCACACTACCTTCCGATCCCCGAAAGGGATTTTCAACTATAAGTACATGCCCTTTGGTTTGAAGAATGTCGGCGCTACTTACCAAAGGGCCATGACTAAAATATTCGATGAGATGCTGCACAACATCATCGAATGCTATATCGATGACCTCGTTGTCAAGACTAAAGGGCGCGAAGACCACCTACATTATTTGCTCCAAGTCTTCAATCGACTTTGGCAATATGGGCTCAAGATTAACCCTATGAAATGTGCCTTCGACATATCCAACGGCAAGTTTCTCGGCTTCATCATCGGATACCGATGAATTGTGGTCGACCCCAGCAAGATCAAAGCAATCCAGGAGTTTCCGCCGCCCAAGAACCTCACCGAGCTTAGATCATTCCAAGGAAGACTGGCCTATATTCGAGGTTCATCTCCAACCTCTCTGGCTGCTGCGTGCCTTTCAGCAAGCTGATGAAAAAAAATGCCCTATTTGAATGGGACCCTGAATGCCAGGCTACTTTCGAGCAAATCAAGGAGTACCTCCTTACTCCCCCTGTCTTGGGGGCACCAATCAAGGGAAAATCCCTTATACTCTACATCGCCGCCATGGACGCTTCGTTAAGAGCCCTATTGCCACAAATCAATGAAGAGGGCAAAGAGGAGCCGCTCTACTACCTCAGCCGAAAACTAATCGGCGCTGAGTATCGCTACTCCCCCATGGAGAAAGTATGCTTAGCTCTGGTGTTTGACGCCAAGAAGCTACGGCACTACCTCTTGGCCCATCAGGTTGAGCTCATATCCAAGCATGACCCACTCAAGTATCTCCTCAGGCAACCCGTTCTCTCAGGCCGATTGGGAAAATGAGCTCTCCTGTTAATGGAGTACGATATTACCTATGTCCCCAAGAAAGCAATCAAGGGACACGACATGGCTGAATTCTTGGCAGCCCATCCAATACCGGACGACTCACCTCTCAACACGAAGCTCCCTGATGAGGAGTCCCTTGCTGTCTAGTCACAAAAATCGGTTGAACAAAGCGGAGATGTCTTGCATTACTAGAAGCAAGATGCCCTTATAGCCAATGTACCTTGTATGGAGCTCTACTTCGATGGCGCTTCCTGGGGGATTACCCAGAATAATCAAACTCCAACCATCATGGTGGGTGCCGGCATTGTTTTCCTGACTCCTCAAGGTGGAGTTTTGTACAACTCATGCGCCCTCATGAAATCCCTAACCAACAATGAAGCTGAGTATGAAGCTCTTATCATCGGGCTTCAGATGGCTCTCGACATGGGCGTCAAATGCCTCAAAGCCTACGAGGACTCCCAGCTCATAGTCCGGAAAGTCATCGGCGTCTACGACGTGTGAAAATAGTAGTTAGTTCCATATCATGCCACCGTCACCAGACTTATCTAGAGGTTCTATTTCTTCGAAATAGATCATGTCCCTAGAGCAGCAATGCACAGGCAGATGCTCTGGCTAAATTGGCTGCGGCCATCAAGCTTTCGCCCGAAGGAGAAGTCGACATCACTGTCAAGCATAGAAGATTGATGTCGAGTACACTCGAGAATGAGTCTGGCCTCACTATCTACAAGGTGCATAGCCTCGACTAGAACACTCCTCCAGAAGAAGAAGATTGGCGCGAGCCTATCATCAAGTTCAAGAAGGGTTGGCTCCCTCCTGACTGAGCTCAAAGGGTCCAGCTATTCCGCCGAGCAACATCATATGAGTTGGTCGGAGACTCTCTGTATAGACTTATTCATGAAAAGGACAAGTCGGTTCTTCTGAGATGTGTCTCCCCGGCAGAGGCTCGAGCCATCATGCATGAAGTCCACTCAGGGTTATGCGGCACTCACTAGGCCGGAGAAAAGATTATGAACAACATCAAGCTCAAAGGCTTCTATTGGCCAACCATCTACGTGGATTGCACCCAGTATGCCTGTACATGCCATCAATGCCAAGCCTTTGGCCCGGTACCCAGAAGACCTCCAAACCCGCTACGTCCCACGGCCCCCACGTGGCCGTTCGCGGAGTGGGGAATGGACATTACGGGACCCTTCCTGCCATCTTCCAAGGGCCATAAGTACATTCTGGCCGCCACTGACTACTTCTCCCGATCGGCTGAGGCCCTCCCCCTGCGGGAGGTCACTAGAGAAGTGGTAGCTAGATTCGTTCGGCACAACATCATCTACCGATTTGGTACTCCTAGCCGCATAGTGTCAGACAATGGCACACCATTCAAGAATAGGGCCGTATATCAGCTAGCAGCCAAATTTCATATCGACTGGAGAACCTCTTCAGTCTACAATCCTCAAGCTAGCGGCCTAGCGGAGGCCTTCAATAAAATCCTCTGTAAGCTTTTGGCTAAAATGGTTAGCCACCGAAAGCGTGATTGGGGCGAAAAAGTGAACGAGACGCTATGGGCCTATCGGACAATTTATAAAACCCCTACGGGGTTCTCACCATTCTTCCTCATTTACGGGGCAGAAGCCGTCATCCCTATCAAAATCCAATTAGCATCTTACTGCGTAGCGGTCCACACTGGTTTTGCCGACCCAGATACAAACGAATACTATAGAAGACTAGAAGAGCTCGCCAACCTAGAAGGCAAGCGGCTCGAGGCCTACCGGAACCTAAAAGTATACCAAGCCCGCATGGCGCGAGCCTACGATAAGCTCGTCAAACAACGAGCCTTCAAGCAAGGCGACCTTGTCATGATCAAGGAAAAGGAAGTCATGGCGAGGCACTCCAGTGGAAAATTGCAACTAAACTGGTGAGGTCCATACATCATTCATGATGTCTACGAGGGTGGGGCCTACATGGTTGTAGACCACAAGGGTAACAAGCCATTCCCACCTCTCAATGGTAAACACATGAAGTTGTACCACGCCCCAGAACACGATTTTGTGTGCCACCCAGACTAAAGCGCTCACCCCAGCCATCCCTGGTGAAACCATCCCTCCCTGGGGGGGGTTGGGCCAGTCACTTTCATCAGCCTTTCCCCTAGTGATGCAGTAGGGCCAGCCAGGCCCTTCTAGTGCCAACACTATGCACTTGTAGAGGTTGGCCTACCAGCTTCGTCCCCGTGATTACAAAAGCGAGGACGCCCAGCACCAGCAACAATTTAGCCGTTAGGCTACCAGGTAAGCAAAAATAATAATGAGAGAAAGAAATGGGGCTAAAAATAGAGATACCCCAGCGGACTCAGTCGCCCTCTTCCCAAAGAGGTTACTAGGGGCAAAAAGGCCAACAACCCAATTGAGGTGAAAACCAGGAAGGGCGCCTCAGGCAAAATTGGTAAACCCCTCGACGAGAAAACCCGCTAGGGCGCGTCGAAAAAAGAAAAAGTAATATAACATGTGCTATAGATTCAGAGGGGGGGGGTGAATGAATCCCCTTATAAAAACTTGTCCAAATATAAAACTAAAGCGGAAATAAAATCTTAACTGGACATGCAGCAACCTTCACTCTTAGTGAAGAGGTTTATTTGTTTAGCAGAACCCGGAATTCAATCGGTGTAGGACAAGAAGTCCTCTAACTCATCTATCAAGCACATCACATGCAAGGGAGATATTCAATGTAATTCATAAACAGCTGAGCAAATAAAAAACATACGATACCTGTGAATGGGGTAGATGAAACGGAAAGATACACCACAATCACAACCACTGCACAGAGGATTTTTAGGTGGTTCGGCCAGACACAAGTCTGCCTACGTCCACCCCACACTCCCAACCGGAATGTGGATTCACTAAAACTGCTGGGCAACACAGCTTGCCAACATACGCTGTCACACAGCTTTCCAGAGGACCAGGCTCCTCTCTTCCTCCAACCTAGGAGGGAAACACCAGTGACCCACGGCCACGGAAATCCAGAGACCAAGGTCTCTCTTCCTCCTACCTGAAGGGAACACCCAAGTGACACCCTGTCACTTGCAACCAGAGGACGAGTCCTCTCTTCCTTCTAGCCCGGAGGGAACACCCAAGTGACACCCTGTCACTTGCAACGAGAGGACGAGTCCTCTCTTCCTCCTAGCCCGGAGGGAACACCTAGCAACCCACGGTCACTAGAAACCAGAGACTCACGTCTCTCTTCCTCTATACCAAGAGGGAACCCACAAGACAGCCCCCAGCTGCTTGCTGACCAGAGGTGAAGAACCTCTCTTCTCCTGATGGCACAGGAGGAACCCGTTCTAACAAGAGACACGGAAGAACAACAAAGAAACCTTAAAGAAAAGACAAAAACAAAACAAGACAGCAGAATAGGAATGAAGCTCAGATGGCTCTGGATTTGATCCAAGCAGCCAGGCTCGAAGGACTGATCTTCAGGATTCCTTCTTCTATGCTCACTCTCTTTTTCTTCTCACGAATACTTCCTTTTTCTTTCTTCTTCCTTTTCTTTCTGCTCTCTGATGTGCATGGGCACTGCTCTCTCTGCTGCTCACGGCTAGGACTCCTTCTCTTCTTCACTGCTAGAGTTTCTTCTGCTTCAAGAGTATATTTCTCCCTCGGAGGCTGAGGCAGTATATTTATAGCCGAGATGAAAGGATGGGGCGGTGTTGCCCTAGTGAGCTTTGAGTGGTCCACGTGGTATAATTTCTTTCCACGTGTCTTCTGGAGCTTTTTCTTCTTTTGGCCACGTGTCAGCATCCTGGTACCTCGTCTATCCTGGGATCACGAGCCAGGCACCTCGGATCACGTGCCCTCTATTAGCACGCTCAGCAACTAAAACTTAAGTCTGCTGCGTTGACTCCATCAGCCTGTGTTTCTGGAGACTGGCCGCGTTGACGCACTGTCATCACTGCGTCTACTCTTTGCTTGAACATATTTGAATTTGTCCCACTGCGTCGACCCTGCTATGGATAGCGTTGACGCATTGAAGACAGCCAGGGCCCCTTTCTTGAACTGCTGCGTCGACGCTGCCAGTTGGTGGCGTTGACGCACGGATGAAAATCAGAAGTGTGTATTGGCCTTTCTTCCGCCGCTGCGTCAAGGCTGCTTGTTGATGGCGTTGACGCACGAACATGTACATTAAAGCCTGTCTTGCTTTGTATATTGGCGTCTCTTAAGCCACTGCGTCGATGCTGCTTGTTGATGGCGTTGACGCATTGGAATAACTTGTGAAGGTCTCTGAATACATCATTCATATCTCATGGTTGTCCAGATATATATCGGTGATATATATATATATATATATATATATATACATATGTGTATATTCCACGGAGATAATACACTTCTCAGCACTCAGCACCATGTGCTTTAAAAATAATATTGAGCTACTGTGAGCATATAAGACAAAGGACATTTAAGACAAGATGCACGAGCACAATATTAAAACATGAATATTAAAGTATGCATGAACCAAGTGCATCCAACCAGAACATGCACGAGCCTTGCTTAGACAGAGCGGCATAGCGTCAACCCAGCTGTTCCACTGCGTCAACGCAGCAAGTAAACCAGCAAATAATTAGCCACTACGTTAAGCCAATCTAGCCATATTCATGAATTAGCTATTCAGGCAGACAATCAGATATTCAAGCAGTCAAACAGTCATCTAAATTAATTAGCACACCTCACAACACCTCAGTGTGACTCATGGTGTGTCAGCCATCATCAAAACCACACAGGGGCACAACAATCTCCCCCTTTTTGATGATGGCAACACTATGAGTTACACTGACTCAGATTAGATTCTTCTCCCCCTTTGCCGTCATAAAAAAAATGAAATAGGGAAACAATTCAATAAAGCACAGGAATGTTATACTTCCCTTTGGAGTGTTGATGGTTTGAAGGAGGCCTTTTCTTTGGAGACAGCTATCTTCCAAATGTATCCTTTCAAGAGCTTCTCCCCCTGTAGATATGTCATATCTTCAATCACACAGGTGCACTGAAGTATGAAGAACTCAATCCAAATGTATCCTTTCAAGAGCTTCTCCCCCTGTAGATATGTCATATCTTCAATCACACAGGTGCACTGAAGTATGAAGAACTCAATCATGTAAGGAGTTAGGAGCTCAATAAAATGCATGAATCAAGTCTCCCCCCCCCTTTTTTTTTGAATTATGGAAAGAGCAGCTATTTTCTGACACCAATTGAAAATTTCTGACATAACAAATTTCCCTTAACGAAGTGGAGCATAGCAGCAAGCACACAGGGAGTTCGAATTGGATCTGATTCCAGGACTACAGGAGTCGACCCATGGGGTCGACCCATGAATACAGCAAGCAGTGACTTATGCATCAGAACATAAGGTCATCTCAGCAAAAATAACATTGAAAATTGACTATCTGAGTGCAATTAACTATATGAATGCAATCAAAAATCGTCAACTAAAAAGATGTTATGAATGCAGTGCAATTAACTATATGAGTGCACAGTCATTGACAATTCATGTAGGATATTGGAACTATGCATGAGTCAAAACCTGAAAGGCATGTTATGCATTTAGTTTGACTAGCTCCCCCTTAGTCATACAACCCTTATGCATCCACCATGCTTATGCAGGCCCAAGATATGAGTGGAAGTTAACAGTTGGGACCAATTGATAGAATTGAGTGCAAAGGAAACAGTCAGATTGGTCTGAATTACTGGAGTCCAATATGAGAGAGTAAAAAGAATTCAGATAGAATGAGAAAGATTTTCAATGGAATATCAACTTTCATAAATCTAATTTAAACAGATGATTACAGACTCTTCCATCATAGAAACCTATGAATGAACCTATGTTGACAAACCAGATCAGAATTTTATGTATGCAAGGTTTGAACATGAGCCTTTTCTGCTCATATCTGAAATCAGTTTTCTTAATAACAAGTGAACCAAGTTTTCATATTGAGAGACATTTTTAACCTTCTTCATTCTTACTCACTTAATTTCAAAGATTTCCTCAAGAAATGCAATCGATAGTATTGAGGATAAACAACAAGAAACCATTTATTTCTGTCAAAGTTTCTATTGAAAGAAGATTCTTTTCCAAACAATTTCAGATGATATGCTAGATAGGCAACGAATTTTTAACAACAATATTCAGGAGCAATTAAGTTAAGTACATCCTTACAACTGGAGGATACACGTTGTTTAGACGCCAGTATCCCTAAGTACTTGGAAGGACTAACTGTCATGCTTATTAAGAACAGAGATAGCATTTACACCTCATGACACACTGAAACTCATTTCTTTGATGAGGGACATGTATTTCTCAGTGTGCCTGCCATTGTTCTGCCAGAATTTTAATCAACATATTTAAGCAGAGTTAACTATGGCACTTCATGACATATCTTAATTCATTTCTTTCATGAATGAGATGTGTTTCTCAGTGACTAAAGACATTGCTCTGACAAGATTTGATATTTGACATAATCCATATTCCCTGATGTTTAAAAACAATACATATTTTCATACAAATCAGTCAAGGAGAATCATGATTTCAGAATTTCAGATTTCAGAAGAGTTTAAAAGACACAACATGAAAGGGTTGGTTAAGGTTTATTAAGACTAACTCAGATATTTTCAGGAAGAATTCATAAGCAAACACAAGAAATACATGAAACTTCAACCGACTGAAAGCTTCAGACATTCATAGTCCTATATGATAGAAATTTCCTTAAAAACAATGTTTTCAGATTTATGATCAAGATATGCGCAGAGAAATCTTTCTGGGACTTCAAGGAAGGCAAGAGCATTTTTCAGGTACAGCCAAGTCAACAAATGCCAATGGATACCAATTGATAGTATGAGTGACAATGGCTGACAAGAGTTGAAACAAGAGGCTGAAATACAATGCATTTCACAATCACCAAGGAGTTTATCAAGATTGCAGTTCAAACAGGAAGGTGAGTATTAGTCATCAGACATGAGCTTTGATGAGAGGTATGATGGTCACATGCAATTACATGAATGAATAATGAGAAATGCTCCCCCTCACTAAATGCATAAACTGAAACCCTCCCTTTTCTTTTGAAAAATTTCATGATTAAATGATGCCACTCTAAGATGCAATTAGATGCATTAACTACTCATGAAGGGCATGAAGACCCTGAAGGGTATTAGACTAGACAAATGTGCATGATATGTAGTGCAGCTCCCCCTGACGGTATGCATTCAAAACCTTTGAAAATCATTCATGAGTCATAAATTCTAGATGTATGCAGTCACAGAATGAGCATATCCAGACGCAACAACTATTGCATGGAAATGCAAACATGCATGTTTAAACCACTAATTAACAAATCTATCTATATACCTAATGCCATCTAAGCAGACTCATTAAAAACTCAAGAGACTTACCTGAGAAGTGCATGAGTGGGGTTTACCTTCTTAGGGTGTCTTGGTTTATTTGCCCCTTTTATTTCTCGTTCCCAAGACACACCTGCAAAAAGTTTCTCACTTGGCACATTTTGGTACCCAAGTTTCCTTGGGTCCTGCAGGGTTAGTGGCATTTTGATGGGATGTTTTCCAAAGCTTTTGAGCCATCATATCATCATGCTTTTTCATATAGCAACTAGGCATGGAATGTCCAGACCGACCACAATAATCACATGAACCACTCGGTCTGAATTTCTTACTATGCATGTAAGCAGGTGTGCTAAATTCATGAGCATGAATGTTTCTGTTTTTACCATCACTTTGTTTCAGATGGTCAGAAAACCAGCAATCAGTCACCTTGTGACCTTGCTTTCCACACTCAAAGCATGTGAGGGATTTTCTTGTTTGAACAGATTTGTTCCTACCAAACACACTTTGTTTAACAAATTTAGAGTTGACCTTCTTTCTCTGAGAATGCCAGCAGTCTTTGACTGTATGGCCAGGTTTCTCACAGTGATAGTAGAAGATGGAATTTCTTCTACCAACATTAAGCCAGCAGTCAACCGCCCTATGGCCTGACTTGCTGCAGGTGGAACACACCATGTGTTGGCCCCTGGACCCATTTTTGTTCCTCTTAAAGACATGCTGATTTTCATACAAATTGACATGATTAGAATTTGAAAAATATTTGCCTTTACCTTTGGCAAACCAACATTGTTCACTAACATGACCTGTTTTTCCACAATGATAACAATAACTTTTTCTTTTCTGTTCAACAGGACTGTTTTTGTTATTGTACTTTCTAGCATGCATTCTATCATCCTGTTCCATCAATTTACATTCATGCATCAAGTGACCAACCCTATGACAGTAATGGTATGAAATTTTCTTTTTATTTGCATGAATGTGTTTGTTCAATTTAGGCACAGCATTCTCAGTTTTATCATGAGAGTTCCTTGAATCTTTGTTCTGAACATGAACAGTCTTTTTCTATTTTTGAACTTGTTTCTCAGACTTAGGGCTGTCAGTGGAATTTTGATTCTTCTTAGCACTAAATTCAAAAATAGGCACATTCGATGTGCTGCCAGACTTAGAGCTACTCACGAATGAAGTTTGAAGCTTACTTTCAAAGCTCTTTTTATTTATTGGTTTGTAGCCCAACCCCTCTCTTCGTAGATTTACTTTAGATCCAAGAATTTTATCAAGATTTTCTTTTCCACTGACAAATTTCTCAAGAGATTTCCTCAATTCTGTAACTTCTGATCCAAGCTTTGATACATGGATTTCATATTCATCAGCTTTCTTTTTATAGCAAACATCATCTTCTTTCAACATTTGATTAACAGTCCTAAGACTTTCAATTTCCTGTTCAGCTTTCATTAGCTCATCAGAGCTATCCAGGCTAACACTCTTCCCTTTTTCAAGAGTGATAAGTCTCTCAGACATAGCTGTATTTAACTGTTTTAGCTTGCAGATCTCCTGTCTCATTTTACCATTTTGTTCCAGGATTTCATCATCAAATTTCAAAACACTTAAGGAGGTCTGACATTCACTAAACACTTCTTGTTCATCTTCAGATTGAAGATTTTCAAGCCTTTTCTTAAGTTCTAAGTTTTTTATTATGACAGTCTCCAAAGTTTCAGAAATCAATCTATTTTCATTTTCAAGGCTCACTGATTTATATCCAGATTCCTCAGTTTGGTTTTTGAGTCTAGCATTTTCAGATTTCAGATATTCCAGATCTGAAGTAATAGAATCAAGATCAGTCAGCTATCTTCTAAATATCTGATTTTCAGTTTTCAGAGTATCACTGTCCTCACCAGTATGTTTAGAATTTTCAAGCCTATCTAACCGTTTTTTCATAGATCTGTTTTTCTTGCTCAATTTATTGCTAGATCTTAACAGCTTGGAATAAGCATCTATCCAATCATCTAAGGTATAGTTTGCAAAGGGATTTACCTGAACTTCGTTCTCTTCTTTATCACTGTGGCTGCTGCTATGGTCGCTCCCATCAGCCATCATGCAGTTTTCCTTCCCTGCTCTGCAAGTTAGTTTCATCTTGTCCAGAATATCCCTAGCAGACCTGGAATCATGAAGGCAAAAGTGTAAGGCCTTGTTAATGGATGCTTTTATCAGATTTTTAGCTTTCTGATTTTCTCTATGCATTGATCTATGACGATCAGTCCATTTGGACTCTTTTCGTGGTAACCTATGAGGACCATGAGTAATTAACTTCCACAAATCAGGATTATCTAGATTGACGTAGTTACGCAAACTACTGAACCATGAATCAAAGTTAGACCCATTGAAAACCAGTGGAAGAGCCATTTATAGGCTATGATCAATTAGACAAAAAATCAAGGAGCAGCAAACCGGAATAAGCACCGAGAAGCACGGGGATCACTGCAGATCGTTGGATCTTGAAGCAGTAACTGCTCTGATACCAATTGTTATAACAGGTGCTATAGATTCAGAGGGGGGGGTGAATGAATCACCTTATAAAAACTTGTCCAAATATAAAACTAAAGCGAAAATAAAATCTTAACTGGAGATGCAGCAACCTTCACTCTTACTGAAGAGGTTTATCTGTTGAGCAGAACCCGGAATTCAATCGGTGTAGGACAAGAAGTCCTCTAACTCATCTATCAAGCACATCACATGCAAGGGAGATATTCAATGTAATTCATAAACAGCTGAGCAAAGAAAAAACATGTGATACCTGTGAATGGGGTAGATGAAACGGAAAGATACATCACAATCACAACCACTGCACAGAGGATTTTTAGGTGGTTCGGCCAGACACAAGTCTGCCTACGTCCACCCCACACTCCCAACCGGAATGTGGATTCACTAAAACTGCTGGGCAACATAGATTACCAACATACGCTGTCACACAGCTTTCCAGAGGACCAGGCTCCTCTCTTCCTCCAACCCAGGAGGGAAACACCAGTGACCCACGGCCAAGGAAATCCAGAGACCAAGGTCTCTCTTCCTCCTACCCGAAGGGAACACCCAAGTGACACCCTGTCACTTGCAACCAGAGGACGAGTCCTCTCTTCCTCCTAGCCCGGAGGGAACACCCAAGTGACACCCTGTCACTTGCAACGAGAGGACGAGTCCTCTCTTCCTCCTAGCCCGGAGGGAACACCTAGCAACCCACGGTCACTAGAAACCAGAGACTCACGTCTCTCTTCCTCTATACCAAGAGGGAACCCACAAGACAGCCCCCAGTTGCTTGTTGACCAGAGGTGAAGAACCTCTCTTCTCCTGATGGCACAGGAGGAACCCGTTCTCACAAGAGACACGGAAGAACAACAAAGAAACCTTAAAGAAAAGACAAAAACAAAACAAGACAGCAAAATAGGAATGAAGCTCAGATGGCTCTGGATTTGATCCAAGCAGCCAGGCTCGAAGGACTGATCTTCAGGATTCCTTCTTCTATGCTCACTCTCTTTTTCTTCTTACGAATACTTCCTTTTTCTTTCTTCTTCCTTTTCTTTCTGCTCTCTGATGTGCTTGGGCACTGCTCTCTCTGCTGCTCACGGCTAGGACTCCTTCTCTTCTTCACTGCTAGAGTTTCTTCTGCTTCAAGAGTATATTTCTCCCTCGGAGGCTGAGGCAGTATATTTATAGCCGAGATGAAAGGATGGGGTGGTGTTGCCCTAGTGAGCTTTGACTGGTCCACGTGGTATAATTTCTTTCCACGTGTCTTCTGGAGCTTTTTCTTCTTTTGGCCACGTGTCAGCATCCTGGTACCTCGTCCATCCTGGGATCACGAGCCAGGCACTTCGGATCACGTGCCCTCTATTAGCACGCTCAGCAACTAAAACTTAAGTCTGCTGCGTTGACTCCATCAGCCTGTGTTTATGGAGACTGACCGCGTTGACGCACTGTCATCACTGCGTCTACTCTTTGCTTGAACATATTTGAATTTGTCCCACTGTGTCGACCCTGCTATGGATAGCATTGACGCGTTGAAGACAGCCAGGGCCCCTTTCTTGAACTGCTACGTCGACGCTGCCAGTTGGTGGCGTTGACGCACGGATGAAAATCAGAAGTGTGTATTGGCCTTTCTTCTGCCGCTGCGTCAACGCTGCTTGTTGATGGCGTTGACGCACGAACATGTACATTAAAGCCTGTCTTGCTTTGTATATTGGCGTATCTTAAGCCGCTGCGTCGACGCTGCTTGTTGATGGCGTTGACGCATTGGAATAACTTGTGAAGGTCTCTGAATACATCATTCATATCTCATGGTTGTCTAGATATATATCAGTGATATATATATATATATTACTGATATATATATATATATACATATGTGTATATTCGACGGAGATAATACACTGCTCAGCACTCAGCACCATGTGCTTTAAAAATAATATTGAGCTACTGTGAGCATATAAGACAAAGGACATTTAAGACAAGATGCACGAGCACAATATTAAGACATGAATATTAAAGTATGCATGAACCAAGTGCATCCAACCAGAACATGCACGAGCCTTGCTTAGACAGAGCCGCATAGCGTCAACCCAGCTGTTCCACTGTGTCAACGCAGTAAGTAAACCAGCAAACAATTAGCCACTACGTTAACCCAATCTAGCCATATTCATGAATTAGCTATTCAGACAGACAATCAGATATTCAAGCAGTCAAACAATCATCTAAATTAATTAGCACACCTCAGTGTGACTCATGGTGTGTCAGCCATCATCAAAACCACACAGGGGCACAACAAAAAGGTGGCCGGCTCTGGCAAAAACCTGAAAGGGCGATGGGGTCGGTAATAAGATAAAATAAAAAAAATATCCTCTCCACCTATCAGGGTGACTATCCACCCACCTCTCAACAAATCATAGGCCTCTCCAGTCAAAACATGCCAATCCCTGACCAATGCATTTCTCCAATTCATCAACCATGCTCTTCCCAGTTAGTTTTATATTACCCTTGGGTGACTCATCTTATTTTCGGCCTCTGCTCTATCATAGCGGGCCTGCATACCCTAGCATCCACACATTATCCCAGTCATTTATCCCAGCAAACCTCAATCTCATCCAATTTCCAGACCCCCCTTATTCTACGTCCATATACCTTAAGTACCTTCAATCCAGAATCCCTAGTTCCAGTCCGTCATGGTTTGACTACCAGGATCCAGTCATAATTTTGATGCTTATTGATTGCCTGACCCACCAATCATAACTCCAATCACACTCTACTAGGACATAATGACCCCTAGGGGCCATGACTAAGTACCCTGCAATAGCCCTCACCAGGGCCATAATGATGCCAAGTCTTTAACAACACAAGCCTCAGGTTATGTCCCCTGACAGTAGCCTACTATAGATGACAATCTCCAGACTCAAAAAAAAAAAAAAACAAAAGAACAACAACAACAACAAAATGTGGAATTAAAAAATAGAGATACCATGGCGGCCTCAGTCAGCTCCCTCCACAGGACTACTGAGGGCAAAAATTGCCACCAACCCAGTTGAGGTGAAAACCCGCAAGGGCGCCTAAGGTAAAATCGGGTAACCCATCGGTGTGAAAACCCGCAAGGGCGCACCAGAAAAAGCCAAAGGGGGCCAGCTCTGGCGAAAACCCGCAAGGGAGTTAGAGCTGGTAACGAGTATTTTTTCCCTCTTCCTCTCTACTCCCCGCTGATGAAGGTCGTTGACCGTGACGTTTCATCGATGGCATGCTCAATGCCATCATGCAAGCAATGGTAGCCGCTACACTCGCCAGGGTTGGTCACCACCAGTTCCAGACCCCAGTTCTAGTTTCCAGTTCCAGTCTCCAGTTCCAGCATTCGGCTACCCACCTCAGCGGTCATCTGACCAGTCCCAGCTTCCAGCCCCAGCATTCGGCTACTGTAGTGCCCCAAAACTTATATAAATAATTTCTGGATTATTTTTAGCATTTTCTAGAATTTATTAGGAATTTATAAAGCTTAAACTGATTATAAGGCCCATATTCTAGAAGGATATTTAGCTTATTCATGAATTTTAAGGATAAATATGCATTTATTAGATAATTATATAGATAAAATAATTAAAGAGTTTGAATTAAGTTGAACTCTGCAAACGGTGGATGTAGCGGTCTATTGTGGGACCGCCGCAAGCATGTAACGCGCCAAGCTTAGACCGTTACGCTCTGTAAGTTCCGTGAATGGAAGAAAGAGCAAAAAGATTAGATTTTTGCTAGTCTATCACTTTGGGATCGAGATGGGAGGACTAGTAAACGTATTAAGGACTCTCAGAAGTCGATCTAATCCTTAACAAGGACTCTAGAATCGATCTAATCCACAAACCCTAGCAAAACCCTATAAATAGACCCTAGTTTTGACCTACGCGACCCTTACATTGGCTTACGTGGAACTAAGGTAAGGAGATAGTATTTCGGGTAAGTTCTTTAGAACTTTTTATTCCTTATACATAGGACTAATATTCCTCAAATTTTCATGCTAGGAGATCAACTACACAAGAAGTTTGAAGCTTCCAAAGTTGCTGGTTCGACCATAGCAACCCAGGAATCTGAGCGAAAGTCTGCTGAAGATCAAGAGATTAGAGCACCAAAACGAGGTAATTAGCCTAAGTGTCTTTAGAACATTCTGTTCCCCTTAGTTTCACCTTCCTACCCTCAAAATTTCACGTCCTTAGGTCAAGAGATTGAGAAGTTAGAGCGACGTGAAGTTGCTGAAAACTCATTGGAAGGAAAGAACTAGGGCTTGTCTTGCAGTCCCAAATTGGAAGTTGAAAGCCCAGTAAAGAGGTAGGTCATCTCATGAATAGCAAGAATATCATGTTAGGGATAAAAGCCCTCTGGTTTTGATTGATTCCATGCATTATAGACTTTGAATTTCACGTTTTAGTAAGTCTATACATACATGCATGGCTTTAGCCTTAAATGAAGATAAAAGATATTCTCTTGTTCATTCACTGTAATCTATACATCTAGATGGACTATACTTTGTTTTTTCATGACTAGACTAGTTAAGTCTTTTCAAAGCATGACATGTTTCAAGGCATAGTCTTTTATCTTTTTACTTTCCTGTCAACAGGACTCTAACGGCCTTTAGTTAGACCGTCAGAGGGACGTAACGGCCTTACGATAAGCCGTCACACTCTCTGTTATACTTAAGCTACTCTATTATCTCTGACGGACCATAACCGGAGCGTTACAACACTCTAACGGTTCCACGATAAACCGTCATAGCCCTGTGACGCGCCCATGTTCGACCGTCAGATTAACTGTGTTTTGTCAACCAGAGACAGAATTAAAAACAGTCAAATTTACTTATGAATAAGCCTAGTTATCTAAGTTTTGACCTATTTTTCATAACTTTGAGTTTATAAATTGATTCATGTATGTTTAAAGCACTTTAGTTATTTTAAAGTACATGTTAATTTCATTGCTAAAACTCTATAGTTTTGTATTAAAACATGAATTTTACTGATGTATTGACGGAGTTTTATTATGGTTTCATATTGTTACACATTCTTTCTATCTATAGAGTCAATTCTCTAAGTACACGGCATATATTCTGGTATATGACCATTAGTTTACACTTTTACACTATAGGAACACATTCTTGAACTTGAGGACCTCCTTATTGGATATTCCTTCCAATGGACTAAGAAATCTGGTTTCAAGGCCTCCGTAATTCTCCGCGAGCCTGGGATTCCCACTAGGATGCCTAGTT
Organism: Amorphophallus konjac; assembly: GCA_022559845.1. Lineage (NCBI taxonomy): Eukaryota > Viridiplantae > Streptophyta > Magnoliopsida > Alismatales > Araceae > Amorphophallus > Amorphophallus konjac. Next base: position 72,764,990 of record CM040124.1, on the reverse strand, counting down.
GGTTGTACCTTTAAAGCCCAATTGATTAGAAAGCACTATCGATGTTTCATGGTTTTTACTATGTAACGGCCTAATACTAGACCGTCACGCTCATCTAACGGCCCAGTATACAACCGTCACATTCACTGAGTTCAACTATTCTTTCTGGATTCAATCTATTGTAACGACCCAATTATAGACCGTCACGTTCATGTAACGGCCCATTAATTGACCGTCACAGTTCTTGAGTACTTTAACCCGAGTTTTGACCCAAGGGTTGATATTCTAAAGTTCCTAGATGGATTATTGATGGTCTAGGACTTGTCATATTGTTCAAAGATACTTAAGCTTAAATTATGAAAGTTAAGAAATGAATCGTTATGCTGCCGATTTATTTTCATGGCATAACCTAGTTTTAATATGTTCATTGAAATTCTTTAATTCAAATAGAAGCATTCTTATGATGGATTACTTTATCTTGAACCTATCATTGAAATTGTACATTCTTGGCCATATTGTTTACATGCGTGGAAGTAGCTTGATTTATACTTGAAGATGCGGATCGAGCACTGATTGTGTTCAAGGGCTCTATGCTAGTCCCCTCGACTGATTGTCGGAAACATACGATTATAAACCATGGGGTATGATGCTACTGGCGTTGCATTACGCTGGGAGTACTTTCTCGATAAATAAGTGAAGATCCACGGCATCGTGAAGTGAAAATCCACGACACGTACATGACTTTCTAGCTTGTTACATGTTATTCCACAGAAATTCATGAAGTACTTGGTACTAAGTGAAGAGTACATTCTTGATTGATACATGACTTTCTAGTACATTCTTGTTCATGAAAGGCCATATCATATTCTTGTTACATTCATACTTGCTCATTCTATCTTACATGATCATCGTGTTACTTCGGTTTAATCGCATGGTTGATCGCATTCGCATGATTTTACGTTATTTCTTTAGAGCTAAAATGCTAATTACTTAAATATTGCTAATCATGTTGATGCGAAGATACTTACTGGGCAAGTGTGCTCATTACCTATTTTTCAATCTTTTCAGGAGATGGGAGTGATACGAATTTGAATTCGAGTTATACAAGTAGCAGGTCCGAGAGCGAGTAAAAGTCATATCAAACTGAGAGTGAAGACTTAGGAAAGTCAATGATGTTTAGATCGAGTCTTTGTAATTTCCTTTTTCCTTGAGTCTGATAGATTAGTAAAGGTTGAAAGCTATTGTATTTGGATATTTTGATTATTAATGAGATAAAGTTGGAGTTTGATTAAATTATTGTGCGATTGCATTCTTATGTGTGATTGCCTTGCGCTCTGATCGTTATTACTTGCAAGAGGCTTACCATGCTGGCTGTTCGCGTTCCTCGAGCTAGTCTTCCGCTGTAATAAAAGGCTCGGGACGTGACAGCTACCCAGCTCTCAGTTCCCAATACCCATATCTTAGTTCCCAGTACCCAACACTCAGCCCCCAGTACCCAGCACTCAGCCCCCGTACCCTGTGCCCAGACCCTCCAGTGCGCCCAATATCCAGTAACCACTGACTAATACTCAGTCTCTGGTCTAGTACCCGAATTCGGGTACCCTGTTCCTTGTCACTGGTACCAGTACATAGTAGAAGAATCAACCACGACTAATAGTACGTGGTCACCAGTGCTTGTGCCCAGCATTGTTCCACATGAAAGAAAAGCATGGGACATCACAAGAAATGACAAAAGAAATCCAAGAGCTTGTCATGGACACGCCCTTGGGGTAACAAGAGATCCGTATAAACAGACATACAACATGACAAAAGAAAAGGGGGGGGGGGACACAGTCGAATCATGGCTCACTCCTCTCCAACACCCACACACGAGACCGAGCAGCCCGAGCTCTGCCTCAAGAGTGGACAAAAGCTGAGCGCTAGCCTCGACCGTGCTCCCGACCTCTCGCCACTCAACTCTGGCATGCTCTGTGGCAGACTGATTCTCCTCAATGGCCTTTCTCAAGGCCTCTATCCTGCTCTTGGCCTCCTCTATCCGAACAGCCTGATCCTGGAGGAGTGCCTGAGTTGCCTCGACGTGGCTCCTCTATTCCGCTACGGCCACCACAAGTTGACTCCGTTGCTCCTACTCCTCCTGGAGGATGGCCAGCCTCCGAGCCCTCTGCTCCTGTGCCTGGCGAAGCCGCAGGTACTCCGCCCATATCCCAGCCAACCCAGACATCCAATGCTCCCGCGGGAAGCCAAGAACGTGGTAGCCTCGTGTACACTCCGCCAGGCACTTCCTCAAGTCCTCCGGAGAAAGAAGGGGTTCGCTCTGAAGGTACCCTCACACTCGCTGAAACAAGGAGGCACCCACACTCCCATCCACCAAAGGCTTCGCTGGTGGAGTGGCGAAAGGCCATTCCACCTCCAGGCTCAGAGCGAAGTCACCTATCTCTGTTGGCACACCAGTCGAGGCTACACAACATCAAAAAGAACAAATGAAAAGTCAAAAATCCATGTGAAACTCTCCATGAAAAATAAGGTGGAAAACCTAAGAAAAAGGAATTCTCATTCCTTACCCAGAGCAAGCCCCTCAGCACCTACAGTATTACACGCCGGAGTCGGGGAAGGTAACGACTCCTCGACGACTAGGGAGCCCTCTCATATAGCCCTGTCCCCTCCAGAAGTCGCAGACAGATTAGAGACCTCCTCCCGACTGTCGACAGCAGGAGTTGGCACACGCTCTTCCCCTAACTCCAGCGCTATGCATAATACAGAAGCATCAGTTGTCACGTCCCGAGCGCGGAAGATACCCGGTGATGTGACGCGTCTATATCGATCGTGTCATTAGAGCGGTAGATTTTCTTTTGACGTAACAACAGAGTGCGCATAAGACTATATAACTTATCACTAACTTAAATTACCTATGGTTCAAGATGACTATTATACAATTAATCAAAATGGTAATGTCCCGGAGTTATTCATAAGGCTACAATTTCGACAAGTTCCAACTAACTAGATCATAACTGACCCAATTAAATTATACAAGCCTTTAACAACAGCTGGAAAATACAAGGTAGGACCTAAGAATACGAAAGACACGACTAACTGACGGTACACCAATCAGGGATTCTAGCACTCGTCACTCGGTCTCATTCCCATTCATGTGATTGTTGCTATCCGAGTTACCTGAAAAATGTTACAATGAACTAGATGAGTGAATTGCTCAATAGGCTTTATATCTCAAGTTCCAACAATCTTTAAGTCAATTACATGTTCAATGCAGGCATAATGATGCATGTTGGAATGAGCAAGATATCAAGAGTCGTATAAAGGAATATCGCATGAATTCAAGGCATCAACAAGATGTATCATTAAGATACTAGCAAGTAATTTCACAAGTTTTTCCATGAACATTGAAGCAAGTAATATCAAGCACATGTAATAACAAGTAGTGTAATGGAATTGGCTATTTCATTCAAGTAAGTAATTGCCTTTTTTCGGGCCAAGCAAGTCAAGTCAAGCATGTCACGAGAGAGTGAGTGGGATGTCTAAAATCTAGCAAGCAAGTACTTCGGTGTAATGCTTAAACACCGTGGTCAATAAACTCCCATGGGCACAAGTACCTTCAGGTGCTCCTCTCAGGATCAGATCAGGCCCTATATGCATAGCATTTCATGTCATTCTTTTGACATCCACTCTCATTGTTTTGATAGCCAATATAGAATTGCAAGAAAATATATATTATAGGAACATAAGGTAGATTTTCAGGAATGGAGTTCAAGGACAAATCACATGTAAACGATGAATTAGGACTAAGCTACTTAAAATGCGTGACACATAGGCAAGTCTGGTGGAACTTGGCTCCCTTATGTGAGGGGTTTAAATCTTTGAAGTCCAAATCTATGGACAAGACGGTAGTCTCAAAAATCAGGGCCTTAGGAAGATGGCATGGCCTTCAGGGGTTTGAGTGTTATGGAGAAGGCTAGAGTTCATACGGTGAGGGCTGGACAGACATCCAGAAAATGTTACAGTGCAGGGAAATGGCGCCCTGCAGGGTGTCTCCTTTTCTAGGAATGGGAAATTTTTGGGTTTTCTAACTTGAGTTTACATGGTTTTTGTAATGAAAATTTCCATGTTTTCAGTAGTGAGTTTACTGGGTTTTAGTACATGGTTCAGGGGTTTCTTGGTCACACGAATGGCTCAGGGAAATGGCGCCCTGGTCCAGGGCGCCCTATTGAAATGGCGCCCTGGTCAGGGGCGATGTATCCCTGGTGCTGGGTTCAGGGTTCCAGAAGCTGGGTTTTCCATAAATGCTTTTCACAACTAGGTTTTTAGAAGCCTTTAGTAATGGCTTTCAGGGTTTTTGGAAATGGTTTCTCCAGGTTGCAAACTTGGGTTTACAAAGTTTCTGTAAGGGTCTTTTCCAGGCTTTTCAGAAATGGAATTACAAGGTTTCTCAGTAACGAAAATTTCCAGGTTTTCAGAAGTAGGTTTACATACATGGTTCAGGGTTTTGGTCCTGGAATTGTGGTTTGCAGAGCTTCTGGTCACAGAGGAAATGGCGTCCCTTAGGGTGCCTCCATTTTAGAATAGGGCGCCCTCTCAGAGGGTCTCTATTGAGAAAGGCTAGGTAACAAATAACAAGTTTAACATGTTGTGTATTTAACAGGATAACAAGCTAACATGTTATGTAATTGAACAGGTTTAACAGGCTATATAATTAACAAGGCTTAACGATCGCTATGTAATTAATAATGTTTGACAGGATATGTAATTACCAGGCTATGAAATCAACAAGTTTAACAGGCTACATGATTTAATAGGCTTAACAAGGTATGTAATTAACAGGTTAACGGGTAACATGTTTAACAGGCTATGTACTAATCGGGTGGGGGTGTTCTCAGCACAGGGGAAATGGTGCCCTGGTCAAGGGCGCCCCATTGTGAAATGGCGCCCTGGCCAGGGGCACCCTATTGAATGGTGCCCTTGTCAGGGGCGCCCTTTCCCCTGGGTGTTCCACGAGACACAAAACACTGTTCATGAGGCTAAATTTCACAAAATCCGGAAATGAGGACATGGTTAGATAGAGAAAAATCTGGGGATTTCAAAGTCATGCTCATGCTGGAGTTTCATGATTTGGTTTCATAAATATAAATTTCTGAACATGGTGACTATTAATTATTCACATCACTATTCATGATTTGTAAAGTGTTCACAGAATCAAGAAGTAGAGGCATAGATAGATAGGGAAAAATAGTAGGATTGCAAGGTCATGCTTATGTAAAATTTTATTGGGTTTAATTTCATAGATATGAATTTTCTTAAACACGGAGAAATTTTTTTACAGGAATTAGAATGGCTGAACACATGCATGACGTCCAGGTAATACGTAAGCTAATCCTACTCATGCATGTTACCATATACTAACTATTAGTTAGGCCAGATCTTGAGAACACCTACCTCTTTTGACGTGAATATCGAGATACGTAGGGGAAAGAATAAGAAAACCAGCCTTCACTTTCCCTTCTGCAACGCTTCAGCAGCAGAGATTCTCTTCTGCTGAGTAGCAGAATGACGGCATTCTCTATCTCACATTAGATGGGAAATAGTTATAGGAAAAGAAAGAAAACATAAGGGTCCATTGCCAGAGAAACAAGAGGTAATTAGTGCTTCAATCAGTTGTCAGGCAAAAGGGTACGTTGCCCATGAAAACTTCTTGTCATTGTGTCAGCGCCCTTCTAGAAGAATAGCAGATACAGCCCTGAGGGAAATGGCGCCCTCCCATGCAGTCTCTCTTCAAGTGAATAGCGCCCATGCATGTGACGCTATATCTTGGGGCCATGTTTATATATATATTTTTAAAAAAGTTAGTGTGAATGGCACCCTGGTCAGGGGCGCTCTTCAGTGAATAGCGCCCTGGTCAGGGGCGCTATTTACCTCTTCGTGCTGGTTGAGTGTTTAAGTCAAATGTATATATATATATACATAAATATAATTGGTTAGTTGGTGGGGTCTTAAGAGAGATATGTATATCTATATGCATACTGTGGGTGTTGGCCCTTCTTGTAGAGTTATTTAAGGTTTTTATTTACTTGGGAAAAGGTCTATTTCTTTATCATTTTTATCCGGGGTGCTACACCCTCCCCCACTTAAAAGAATTTGGTCCCCAAATTGAATTGCATATATGGAGACATGGAAGGGTGAGAAGTACTTACAGACTAGAATAGTTCTGGAAATCTCATTCTCATTGACTTTTCGGTTTCCCATGTAGCTTCGTGCTCTAAGCATCGATTCCATTGGATTTTCACCATAGGGATCGTTTTGTTCCTTAAAACTCTGACTTCTCGGTCGAGGATCTTCATTGTCTTTTGCTCATAGGTCAAGTCCTTTTGTATCACTAAATCAGTGTAGTCAATGACATAGAAAGGATCGTGCACGTACTTCTTCAGCATAGAAATATGGAATACATTGTGCACTTCTGATAGTTGTGGAGGCAAGGCAATGTGGTAAGCCACCTTGCCCACTCTTTCCAACACTTCAAATGGACCAATAAACCTCGGTGTAAGCTTGCCCTTAACACCGAATCTTCTAATACCTCGGCCGGGAGATACCTTGAGAAAAACATGGTCTCCAACTTGAAATTCAAGATCTCTACTCCTGTTGTCAGCATAAGATTTTTGCTTGGACTGTGCTATCTTTAGCCTTTCTCGGATGAGGTGTATCTTCTTAGTTGAATCTCTCACCATATCTGGGCCTAGAATTTGTTTCTCACCGACTTCATCCAAGCATATTGGAGATCGCCAACTCCTGCCATAAAGTGCCTCGAATGGTGCCATTTGGATACTGGCTTGATAGCTGTTATTATATGTGAATTCTGCCAGGGGTAAGTGGTCATGCCAGTATCCGCCAAAGTCTATAATACATGCCCTTCACATATCCTCAACAACTTGATTTGTCCTTTCAGTCTATCCATCTGTCTGGGGATGGAAAGTAGTGTTGAAGTTGAGTTTCATCCTCATAGAGTGTTGTAGACTCTTCCAGAAATGAGAGGAAAAGCGTGGGTCTTGGTCAGATACGATCGACACAGGGACTCCATGCAATCTGATCATCTCTTTGATATACAAAGCAGCAAGGACATCAACTGACCATCGACTCTTAATAGGCAAGAAATGAGCTGATTTAGTTAGATGGTCGATGACTACCCATATTCCATCATGTTCGCCCCTAGATTTGGGCAAACCCACGATAAAGTCCATGCCGATGTCTTCCCACTTACACTTGGGAATATCTAGTGGATGCAGTTTTCCAACAGGTTTTTGATGTTCCGCCTTCACTTGTTGGCAAGTCATGCAGCGAGATACGAACTCCGCTACCTCCCTTTTCATATTAGGCCACCAGAAAGTTCTTTTCAAGTCTTGGTACATCTTAGTAGCTGTAGGGTGAATCATGTACCTCGATCGATGAGCTTCTTCAAGCACCTTATTCTTCAATTTGGGATAGTCAGGTACATATGTCCGTTCATAGAATAGAAATCTACCATCGGGTGCTAGCTTGAAATCGAGTCTCTCGTCCAGCTTGTCCTTTATTTCCACCAGTGCGGGATCATCTTCTTGCAGCTTCTTAATTTCGGGTAGCAAATCTGGATGTAGACTCACATGGGATAGAATAATACACCCATTCATCTCATCTGTACTGATATTAAGCTCAGAGAATTTCTCCAGCAACTTTCATTCTTGAATCATACAATAGGCCAATACTGCTCTCAGCTTTCGACTAAGGGCATCAGCTACGGAATTACCTTTACTAGGATGGTATTGTATAGTGAAGTCAAAATCCTTGAGATATTCAAGCCATCGCCTTTGCCGCATGTTTAGCTTCTTTTAGGAGAATAAATACTTGAGGCTCTTGTGATCGGAGTATACAGTGAATCATTCTCCGTAGAGATAGTGTCTCCAGATCTTCAAGACAAATACCATCGCGGCCAGCTCTAAGTCATGCACCGTGTAGTTTTCTTTGTGCTTCTTCAGGTGCCGGGAGAAGTATGCAATGACTCTTCCATTTTGCATCAATACACACTCGAGGCCAATACCAGAAGCATCGGTATATACCTCGTACTTCTCTCCTTCAATTGGTAATGATAAGACTGGAGCAGTGGTCAAGAGATCCTTCAAAGCTTGGAAACTCTTTTCACAGTCTTCATTCCACTCATAAGGCACTTCATTGCGAGTTAATCTTGTAAGAGGAACATCAATCTTTGAGAAGTCCTTGATGAAACACCGGTAGTAACTAGTTAGACCCTAGAAACTTCGAATCTCCATTGCATTTGTTGGTTGTTTCCAATTCTTCACAGCTTCGACTTTTGAAGGGTCAACGAAAATTCCATCCTTCAAGACTACATGGCCTAAGAAGGATACTTCCTCGAGCCAGAACTAGCATTTGCTAAGTTTGGCATATAATTTGTTTTCTCTCAATATTTGCAATGCCTTCTCAAGATGTACTTCATGATCTGCTTCTGTCTTCGAATAGATCAAATTATCATCAATAAAGACCGTAATAAATTGGTCTAAGTAGGGCCTGAAGATGTTGTTCATTAACTGCATGAAAGCTGTGGGGGCATTTGTTAGTCCGAAAGGTATAACAGTAAATTCGTAATGCCCATACCTGCTTCAGAACGTAGTTTTGTGAATGTCTTCTTCTTTGATTTTTTAATGGTGGTAACCAGAATGAAGATCAATTTTGGAGAAATATGTAGCTCCAGATAGTTGATCGAACAGCTCTTCAATCCTCGATAGTGGGTACTTGTTCTTGATTGTAAGGTGATTTAGCTGCCGATAATCAATGCATAGTCTCATTGATCCGTCCTTCTTTTTGACGAATAGCACAGGTGATCCCCATGGGGAAGTACTTGGCCTAATGAAACCCTTATTTAATAACTCCATCAGCTGCTCCTTTAGCTCCTTGAGCTCAGCGGGGGACATTCTATAAGATGCCTTAGAAACAGGACCAGCACCAGGGACGAGGTTGATTGTGAACGACACTTCCCTTTCCGGGGGTAAGCCAGGCAAGTCTTCTAGAAAAACATCGAGGAAATCCTGAATTACACGGATGTCTTCAAGTTTAGTCTCCTTGACTTCCGTGGCAGTCACAAATGCTATGAAAGCCACACATCCCTTACTTATAAGTTTACTAGCTCGGAGAGCTGATACAAGAGGGGATTTATTCCGAGGGCCAGTGTAAACTAACTCTAGGTAATCCACAAAAGTTATCTTGCCATTTCGACAATCTACAGTTGCTTGATATGTGGATAACCAGTCAGTACCTAGTATGACATCATACCCCTTCATATCAAGGCATATCAGGTCGGCAGGTAAATTGTTTCCTTTAACCATAACCTCACAATTTGGGTAGTGATGTATGATATCGGACTTGTTTCTGAGAGGTTTAGATATGACTAAATCTAACCATTCGGGTTCTTTAGAATATTCAGCAGCAAATTTCTTTGAAATAAATGAATGAGTTACTCCGGTATCAAATAAAACTTTAGCCGTCTTAGAGCAAATAGTTAGGGTACCTTCCACAATTCCACCTTCTGTTGGTTCGGTCTCTTGGAGAGCTTGCAGAGGGACTTGCTTCTTCACCGGACGCTTCTCTTCTTTAGTGGCTTGCTCATTCATGAATGGGCAAGCATGGATTCAATGTTCTCGGCTTCCACATTGGAGACAAGCTCCTAGCTTCCTCCAGCATTTCACTACTAGAAAAAGCGGGATTACAGACGGAAATTTCAGACGGAAATTTCCGTCTGAAATTTGTGACGGATTATTTTCCGTCGGAAATCTCGTCTGAAATATGCAAGTACACACCGAATTTCAGACGGAAATTTGTACAAATTTTAGACGGAATTTGTGACGGAATTATTAAACTATCAGAAATTTGTAACCAAGAATTTGTGACGACCACATTTGTGACGGAATCCGTCTGACAATCCGTCACAAATGTGTCTTCTCACGGATTTTTAGACGGAAATTAGTCCGTCACAAAATTTATTGCGCCCCATTCCGTCGCAAAGGCACATTTGCGACGGATTTGGGGCGCAAAAATTTTGTGACGGATTAATTTCCGTCTTAAAATCCGTGAGAAGACACATTTGTGACGGATTGTCAGACGGATTCCGTCACAAATGTGGCCGTCATAAATTCTTGGTTATAAATTTCTGACAGTTTAATAATTTCGTCACAAATTCCGTCTGAAATTTGTGACGGAATATTTTCCGTCACAAATTTTCGTCTGAAATTCGGTGTGTACTTGCATATTTCAGACAGGATTTTTGACGGAAAATAATCCGTCACAAATTTCAGACGGAAATTTCCGTCTGAAATTTCCGTCTGAAAATTCCATCTGTAATCCCACTTTTTCTGGTAGTGTTTCTCAGTCTTATGGCCGGCTTTGCTACAGTACTTGCAAACTTCCTTAGAAGTGTAGACACGCCAAAATTGACGTTACTGTGAGTACATCTCATATTATCTTGTAATGTCCCAATTTGACCCTCAAATTAACTTTGTTGGAGTGGTTTTTCTCACTTTTTTTGATTTCTCCCTTTTTTCTCCCTTTTCTAATTTTTTTCTATTTTCCTGGATTTTTCTGGATTTTTTGGATATTTTTCTCTATTTTTATGAATTTTCCCGAATTAACGACTTGAAGAAGGGCGTCATTTCATTTTTAGGAAAATTAAAAGAAAATAAAAGAAAATTGACGCCACTTTCATCAGGCGTCAATTGCACTCAAATTCCTATTTTTCTGAATTTTTTCGGGCATTTTTCGGATTTTTTTAGAATTAACGACCTAGAGTGGGACGTTATTCTTATTTTAAATAAAATAAAAATGAATAAAAAGTGGAATTCACGACATTGGTGAGGGCGTCACTTTTCAAATTAATTTTTTTAATATTATTTTCAACCCCCTTTGAGAGGTGATTTGGTGGCCTTCCTGGTGTCAGAAAAATACGCAAAAATAGTCATTGAAATCAGCACAGTGTGATGCACCTCCACCTAAAAAATGAGAAAATAATATTGAGAAATGAAAAATGACCCAGTTTTGAATATTTTAAATTAACGCCCTTCTTTGGGGTGTGTTTTTAATAACGCCTTTCTGTCAGGCGCCTTTCACAATTTTCAAATAAAAGAATGTTTTATTTCTAAAAATGATCCAAGAAGTGACGCCCTTGTCCCGGTCGCGTTTTTAATTAACGCCCTATGGTAGGTCATCAATTTTTGAATTGACACCCTTATCTAGGTCGTCTTTCACCTTCGTGTCCTGCTCGAATGCAGCTTTCCCTAGAGAGTTCCCTTCTCTGTTTGGTCATCTTCCTCAATTGGGAACTGGAGTCCTTGCCGTGAAAGGATCTTGCCCTTTCTTATCTTCCCGAATCCTTGTTGAGCCCTATATATAGAGCTCCTGCGGCTCTGTTTAAGGGATTTCTTTCTTTTTTTCTTTTTTTACGCAGGGTTGCTGCTGTTGCTTCTGGCCGAAGGAGGAAGTTCTCTGTGCTGCATTGCTTCTTCCCCATTGAGGCTTCCTCCCAAACGAACATCAAAGCCAAAGGCTCCTCTGTCCCCTTCTCTTTATTATCTTTGTTTTCATCTGCATTAGTTCATGCATCATAGTTTTCTTTTCTCTCCATCTTCTGTTAATCTCTCTTCTCAACCACGTTGAGGCTTCCATAGTGCAACACTTGCACCCTCCTTCATATATTTTGCATTCATCATCATACATCCCTACCCTTTGCATAGGGGTTTAAGGGCCAACACCCAATAAGGTGTGTTCTTACACATGCTTTCATGTCTATTTTTATCATGAATTTGATGCTACACTCACCTTGTTTCTAATTCAATCTTTTTTTTTATGGGTGTTTGTTAATTTTACAAGGGTAATCATCAAGAAGAACTCTCTTCATCGGCCGTCCGATCGGAAGAGAAAGGAGCACTCACAAATCCCCCGCGCTTCCAAGGTATTTTTGCGATCCCTCCCTTTATTATCATTGTTTATATCCTTTTGAGGCCCTCGCGTCTCTGGCAATCACAAATCCTCTTAGCACCTCGTGCTTCATCCATGCTCCACACACATTTTATGCTTAATATGCTTTCTTTTCTTTTAGTTATATTTATTCCTTGAGTGGATTTTCTCTTAGGAATCTACAAATTGGCGATCACGGTGGGACCCCTTTTTGTTTTTCTTTTGATTACCCTTTCCCTTGGGCACCCACGTGTGCCATCTCCTTTTGCACCCACGGTGCACCTCCTTTTGTGCTCCACGTAGCACTCTCCCTATGTGATCTGTTAGTTTGATAGGTTTCTTTTAGAAATTCCACTTATCCAAAAAATTTTTTTGATGATGAGCATGCTAAAATCTTAATTCATATATTTGTTGATTGCCATGATTATGTTGTGACTGTGAGTATCTTCTTTTTATCACTGTTTGAGACTTCCGGCCGTGGAGTTTTTCTGGAGACAGAGGGAATTAACGCCTCAGACAGAGGCGCGTTTTATTTTAACGCCCTCATCCAGGGCGTCTTATTTCTGTTTAACGCCTTCTGATAGGACGTCTTCCATCATACCTCCTGCTTTTATTACGCTGCCTGTGAATTCACGCCCTTCCCCAGGGTGTCTTTTATTGCTTAGCGCCTCAGATCAAGGCACGTGTTTACATTTGACGCCCTTTGCCAGAGGCGTCCTTTTCACTTATAGCGCCTCACACCAAGGCGCGTTGTTCACTGCCTGTGGGCTCCCACAGTGATTCACGACAGTCACCCCGTCATCTATTTTGCTGATAGCGACTGTTACCAGGGCGTCTCTTTCCTGTGTTTTCACACATCCCTGCTTCCTGTTGCTGTATGTGCTTATTGGGTTGATCCTTACATTGATTGATGATATTGGTGTGATCTGCATATTTTGCTCTGCATTCATCCATTTGCATTGGTTTGGGAGACCTCCTCTCTCTACATTAGGATTCCACACACCCTCTTGGTGAAGGAAAGACCCTCCATTGAGCATTCCGTCTCTTTGGATTAAAAATTCCTAAACCAAGCCTCTGTAAGTCCCCGCACCCGTGGATTCCCTCACGGACGCTGGACAGGTTGTACCCTTGAAGTACCGGGTTTAGTTGGCCTATATACGGTGAGAGAGTGTCCTAGTTGACATCGAAGTGAACTTATATTGAAACTAGGTTCCTCCCTTGTGTGAATCACTCCAAATTGTTGTTGAAAATCACTTTAATTCACCAAGGTTCAAACAAAAAAAAATCAAGGGTAACCATTCCAACTTGTGTGCTTCTTTGCAAACTATTTTGCTTGAACTTTGATTGTATAATTGCTTACCATGATAGACAAAATAACATGTTTAATTTCAATTGTGAGGATGCACAACCTAGCACATCCTATACTCCTCAATTTCAACATGTTCAACATCATTCTCACCACAATTCTTTAAAGGGACCACATCCTCATTCTTATGGTGTTGCCCGACCCATGGGCAAGGTCCGATCTCATGGTCCCTCGCTTCAATCGCGAGCCACTACTCCCACGGGACCGTCTCCTCCTAACAATGAGAAGGTCTCCCAAATCTTGCATGCATTAGATCATCTCACCCCTCAACAAATTTAAGCCCTTAAGGCCGCTGTTGAGGGTGCATCTCATTCATCTCATCCTCCTTCCAATCCTACTCGGGTGGCCCATCACCCACTTCCCTCTTCTATTCACATTGCTACTCGGGCAGCCCATCACCCATCTCCTCCTATTCACCCTCCTACTCGGGTGGTCCGACATCCGCCTCCTTCTATTTCTCCTCCATCACGGCCCCAAGGCCCATTTATTCCTTGCAATCCGGCCCATCCGGATTCTTCTACGGGTCGGCCCATTAATTCCCCTCCACGGCATTTTTATGCCACCTCTCCTTCAAGGCCTTGCCAACCCTCGGTTGCTCAAGTCACACCCCTCCAACAAACTCTTCTTGATAAAGTCATTTTAATGGAGGAACGATTAAAGAGGGTTACGAGCCCACGAGCCGCTCCTCCTACTCCAATCAATCCCCTTCATGCTGCTCTGAATGACATTACAAAAATGGAGAAAGAATGGAAGAATAGGAGAGATGACTGCGGCATTGGCATTTCAAGCAAGCAAGAACCGGCAATTGAAGAATTCGAGGCGGCATATGACGATGAAGCTCCACAGGCACCCCTTCCGAGTTTTCTTCGTTTCCCTCTCCCTCCACTGTCATTTGATGAACCCCCTGCTCAGGACGAAGCCACCGTCCCTAATCCAACCCCTATTTCCGAGACCTCTTGGTGTTACGATGATGGGTCGATATTTTAATCACCCACGCCGACGCATCTTAAGTCTCCTACTCCTAACGCCGCTCGCCCCGTTCGGCATTTTCTCCGCACCAAACCTCCACTAATTACACCTCCACCCGTTAAGCTGGTAGCCTCCACATCATCGGCCTCCACCGAACCTACCATTGAACCTTCCCCAATTAACCTCCCGTTACCACCACCTCAACCTTCCATTACACCTTTAACACCACTTAACCTTTCACCCTTACCTATGACTAATCCTGAGCAGGATCTCCCCTTTTTTGCACTCGAGCCAACCCCGACTGCTTCCGAGTAAAGGGAGAAACTCGACGTGTTTGAACCGCCATTTCCACTCACCCTTTCTCCAATACCTTCCATTATACCTCCACCATCTATGGAACCTTCCGCCTCCGCTTCACCCCCCTTTACTACTCGGAACGGGTGTCCTTCTGTAAGTACTTGTGATGAAGATGATCAAGAGCCGGAAAAGAAAGATTTGGCCGCGGCCATGATGTTCAAGATGCAAGAACTTATTTGTCGAATGCCAATCTGGGTTGTTGTGCCAAGAATGGTCGAAGAGGCCAAGTCGCCGCCACTGCTCACTAAGAGAGAATGTCAAGCTTTGATGCCATGTAGGCTTGTGCCCAAAGGCCGGGAAGGGCACCCCTTGTTCCAACTTTCAAATCATGAACCTTTTCTTCCATACAAGGGGCGAATGCCTATTCTATTCAACACTCCATATACGCCACAACCCCTGGGCAACACAATGCTTCCTATCCCAACTGTTCAACTCTCTCACACTATTACTTTTCACTCTTCAAGGAAGTTGTCACTTACCATTGAAGCTTCATCCATTGGGCCAATTGGCTATACACTTTCACTGCCATGGAGGGGCGGTTATCTTGGTGCTAAAGGGCCTTCCACTATTTTATTCACCTTCTATTCAACTCCATCCACATTATTGTCTATCACAATTTCTTCATGGGCCACTCTAAGGGTAAAAAGGAAGATCTCATCCTCTCACCCTTCACATTCTTCATATTCTTTGCATTTCATTGCATTCATGCATTTACTGCATTCATCGCATCCATCCCATTGCACACATTTGCACCTCCTGCTTCCCGGGTTTCCAAACCCGTATCTTCCCCGCCTTCCGGCACCTCCAGATATTCCGCATTTCCCATCTTATTCATCTTCATCCTCGGGATCTGTGGGTCCCCTTACATTGCTCGGGCATTGCCCCCTCTCCAATCTCTTCTCAGGCCATCGCGTCCCTTTTCAGCTCTTGCATCCGGACCCTCCGGATTTCTCCCTTGTTCTGCTAGGGCATCGCGCCCTTTTTCATCTCACTCTCCCGGACTTTCCCCTCGGGCATCGCGCCTCTTTTCATTTTCTTCCTCCGGAACCTCTGGATCTTTCTCTATCCCTTGGGCATCGCGCCCCTTTCCGTCTTTTTCCTCCGGAACCTCCAGATCATTCTTTATTCCTTGGGCATCGTGTCCCTTTCCACCTCATCCCTCCGGAACCTCCGGATTCTCTTTCCTTCTGCTTAGGGCATCGCGTCCCTTTACGCCTCATTCCTCCGGAGCCTCCGGATCCTTTATTCCTCTTTCCATGCCCAGGGCATCGCGTCCCTCGGTATCTACTTCCTCCAGAACCTCCGGATCTTTCACCCCTCTCTTTATCCCTCAGACATCGCGCCCCTTTTCATCTTCTTCCTCCGGATTCTCTGTCTTATTCTCTCTATCTTCTTTCAGGGCATCACATCCCTTCTTTCACTATCCCTCCGGAACCTCCGGACCCTCCTGACCCTTTTCATCCACTCTTCCCCGGGCACCGCGTCCCTCGGCATCTCATTCCTCCGGAACCTCCGGACCATCCATCTTTCTTCCGATTCATCTTTCTGCTGTTCCAGGACATCACATCCTTCATTTTCTTCTTCCTTTTCCATCATCTTTTTCCCTATTTCTTCCCAGGGCACTGCGTCCCTCAATATTTTATCCCTCCGGAGCCCCCGGATTCCTCCTATCAGGATTCTCCTCCACAACCTCTGGACCCTCCGGATCTGCCTCTTTCCATCTATCAATTTCTTCTTCCGATTCCCCCTAATCCTGGGTCCGACCCAACTTCTTCCACATCCACTGCCTTGGTCATCTGCCCATTCTCTCACTGCTTTCGAGGCTTTAGTCCTCACTCCTCCTTCTAATTCTCCGCTTCTTCTGTAGACCTTTCATGTGATCAGGGTCTCCACACCTTAGTGAGGGAGTTCTATCCCTCGCCTCTCTTCCTTTTTTCCTTATTCGTCTGAGTCTGGTCTTGGCACCACTCCTTCTTGTTAAGTCACTTTCAAACCCTTTGCTTCCAATCCTTTTGACTGCCAAAGAGGACTATCCCACGATGATCAACCTCGTCTCTGACAGCTGCTTCTACAAAGGTTGCAAGGTAACATATTGGCGTAAGTACTCACTTCATAGTATCATTATCTCATTGCTTCACGATGATTTTCAAAATAAAGTGCTTCTTAACAAGATTAAGAGTGGTAGTCAAGACCTTTATCCTAGGTCGAATCTTTATCTTTACTAAATCATTCTCAAAACAGTCTTTTAGGCTTGTTTTTGCAGCACATGTGGTTATAAGAACCCCGCGCTAGGAATTCGACATTCTCTCCCCGCTTGTTAAGAGTAACCCTTAGCTGGGCATTCAACACACTTCACGGCGTCCTTAGCTGGCTCCTTTGGATAAAACACCGTTGCTACTTTGGCCATGCCATGAGAATTTCTGAAAGTCTTTTTCTCTTCTTTACTCGGCCGCGTGCAGGGGCAAGAGGTCGACGGATAAGATGACCAACTAGGTAATCCCCAATATGAGAGGAGTCTCAAATAGGGGCAGTCTTGACCTAAAATCAATATGAGTTTTCATGATATACATCTCGCCAAAAGGGCTATTATGAAAATCAAGTCAAAATTTCGATAAAAGCAAAATTGTGAATTATGGCATGTCAAGAGTGGCAAAGTCCCCGCAGAAAAAACCCTGGTCGTATGAATGTCAAGGGTCTAAAAATCAAAGGCACAAAGCCCCGGCACAACAGACTACCTCTTTGAGGGGAAACACCTTGGAAAGAATTTAAGTCCCGACATCTCCCATCCTGCATAAAGCTTATCCTCAATTATTCTTCTCTTCTCCCTCCAAGACCGAATGTTTCTCAGGTATGGCCTTGGTAGGAGCACCGTTAATCAAGGGCAGTCAGTTATAGGGCGCCACCCTTCAATGCACGCTCGGCTTTGGGTAATTTTAGCGAAAGGGGAAGGAACAAGGACCCCTAGCAGTGGTTCAAAAAAAACACCCTTTGATGCTGCATTAACAATGTCTAAACCAAAAAAAAAAAATCAAAAGAAAAAAAATTCAAATTTTTTTTGAATATTTCCTAAGTCAAAATCCAAAAAAATTGAATATTTTCTAAGCCAAAATCCAAAAAAATTGAATATGTCCTGATCAAAATCCAACAAAAATTGAATATTTTCAAAATTCATAATAAAAATTCAAATATTTTTCAAAATCCACATAAAAAATTCAAATATTTTCAAAACTCATAAAAATTTACATATTTCAAAATCTAAAAAAATGCATTGTATTTTTCTGATGGTGCTTTTGCAGGAACGACAACTTTGCAAGGACCAAGAGCACGGGATGAGTCCTCTCCATTCATTGCCATCTACCTTTTGATTCTTCCCATGTTCATAATTGATCACATCTTCATAATTTGCTACGCATTACTCCAATTATTCATCTCCAAATCTTTTTTATCAAATCTTGCTGATCACTCCGCCGATGGGCATTATCAGATCTTGATCATTCAACTCCAAATCTTGATTAGCCAAGTTGTCATCCTCATGACAAACGACAAACAATGATGTTTTGCAATGCAATGCTATTCATGCTATACATGTTTGAATGATATTTATACAAAATTTGATTGCTTTGATGTTATGCTTGCTATGCTTAAATGCCTCATTCATTGCTTATTATCTTCATTATATCTTGGCTGATGAATCTTTGAGCGCAGGATAAGAAGCTCTTGGTCCCACCGACTGGGCATCACCATCCAAGTCCCACGATGCTTGCACCTCATTTCTCAGTTCCCCCATGCTCATTACTATCACCATCTCCCTATATGCATTCCTACTATATGTTACATACGCTACTAGATTATATCAAGGACCTTGTGGCTTTGGTAAATCTGGAATTTGAGTTCCCCTTCATCAAAAATGATGATGATTTCAGAGGCATCTTAGTCACACGGATAGGCCGTTGAGCCGTCCAAGACTGGGGACGATGGTTCTTTTTTTTGCGAGTTGATGCGTGGATAAACGGGCTTCGGCTTAGTATCAGCTCGCGAAATTGGTTTCTTGACCCAGTCTGGGCAGTTTAACAATATTATCCTTGATTATCTTATATTTTCATTTGTTTTAATTTTTCCTTTTAAACTCAGCATGCATTCATATAGGACTTTGAATGAAATAATTTTTGGAAAATCATTCTGATAAGCTGATTTGGAGAGTCAAATTGATCTTAATCGTTCCAGAAATGAGATATTCATTGCTGAATGGAATCCTTAGTTCGTTTTATCGCTGTTTTGGGTCATTTTCTCGAAAGCTCCTTGTTTGGATTTCTATCATCTTATTTCAATCTTTTCCCTTGATCCACCTTGGCTGCAGCACGTCCACATTGGCTGGAAACCGCTCCCCAATGGTGAAACCTACAGGTTTGTGACCTGGGGTACTTCCACCGCGCTGGAAGTTGATCATTCTCCTTCGTGCCCGCGTGCACACTCCTCCTATTATCCAAACATCGTTGATTTCATTGAATTTTCCGGGATTGCTTCATCTCGAGCTTTTGATTTAACTCTCATCAAGTGATGTTGATTGCGTGTCTCATCACCCCTTGGCATCTACTTTTCAGTTTACTCTGCTCCCTTGCAAAGCAGACGCCAAGGCAGGGCAGCTGTAGACATGCCAAAATTAACGTTACTGTGAGTACATCTCATATTATCTTGTAATGCCCCAATTAGACCGTCAAATTAACTTTGTTGGAGTGATTTTTCTCACTTTTTCTCCCTTTTCTTATTTTTTTCTATTTTCTTGGATTTTTGTGGATTTTCTGGATATTTTTCTCTATTTTTATGAATTTTCCCGAATTAACGACTTGAAGAAGGGCGTCATTTCATTTTTAGGAAAATTAAAAGAAAATAAAAGAAAATTGACGCCACTTTCATCAGGCGTCAATTGCACTCAAATTCCTATTTTTCTGGATTTTTCTGAGCATTTTTTGGATTTTTTTGGAATTAACGACCTAGAGTGGGACGTTATTCTTATTTTAAATAAAATAAAAATGAATAAAAAGTGGAATTCACGACATTGGTGAGGGCGTCACTTTTCAAATTAATTTTTTTAATATTATTTTTAACCCCTTTTGAGAGGTGATTTGGTGGCCTTCCTGGTGTCAGAAAAATACGCAAAAATAGTCATTGGAATCAGCACAGTGTGATGCACCTCCACCTAAAAAATAGAAAAATAATATTAAGAAATGAAAAATGGCCCTGTTTTGAATATTTTGAATTAACGCCCTTCTTTGGGGCGTGTTTTTAATAACGCCTTTCTGTCAGGCGCCTTTCACAATTTTCAAATAAAAGAATATTTTATTTCTAAAAATGATCCAAGAAGTGACGCCCTTATCCCGGTCGCGTTTTTAATTAACGCCCTATGGTAGGTCGTCAATTTTTGAATTGACGCCCTTATCTAGGTCATCTTTCACCTTCGTGTCCTGCTCGAACGCAACTTTCCCCAGAGAGTTCCCTTCTCTGTTTGGTCATCTTCCTCAATTGGGAACTGGAGTCCTTGCCGTGAAAGGATCTTGCCCTTTTTTATCTTCCCGAATCCTTGTTGAGCCCTATATATAGAGCTCATGCGGCTCTGTTTAAGGGATTTCTTTCTTTTTTTCTTTTTTTACGCAGGGTTGCTGCTGTTGCTTCTGGCCGAAGGAGGAAGTTCTCTGTGCTGCATTGCTTCTTCCCCATTGAGGCTTCCTCCCAAATGAACATCAAAGCCAAAGGCTCCTCTGTCCCCTTTTCTTTATTATCTTTGTTTTCATCTGCATTAGTTCATGCATCATAGTTTTCTTTTCTCTCCATCTTCTGTTAATCTCTCTTCTCAACCACGTTGAGGCTTCCATAGTGCAACACTTGCACCCTCCTTCATATATTTTGCATTCATCATCATACATCCCTACTCTTTGCATAGGGGTTTAAGGGCCAACACCCAATAATGTGTGTTCTTACATATGCTTTCATGTCTATTTTTATCATGAATTTGATGCTACACTCACCTTGTTTCTAATTCAATCTTTTTTTTATGGGTGTTTGTTAATTTTGCAAGGGTAATCATCAAGAAGAACTCTCTTCATCGGCCGGTCGATCGGAAGAGAAAGGAGCACTCACAAATTCCCCGCGCTTCCAAGGTATTTTTGCGATCCCTCCCTTTATTATCATTGTTTATATCCTTTTGAGGCCCTCGCGTCTCTGGCGATCACAAATCCTCTTAGCACCTCGTGCTTCATCCATGCTCCACGCACATTTTATGCTTAATATGCTTTCTTTTCTTTTAGTTATATTTATTCCTTGAGTGGATTTTCTCTTAGGAATCTACAAATTAGATCATGTCACTATGCTGATCAAATCTCATTGGGCGCGCTTGGGAGGATCGGGGAGATTTACCGCCCTTGGCCAGACGATGGACCCCAACACGAGATGGCCGATCTCTGAAGGACCAGGTCACCCATATTCAGGAGACGCTAGACATGATGCCCCACATAGAGGTAAGATTTAAATTTTGACATTGAATTGAATTATGAGTGGAATCGCGGGCAATGATAAATTGAATTATGCAGGTGGTCTGGACTCCCTATCAGAGGGACATCCGGGTGATGCCTTGGGTGGAGGCGGCCATCCCATACTTTGGGAGAGAGATCTGGTTACATGCCCTCAACCTGGTCGAGCCCCTATATCATAGACTGATCATGAGGACACTAGGGCTCCACCAGGCGGTAGTAGAGTTCTCGACCC
This sequence comes from Amorphophallus konjac, assembly GCA_022559845.1. Classification (NCBI taxonomy): domain Eukaryota; kingdom Viridiplantae; phylum Streptophyta; class Magnoliopsida; order Alismatales; family Araceae; genus Amorphophallus; species Amorphophallus konjac. The sequence goes on along the minus strand of CM040124.1, from coordinate 72,743,566 downwards.
AGGCGACGGACCCACGACCTGGGCGACATTTTCGAGGCCTCCAGGGGACAGATGACTGGCGGCAGTGAGCTCGAGAGCAGTTGGCAGATAGGAAGAGGCGCGGCCGAGCAGTCCCTGTGGGAGCGGATTCAGATGAGGCCTATCTCCAGGCCTACTCCCAGGCATATGGCAGCCGAGTCTATCAGAGCGCTCGCGGACAGGTAGGCTTTTAATTTATTTGCACTTGATTTATTCAATATGTGATTAACATGTGTTTATTGCAGTTCGACACAGAGGGGAGACTGGCTCGTGGGCTTTCACAGTGATTCACGACAGTGACTCTGTCGTCTCTTTGGTTGATAGCGACCTGCCCCAGGTCGTCTCTTTCCTGCATTTTACAGAAACCTGTTTCCTGTTGTTGTCTGTGATTGTTGGACTGATTATTACATTGCTTTCCTATATTACTGTGATCTGATCATATTATTTTGCATCTTGTGGCATTTGGTTGAGAGACCTCCTCTCTCTACACTAGGATTCCACACACCTCTCTTGGAATCGGGACAACCCTTCATTGAGCACTCCGTCTCTTTGGATCGGAAACCCCTTTTCCAAGACCTCCGTAAGTCCCCGCACCCGTGGATTCCCTCACGGACGCCGGGCTGGTTGTACCCTTGAAGTACCCGGAGTATAGAGAACCTATCGTTGGTAAGGAGAGAGAAAGAATCTAGTTAACCCAGAGATCACACTTGGATAAACTAGGTTTCACTTTGCAAAAGAGGGAATTATTCTGCAATTTAATCCACTCTAATCTCAAGCGTAACACTAAAATCTTGCGTTCATCTCAACTTGGTTGCATAAACTTGCTTGGGTTGATTTGGCTTGTTTGGATTGAGTGGGTTTTGTTTGATAGTTCCTTTATAAGGCCGTCTCTCCTCTTAAACATGAAACTCCGTTCAGGTAAAATCATCAACATGGCAGGCTACGGATATTCTTATGATGATGAGGATGAGAATGTTTTCGGTCAATATGAAATACCCCTCCAAGATTCCATCTATCATGAGGGAAATTACCCTCCTCATTCCCATTATCCGCATGTTCATGTGGTCGACACCACTTCCAAAGAGGTTGAGCCCTCTTCTCAGGCTGTGCCTTCCAACACCTCCGAGAATTCTTCCCCATCCATTAACGTCACCGATTTAATTCAAGCTTTGTCTCAGTTAGATGATTCCCAACGGCAAGCTGTCCAGGCTGCTTTGAAAGGGAAGTCTGTTCCCTCTTCCTCCCCCAATCCCCCTCCGGCCGAGAGTGGCCATCACATTGTTAATGACCAGGCGGTCCTGCATAAACCCCCTTCCCATCCACCAACGCCCGGTACGGCCATGCCGGCTCAACAGGCGAGCCACTCTGCGGTTAGACACCAATTTCTCCAACCTCCCCGAATTCTACGGACGCCTATACCGCATTCTTTTATTCAAAATCCGGCCCCAGTCGAGTCCGACACTAATGTTCTACTGCTTCAGAAGTTGGCAAGCATGGAAGAGCAACTGAAGAAGGTCACTACGGCTAAGAACGCCCCGGAGATCTCGCTCCCTACATTGCCAGTCTTCCACTTACCACCATCTGAGATGCCGAACTTTCGGCGATATAATGGGACTGGTAATCCTTTTATTCATTTGAAGGATTTCATGTACGAGACCTCCTTTTGGCAAGACAACAAGGCCTCTTTGGCTTACTTATTCAGGAGATCTCTGGAGGGGCCAGCCCTTGAATGGTTCTATTCATTGGATCCTGCTGATGCCGGTGACTTTGATATCGTTCAGAGGAAGTTCTTGCAGAAGTACAGAGACCGGGTCGGACCCTCCCTCTCACTCACGGACCTGGTTGCGAAAAAAATGAAGCCCGAGGAGGACTTCATAATGTTTGCTGATAGATGGCGGTTGATGGCTGAGAAGCTGAAAGATACACTGTCGGAACAAGAACAAGTCAAGATGATAATTTCCAATGCAACTCCTCAGTTCCGGCATATCTTGGCCATGAATAGGTTAACCACCATGGAGGAGCTCTATGAAAGGGCTCGTTATATCCAGACGCAGATGAAGGATTCGCCCATTATGGGCATGTTTGAGCCGAAGCCACGGCTATTAAGAAAAGCACGGATGTCAACAATATCGGGCCCACGACTGAGGGCACAATTGCAAACGAGCAAGTTGGTGTAGTTGGCCACCCCCACCATCAATCTAACCCACGGCCTAACCCACCTCCACCACAAAACCTCCATTTCAACTCCACTCCACAATGCCAATTCGCACCCCAACATTCCTTTGCTTCACCGCAAAACCAAGCGCCCCGCGCTAACCCTCCAGCTCCGCAACAGTACCACCAGGTACCACCACCTACCAACTATGGCCAACAACAACAACGGAGACCACCACTTGGCCCCAAAAGGGACCACTACCCTCCATTACCAGAAAGTCTCCTGGATATTTTCAATGCTCTAATGGCCGCCAACTTTCCCATGTTACCAAGGGAAAGAACAGCGTGGCCCGCTAATGTTGATACATCCCGTTACTGCGCTTTCCATCGTGCACCTGGTCGTAACCTTGATCGTTGCTTCCACTTCAGAGATTACATTTATGACCTAAATGACCAGAGTGGCATCAATTGGGATGAGATGAGACAGTTCATCGCCACCATGAAAGAAAGAAGGTCTCCTCGGCAGCAACAGGCTCAGCAGCCACAGCAACCAGCTCCACAGCAGCAACAACAAGCTCCAGCGCCTTAGCACGATATGGGGATCGTCCACAATCCACTGCCGGAGCACCCGCCAAACCAGCACGTAAACCCTGTCACGTCTCTCTCCGAAGTAGAGAGAGGGCAGGGATGGCATGAAGAAAACGCCTCTGTCGGGGCATTTAATCACAATCAAAATCAACCTCCGCGCCTCTTGCGCACCCTTTCTTCTTCTTCTGCTCCCCAAGTGGGCCGATCCCTTCTGCGCCCCGTTAATCCACCTCCTATCACCAATCCTCCAACCTTGCCAGTTCGCCCCCTTCTTACCCGCTTACCACCTCCACGGCCTACACCACAACAAATCCCATCCACCACCAACCCTTCACCACTGCCCTCTAGGCCACTCCTTATCCGCCCATCGCCGACGCCCGTTGCACCCTCCACCACTACTCCTCCACCGGCAAGGATCCCTCCACCATCGGCTCCCCCACCTTTTATGCCCAGATCTCCCCTCGTTCCACCCACCAATTCCCCCCGCATTCGGGTATCCCTTCCTACTCCTACACCTCCTACGGGGGCATCTTCATTGAACTCTTCATCAACACCCCCTGTGGGGGCTCCTTCTTCAAACACTCCTCCCTCGCTTATCAACACTAACACACCCTCTTCTTCTTCTAACCCTCCTCCCACACTTACCCCGACAGAGGCACGTCAAGGCGTGGCGCCGCTCCGCAGTGGACGAATGTTCCACCGTATTTTTCCACATAGAGAGCTAGAGCCCGTGCAGGGGCCGCAAGAGCAAGAACAAGAACAAGAGTCAGTGCCAGGGACTCAGTATAATTTGCTAAAGCACTTGGACCGAACCCCAGCAAGGATTTCAATCCTGGAATTAATTAAAAGGTCCACCACTCATCAGCTAGCTTTGAAAGAATATCTACAAAAGGTGATGGTCAATGAGGACATTCCAGTTGAGCAGATAGTCACGGTTTTAACGCCCGCTAGTAGTCAGCCGGCAATTACTTTCCATGAACATGAACTGGCGCCACTCCCAGCAAGAAAGTACGCTCTATGCATCACAATTGACATCAATAAGGTGGCTGTTAAGCAATGTCTGGTGGACACTGGGGCATCCATCAATGTCTTGCCACCTAGCACCTTGGAGTTGTGTGGCATTCTGGAAAGCCAAATTCGGCCGTCTACTATCACAGTAACTGCATATGATAACATGAAGAAACCTCCTCTAGGCATGATTACGTTAAAAGTAAGTTTAGGTCCTGCCACCATCACAGCAGATTTTCACATTCTGGATATGGATCCGACATTTAATGGCATTCTGGGATGCCCCTACATTCAGCAACTCGATGCGGTGCCCTCCACAAATCACCAGTGCCTTAAATTCCCACACAAGGGCCGCATTATTAAAGTTACCGGTATGCCAATCCTGCCAGAGGAGGATATTCATGTGGCTTCATCAGTTCCATCCATGTGACCGGCCAACAAGCCACTATTATCTGTGCTGGACGTCCCTTGTCCACGACCAATGCCAGAAAAAGTCACAACAGTTGCTATGACACCCCTGCCTCCCAAGGGGAAAAAGAAGAAAACAATGATGAACACCTCTGGCTGGAACATCTTAATGAAAATGGGGTATCAAAATGGCAAAGGTATGGGTGCCAATTGTCAAGGCAGGATTAGGCCTGTTAAACCTCAGAAGCTGATTACACGAGGTGGCCTAGGTTACAAAGGGCCAGGCAAAAACAAAGATGAATCATGGGCATTTATGACATCTACATAAAAAACAGATCGCCAACCGCTCACTTGGACATTGAAGACACATTTTGTCACAGGTGGCTTTCAAAATAATGAGCAAACTACCATAATCACTTCCATATTAGACTGTCAGGATGTCCATGCTAGACAGTTTTCTCGCCATATCGCACCGTTGGCCACATACAAAGCCCTGGAGTCCTTAAGGCCTGACAAGAGAAGGAAAATGAATGATCCAGAATGTGACTGGTACAGGTGGTTCGATATGCAGGATATTACTATGTCTTTGAGCCGCCTCTTCATCCCGACTGATCCGGAATGGCCGCCACTTATTCATGAATTGATTGAGAAGCCGGCCATAATTACAGATAAGAGGCAGCTGCTGAGCGACTACACTGATACTGGAGAACCAGATGTTCCGTTTGAAGAAGGTTTCACCGTGGACAGGGTGTGGGCCGGCCTCTTTTCTCTCACTTCCATGCATCCATCTGTGCTTGCTTCTCTATATTCTCATCGGTTTGGTCACGTGCCAAGACCGCCTCTGATTACAATCAATTTGTCTCCAGATTCAATCCAAGTTTCTCTCACAATTCCTTCTTCGCTCCTCGAGCGATTTTCTAAACTCTCCATCACGCCCCCGCGCGGGCCATCACTGATTCAATCTTTCTCTGATCTGGCAATTTCCACTCCTCCTGCTATCATCCCTTCACACTGCTTTCTTCTTGAAACAGAAAATAAAAATGAAGAAAAAGACAAAAACGAAAAAAAACGCCAAATTCCCAACTTTCCAAACCTCCATTTCTGTTGAGGAGACCTCCTATTTCTCTTCTGAGTGCGTCCCGACCCAGGGGCCGCTCCTTCAAGATTCATTGCTAAATCTTTTCTCCCCCTCTGGTGAGGGGACTTCCTCTGTATTACCTCCTGTATCCACTTTTCACCTCCTTCCCTTCCTTCTTATGATCAAGTTAGTTGCTCCTCCTCTTCTTTTGCTAACGCTAAAATTCAAGGGGTAGATTCACATAAGAAGTCCAAGGGTAAGCAGATTCCCCATAGGTTTCTGTTGGAGTTAGCTATCAGATGCCAGGCTTGTTTAGCTCTTCCTGAATTTACAGAGAATCCAATCATCCTGCCAGAGTTAGAATATGAGGATGCTGTTGTTTCTTTTGAGGGTTTGGGTGTCTATGAAATTATGAATGATGAAGACCCTATTGAAGAGGGGGATGAAAGTTATGAAGAATATGAGGATGAGGCTGATGCTTTTGCTAGTGGCATAAGACGATTTGATGAACCATCAGCCTCTGTAGAAGAGCCTACCAAAGAAATTAATTTGGGTACCGAGGAAGACCCTAGGATTGTCCTCATAAGCAAGAATCTGTCGCCCTCCGAAGAGGAGGCACTTATTTTGGTTCTTCAAGAATACAAGGACACGTTTGCGTGGAGTTATGAAGATATGCCTGGATTAGACCCTGCGCTCATTGAACACCGCCTTACACTTAAGCCAGGGTCTGTGCCGGTCAAGCAACAGTTGAGACGTTTCCACCCTAATATGGCTTTAAAGATGAAAGAAGAGGTCGACAAGCTCCATAAGGCTAGATTTGTTAGAGTTGTCCTCTACCCCAATTGGGTGGCTAACATCGTCCCGGTTATGAAGAAAGATGGAAAAGTTCAGATTTGTATAGACTTCTGGGATCTCAACCGTGCGTGTCCTAAGGATGACTTCCCCCTCCCTCATATTGATGTTTTGATCGATAATACGGCAGGATTTGAGACTCTCTCTTTCATGGATGGCTTTTCAAGTTACAATCAAATTCGTCTGGCTGAAGAAGATCAACAGAAGACATCATTCACTACACCATGGGGTACTTATTGTTATGTGGTCATGCCTTTTGGACTTAAGAATGCTGGAGCTACCTATCAGAGGGCTATGATGGCGATTTTTTATGACATGATTCATATTTATATCGAGGTGTATGTGGATGACCTGGTTGTGAAATCAAGGACAAGGATTGAACATCCTGGGGTTCTAGCTAAGGTCTTGCAAAGATCACGAGAGTATCAGTTGAAGATGAACCCCAAGAAGTGCGTATTTGGCGTTTCTTCAGGGAAGTTGCTTGGTTTCATTGTTAGCAAGAGGGGAATTGAAGTTGATCCCAATAAGGCGAAGGCCATCAGAGACATGCCTCCTCCCAAGAATTTGAAGGAAGTTCGAGGATTAATCGGGAGGTTACAATTTATCCGCCGCTTTGTCTCCCAGCATTCACAAAGATGTAGGCCGTTTTACGAGCTTACTAGGCCAGGAGTCAAGTTTAATTGGGATGACAAGTGTCAGACAGCCTTTGACGGATTGAAGGATTATTTGGCCAATCCTCCTGTCCTGAGGCCGCCAATTCCAGGCAAACCACTTATTCTCTATGTCTCAGTCCTGGATGACTCTGTAGGTGCTGTCTTGGCTCAAGTGGACGAAGAAGGTAAGGAGAGGGCAGCATACTACTTGTCTAAACTTCTTAACCCCTGTGAGCAGAGGTATTCAGCCATGGAGATGACTTGCGCTGCTTTGGTCTAGGTAGTTCAGAAGTTAAAGCATTATTTCCTAGCTCACGAGGTTCACCTCATTGCACGCATGAACCCAATTAAATTCCTCCTTGAAAAATCTATCCTCACTGATCGATTAGCACGCTAGCAAAGCTTCCTCTCTCAATTTGATATCACTTACATTCAACAGAAAGCTATCAAAGGTTACGCCATTGCCAAACATCTTGCTCACCACCCTCTACCTCGTTTTGATCCTGTCAATTCGGAGTTTCCAGATGAAGAACTGATGTCCATTAATCAACCTCATGATCCTATGTGGACATTACATTTTGATGGAGCTCTAAATTCTCATGGAAGAGGGATCGGCATGGTTCTTTTAACACCAGAAGGGGTCACCATCCCATTTGCTGCTCGGCTCACTTTCCCTGTCACAAATAATATAGCTGAGTATGAAGCTCTTTTGGCCGGTCTTCAAACCGCTCATCAATATGGTGTCACTAATCTACGAATTGTGGGTGATAGTCAACTCATTCTGCGCCAGGTGCTGGTCAAGTGCCGCACTATCAATCCTAAGCTCAAACCCTACCAGGAACTTGCTTCAGCTTATGCCAAACTCTTCACCAAATTAATCTTCGTCCATGTTCCTCGTAGCCAGAATATCTTGGCTGACGCCCTTGCCTCTTTAGCTTCGGCTTTAGTCTTCCCTCCTGAGCGCGATTTTCATGTTCCCCTGATTCATCAGCACGACACTCCAGCTATTAAGGATCGTGCATTCCTCGATATTAGGGATAAGGTGCTTGAGAAGGACAAGCAGAAGGAATCTCTTAAAGGCAAAGAGGTCATGCTTTTGGATTGGCAAGAAGAATTGGCTGACGAAGAGAAGCCTTGGTATTATGAGATTGCCAGATATTACAATGATCAGTCCTATCCCGAGGAAGCCACTGCGGAAGAGAAGAAAGTAATTAGAAGAGTGGCTCAGCGGTATGTTTTGGTTGGAGGAGTACTCTACAGGAGAGGGCTCACCGGTGTTTTGTTAAGATGCCTTGATGATGATGAATCTTGGAAAGTTGTGGAAGAGGCGCATTCAGGAGTGTGTGGTGGTCATGTGAATAGCCAGATGCTAGCTAAGAAGATTCTTAGGCTAGGTTTCTATTGGCCCACTCTAGAAGAGGATTGTTCCATCTATGTTCGAAGGTGTGTTAAGTGCCAACTGCACGCCGATAAGATTCATTCTCCTGCCTCTTCACTCCATCCTATGTCCTCCCCATGGCCTTTCTCCATGTGGACTTTTGATATCATTCGACCTCTTGGTGATTCGAACCTCCTGACCAAGCAAAAGTCGTTCATCCTCACGGCAACGGAGTACTTCACCAAGTGGGCAGAAGCGGAAGCTTACGTGGAGATTAAAGCATCAACCGTCTGCAAGTTTATAATGAAGAACATCATCGCAAGGTTCGGCATCCCGAGCACCATCGTCACCGACAATGGACCTCAATTTATCTCTCAAGAAATCAAGGAGCTCTGCAACAGGTACAACATTGCATTGCATCATTCTTCCCCCTATTATCCACAGGGCAATGGCCAAGCAGAGGCCACTAATAAAACTTTGATCAAGATTGTTAAAAAGACGTGTGAGGCTAATAAATTTTCGGACTGGCCAGACAAGCTAGTTGAAGCTCTCTGGGCCTATCGCACTTCCATTCGTACCCCCACTGGGCAAACCCCTTTCGCCCTTACTTATGGAATGAGGCGGTAGTCCCTTACGAGATTCTCATTCCCTCTCTGCGAGTATAATTTGACAAGGAACTCTCTATTGATGAGCGTCGTGATTCACTCCTTGCTCAATTGGAACTCCTAGATGAGAAGCGTCTGGTCACCGCTGAGCATGCGCACGTTTATCAAAATAGGCTCTCGCGTTTTTATCAAAAGAAAGTAATTGAGAGAAAATTCAAAATCGGTGAGATGGTAATTAAAAGAATTTTTGTAAAGCCCGGTGGGCCTCGCTCAAAACTTCAACCCAATTGGGAAGGACCGTTTGTTATAAAAGACGTTTTTCCTGGCAATGCTTATAAACTGATTAATACTGAAGGAGAAGAGTTGACTCACCCTTGGAATGGTTTGTATCTTAAGAAATACTACCCTTGATTCAAAAATCCAAATATATATATATATATATATATAGAGTAATTTTCAAAATCCAAAAAAATGAAAATTGATTCAAAAAATCCAAAAATATTTCCAAAGACCAAAAACCAAAAAAAAAAAATAGAAATTCCAACAAAATTCAAACAAAAATAAAGAAATTCTTCAAAATCAAAAGAGATCAAAATTGGTGCCATGGCACACGAAGGATCAAGGCCCGAAAGGTCAAAATTCAGAATTCATTCATCAGTCTTGCTAACTTAAAAGGGGGTTGACACCCACACACACTACACGCTTTATTCTTGAACTCAAGCAGTGCAAAATCCGATGGGAAGTCAAAAACCTGACTAAAAGTGAAAGACAATACCCGTTCTTTTCTTCTTCGGCCCATAAGGGAGGAAGGGAGACCTCAGGGTAGACATGCCAAGTCTATCCGCCGCCCTAGTAGGTGGAAGACAAGGCCCAAAAGGGAACAAAATGCCACAAAATCCCAAGTACAATTAGGTTATTCATCAATGCAAATCAAATCCAAAGTGACAGTCAAGTTGTGAAAAGAAAAGCATGACAAGAGGGCAAAGTCCCCGCAAGGAAAACCTTGGGCGTATGCGTGTAATATAAAAGAGGCAAAAAGGCAACAAATTTCCCTACGCTAAAGACCGAACCCCAATAGGCATAGGGTAGGGGAGGTAACTTTACCTTGAGCATCTCAGAATCCCTTATGGACTTCCCTTATATTTTCTTCCATCCTTTCTATGTGGTAAGTCACGAACTGGCAGGATGGTCAAGACCGACCTGGGAATTTGCACTGTACGAAATCTCGAATACAAGTCAACTATGATCATGTCGACCCCCTTTTAATTACTCAAGAAAGGTTAATGAATTTTAGATGGTGACCGTGTAGGACCCGTGGTCTTGATAGCCTTGTCAACCTTTTTTTTTTTGCAGAATAATTCAATTCCAAGGGCGGTAAATCTCCCAAGCTATAGACACGCCAAAATTGACGCTATGCTGATCAAATCTCATGTCACTATGTTGACGCCCCAAAGTGAACTTCAATATTTCTATAATATAAAGTTTTTCTATTTTTGTGATTTATTCTTGCATTTTTTTGTGATTCACGACTTGATGAAGGGCGTGTTTTAAATAGTGACCTAATCTGGGGCGTGTTTCTAAGAAAGGACGACCAAATATGAGGGCGTCAATTCCTGGTATTATCCGGTTTCAAAATAAATTCTAATTATTGATTAACGTCCTTCCTCAGGGCGTGTTTTCAAGTAACGCCTTCATCTCAGGCGGTTTCTCATAATTTTCAAATAAATTAAGTTTTATTGCCAAAATTAAATCCAAGAAGTGACGCCCTTGATCATGGTCGTGTTTTGAGTAACGTCTTGATGTAGGTCATCAATTTATAATTTGACGCCCTGTTGAAGGTCGTGTTGTATCCTTCGGTGTCGTGTTTGAGTATGTCTTTCCTGAATAGTTCCCTGCCTCCAATGGTCTCCTTGCTCGAATTGGAACTTGAGTCCTACCTTCATTGATCATTGCCCGTCCTTATCTTCCTAAATTTGAGTTTATCTTTGGTTGAAACCCTATATAAAGGAGCTCTGGTCGATCTTGACAGAGGTTACCGAAGTCAGAGTTTTTATACATAGATGCTGAATTTACGGAGGCTATCCATCTTCTTCCTGTGCAATCTTTAGAGCTCCCTGCTTCCTTTTCTTCCTGCCAACAGCATCAACTTCGGTTCCCCTTTACTGTCGTCAGGGACAGCAGGGGTTTTTACTTATCTAATTGTGTTGTTTTTTTCATCGGTCATCATACGGTTTTCTTCCGTGCATTAGCATTACATCCTTTTCCTTTCCCTAAACTCTTAGGGGTTTTAAAACAAACAATAAAAAAGGTGCGCATGTTGTTCTCTATTCATCATCATATCATTTATTCGGGATTGATACTGCATTCACTTGGCTGATCCACTTCTATTTGTTTGTCTCTTTGTCTTTTGCAAGGGTAATCAATAAGGAAAACCCCCTTCATCGGCTGACCGATTGAAGGAGGAGGAGGAATTCACAATCCATCCCGCATTCTATTTTCCACCAGGTATTCGCGATCTTCTTTGTTTCTTCTTGAGGTAACCCCTCTGGCGATCACCCTCCTTAGTAGCACCACGTGCTTCTTTTCTTTATTATTATATCATCTCTCCCCCTTATGTTTTCTCGTATTTAAACTCTTCATGTGTGGATTTATCACAATCTACAAAAAGGTGTGATGGTGGAGAATGGCTTGTTATTCTTCTGAAATCTCTTTTCTTTGGAGAACTCCCCTCTATTGTAAGACCGCTTCTTGTTAAATGATGATTTGAAATTCCCCGGGCTTGTGACGGGTTCCTTTTTGTCCCTGCCCCGAATCCTTTCAGAAAATTTAGTGGCATCTTCTAGCAACTGGGCACGCCGAACTACTTTCGAATAGACTTGGATGTCCATCGGCGCAAGTTGGGTAATATATTGGGGCCAAAGCCCGTTGAGGAACCTTCTTGCCTTCATTTTTTTGGTACACACCAAGTGGGGTGCATACTTGGATAGTCTTGAGAATTGGGCCTCATACTAGGCCACTTTCAAGGATCATTGTTTTAATACGGTAAATTCCGCGACCTTCTTTTCTTGAATGCGGTCAGAGAAATATTTATTGTTGAAATGTTCAACAAACTCTGCCCATGTGACATGGTTGTCGGGCAATGTTGCTTCTACAGACTCCCAACAGCATAGAGCGTCCCACTCCAGTTGGAATGTAGCCAGTAGAATCTTTTCCTCGTTCATGCATTGCATTACACGAAAGATTCTTTCGATTTCCTTTAACCAATTTTCAGCATCCTCAGGGTCAGACGAGCCCGTGAACCTTGGTGGGTTCATGTTGCGGAAATCCTATGAAGGTCACCAGCTCCACGGTGAGCTCCTCCTTGTGCCACTTGTTGTAGTGCCTGCGTAAGAACTTGCACGGTGCGCTGCATATCGTGCCATTCTGCTCTTTCAGCGACCATGATCCTACAAAAGAGTTAAGTATAATAAATATCGGGTTCTAATTATAGAGTACGGTGTCATTATAGAACTTAACCCATGGCCCTACCCATCTCACCGGGTACAAAGTGTAGACCTATCCTTGGACTTGGGTTTTTCCTAGATTTCAATCATGACTTCTAATTTTCCTAACCTCTTATTTCCTAGGAAATAGAAATCCTAGGCTCTGATACCACAAAGACTGTCATGTCCCGAGCGCGGAAGATACCCGATGGCGCGACACCTCTATATCAATCATGTCATTAGAGCGGTAGATTTTCTTTTGACGTAACGATAGAGTGCGCATAAGACTATATAACTTATCACTAACTTGAATTACCTATGGTTCAAGATGACAATTATACAATTAATCAAAATGGTAAAGTCCCGGAGTTATTCGTAAGGCTACAATTTTGGCAAGTTCTAACTAACTAGATCATAACTGACCCAATTAAATTATACAAGCCTTTAAAAATAACTGGAAAATACAAAGTAGGACCAAAGAATACGAAAGACACGACAAACTAACTATACACCAATCAGGGATTTTAGCACTCGTCACTCAGTCCCATTCCCATTCATGTGATTGTCGCTATCCGAGTTACCTGAAAAATGTTAGAATGAACTAGATAAGCGAATTGCTCAGTAGGATTATATTTCAAGTTCTAACAATCTTTAAGTCAATTACATGTTCAATGCAGGCATAATGATGCATGTTGGAATGAGCAAGATATCAAGAGTCGTATAAAGGAATATCGCATGAATTCAAGGTATCAACAAGATGTATCATTAAGATACTAGCAAGTAATTTCACAAGTTTTTCCACGAACATTCAAGCAAGTAATATCAAGCACATGTAATAACAAGTAGTGTAATGGAATTAACTATTTCATTCATTTCATTCAAGTAAGTAATTGCCCTTTTTTGGGCCAAGCAAGTCAAGTCAAGCATGTCACGAGAGAGTGAGTGGGATGTCTAAAATCTAGCAAGCAAGTACTTCGGTGCAATGCTTAAACACCATCGTCAATAAACAACCAATGGCACAAGTACCTTCGGGTGCTCCTCCCAGGATTAGACCGGGCCCTATATGCACAGCATTTCATGTCATTCTTTTGACATCCACTCTCATTTTTTATAGCCAATATAGAATTTCAAGAAAATATACATTGTAGGAACATAAGGTAGATTTTCAGGAATGGAGTTCAAGGACAAATCTCATGTAAATGATGAATTAGGACTAAGCTACTTAAAATGCGTGACACATAGGCAAGTCTGGTGGAACTTGGCTCCCTTATCTGAGGGGTTTAAATCTTTGAAGTCCAAATCTATAGACAAGACAGTAGTTTCAAAAATCAGGGCCTTAGGAAGATGGCATGGCCTTCAGGGGTTTAAGGGTTATGGACAAGCCAGAGTTCATACGGTGAGGGCTGGACAAACGTCTAGAAAATGTTACACTGCAGGGAAATGGCGCCCTGCAGGGTGTCTCCCTTTCTAGGAATGGGAAATTTTTGGGTTTTCTAACTTGAGTTTACATGGTTTCAGTAATGAAAATTTCCAAGTTTTCAGTAGTGAGTTTACTGGGTTTTAGTACATGGTTCAGGGGTTTCTTGGTCACACGAATGGCTCAGAGAAATGGCGCCCTGGTCCAAGGCGCCCTATTGAAATGGCGCCCTGGTCAGGGGCGATGTATCGTTGGTGCTGGGTTCAGGGTTCCAGAAGCTGGGTTTTCCATAAATAATTTTCACAACTAGGTTTTTAGAAGCCTTTAGTAATGGCTTTCAGGGTTTTTGGAAACGGTTTCACCAGGTTGTAGAACTTGGGTTTACAAAGTTTCTTTAAGGGTCTTTTCTAGGCTTTTCAGAAATGGAATTACAAGGTTTCTCAGTAACGGAAATTTCCAGGTTTTTAGAAGTATGTTTACATACATGGTTCAGGGTATTGGTCCTGGAATTAGGGTTTGCAGAGCTTCTGGTCACAGAAGAAATGGCGCCCCTTAGGGTGCCTCCATTTTAGAATAGGGCGCCCTCTCAGAGGGTCTCTGTTGAGAAAGGCTAGGTAATAAATAACAAGTTTAACATGATGTGTATTTAACAGGATAACAGGATAACATGTTATGTAATTTAACAGGTTTAACAGGCTATGTGATTAATAGGCTATAGAATTAACAACGCTTAACGGCGGCTATGTAATTAACAGGTTTGACAGGATATGTAATTACCGGGCTATGAAATCAATAAGTTTAACAGGCTACACGATTTAACAGGCTTAACAAGGTATGTAATTAATAGGTTAACAGGTAACAGGTTTAACATGCTATGTACTAATCGGGTGGGGTGTTGTCAACACAGGGGAAATGGCGCCCTGGTCAAGGGCGCCCTTTCCCTGGGTTGTTCCACGAGACACAAAACACTATTCATGAGGCTAATTTCACAAAATCCGAAAATGAGGACATGGTTAGATAGAGAAAAATCTTGGGATTTCAAAGTCATGCTCATGCTGGAGTTTCATGATTTGGTGTCATAGATATAAATTTCTGAACATGGTGACTATTAATTATTTACGTCACTATTCATGATTTGTAAAGTGTTCACAGAATCAAGAAGTAGAGGCATAGATAGATAGGGAAAAATATCAGGATTGCAAGGTCATGCTCATGCAAAATTTTCTTGGGTTTAATTTCATAGATATTAATTTTCTTAAACACGGAGAATTTTTTTTACAGGAATTAGAATGGCTGAACACATGCATGACATACAGGTAATACGTAAGCTAATCCTACTCATGCATGTTACCCTATACTAACTATTAGTTAGGCCAGATCTTGAGAACACCTACCTCTTTTGATGTGAATACCGAGATACGTAGGGGAAAGAATAAGAAAACCAGCCTTCACTTTCCCTTCTGCAACGCTTCAGTAGCAGAGATTCTCTTCTGCTGAGTAGCAAAATGACGGCATTCTCTATCTCACATTAAATGAGAAATAGTTATAGGAAAAGAAAGAAAACATAAGGGTCCATTGTCAGGGAACAATAGGCAATTAGTGCTTCAATCAGTTGTCAGGCAAAAGGGTACGTTGCCAGTGAAAATATCATGTCATTGTGTCAACCCCCTTCTAGAAGAATAGCGGATACAGCCCTGAGGGAAATGGCACCCTCCCATGCAGTCTCTGTTCAAGTGAATAGCGCCCATGCATGTGGGCGCTATATCTTGGGGCCATTTTTTTATAATTTTTTTTGAAAAGTCAGTGTGAATGGCCCCCTGGTCAGGGGCACCCTTCAGTGAATAGCGCCCTGGTCAGGGGCGTTATTTACCTCTCTGTGCTGGTTGAGTGTTTAAGTCAAATGTATATATATATATATATACATATACATATATATAATTGGTTAGTTGGTGGGGTCTTAAGAGAGATATGTGTATCTATATGCATACTGTGGGTGTTGGCCCTTCTTGTAGAGTTATTTAAGATTTTTATTTAATTGGGAAAATGTCTATTTCTTTATCATTTTTATCCGGGGTGCTACATCAGTATTCTACCAGAAAGCCTAAACAAGTGCTAAAAGGGGGAAGGGAATGCCCCCACGCACCTCCAAAAGTATCCTCCATCTCAGCCGCCTCGGTGGAGGAGGCCTCGGAAGAGGAGGAGCTCGAACTCTCCTCCATCTCCATGATAAAGCTACCGCTACCTGAGGAGCCTGATGAAGTCTCCGATGAATTTTCGGAGGTGGTGGAACTAGAAGCCCCTGTGGATCAACAAAACAACAGGGTCAGCATATAGCCTGACCTCTCATAAAGAAAGCCATCTAGTCGAGGGTCTCGAACAAGAGGCTCACCAGCCGGGGCACTCCCCTCAGAGATCCCCTCTATGTTGATGACCTCCTCATCTTCCCTAGCCGGAGTTGCCACTGTAGGCTCCCCGACTACAGCTCCAGCCGTGTCGCGAGTAAGTTCTCCCTCCTCTAGAGGGGATGAAGTACCTGTGACTAACACCAGAAGAAGCTTAGCACCAGCGGGTGATGCAAAAGCCCACTATGAATGGCTAAGTTCCCAGTCACATACATGACGGTCCCATGGTAGAAGACCCAATTAGCCCCACCGTGCAGGCCGAGACAACGGTTGGCAAAGGAGGGAGGGGCGGCCCAGCCAACGGCTATGGTAGCGATCCAAACACGGCTCCAGCAAGAAGGGCGGCCGGGCTACCCACCACTCTCGGCTTACCCTCGAAAGAGGGAAACTCCATCGATGGTCCAGCACTAACCAGCTCCCGGACCATCTCCAGGGCTACAGCCTGCTCATCAACTGGCTCATGCCCACCAGTAGAAGGGGGCACCTCGCCTCCAGTCCCAGGAGGGGCAAGAGCCCCCGACGTCTCCCTTGCCTCTGCAACAAGCAAACAACCACGAAACATGGCAATGTCAGTCTCTAGAAGAAAGCATAGCCATGGGCGAAGCGTTGCCGATCCCAGAGGACCCTACCTGGCCGAATCTCCTCGGGGGCCTTCCATGACTCGAAGTTAGGGAACGTCTCGACGTGGGGGCTAGTCTCATCTATCGCATGGAGAACCTCATCAACATCAATCTCGCATTTGATGTCATCATCCAACAAAGGGTTGGCCTCCGAGGGTGGCAAGAAAGCCACCTCCGCCCTACTCTCCAGCGGAGCTGTGAGAAAACCAGTCATGCAACATAAGGTTAGTCAACCATAATGACTAAACCGACAAAAGAAAAAGGGTGGGCAAGGCACTTACTTAAAGCCGGCTCCGCCTCTATATGCTCATCTACCCTGAGTCCTCGATAGGACTCCCCGGCCGCCGCTGCACCAGTATCCACCCGAGGGCACTTTCGCCTAGGCTGAAGACCCCCGTCCCCACTCTAAGAGGATGCCTCCGCGGAGGGATGATCTTTCCCTACCAGGGAGCCTGCCGAAGAAACACACTAGTAGACAATATCTCAGTCATATGAACAAGAAAGTAAGGCCGAGACAATACAATAGAGAAATTGTCTTACCTGAAGCCACGAAGGGAGTCAACGGTAGAGGAACCAGTTGCTCCAGCTTCAACCCCGACACTCGGGCAGCCTTCGCAACTGCCTCCCTGATGTCTCTTAGCGTGTAAGCACGATCGATATGAGAGACAAACTGTACCGGTCCAGCCGACCCAATCGCGTGAGCGATGTGGCGCCTTCAATCACTGACGGTAGTGTCAGCAAAGCTCCCCTCTGGGAGCACTCCATCCAGGGAGGTACTCTTCCCAAAGCCGCAGTCGGCTCGGAACTGAGTCAACCAACTCCTCGACATCCTCGACCGTGACGTCCCAGCACCAGCAGCGGCAGGCCCCTCCTGCACCTGCCATAGGGGCATGATAACCCCACTATAACCCCGCACTGATAACAAAGGGGCCCGACCATCTCGGGGCTGCTGCTGCGCAAGTCGCACCGCATCCCGATGAATCTGGGAGAAGTGGGTCCTCAGGTACTCGCTGTCCAGCGGAATGGGAGGCTGGTCCTACCGTAGAAGTTGACTCTCCTCAGCCTTCCGAATCATCGGAGCCTTCTTGCGATACAGATGGCTATGCTCGAACCACCATCTAGCATAATGAATGTCAAATCTCCTGTGACGATCCAACGCTGGAGTCGATAACTGCTCTGGCTCCGCCTGGCAGTAGAAGTCCCACCAAGCTGCTGCTACCAGATGGCTATCTCGGCTCCTATACAATCGACTCGCCAAAGGGAACTCTTGGTTTGGTGGGATCGCCTGGTCATACCTGAAGTTCCGGGCAAGCCGTTGCGGGTAGTAGGGATCCAAAACACTTGTGGTAGACCGGTGTAGCACCAGTACTGCCGGTCGGGTGCTGATCACCCACTCTGTGTTCATTGCGGCATCTGGCTCCTGCTAATGTGGTAGGGCGCAGGCTGCCCCGTCACTCTAGGCCACCAGAACTAGGCAGAAGCCTCTCGCCACACAGTCAAATGGGAGCCCGTCCTCCCCACTGATCATCAAGTAAGATACGGTCCTCCTGGCCCCCTCCAGCTGCACAATGGCATCTCCGTCTGGCTGACCAGTGAAGCTAAACAACAAAGGGGCCATCGGGTTTGCCACCGTTGTCCTCTTCACCAGCCCTGGGAACAGTAAATTGGCCCACACACTAAGGTAGTGGGTCGGTAGAAGTAGACTCTGCTCACATGGTGCTGTGTGTAGTGACAGTGCCCCCTGCCCATGGTAGATGTTGGCCAGCACTACAAGAGCCAATGCCAGTCTCCGACCCTTTGGTAGCAAACACGCGGGCCATAACAGCTCGGCCCACAGAAGGCTATCCTCCCCGTGGGGGACCACGAACATCGCCAGCCAGTATGCCAGATACGCAGCCAAGTGAGTCACGTCTGGCAGCCTATGAGGGTTCCACCCCTCTCGTGGTGTATAGATATACCTAGAGTAGGTCCTAAACTGTAGCTCCACTTCTGTATACCCCTCCCACGGGGTCTGATCTCGCGCAAACTCCTTATAGAAACAAAACGTCCCGTTGTAGAAATGATGGACTCATGCCATTAGAGTCACTCGCGGAGTATGTGTCACCTTCTCTCTCCCTGCCAGAGCTAAGTGCCTCCAGGTCTTCAGCAAGTAGCCATAGCTGTGAGACATCCGATAGCGGCCCAGCCCGTCAGTATGGCTGTGATGAAGGTCGTCTAGCAGCACCTCCTCATAGCCCTTGCCGCTGATCGACAAGCCATAAATCTGGAATAGGGACCACAAGTCTGGTTAGGTCTCCCCCTCAGCCGTCGCCACAGTGTTCCACTAGAGGTTGAAGCGCTCCGCTAGTGCCTGAATCAGCCCTATGTCGTAAGGGAACCCATATAGTGCTGCTGTCATGGCATATCTGATCCATGTCCGATCTAGAACCACTCTTTAGTGGTGCACAATCCCCATCAGCCACTCAGTCTGATGTGGGACAGAGGTACGGGGTCTCCTTCTTTTCTGTCCTGGTCGCGCTATACGTCCCTGGCGCCTTCTCAAGATCGCGCCATATCGTCCCAATGCGTTCACAGGCAGAAGTCCAGAATGACGGATCTTTGACTCGGCGACTCGTGGATGACTTTGGGGGGGTTCAAAGCACAAGGGGAAGCACACAGGACAGTGGGGAAACAAACTAAGGACCCAAAGCAGAGATTAAACTTAACATAATACTAAGATAACTTGGTGAAGGTAGATCCGGGGGTGGGAGATGAGGGAGAAAGGTGGCGTGGCAGAGCGAGCTAGGACCGCGAGGGAGCTTGATCGGGGCCTCTCGCCCAGACCCATTGCAGGAACGGTGCAACCGAGCTCCACCTTGGTCTTGGCAGCCTCTTTGGCAGTGGTGGAGGGCAGCGAACGTCGGTGGAAGAAGAACGGAGATCCGAATGGGGCCTCACAGCCGACCCCATCTTAGAGTCGATGCATCCGGAGCTTCGATCATCCTCCATTGAAGGGGAGAAGAGAGGGGATCAGGGAAAGAAGATTGGGCATCGCACCCGGAGAGGGGAGGAGGAAAGAGGATTCCAAAGATTGGGGAAGATAGCCATGGCTACACCTTAAACTTTCAGAGATGCATTGCTTATTTTTGATCAAACGAGATGGGGTACATACATAAGGGGAGGGGAAGATAAAACGACACTACTACATTGATTACAAGCATGGAAAACAACGAACATCGAAGACTTTGGAGTTCGTGGCGTTGGGAAGTTTGACCGTCAGCAGCTCCGTCTCTGTCTGAGATCGCGCTAGTCAAATAGAGCGCCTTCTTCAAGTCGCGCTACCCATGGGTAGCGCGCTCATCTTTGGTCTGGCAGCCTTTTCGATTCCCATCAAACCCCTCCACTTGGGAAGGTTCATCCTCGAACCTCATAGCTCAGGATCCCGGTCTGATGGAAAAGCCCAGTTCTCTAAGCTCTGATACCATTTGATGCTGGACAGAGGTACGGGGTCTCCTTCTTTTCTATCCTGGTCACGCTATACGTCCCTGGCGCCTTCTCAAGATCGTGCCATATCGTCCCAACGCGTTCACAGGCAGAAGTCTAGAATGACAGATCTTTGACTCGGTGACTCGTGGATGACTTTGGGGGGGTTCAAAGCACAAGGGAAACCATACAGGACGGTGGGGAAACAAACTAAGGACCCAAAGAAGAGATTAAACTTAACATAATACTAAGATAACTTGGTGAAGGTGGATGCGGGGGTGGGTGACGAGGGAGAAAGGTGGCGTGGCAGAGCGGGCTAGGACCGTGAGGGAGCTTGATCAGGGCCTCTCGCCCGGACCCATCGCAGGAACGGTGCAACCGAGCTCCACCTTGGTCTTGGTAGCCTCTTTGGCGGTGGTGGAGGGCGGTGAACGTCAGTGGAAAAAGAACGGAGATCCGAATGGGGCCTCACAGCCGACCCTATCTTAGAGCCGATGCATCCGGAGCTTCGATCATCCTCCATTGAAGGGGAGAAGAGAGGGGATCAGGGAAAGAAGATTGGGCATCGCACCCGGAGAGGGGAGGAGGAAGGAGGATTCCAAAGATTGGGGAAGATAGCCATGGCTACACCCTTAAACTTTCAGAGATTCATTGCTTGTTTTTGATCAAACGGGATGGGGTACATATATAGGCGGAGGGGAAGATAAAATGACGCTACTACATTGATTACAAGCATGGAAAACAACGAACATCGAAGACTTTGGAGTTCCTGGCGCCGTGAAGTTGGACCGTTAGCAGCTGCATCTCTGTCTGAGATCGTACTAGTCAAATAGGGCGCCTTCTTCAGGTCGCGCTACCCATGGGTAGTGCATTCATCTTTGGTGTGGTAGCCTTTTCGATTCCCATCACAGTCGCTCCTTGATGGTATCTATGTGAAGAAATTACTGCCCAGCAGCCATACCAGCTCACGACCGTCTGTCGAAGGATCCCGTCCAGCAGACTATGATCATCATATCCTTCACCAGAAAACTATATCCCTGATGGCTCCAACAACAGCCCCATGGCCCCCTCGGTCTCTACTCGGTGGTGGCCGTGCAGGTCCCAGCAAGCGGGACTTAGTGCGCCGACACAGACCCCGAACTGGTCCGCCCTACTGAAGAAGCCCAGGCAACCCGCACTAGGAAACTGTCGCTGCTTCCAAAAATCTATAGAAAAGCTCTGGAAGCTGTAGTAGGCGACTCCCTGCAGGTTGTCCCTACCCAGTAAAATAGTCCACTCCAGTCGATGGCGCTCTCCAGCAATAGCAGGATCTCCATCTTCCACACCAGTTGGGACGAAGATCCTCATGAATTCAAACAAGTGCCGATCCAAGGGAAACTCCCTCGGGTAGCCTCCCGAACGTTCGTAGGTGTAAATCCTGCCAGTCTCAGAAAGCTTGCCCAGCTCCACAGCTCCTGGTCCACTCGCCCCCTCGCCGACGGGGCCCTCGGCCACCAGCGAATGCCCCAGGTCAAGCTGGTCAATGTTGGCCATGGTGATCATGGGTGGGCCCAAAGGAGGCAAAGTCCGCCTAGTCCTCCTCACCCAGTGGTCCTCCTCACGGGCCGCACGCCTCTGAGCCCGGTCATCTCTACCGAATCTCGCCATAGCTGTAAAATAATTGCACAAAAATGGTAAGCATACAAGGATCAATGTATACAAGAATGCTAGCAAGAGTGTATATGAAGTGTCAAAACACATCTACAACGACACAAAATGTGGAGCTCATGGGCCATCCGCACTCGTCTCACCTTTGACGCACGCCCCGTGGGGGGCATTTGTTGTACCCATGCATTTTCCTAGTGAAATATCAAGAAATAAAGGCTTGAGAATTTCCCCGAACACCTTTAGGTTCTATGACACCCCGGGCCCAACCATGGGTGCCAACTAGCTCGCCGTGACTAACGGCACATTCAACAATTGATTGGGGCCACCCTCGATCACCTAGTTTGTGGGTTACTCGCTTTCAACGAAGCCACTCGGGCCAACCCGGGGGCACCCCGACCATAAGCCACGACACGTGGCACGCAGCAACGAGGCTTAGATTTACCCCCAAAGTGCCTCCCTCCAGCCCTCTAAAGTCAAGGGAAGACTTATCTCAGTCAACCATAGACTTTGGGGACCCGCAGCACGCTCATGCGGCTCATGCACATGTGTCGGGAATTTCCCCGAACACCTTACGAGCGCACATATTCCAGCCATCCTGCAGAAATCCGGAGGCCAACCTATGGCTCCAACACCCTAGCCTTGTTCCACGGCGACTCTACAGCAAGTCGAGACCACCCCCGACCCGTAAACAAGTTGCGATGAGCCGTTCACTTTCAGCTCCCGGGGTAACCCGAGGCTGCCCTATAAACCCACCTCACAACGCGGTATACGTCACAAGGCTGCGCCCACGTGCTGATGCCCTCTCTCAGCTCCTGCAAGCTCTCACCCTCAGCCCGAGTGATGTGACACAACCTTGGACTTTAGCAAGCAAGCACAATTCATAATCAAAACGGACCGATATTGGCGACCACTCACCCGATGCTCACCCAAGTCCCGGGTTAACTTGGCGATGCCAAGTGGAGGATGTGAGGGCTGGGCCCTTACTGGTAGAGGGCAAGCAAGGCCAAGGTCGTTCCCCAAGAGTAAGGCAGCCTATCTCAATGGAGCCGACGTCGTGCCGAGGGCACGGGTTGCACACTCTCTCCCACGATGGTCACTCGAAGCAATGGAGCTTGAGGATCGAGCGCTCACTCTCACGGACCAGCGGAGTTTATAAGCTAATATTGAAAGAACAAGTACTAAAGAGAGCTAAGGCTGGAGCACTTACTCGACCGGTTTGAAGAAACTGGTCCCGCTCGGAGACGTGGGCGAGCGGGGAAGCATAGGTTCCCCACACGCCGCGCCAGAGTAGCTTGACATGTTTATGATCTTACAGCACTACACCCCATGCAAGGGGGGGATCTTGGGGAAGGGAAGCCAAAGATTACAGCTAAACACTACCTCCGACAGGGAGGGGCGGTAAGCCGGCCAAGCGGGGAGGGGAAAAACTAAATTGAAGTCGAACGGTTGGATGATGTCGGTTCTGCCCGCCCTCTGTGACTGAGGACAGATAGTTGAAGTTGTTGACGCTGAAGCCACTCCCGAATTTTTTTGGCGATGAGACCAGCTGGAGAGTCTTTGTAGGTGACCCAGGAAGTCGTCCAAATATTTTTGGAATTTTGGGAAGTCGGTGCTGGTCGGGGCAGAGGCACAAACAGGGACAAAGATCTCTGGTTCTGACTGCAACAGGACCTCAACCGCAGGAATATGAAATCACTACGGGCACTCCAGAGCTCTGATTCAGGCGTGGCCAAAGTCGTCGGCTTCGTTGTCAAGTCCTCTTCCATCGGAGACCCATGGGGGCACCAGATGATGTCTGAGTAGACAGGGACAGTCCAAACAGCGCTTGGGTGTCTGTTCCATCCCAGAGTGGACAGAACAGCGCACTCGGGGAAGAAAATTGAGAAATCTTGGCCCCGGATGCCGAACGGGATGCCGCTTCTTGGAGATGGAAGGCGACTCATTTTAGAAGCTCTCAGCCAAGTGGCGCCTCAAGAAGCAGAGGGATGTGGCTGTGGGAACTTCTGGAAGTGGCCTCAGGTTGCTGATCGGATCTATCTTGCGCAGTCGGAGAAGAACGACTCCCCCGGGCGACCACGAGCTCAGAAAGGGATGGGACCATCGCCGTTCCGAAGAGGACGGAGAGACGCTTACAACGGTACATTTTGGGCCTCCAGGGACGCTGGGATGAAGTCGGGGCCGGCTCTGCAAGTTGCTGGTACTCTGCTGCATGCGACCTGAGAATTGCAGGTGGTGAAATGTGGTGGGGGAATGGGGTAGAAGGTATGGGAAATGGGGTGGATGGGTGTGGGGGCAACCCCTGGCTGTGAGGGGGTCTGGGAGGGGGTGTTCCAAGGTGTGGGAGGGGGAGAATGGGGTCTGGAAGGTGGTGTTTGCAGTGGGTGAGAGAGGAGCTACGAATTTGGTTGGAAGGGAGAGAGGGAAAGGGTATTTGAAAATGGGTTTAAGGGTGGGATTAATTTCTGGTCTTGAGTATGGGAAGGGGTGTGTGGGGAAGGTAAAGGGGGGGGGGCTTGGGGAGTGGGAATTCTCCCTTGGGAGATGAGAGGGTGCTTGGGGAAGGGGAGTGGGTGGTTGGTGGTTGGAGGGTGGAGTGGTGGAATCTCCCTTGGGACTGGGGTGGAGTTAAGGTGGGGTGGTGGGGAGTTGGGGATGAGTTATTATAGGGGGGGGGGAAGAGAGAGAAAGGTGGTTGGGAGGGGAGGAGAGAGAAAGGGGCGTAGGTTTTAGTGAGAGAAAGTGGAGGAGAGAGAAAATGACTTCCTAGAGAGAGAGGGGGGATAGGGGCTTCTCACCCACTCAATTGGCTTCTCACCAAAAGAAGAAGATTTAAGTCGGACACTAGAAAATTCAAATATTCATTCATTCATTCATTAACTTCAAATGGGGGGGAATGGGGTCCTATATATAGGCAACCCACATTTTAAACAAAGTCCCTGACTCTTACTACAATGACAAATAACCAAGGGGTAGGGGACGCCCCTGGGCCTAGCCCATAGAATTGGGCCCAATAACCAAACTAATCAACCCTATGACACTTAACTTAGGTAGATGACTCATTAACCTAGGTACATGACTCAAATAAAAGGAAAATTACAATGATATGACTCAAATAAAAATGAAGAAATACAACATATGACTGAAGATAAATGACTAGACCATGTCGGATGCGTCCGGGGCTAGGAGACGATCCGTGAGTGTGGGCATGGAAGGCGATGTCCCCATCATACTCCCGGGGTGCGGAGAACTCGACTCTATCGAGTAAGAGTCCTTCCCTCCTCAGAGGGTGTAGAAGTGGTACTGCTCACAAGTCTTCTGAAGGAGACCGATCCATCCACCCGACGAGATAGCGCTCATACACCTTGCTCCTGGTGGCAATGACCTGTTCATCCAATATTCGCTCAATTCGCTCACGCTGGGCACTCCTGGCTAGTGGACTCTTCTCACGGGTGGGTGCTCTCTCAATGAGGGGAGTGGGCTCAATATCCTTATTAGGTACCACCGTGGGACCCTTATTTGGCACTAGGTCGGCCACGTTGAATGTGGGGCTCTCTCCGTACTCCTCGGGAAGATCTAACTCATAGGCATTAGTGCCAATGCACCTTAGAACCTGGAAGGGACCAGCCCCACGAGACCTCAATTTGGAGATGGCTCCCGGGGAGAGCCTCTCAGACCTCACCATCATAAAGTCACCCACGTGGAATTCTTGGTGACGCCGAGGGGAGTCAGCCTGCCTTTTATAAATCTCATTTTCCTTGCTAGTGTGCTTGCGAAGGTTTTCATGCAATTTTGTGAAGGCGGACATTCTAGGGGTGATGGGTGGACCTGTGCAACCAAAAGTAGACCAATCATACTTTGACGCTAATAAGATTTTGATGGAACGGGGAGGACCGGGGCATCCATAGGTGATCAGGTCATGTATGGGGGTGACAAATGTTGGGGGACCCGGGCATCCATGAATACTCTTATCATGCCTACGACCCATGATGAATGAAGGAGGACCATTACACCCGAATATGGACCACTCTTGTTTCCTACTTGACATGTGGGTGATGTGAATGAATGGACCCAACATAGTGTTCATGCCAAGTGGTGTGGTAAGCCTATACACATGCATGCTTATCTCAAAGGTGACTTCCATGGGCATAGATGTGGGACGACCTCTGAACTTCCATGTGAAAGGGTCGAAGGGATCTAGGAAGGTGGATATGGGGTGGGGCGTTTCCTCAATTTCTAGGTGGGTGTTACCTAAGGTCATGGCTCCTTTGGTGTTACATGGGTTATGGATGAGGTGAGCTTGGCCCAACATGGTGGGTGAGGGTAGGAAAGTGTCGGTGGGTAAGGTGGTTGTGTCACATGGGTTCCATGGTTCCCATTGGAAGGGATCATGAAAAGGTTTACCAAGGGGGAGGGGCCTTATGTACTAAAGATCCTCAAAAGGTGGTGGGTCATCCTCCTCTAATGAAAAAATTAGGCTGAAGTTCTTGGTGGGTGGGTCGGTCATGAGGGGAGGGTTTGGCTTTCTACCCGATATAAGAAGCTCCAAATTGAGGAGAAGGTTGGGCTCATCGGGTGTGGGGAGGAATAGAACGAGGTCACTAGTGTAGCAACCAATGGTGTATACCGAGTTGATTGACCCGACACATAGGTGTAGGAGGTCAAGACTCCGTTGTTGGTTGTCCATTATGGTCAACATGCTCGTAAGCTCCATTTGCCAAGCTAAGCCTTTAAGAAGATCCCCTAAGGTTTCCACTTGGTAAGATGATTGGATAGTGGTGTGATAGGAGAAGAAGGGCACTATGGGAATGTTTTGCTCTATGGGAGGGAAATCATGGGCCATGATCTCTCTTATTGGGCTCTCCTTTAGCCAACTAATAAGGGGTTCTCCTAAGATAAGCTCGACCCCAACTAGAGAGGGTGGTGTAAGGTGAAGGCCACCATGTGAGGTTTCTTCTTCCACTTGGATATGGGTGGTCTCCGTGGTGGGGATAGGGTCCAGAGTGTTCACCACTACGGGGTCGGGTATGGATTCCTCCTCCAAGGAGGTGAGAGGGTCTTTTGGAGGTGGGGTGGTGATGGTTGGTGTATGGTGCACCCGGGGTGGAGGGTAAAGGGAAACTTGGTTTGGGATAGGGAGGGGAAGTAGTGGAGGCTTAGGACATGGGAGTTTTGGGGGAGGGAGTGGGAGATGGGTTGGTTGGGGTGGCTTGGGTTGGTCGGTCTTGGGGGGAGTGTCCCTTATAGGGGAAGATGGAGGGGTAGTGGTGGGGACCAAGGGGGCTTGGATAGTGAGGGTTGTAGAAGGGGGTTTTGGTTGGGGTGTGGGGACCCTCATGGGGTTAGGTGGGGAGGTGAATGCTTGGATCATTTGGGTCTTAAGGGAGAGGATTTGGTGGCGAAGTGTAGTGATGATGGTTGAGAGGGAATTTGTTGAGAGTGATGGGGGTGGAGGCCTAAGGGTGGTCTCAAGTTGGCCGGGTGGGGGTGGAGGAGTGGTAGTGCTCCTCGGGCTAGGGGTGTTTGAGTAGGAGGGGTGAGAATATTTGGTGATGTAGATCTTCCTAAGTTTTACCTTCATCTCTTCCCATGAGTGAATAGGTTCTTGTCTTTCGACCCTCCTTAAGCCCTCTATGTGCTCCCACTTACTCTTGGCTTGACCCCGAAGTTGTCCCTTGGCCTTGCGGACTCTCACGGGTCCATATACCCAAGTCTTTTCAAAGTACCTTTCTATGGTAGCCTCCCACCTAAGGTAATCACTAGAACGAGATCCATCAAAGGTAATATCTTTATCTAGAACGAAGTCCATGGGTGGCGAGTAGGCTAAGTAGGAAATGGCCATGATGAACGGGGGGATAAATGCAATGGCCCTAAGACAAGACTTAGTAGAGACAAGTCTAGAACTTGCTCTGATACCAATTGATGTGACACAACCTTGGACTTAAGCAAGCAAGCACAATTCACAATCAAAACGGACCGATATTGGCGACCACTCACCCGACACTCACCCAAGTCCCAGGGTAACTTGGCGATGCCAAGTGGAGGATGTGAGGGCTGGGCCCTTGCTGGTAGAGGGCCAGCAAGACCAAGGTTATTCCCCAAGAGTAAGGCAGCCTAATTCAATGGAGCCGACGTCGTGTCGAGGGCACGGGTTGCACACTCTCTCCCACGATGGTCACTCGAAGCAATGGAGCTTGAGGATCGAGCACTCATTCTCACGGACCAGCGGAGTTTATAAGCTAATATTGAAAGAACAAGTACTAAAGAGAGCTAAGGCTGGAGCACTTACTCGACCGGTTTGAAGAAACTGGTCCCGCTCGGAGACGTGGGCAAGCGGGTAAGCATGGGTTCCCCACACGCCGCGCCGGAGTAGCTTGACCTGTTTATGATCTTACAACACTACACCCTATGCAAGAGAGGGATCTTGGGGAAAGGAAGCCAAAGATTATAGCTAAACACTACCTCCCACAGGGAGGGGCGGTAAGCCGGCCAAGCGGGGAGGGGAAAAACTGAAATTGAAGTCGAACGGTTGGATGATGCCAGTTCTGCCCGCCCTCTGTGACTGAGGATAGATAGTTGAAGTTGTTGACGCTACAGCCACTCCCGAATTTTTTTGGTGATGAGACCAGCTGGAGAGTCTTCGTAGGTGACCCAGGAAGTCGTCCAAATATTTTTGGAATTTTGGGAAGTCGATGCTGGTCGGGGCAGAGGCACGAACAGGGACGCAGATCTCTGGTTCTGACTGCAACATGACCTCAACCGCAGGAAGATGAAATCACTACGGAAGCTCCAGAGCTCTGATTCAGGCGTGGCCAGAGTCGTCGGCTTCGTTGTCGAGTCCTCTTCGAGCGGAGACCCATGGGGGCACCAGATGATGTCAGAGTAGACAGGGACAGTCCAAATAGTGCTTGGGTGTCTGTTCAGTACCAGAGTGGACAGAATAGCGCACTCGGGGGAGAAAATTAAGAAATCTTAGCCTCGGATGCCGAACAGGATGCCGCTTCTTGGAGATGGAAGGCGACTCATTGTAGAAGCTCTCAGCCAAGTGGCACCGCAAGAAGCAGAGGGATGTGGCTGTGGGAACTTTTGGAAGTGGCCTCAGGTTGCTGGTCGGATCTGTCTTGCGCATTCAGAGAAGAACGGCTCCCCCAGGTGACCACGAGCTTAGAAAGGGATGGGACCACCGCCGTTGTGAAGAGGACGGAGAGACACTTCCAATGGTACCTCTTGGGCCTCCAGGGACCCTGGGATGAAGTCGGGGCCGGCTCTGCAAGCTGCTGGTACTCTACTGCATGCGACCTGAGAATTACAGGTGGTGAAAGGTGGTGGGGGAATGGGGTAGAAGGGATGGGAAATGGGGTGGATGGGTGTGGGGGCAACCCCTGGCTGTGAGGGGGTCTGGGAGAGGGTGTTCCAAGGTGTGGGAGGGGGAGAATGGGGTCTGGAAGGTGGTGTTTGCAGTGGGTGAGAGAGGAGCTACGAATTTGGTTGGAAGGGAGAGAGGGAAAGGGTATTTGAAAATGGGTTTAAGGGTGGGATTAATTTCTGGTCTTGAGTATGGGAAGGGGTGTGTGGGGAAGGTAAAGGGGGGGGGGGCTTGGGGAGTGGGAATTCTCCCTTGGGAGATGAGAGGGTGCTTGGGGAAGGGGAGTGGGTGGTTGGTGGTTGGAGGGTGGAGTAGGGAGTGGTGGAATCTCCCTTGGGGCTGGGGTGGAGTTAAGGTGGGGTGGTGGGGAGTTGGGAATGAGTTATTGGAGGGGGGGAAGAGAGAGAAAGGTGGTTGGGAGGGGAGGAGAGAGAAAGGGACGCATGTTTTAGAGAGAGAAAGTGGAGGAGAGAGAAAATGACTTCCTAGAGAGAGAGGTAGAGAGAGAGGGAGGATAGGGGCTTCTCACCCACTCAATTGGCTTCTCACCAAAAGAAGATTTAAGTTGGACACTAGAAAATTCAAATATTCATTCATTCATTCATTCATTAACTTCAAATGGGGGGGAATGGGGTCCTATATATAGGCAACCCACATTTTACAAAAAGTCCCTGACTCTTGCTACAATGACAAATAACCAAGGGGTAGGGGACGCCCCTAGGCCTAGCCCATAGAATTGGGCCCAATAACCAAACTAATCAACCCTATGACACTTAACTTACGTAGATGACTCATTAACCTAGGTACATGACTCAAATAAAAGGAAAATTACAATGATATGACTCAAATAAAAATGAGGAAATACAACATATGACTCAAGATAAATGACTAGACCATGTCGGATGCGTCCGGGGTGAGGAGACAATCCGTGAGTGTGGGCATGGAAGGTGATGTCCCCATCACCTGGGCCATATCCAAGGCCCGCCAGTCAGTTACCCGAGCCGTTTGACAATCCGAGGTGTGTTAGGAATTTCCCCGAACACCTTGCGAGCGGCTGCGACAACACCAAATGATTGACCCCCGCGGACCAATCCCAGCACCCTAGATGCCTAAAGTCCCGCAGGGGACAGTGTTAAACAACAAAAGGAGGCGTCCGGAACCACCCCCCGTGGCCACGACCCACCCAGAGGGGAGATCACCCCAGGCTCGGCCACGCCCTGGTGGGGGCGAACTCCCCCTGGGGCGGCCCCTCAACTCAGCCCGGTCAGTCCCAGTGAAAATTCATCCCAGTCCCAGATCTGTGAAAGATCGATCGACGTACCCACGTGGAGGAATTCATGAAGATGAAGCCTCGGGGTCACAAGCATCAACTCCTCGGTCCACGCGCGCCAACGACTAGCCATCCAGTCCAAGCCACGTATCCTTTATCTTATTGTGGTCCAATAGAGTTAATGTGGGCCCAAAAATTGACAAAATAGGGTTTTTATAGACCATTGGGAAAAAGCCCCTGGTGTGGATGCACTTTCGGGACATTACTCATTTTTTATTAGTTTATTCATCCTTTTGTTCGTGTGTTCAGTTTATTAGTGTGAGGGCGTGCCAGTCACCGAGGTGACGATTTATGCGGGCTTGAAAGAAGCCCATGGTGCGCTCGATCTGATTATTCAGACGATTGTGTGTATCGTGTCAGGACTAAGAACCCGTCATACCATAAAGGCTACGACGTTAATTACATCCCCTCGGAGAGGAGAAAACCCTTGATTAATCACCGGAAAAGGGGGCCCTACGGCCTGAGA
Organism: Amorphophallus konjac; assembly: GCA_022559845.1. Lineage (NCBI taxonomy): Eukaryota > Viridiplantae > Streptophyta > Magnoliopsida > Alismatales > Araceae > Amorphophallus > Amorphophallus konjac. The sequence goes on along the minus strand of CM040124.1, from coordinate 72,712,635 downwards.
TTCATAATAACGGAAGCGAGAGCCAAAACTTCAGTTTGCGTTTAATTAGACCCCGCGACGGGGCGTAAACGTTCATAGATGCGTGCATGTGGGTCACTGGCAGACCATTTCTTGTTCGGATGGAAGTCTGTGTTTGTAGCGTAAGAGACGGTGACAAACCATACAAATGTCTGCCGTGAGTACGGTAAGTTTAATACAAGTGCGGGATAAGATCCCGGTATATATGTCGGTCACTAACGGACCATTCATTCTTCGGATGAGAGTCCGCATTTGAAGCATCGAAGAAAACGACGAAGCCATACAGATGTCTGCCATAGGTATGGCAAGTTTAATGTTGGTGCGGGATTGGATCCCGGTAGAGGTGGGTCAAGCTAATGACCCAATATGTACCCAGATCATGACCATGTCGGGGATTCCGAGGTCCACGTCCGATACCATGGGGCATCATTACTTTTCTCTTCATGCACAGTCCAAGGAAGCGAATTGTTAAGTGTGATGCCCGAACTTGCCAACGTGCGCCCTTGCACGCGGATCAACCCCCGCGGTCAGGTCGCGGGGTTCAAGAGATGCCCCCCAGAAAGAAATTTTGATTATGACAGGGGCTATACGGTGTGGGGTGCAAGAGATGGCTTAAAACGACGCGCAAAGGTGAAAGAGATGGCTTAAAACGGCGCGCCCTTAATACGGTGTGCCCCAAAGTATAAACGGCACACCCCAAAGTTAATCTGGCATGCTAAGACCGCGCCGGTTTAGGTCCCAAGGGGTTGGAATGGATTATGAGTGTAAGGCTAAAACGGCGCGGGGGGTACCGCACCGGAAGATGGCGTGCCAGTTTAGGGGCGCGCCGGATTAGGGCAGGTTCGGTTGATTTGAAAGACCAAGTGATTTTCTTGGAACTTCGATGTTAATTGAGAAGATTATAGAGTTTATTCAGGTCCCAAATGTCCTACAGACATGGCCAGTCTAGACTTATGCGAGGTTCTTATTCGAGCATAGTCCAAAACAGACTAAGTGTTCAATCAAAAATTGGGCAGCACCTCCCCATGACCAGAGGGTTGTGGGGGCGAAGTGGAGATAATCCCATAGCATCTGGGGTACGCTCCTTAAAGTCGGGAGTGCCAAACGGTGACCGGCAGACTTCAATGGAGGGAAACCCCGAGGGCTAGCCTACGAGGGGCATCAACACTCCACGAGTTGAAGATACGATTAAAAGTGACAGATGTTTGCCCAGTAGGGCCATGAATGTTCATCCATGCTACGGGTTCCTCCGAAGGCCATGCTATGGATAAGCAAAGCTTCGAAGCACCCTGGATGAGCAGAAGATGAGAGAGAGAAAGTAGAGACGAAACAAACAACCGTGCTTGCCAAAAGACCTTATGTTTATTCATCCGCCAAAGAAGGGGGAAAGGGGTTTTAATACAAGGAAGTTCATCTCAGAATGAGACGGAATGCATTATAGGGGGAGGAACAAGATACGTTGATGGAGGAGGGGAAGAGAGCACAAGCTTCTCCCCCTCCGACTCACCTCTCGCTGGACTCTCCTCTCTCTACCTCTGGCTCTCTTCTCTCTTTTCCTTCTTCTCTGTTGGCTAGTTCTCTCCCGAGCTCCCGAGAGCTCTCTTCTGGTGGGTGGTAGAAGCCCCTCAACTCCCTTCTACTGGAAGTTCTCTCCCACTTTCTTCTTTTTGTTATCCAACCGTGCAGGATGCAGGGGAGGGTTCATCTGGGGAAGAAACCTCCCAGAAGCTTCTTCTTTTCTTTCTCCCTGACCAAAAAAGTTGGTAGCAAGCTATTTCTGACTTCCCCGAGCCTGGCCGACGGATAATCGAGAGTTGTCGGGAGACTTCTCTGCTTCACGCAACTCTCGGTCCATCTATCTGCGGAAAATAGGGGGGTCGAAAGCAAGATGGGACGGCTTCGGGTTAAAACGGCGCGACATTGTGCGCGCCGGATTAACAACACAACGAGAATGGCTTGAATAGTAAGGTGTGAATAGTGATATGAATAGTGATGTGTGCCAGTTTAAGTGGATATGAAGGGATCGCACCGTATTAACATCCAAAGAGGAAGGAGCGCACCGATTTAGGTGATGGCCGCGCCCGTTTTGGATTCACCTCAAGGTCTCGGCCATTCAAACGACCGCTTGTATTCTCGGAATGCTCCGGTTACAATGCATTGCCTCCGCGGTGTTTGGTTTGAAGCCTTTGAGCCCTGGTTTAGGACTTCGGATGATTTTTAGCACATGCCAAACCCATGTCTGAACTCTCAGGTTTTCTCTCGATTCGGGCTTCGACATAGCCTGTTGTAGGGTTGCGGCCATGTCCTTTGCTTGAGGGGGCTCTATCTTGGACGACAGGATATCAGGCACGTGCTCGTCCCGTCCGGAGAGTGCGTAGGGTATATTCGGCTGTCCCGTCTTCGACTTGCCCTCTCGAGTGTCGAGACGTACGCGCTGTATGATCTTCATCATCATTTTTTGACGTCCACACCTGGTCCACCCCACCTAAACCCCCCAAGGGGGAGGGTTTACGCGGACCAGGCTGACCCCTCAGCCTTGTCTACGTAAACCCCCCTAAAACAAAAAAAAAATAAAAATTTTTTTAATCAAAACCCAACCTAGTCCGCGTTAACCCCCTTGGTGGGGGGGTTTACGGGGACTAGGCTGACCCCCTGTTGATGCCTAAAATAAAGATAATAATAATAGCAGCGATGAGACAATAATAATAACCCTAAAATATCTTTATTTCTGACAAAATGTCTTATTTCTGTTATCTTGTTTTCAGGAATAGAAGAAGAAAAGAAGAAAAGAAGAGACGGCCGGCTCTAATAGAGAACCACTGAAGCGAGACACAAGATCTCGGAAGATACTCGGGGCCATCCCCGAACGAGCAAGAAAGAAGCCCAGCCGACAAGATATGTCAGCCGATGAGTCAACCCTCACAACTAAAAAAAATGAATGAATGAACACAAGAATCCCAAAAGCCCTAAATGGGCCAATATCGGCCACGCCGAGAAGCCGCTGAAGAGGCCCATTGCCACCAAAAGGTGCACCGATAGTGGCCACGCCGAGAAGCCTAGCAGCTTTCGACTGAGGCGCGCCGGGAGCATCTGTTATCGCGCCGAAGTGATCATGCCGAGAAAAGGGAGGGTTCTGCTATAAAAGGGCCCTTTTCTCTCGAAAGTGGGGGGGCGGACAGAAGAGGAGAGAAATCAGAAGAAAAAAGAAAGAAAAGGGAGATATCCAGAGGATAGCCAGAAACCCAAAAAAGAGAAAGAGAGAGCCCGAGGAAAAGGCAATCGAAGAAGCGAAGAGAAGATCTGAAAGGAAAGAAGAAGGAAAGGCTCCAGGTGGGCTGCTCCGGGGAGGGAGAGGAGTCAATGCTCCGCCCTCCCCCATGTTTTCTTTCCTTTTATTTGATGTAATCTAGCGAGTTTTCTTCTCGATTTATCAGATGTAGCCGGACAATCCCGGTTCTGCTTTGTACCTCTCTGCTTCTTATATTCCCTTTCATGGTTGATGTAAGTGTGAGACGATGCAATGAAATGGAATCCTGCAATTGCAGTGATGAATATTGGGTAATCGAAGTTCTTCCCCTTTGCGTCCTGTGGATATGTCTTCTATTTGAAATGCATAATAGTTTATACGTTCCCGATTTCAGAGTCTCTCTACAAATCTGTTCTTCAGAGGAGCGTAGATAGGACCCCTATCCCTATCCAATGGGCTACGGGGTTCTGTCTTCTTCTCCCCTCCTGTCTCGATGGCAAATTCATCGCATATGTATGAGTTTCTCTCAAGGCCCTCAAGGCCCCTTGTGCTGTTCAGGAACCAGAGACATCAATCTCTTGGTTTCCCTGAACTGCTGGCTGCACGAGGATACGTTTACTCTGTAGATGAACGCCATCCCACGAGGTTCTAGCAAGCGGATCTCGATCTCTCAACCCTCCATTCTAACTCTTGAATGATTAGGGTCTGGAGTCTCGATGCTGAGGGTTCCTCCGTCGCCGGTTTTAGATGCCATTAGGGCTCGTCCGGGGGATCAGAGACAGTCATCTCTTGATGCCCCCCAGACGGCCTGCATCAAACAGATAAAGCTCTCCACAGGATCTGGACGATGATCTCTCTTCTGCGTCCTGATTTGGTCTCTCGGCTCCCTTGGCATCCCTCTAGCAGAAGCATCCATGAAACCCCCTCCTGTACCCCAAATCCGGTCTCAATCCGAGCTAGAATCTGAGAAAATTCCCAAAATAGAGTGCCGTAATCAAGCCCTGAAATCCTTAACCTTTTTACCTTCTCGGCGCGATAATTTCCCCGCCGAGAACTACGCTGTCGAGAGGCCTCCCTCTTCAGCAAACCGACAAAAATCTCTTCAGGCCACTTCCACGTGAACCCCCCAGCTCTCAGCTTCCCGGCACCACCTTCCCGACGTGGTAATGGGCGCGCCGGGAAGCCCCTGGCCGAGATCTCCCCCCTTTCCTTTGGCCTCTCGGCGCCAAACTCCCGACGCGGTGAGGAACGCGCCGAGAGGCTCCACGCCGGGAGCCTCCCTCCTCTCTTCTTTTGCATTTGGAGCCATGCCGAGAACCCCTCTTTTGGCCGACTAAGCACATGCCGAGAACCCCTTTTGCCAATACAAAATCATGCCGAGAGCCATCTTCTTGCCAATGAAAACCATGCCGAGAACCCCCTTGGCCAACCAATAAACCACGCCGAGACCCCCTTGGCCATCTCCTTTGCGCGCCGGGAAGCTGGCGCCGGGAGCCCTGCGCGCCGGGAAGCCCACGCCGGGAGCCTGCCTGGCCGTCTCCTCTTTAGCTCGGGACATTGAGCGTGCGAGGGCGCAACATTGAGCGTTCGCTCACTTTCTGTCGTCCCGCATCGGGTTCATGAATAACCCCTTTAGCTCGGGAGGGCTCTGCCACTGCATGAGTTCCGCTGGCTTCTACAAGGAATATCAAACATTGCCCCATGGCAGATATGCGGTTCGGGAAGTTCAGCACTTCTCTCTTTCGGCTTTCATCCCGGCACTCCGTGGGTGATAGTCTATTTCCCCCTGGGCATGATCCAGAAGAAGGGGAAATGCTGCCGAAATATCGATCGATGCTTTGAACCCCCATCATGGCCACAGCCCAATCTGCTTGTGACTGAAATTTTCCCTTTCCCCCTAAGCCCGGTCTTTGAACCGCTGACTTAACGATATCATCTGTATCTATGGTTGATGTTATTATCTTGCCCGCCTCCCTGGCTCCGGTATGAAGTTCCATTTGCGCACATGAATATATGTTTGCCTCTCGAGGCCTCCTATTTTTGGCGTTTAATCAAGGGTTGCCCTTCTTAGGAAGGGCGTAATTAACGTCATAACCTTTATGGTATGACGGACTTCTGGTCCAGACGCGATCACTCACAATCGACTGGCCAAGTCAGATCGAGCGCACAATGAAATCGTCACACATGTGACTGGCACGCCAATAAACCAATAAATAAATAAATAAAATAAATAGGATAAAATCCGCGTTCCCACACCCCCCAGCCTGGTCCGCGTAAACCCCCCTCCCCCACTTAGAAAGAAATAAAAAATGTATTTTCAAGGGGTTTACGCGGACCAGATTGCACCCCCCGTCGCGGTCCGCGTAAGCCCCCCCTCACCCTTCAACTTCCCCTATAAAATCCCCTTAGAAGCTCAAGGGGCAGATGATGCATGCTAACTAGCACACGGACATCCGCAGGCACCCCGGCTCAAGGACTCATGCCCAAGGCTTCCGGCAAGAACACGAGGAGCTAAGCGCGTGTTGGCTGGCTTGTCGATCGGCTCGTATACGCCGAGGGTATGTCGCACGTACTCCCCTCACATGGCGTCTAGCCGTTTCACTCAAGTCCATCCCCGCGTGTAAGGCGTCGTGATAATGGCGAACACACCCGTGCCTCGGGTCCGCCCGTGTGTAAGGCGTTATGATAACAACGCCCGCGCCATGATGCCAAACTTGCTCCCGCCACGGGAACGTGCGCCCGCCGCTCACCACGAGCCGGCCACCGACCATCCCCACTGTTGACCCGGGTTAATCGGACCCTGGCCCGGAAGTAACATTCCCAGGACCGGCCTCGCTTCCCTAGCATGAAGACACTCGCCTTTTTTGGGATCTGTACCCGACTACTCACTCCGAGCCGCGTCTGACCTCACTCAGGTGCCAACCAGAGTCCGCCCGTGCCATCCAGTCTAGCCCTCCCTCGGTGATTCGGGCATGCCCCTAGCTCTTCGAGGAGAGCCTCTGTAAAACATGCGGATAATCCACTTTATCCTATAATGACCCGGGGACCAACCTATGCGTCGGAATTATCCCGCGGCTTGCACCAGTTGTATTTCGGCCCTTTCGGCCCCTCTGTAATGCCCATGTGGCACCTATCAAGCATGAAACCAGTTGCATGTGCATACCCATACCACGGGTCCCAGTTTCTTACCCCCACTAACCAGTGTGTTACCCATTTTCTCCGGTCTCAGTCCACTAGTCCCCCAGCTGCAAGTTATATCCCGTCCCCGTCCTTGGCTTCATAATTATCCAGGCTCCTCTTCAACATGGAAAAAAGGTGTTCGGATTCAACCCGATGTAAATAAACATCGGTTGCTTGCGGCAGGTGGGGAAAGACGTCCCGTACATGAATCCCCATAATCGCCTGTGCACTCGCACCCGTGGAACCTCCCTTTCTCTCCACGTGCCACCCAATCCCATGCCCACGTGCCGCGTCCTGGCGACGCTTCCCCAGTCAACTCTTGGTTCCATACGTGATGGTCGAGAAATAGACTGGCACATCCGCACCTCGTCCAGCTACCCTATCTCCTAGCCAGCCCAGTCTCATTCATCCCGAGTGAGTCACCACCCCGCTCGTAGACCGTTGTCTTCATATACCAACTCCCGGAAATCTCTCATGCCATTTGACCCCTCTCGACTTTCCGTAAAAGGAGAGTGCTCGGTGCCGCCGTGAGAAGCATACAGCTATGAAGGAGAATATCCCGAGATACATCAAACTCCCTTATTTTCCTTTATTACTTTATTCCTTCCCTCACTGTAGTCACCGACAATCCGCGTGCCTCTCTACCACCCCCTCTCAGGTAGGGATAGGGAGTCGCCGCGCGAACGCGCATGAACACTAGCTTACAATAGTTTAGCTATCAGAGCATTTCTGCTTAGTTACGCACTAGGAGTGTTTAATCGGGTAATTTGGTTATTGGATCTATTCACCCCCCTCTAGATCCGCCTTGCTACACTAAGAGACCTAACAATTGGTATCAGAGCGGGTCTCTGACATACCCAGATCTAATGATCTGTAGAGTAGATCCTTGTGCGCACATTTCACTTGTTTCATCATGAATTCCTTTGCTAGAAGTTTCTCTATGATTTCCCCACCGACTTTTGCAGTTTTAACTTCGATCTATGGTTGGGGAGGATGTGTAGTCTGGTCAACTCATATGACCCGAAGATATGGAAGCTTATATCCCATGGTCCCTATGAGTTGCCCGAAGACGAGTCTGTTTGTACTACATATCATAAGTCCAAACATTATAAAAATTATTTGGTTCTAAATTTATTCAATGTTGCAGTTCATTCTAAAGCTTTTTCTTTTGTTTTAGGCTGCAGCACTGCCAAGGACATATTGGATGGCTTGGTCAGCATCCACGAAGAAGAGAAGGCCAGATGTTTGATGGCCGATATAAGTGATCACAGTAGTGATCAATCGGAAGAATCATCCTCTCAGGTAAGCTCTAACTCTAATAATGTTTCATTTGATGAATTAATGGATCTTTATGATGAATTGTTAGGAAAATATAATGAAACAAAATCTGATAACAAAAAGTTGAAAAAGAAACTCAATACTGTTGTTCATAGTGGTTTAGTAATTAAAAATCTGGAGACTCTGAAAAATGAAAATGAAAAGTTCAGAATGCAATTAGAAGAACTTGATTCTGTTAATTCTGAACTAGGATAACTAAGATCAGAAAATGAAAGCCACAAAAAATAGATGGAGGAGGTTGAAGGAAAACATCAAAAGCTTATAAAAGAAAATAAAAAATTGGAACAATTAAACAATGCCATGTCTAAAAAATTGCTTGTCTCAGAAAAAGGAAAATGCATTGCTATCAATGTTGACTCTGAAAAATTGCATGTGCTAGAACTGGAAATAGATAGCTTTAAAACCGTAAATGCCATGCTAAATGAGACAGCAATTGCTTATAAAGAAGAACTTGCTAGTGCAGAATTGCACATTACATCTTTAGAGAGTGAGATCCATGACTTAAATAATTCAGTGTTTAAATTTGTAAATGGCAAAGAAAACTTGGATAGACTGTTGGGAGTTAAGGTGAACTTCCAGAAAGAGGGGCTGGGTTATGACTCCGTTAATAAGAAATCTTTTGAAAACAAGTTACTGACATCGTTTGTCAAGGGTCCAATGTAGCCAGCACCTCCAAGGTCAAACAACCTACCACTCTGAAAGCTCAAAAATAGAGAAATGATTTAAATAATTGTGCTACGCTTGCCAAGAAAAATCATGATAACAACCATGCTTCTAAGAACAAAAGAAAAGTTTCTATTTTTACTATGGCAAGTATGGTCTTGTTATGCATAATTATTTTATGATGAAAAAGGATAACTTGAGAGCATGCAAAAATAAATTTGCCTTCAGTCATGATAACAAATCCACAGAGAAAAATCACTCTCATCATTGTTATTACTGTGGTAAAGTAGGACACATTGCTGTACATTGTTGGTCTGCCAAAGGAAGATGAAATTGTCACTCTAAACCTGTCAAATTCCCTATAAACAAACATGCTTTTAATAAACACAAATTTGTTTCAAATGGTAGGCCTCGTGTGTGTTATAAATATGGAAAGCCAGGCCACAAGATTTCTGAATGCTGGTTGGTCATTGGTAGAAGAAACCCTAGGTTTGAAAATGAAAAATTTTCATGTTAACAAATAGAAGTTCAATTATGCCATGCATAAGAAAGATATGAAATCTTCTGTTTGCTGTCACTACTATGGTAAGCTAGGGCACCAAATGTGTAACTGCTATTTGATGAGGAAGGATGACCTGGTGGCTCGAAAATGGAGAGCACCAGTTAGAAGTGCAGCTAACCCACAAGGACCGAAGAAGTCTTGGGTATCTATGTATGCAAAATGAGAATTTGTTTTGCTGGTGTGCCTTCAGAATAAAAGGAATGAAATGCTCATCCATTCAAGGAGGGCAAGGCACACAAATAAAGTGGGTAAGAAGAAATTGATGCGCTTCTAAGTTAAATGAAAATCTGAAATCAAAAATACAGGTAAAACTCTCTCACACTCTCCAAATAAAACCTGTGCATTCAGGCTGGTTATGATCTCTAATTTTTGAACTATTATTTTGAAAGTTATTTTAGTTCACTCCTTACGTTGAATGTGTAATACATGTCAGCATGCATGATTAAAGTGTTTACATTTGCACTGTAGATATTGCATATGTTGTTTATGATCTCATTCATAACAAGTTTCTTGTGCATCTACATGTATCCACTTCATGAGTGTATGTGCATGCTTGAGATTATCTGTGTTTCTGGTATATCAAATGGTGATCTGCAGAAAGGCAGATTCAGTCTGTTCGGAACTCTCACCATGTGTGAGTACAGAACTCCGCCTAGTACCAGAACTCTGAGAAATCAAATATTTTGTTCATGAGTAATTTTTTTTATCTTGAGTAGAATTAATCTAAAAATGTGCTCACAGCTTCTAAACTGCAATGAATCATGATTGAATTTGATGCTGGTTCATTTTTCAGTTGCTATTGATGATGTCTTTTTGTTGCTTTTATCCATGTGCTCCTCAACTTTTAGGGCAAAACATAATAGTTTTCAAAAGGGGTCGACCCCCTCCCAAAAAGGGTGTCAACCCTAGTCAACTGGCCCATCAGGGTTATCAGCCTGATCTTAGTTTTAGAACCTCCCAATCTTTGTTCAGTGCCTTAATCATCTCCATTTCAGGTTAATCTGAGACTTGCATGTTTTCAAGGGGAGGTTGAAATAAATGTTTGTCATTTGATCATACTCATCAAGGTGCATTTTGCATTTTCATGCATATAGAGCATATCATGTTCAAACTGAAGCTTATATATCATTTTGTGCTCTCATGCATATTCATGCATGTCATGCTAAGGGGGAGTTTGTTTCTTCATATGAGAATGCACGACATTTCTTTTTGGATCATCATTGCATGACTTCATGGTATATTAAATGGTGACATGAGGAAGGGCATGTCACTCTTGTCTCGAAACTATCACTATGCGTGAGATGATCTTCGGATCAAGTTCTCCGCCTGGTATCATGAGTCAATTGTTCATATAGGTCATAGGCTGCATATGTTTCTGTCAAAACTTTGCTAAGGCTTTCTGAAATTCATGCACATGTTAAGGGGGAGTTCCTAGCTGAATGATCTGCAATTGAGGCTTAGGGTCATTCATAGGGAAGTACCCCTTGTGCTAAATGCTCAAGCTAAAGGCTATTGAATAATCTTTGCCATTGAAATGTCAATTTCTGCTAATCGCTGTGTCGACACAACACTCAAGTTATTTTGCCATATTTTGCATTGAAGGTGTTGACCCCAAGGGTCGACCCCTTTTGAGTCATGGTTCTGTTCTTTTTTGGTTTTTGAGCTTGCCTTGTGTTTTCACTGTTTTCTTATCTGCACAGATCTTTAACCTGATTCAAGGCCATGTCTACATGATAACAGTCTCAATTTCTTCTGATCAATCTTGTGCAATTTTCATAACACATAAGTTAGACAAATCAATAAAATGCATCTCTGTCATGTACTTAGGATAGCATTAGAGTTCATGATTTAGATGCATCCAAAACATTCGAGCATATTATGTTTCAAGTGAAAACTAAACTTTTACATCTTGCACTTATGTTGCATGAGTACATAATTTTATGTGTGCATGTCCAGATGTATGCACTGCATATTGCCTGTCCCCATTGTATGCTTGCATGCTATTATATGCTATTCAACCCCCATCCTGGGATTTTCTAAGACTGTACATACCCTTGCTAAATAATGTTACATTTGAGTCATAGCTGGTGTGTCTCATGTCACACACTCAGGGGGAGGAATCTTTTAATAAAATGCATTTATTTAGGTGGAGCTGCATAACCTTGCTTTCATTGAAATTTATGGCATACATGTTAAATCAAATCCGCACACTGTCTTGCACTTAAATGTAAAAATGAGCGTTACACATAAAGATATAGGAATTTCTCTCTAACACTCTAGAAAAACTAAACTTGCTGCATTGAATTTGAAGAAGAAAGGTCGAGGAAAAAGCTGCCTGCCTCATATAGAAGAAAAAATCTGAAATGAAAATGAAGTGAAAAGAAAATTAAAGGCAGAGCAATGCTCAGTCTCACCAAGTAGATTGGATGCATGTCACCTGAGACGTGATATGGTTCATATTGAAAAGTGCAGTATTGAAGTGTCTCTGTTCAAAATGAAGTGAAATGGTTAATGTTCTGTGTAATTGGGGAGTCTGGCATGTGATCCATATGTCTCCTCGCGTAAAAAGGAATAGATTGAACCTGATCACTCTTATAAAAATTTAAATTATTACTGTGGAAAATTCAAGAGATCAGGTAAATTATGGCAAGAAAGTATAATGGGGCAGAGCATAGCCTCGAATACGTTGAAATCTAGGAATGATGTGCAGGTTGGATAGTTTTCTTTTGTGTTAGACTGAAAATCCAAATAACCATATGGTTAAAATTCATTCTCACATTTATTCACTTACACAAATGGAAATTTGATTTGATATGCATTCTAAAAGTTTGATTGGTTGCATGGACTGCTGCATGATTTCTCTTAAACAATTACTCACTCTTCTTGGTAATTCAACATGAGCATCCTGGTTGTATTGAATTATTTGCAGTTTCCCTACACCTATACCATCTTTTTAATAAGAAAGGGGGAGATATGTTGCATTTATATATACAGATATGTTTTAGTACAGTCATAATTGAGTCCGGTCGATCGGATCATCTTATTTGGTTGACAGACATGCTCATTGATTTGCTTGTTGCACAACCATATCATTTGCATGCCTCCCTGGTGTCAATGTGCCACACCAAACAACTATGTCGAATGTTTCTCATGTGCATCTAGGTTCATGCATTTCAAAATAAAAATAAAAATCTGAAAATTGAAGAAAATCTAAAAAATAATAATCATGTTGTTCCATTCCTTCTTAAACTTCAAATCTTCTGCTCTTTACAAGTCTTGTACTTCTCCTACCTTGCTCGTATATCCAAGTTTTTGATGTTGTCAAAGGACGAGAAAATGTGGAGTCATTGAGATTGAAGAAACATAGTTATTTGCTTTGCATGCTTGCATGGTTTCCAATGTATCACATTTGTTAATGGGTATCAGGCATTTAGCTCCATCTGGTCTGAAAGTCATTTATCCACACATATGTGCATCTATATCACCAGAATGTTTTGATTGCATTGAATTCAGACTGCTTTGATTGCTGAAACTGTAAGCTCAATGACTTGCAGTTAAATTTATTCGTGGGGTATTCATTGTCATACATCTGTTTAGTCTACAATCCAAGATATCTTGCATGCTCTTGAGTCTGCATAACATGCATGGTCTATTTGAGGTTAAATGTTTACTCCCACTTTCTGATGATGCCAAAGGGGGAGAAATATGTGCTGCTTGCAATTTTTGTTTTGCGAAGGGGAGAAGTGAAGTTTAGCTGATATGAAGAATTGCAACAAAGTTTTGTCATCATCAAAAACGGAGAGATTGTTGAAGAATATTTTGATTATGACAAAACTTTGTATATGTGTGGTTCATGTTTTGGGGATTTAAGTTGAAAATTTGTTTTATATAAGTGTAAATGAATATTTTCTTTTGAAGTATCATGTTCAGATTTTAAGCCCAAAACAAGTTCATTTCTGTAGGTCTAATAGCCCAGAAGATTGGGTGAAAACAAGGCAAAGCAAGCTTAGTAGAAAAGCTACACAGGCAGAAAATCAATCGACAGAATTGTGTTCAGTTGATAGACTTTTGGTGAAGGTCGATAGACTTTTGAGAAATCAGTCGACTGAATCTTTTTTCCGTCGACTGACATTTTAGTAGGTCGACAGATTTTTGTTTACTGTTGCAGACTAGTCAACTGATATTTGCATAAAGGTAAAAATGAAGTACTGAAAAATTTAAGGGATTGAGGCTAGATACAAGATCATGTATAAGAAGCTGAAGTAGATATTTTGTGTGTGAACAAGATTGAAAGAAGGGTCAACCAAATTTTTGCTTAAGTTCATAGACTCAGTCGACACAACTATGAATGATGTTGTTGACACCCATTTTTAGCCTGCAAGTTGAGTTATTTCCCTTGTTCATCTTCATGATGCTCCAAATTATCCACTATTTTGGAGCCTTCTTTGACCGTGTTTCAAGCCCATTTCTTGACCATTTTTCGATCCCATTGAGCTTTGAAGACCTTTTACTTCAATTCCCCAACTTTCGGGTCACTTTCGGGCAAACCACGCGCAGCTCTCTGAACGCGGTCGCCTAGGGACCGGTTCACCCTTTTTAATTTTTAATTTTTTATTAATTTTTTATTTTTATTTTTTGGGTCACCTAGAACGCGGTTTCCTAGCAAACAAAGTTCATGAGAACGCGATTCCTAGGAGACTGCGTTCACTTTTTTGTTTTATTTATTTTTATATTATTTTTATTATATTATTTAAATAATGGTGGTGCCGCGGTTTGAGTGAAACTGCGCCCATATGGCTACAGTTTTAGACAAACCACGTTCTCAATTCCTCTCTCCCCGTGGGCCTCCTGCTCATTATTGTATTACTATATGGTATCTACGTTATTATGTCCTCTCAAGGACCGGCTGGTTGTCCGTCTGTTCTGGGATCTGATGTTCCCCTTTAACAAAAATGATGATGATCTAGGAGCGTACGGTTAATCGTTGGATAAGCCATTAGTTTGAGTCGGGTGGGGGATGATGGACTCTGTCTCGCACGCCATGATTTCAAGAAGACTCTTGACCCTGTCCTGCTCAGTCTAGCAATATTATTTTTGAGTACTTTCTATTTTTATCCTTCTTTGCATTCATTTTGATGATTTCTTTATTTTAGCCCAACATGCATCATGTCATTTTTGAGCATTCACGCATCGTGATTCTCTCAAGGTTTCTCCTCAGTAATGGCTAATTGTACTTCAATTCTCTTGGATAAGAGATTCTCATTCCATTCTGCATTTGAACGTTTTCTCTGATCTTCCCGCTTGGTCTGGTTGGCCAGCGTGATTTCTGTCTGGATTTTATCTCAGTTTTACTTTCCCTTTTCCAGCTTTTCAACTGTGCTCTTTCCGATCCCCTCATTGTCCGTAGATTGTGTCCCCGATGAGGTTGGTCATGTTTCCTTTTCTTTCATTAGTTTAGTTCTCTGGGCATGTCTCATCCTTGTCATCCATTCCTTGTGGTTAGTTTGACGTTCTCGGGAGAATTCATGTCGCTTGTTGGTTGTAACGGGTGTCTTTTGCCTTGATGCCCGCTTTTCAGTTCTCACTGCTTCATCTCTATTTCTCGTCGCTTCTGCTTTCGCTCTATCTCCATTCCATTCTGCCTCCGCGCCACTTTCGCTCGCTCCCTTGCAAAGCGGACATCAAGGAGGGGCATCTGTTGACACCGATTTTTAGCCTGCAAGTTGAGTTATTTCCCTTGTTCATCTTCATGATACTCCGAATTATCTATTATTTTGGAGTCTTCTTTGACCGTGTTTCGAGCCCATTTCTTGACCATTTTTCAAGCCCATTGAGCTTTGGAGGCCTTTTACTTCAATTCCCCCACTTTCGGGGCATTCGGAGGACCGAACGGACGTCTAACTAAACCCCACACATCTCTCTGAACGCGGTCGCCTAGGGACCGCGTTCACCCGTTTTAATTTTTTTAATTTTTAATTATTTTTTATTTTTATTTTTGGGTCGCCCAGAACATGGTTTCCAAGGAAATCGCATTCATGAGAATGTGGTTCCCATGAGACCGCGTTCAATTTTTTATTTTTATTTATTTTTTATATTATTGTTTTATATTATTTAAATAATGGTGGTGCCGCGGTTTGAGTGAAATCGCGCCCATATGGCCGCGGTTTCAGAAAAACCACGTTCTCAATTCTTCTCTCCCCGTGGGCCTCCTGCGTCGACCCCAGTTGACCCCTTCCAAGCCACGATTTTGGAAGAACCGCGTTCATGAAGATGCGGTTGATCGACCAACCACGTTCACGTTATAGAGTCCTGCACACCCGTAGCTCCGATTTCTTCACCGCAAGACTCTTTGTACTCCTTGTTTGATCCATTTTCGAGGGAGATAGGCCTCCACCTCAATTTTTATCTATCCTGGGCTATTATCCTTCATATTAACTCGAGGTTTATCAAGATATATCCCCGAAATTGGGTCATTATCTTCTAAATTCGACCTAGGGTTTCCTGCACTCTATATAAAGCGCCCAGTTCGTAGTGCGCGAAGGGGGGCTCTTCTTCGGTTCGGGGCAAAGCCATGCCACATCTCCGAGTCTTCTCTTCGACCTCAACCTGAAGAGGAAAGTATTGGCTTTAATTTCTATGCTCAATGGCTTGTTTTAGTTCTCTCCTCTTACTTCTTCTTCATCTATTTTCGCAAATCATCATAATCTGCACTTTTCTGCACTCTACTGCATTTTTCTCGATATTGCATGGCATATTCCCGTAGTTATACTGCGTGTTAATTCGTGTTCTTCATACACGTGCATTCACAATACACACACCTTTATTTCCACCCTTCCACAGGGGTTAAAAACCTCCCCTCGGTGCGTTCTCCCCCTTTCTTTGCACCTCTTTTATGCACTTCGGGATAGATGCTACAGTTCAATTTCTAATGGGTTTTTATCCTTGCCTTTATCTTTGTTTTACAGGAAAAGTAAGAGAATATAAGGCCCTCTTCTTCTAGCCGACTGGAAGGCGAGGAGGTCAGATTCTACGTAAGTTCCCGCATCCCTTTTCTATGCGCGATCACATTATAGCGGTCACCTTTGGCCACGACTTTCTTCTTGTTTCCCAAGGTACGCGGTAGCATCTCTTTCCTATTGCTAGTCCTTGGGTGGCGATCACAGTTTACTTCTATATCTTCATCACCCTTTTCTTTGTTCATATTGTTGCATGTTTATGCACATATTTGTGTTGGGGGCGGGGTGGATATAAACTATCTACAACCTAGATTTTTTGGCGATAACGGTGGGACGCGAAGTGCCCATCACATTTTTCTTGTTCTCCTGCAACTTGGGTGTGTGTATGTCATTATTTGGATTGCATTTTCTTGGGTTTTCTACATTTCTGCGTTTCTGGGTTCAGAACGTGGTTCCCAAGGAACCGCCTTCTGATTCTGGCAGACCCTGCAGTAGGCTCTCAGGTGCGTCTTTCCTTGACGATTTAATTGACCTCCCGTGGTCGGATCGCTTTGTTTTTGGTGTCATTCTGTTGTCCTTTGTATTGTCTTTCACTTCATATATCATTTGCACTCATTCGGTTACATTTGGATAATTTAATTGTCTTGATTTTTGAGTTTATGCAAAATCTACATTTAGACCCAGGGTAGACTCACAGGAGCATTGTTCGTTAATGATTTAATATACCTCCCGGGGTCTGATTGTACTTTTTTATGGTCCTAACCTACAATCCTTTATATTATCTTCATTTTCATATGTCATTTGCATCCATATCATTTTATTTTCATAATTTAATGTTGCCTTGAATTTCGCATTTCATGTTGGAAATCTGCACGCAGACTCACAGGTGTGTTTTCTTTGCTGATTTAATATACCTTCCAGGGTCTATTTTTTCCATTGTTTGGTTCCGTCTTGTTGTCCTTTGTATTGTCTTCATTTTTATATATCATTTGCATCCATATTATTGTGTTTTGATAATTTAATATTGCCGTCATTTTCCAGTTTTATGCTAGAATTCTACATGCAGAATTCTACATGCACTCCGGTGCACATAGGGCCATGCATTGCATATCATAGTTGCATTCCTACCTTGGTAAGAGACCCTCTCGCCTCCATATTCCTTGGAGTCGGCTAGGTGATCTTATCTGGAACCTCCGTAAGTCTCTACGCGTCGTGGATTCCCACACGGATGTCGAGCCAATTGTACCTTTCCACCCCTTAGGTGCGCATTTTGCATACGTGTGAGGGAGTTAACCTTAGTCAACCCAAAGTTTGGACCTTACTCCCATATGATTCTTATCTTGAGGGAATTATTCCCAATTCAAATCATTAAAAGTTTCATTAAAACTAATAAAAAACTGTCACATCATAATAACTTAGTTGACTTTGGTGAAATTTCTCACATTTATATTGTTTGTTGGGCTTATTCAAGCCCGTTTGTGGTGTTGTGTGCTGCATTTTCCCTTCATATAGTCATTTGTGGTTAGGTTCATAGTCCGGTCTGTCGATCTAGGTCACATTTGCATTGGTGTTCGTGCATTACTCTGTCTGTCTCTGAGTCAGGCCGCGGTCATCCCTGAGCCACTTCTTCCTAGCCGTGGTTGTCCTAGAATCACCTTCTCCCCTCGGGCTACCCTCCTCCTCGTTCTACGTGCCCTTACCTCCCTAGCTGTATTCCCTTGAATTTCCTATATTAAGTCTTCATTTGCCCTCATGGAGCATCATTTTAATCCCTTGTACCCTTCTTCTCCCTAATTTTCTTTCTATTCTCACGTGGAATCCTCTTCCCACGCAGGCCCATCTTCCCGTGGTCGCTCTGACCCTTCTGAGGAACATGCCAACCTCATGGCCCACCTATCAGGCCTTGGACCCAGCCCAGGCCCAAAGACTCATTACAAATCACCTTAATAGGCCTTCTTCTCTTAATGGGCCTTCTTCTCACCTTAATGCGCCTTCTCTTAATGGGCCTCTTCCTTCTGCCCATGTTGCTGCTATCCCGATGGGCCCATATGCCTATGTTTCTTCCAAGCCCATGTACCCTTCTACTCCTAGAACGAGCCCTTATTCTTCTCAGCCCGGATCCCCTTATTCGGCCCATTATCATACTCCTGGTCCATATTCACAACCTCTTGCTCAGGCTGGCCCACATTTTTCTCGACCTCTCCCTACCCTGGAGATGATTTCTCAAGCCCAATGCTAGCTTGATGAACTTTAACGTTGAATTGATCCCAAGCCCTCCTTGAGTGTCCCATTTGCATTTCAAGATCTCCGGCTTCCACCTCCTTCGCAAATCCTCACATATCACCATTATGGTGGAATCGGAAACCCTTATGTGCACATTAAGGAGTTCATTTATGAGTCGGCCCAGTTTCGACATGACCAACGCTTAATGGCCTATTTATTTTGTCTGTCATTAGAAGGCTCGGCTCGGGATTGGTTCTTTTCATTACTGCAAGAGCAAGTTGTGAATTTCCAGATTGTCCAAGAAAAATTTATTCAGCAATATCAAGACCAGGTTGGGCCCATGTTTTCTATTGTGGATTTGGCCAATGAGAAGATGAAGCCCGACGAGGAGTTCTCTACTTTTGCCGATTGCTGGCGTCACCTCGCAAGTCCTGGTGCACATTCCGGAGCAGGAGCAGATCAAGATGCTTATATCCAATGCAACGCCCGAGTACCGCTTCATTTTAGCCTTGAATGACATTACCTCCTGGTAACAATTATATAGCCGAGCACGCTTCGTTCACCAACAACTCCACAATTCCCTTGACACCGAGTCTCCTTCACCTTCTATGCCCGCATACACCTCCTATCCACCATCTCCCATGAGTCAGCCCTCCATGAGTCAACCTTCCTCCACATATCAACCCTCCACAAGTCGGCCACGCACCTCCACATACCAATTTTCCACGTATCAATCCTCCATAAGTCAACCTTCCGCGAGTCAGCCTTCCGCTCCCGCATATCCGCCTGTGTCTCCACCTCCGGTCAAGGAAACACCACACCCTGAGCAAGTGGATGTCATCCACTACATACCTTCCTACTCCGCTTCGCATGTGCCTTCGCCTAGTCCTTCCGCTAGTCGTCGTGCGCCCTTGCCTACGCAACCTTCACTTCCATCTCCACAACCCTCCTCTCCATCACCTTCTCATCTCCCTCGGCACCCGCCTTGCCCGAAGCAGGCTTCTCATTCTCCGTTGTCGGAGTGTTTTACAGATATTTTCTGGGCTTTGATCGCCAATCATGCGTTGCAACTCCATCCAGTTGTGCCTTGTCGACCTGCGGTCGGGAATTTGCTTTAATTTTGTGATTTTCACCATCAGTAGGGGCATTTGGTTGATGATTGCCTCGAGTTTCGAGAGTACATTTATGACCAGGAAGACAAGAAGAGGATCGATTGGTCCGCCATTCGTAAGGTCATTTTATATCTCCGCAGCAAGCAGCAACAGCAAGTGCCGCCCAGGCAGCCGTCTCTGTCATTACAAGACCCGGGGCACCCCCGTGATTCTTTAGTTAGTATTGCACCTGGTCCATCACCTTCATCCTCTGCATCTCCATCTCCATCTCCACTTACCTCGTTATCTTCGACATCTCCTACCTCATCTCCATAAACTTTGCAAACACAAGCCTCTACTCAGGCTAATGCTACCCCTTGTTCCTCTACTCCCGTTGTCACGACCACTTATACCCCCAACGTCGCCCGACGCGTCGTACTGATGTGTCGGCGGTGGACGCCGTGACCCTCCTCTTCATCTTCTTCCCCACCAACACCGTCTCTGTTACCTCCATTACATGCATCTCTGTCTCCATCACCCTCTCCACCACCCTCACCATTGCCTAAACCTCCATCTCCCTCACCTTCACCTCCTCTCCCCAAATTACCTAGCCCACCACCGTCGCCTTCATCGTCTCCATCTCCTTCATCTTCACCACCTTCATTGTCTTTATCCCCATCCTCCTCATCATCTTCTCCGCCATCACCTTTGCCCGAGCCTGAGCAAGCTTCGCTTGTACCTTTGCCTTTACCTCCGCCTTCACTCCCATTACCTTTGCCACCACTTGACATCACCGTCCCCGTTGAAGCCTCCACACCTTTCAAACCTATTACATCCATTTCTTCTCTATCCACTTCCACCCCACGGAGCGGGTGTGCGCTGCTTTTGGTGCCCCTCGGGTCTGGTCCCCAGGGAGACGATAAGCCGAGTCAGGATGATTCAGTGTCGGTTATGCATTTCAAGTTCCATGATTATATCTGTCGGATGCTGATACGCGTCTTGGTCCCTGGCTATTTTGGGGATGATGAGCCTGCACTTCCGAAGATGCTTGTCAAGAAGAGTTCCATTGCATTGATGCTAGTCTCTTCTCAAGTGAGACCAGTGGCAATCTCATTGCCCGCCAGAGGGTTCACCATTGACACTATTATTTCCTCTCGCTCATCCGCCATTCAGATTACTGGCCAAGAAGGGTTCTCTACCCGAATTGTGCTCACTCGTATGGCTGCCAAGAGTTTGTGGCATTCTATGTTCAAGAGGGCAATTGGTCATATCCTCTATATTTTCGAAGGACATTTTGCACATTTAATGCAATCTCCCTCACTTTATCAAGCCGGCCACGTCATCGCCGCACATTACTCTTCCTCAGTACCATCCTGCCCTTCTATCAAGAGAGTTGTGCTTCAAGGCTGATTGCCGAGTAGAGTTGCCGAATCTTATGCTTCTGATGCCAAGAGACAAGACTCCATGGTTTCATGGTAATCATCACTCTGTGGAGTTGCCTGTTTAAGAATGTCCACATGATGTTAGCACTATGTGTCTAGGGGCATCCACCCCAGCCAAGCTGCATATTCATAATCGGGCCAGGCCGTCTGCTAGGTGATGTGACACCACCTTGGGGGTGGAATCCACTCGACCAATGCTCCTTGGACCTAAGTATGCAAGCACAACCACAAGGCTAAGAAACCTACGTAAGTGGACACTCGTATGGCGCGCACACTCAACCCGGGGTGACTCGGGGATGCCAAGTCAAGGAAGTGGGACAAGACCCTTGCTGCTAGAGGGCCAGTAGAGTCCAAGGTAAACCTCCCCTTGGGATACAGATGCCTAACTCAATGAGTCGGCAATGGCCGAAGGGCGCGGGTTCACTCACTCACATCTACGGTGGTCGCACGAAGGCAGTGGAGCCTTGGGACCGGGCGCTCTCTCCCTTAACGGACGGCGTAATTAGAGAATATTAAACGAACAAGCACAATTGGGAGCAAGGGATGAGAGTTTACCTAGCCAGTTTGAAGAAACCGGCTCCGGTCGGAGACGTGGGCGAGCGGGGAAGTGTGGGCTACCTGCACGCCACGCCGATGACGCTTCAGCCGCTGACCTGCTAGTACAAGCACTACGCCCTCGCAGAGGGGTTGGACTAAGGGTGGGGAACTATATTACAACCAAAATGTACCTCCACGCAGGGAGGGGCGGTCAGCCGGCCAGGCGGGTGTTGACACCCGTTTTATGCCGATACGTTGAGTCGTTCCTCTTACTCCCATTTGTTGATGCCTCGAGTTGTCCATCACCTGTTGGGGCTTTTTTCAGACATGCTTTGGGCCAGTTTTATGGGTTGTCTCCCTCCTTGGTTAGGTCCAAGTTGATTCAGGGCTTAACGGGCCTTGGTTTTGGTTGATTGGGCTTTTCTATAAAGTTTCAAGCGCCCATGTGCATGTACAGTTCATCCCGGGCCGCTCAATCCATGTGCGGTTGACTGTGGACCGTCCATCTATTTTGGAATATTTTGGTTAATTTTCTGAATTTTTGCCGACAAGCATTTATGCGGTCCTATTCTAGCCGTTCAACTTAATGAACGGACTGATAGTAGCCGCCCATCTCTCAGAGTCCTGAGCTTGATGGTTTTCTCATATAATTATCCAATTAATCTATTTATCACATGCAAGGCTAGAATGGTTTGTCTTCGGCCGCTCAACGTTTGAACGGTCTCATCTGAGCCGTTCATCTATGAGAGTCCAGTGGCGAAGGTTTCGGTCAGTTTGATGGATAATTTGGATTATTTATGATTTATTTCTAATTACCACCGATAGGGTTGGACGGCCAGAACATGGCCGCACATCCAGTTGAGCGGTCTATCGTAAGACCGTTCATCAGTTCGATTCCTGAATTTCAACAGATTTTTATCTCTTTATCCGTGGTTTTATCCCCAACTTCTCCCATCATTTTCTCCGCGGATAATCAACCATTTTAAGTGCCGTTTCGACTGGATAAAAGACAATCTATTTATCTACGATTTTCCTTTGATTATCTCGACCTGAAAATACCTCTAAACCCTAATTTCGAGCTTGGACTTTAGGTGCTCTATAAATAGACCCTAAAGGTCGGGTAGAAAAGGGGGGGAGATTTTTGGTCGACGGCGAAGCCCTGCCGCATTCTTGAGTGACCTAGCACCAAGGAGGGAGGCTTTCTACGTCCATACAAGCCTCTGGTTCAGGGAGTAGTCTAGCTTTTAAGTCATTTGTGTTTGATTGGTCTGGTCCACTTTTTCATTGCATGCACTATTTTTCTCCCTTTTTCCCCACGTTCTTCTTCATCTTCATTGCCATGCACAAACCCACCTACATTTTTGACACCCTAGGGGTTTAAAACCCCCCAGGTATCCCCCTTTCCACTTATTCATGTTCATTTAACATTATTTTGGCATTTACTACACCATTTAGTTCTAATCTAGGTTTTCTCTTTGTGTTTTTACGTCGTTTTGCAGGTCAGCAATCCCTAGCACGAGGCCCATCCCCTCTGGCCAGCTGGAGAGGGTGGAGGTTGGACCCCTTTGTGACTTCTGGCTTCGTGATCTTGCGCGGTTCTCTACTAGTCGTTCTAGGAGACGTGCGGTGAAGACTAGACCGTCCTTCTTCTTCCTACGGTCGTGCCAGAGCCGTTCAACTTCCAGGAGCGCTTCATCTCGCATCTTCTGCAGCGTCCTTGAACGGTCTATCGTAAGACCGTGCATGCCTTAGGTGGTTCTCCCTGAACCGTTCATCTTCCCAACGCTGTAGGCCAGGCGAGTGTAGACACGCTATTTCTGACATCCCTTGAGAAAATCTCATATTACTATATGACGCCCCGCAGTGGCTTTCGCGTTCTGAATCGCTTGAGTGCTTCCTATTCTTGAGTCTTCTTTCACCTTTTGAGTAGGTAACGTAACACCCCTGCAGCATCCGGAAACCGCCTCGTCGCGGAAATCATACAGCATACGGACGGCATCATCGCCAACCGGACGCATCAGAAGTTTCCGGAACCAGAAGGATGTCTGACGGATGGCTGTCGACGGCTTTTCGGGAGGATCCAGAGGTTTTTCTTGAAGGAGTCTAGTCTCCTGGACACCTTCATCAGTTGAAAAATATATGAAAAATATAAAAATAAAAAATATATATTTTTTTAAAGGCGTCCAGCTCCCTAGATGCCTTCATAAAAATGAAAAAAATATATAATATAAAAAATAATAAAAAAATCATAATTCTTGAAGGCGTCCACTTTCCTGAACACCTTCATGAAAATGAAAAAAATAAAAAAATAAAAAAACAAATAAAATAATAATTTTTTGAAGGCATCCAGGTGCCTGGACGCCTTCATCATCTTGCTCACGGGCGCCCCCGATCCGCCGATCGGTTTGTCGTTTGAGAAAAAATCTAAATTGTGAAGACGTCTTGCCAGCCAGACGCGCCCACTCGTGAGTCACGGGTGCCAACCAAAACCACGCGCTGTACCAAACCGTGTGCGGCTTTCGACGGGGTTCCGGTGGGCAGTTTTGAAGGCGTCCAGTTGCCTGGACGCCTTCTTGAAAGTATTAAAAATAAAAATAATAAAATATTATTAATGCCCTGATGAAGGAGTCCAGGCCCCTGGACGCCTCCATTCTCTGGATCTCTATAAATAGCAGAACCCCCCCTCCGTCCGAGGAGAGCTTTTTGAGAGGTCCGACAGGCTGCTGGAACCCAGAGGCTGCCGGATCCTTTTCTAACCCGTAGGTTCTTTTCAGGAGGAGGTTCTGCCGACTTCCCGGGTGCCCGTGCTCGCAGG
The DNA here is from genome assembly GCA_022559845.1 of Amorphophallus konjac. Taxonomy (NCBI): domain Eukaryota; kingdom Viridiplantae; phylum Streptophyta; class Magnoliopsida; order Alismatales; family Araceae; genus Amorphophallus; species Amorphophallus konjac. The sequence continues at coordinate 72,688,563 of CM040124.1, read as the reverse complement.
AGGAAGGCCACCTTCGTCCACCGTGCTTTCACGTCGTCCCTACGCTGGCGAAGCTCCGCCGGATCTCGCCATCGGCACATCCAATAAGCCAACTCTCTCCTTTTCTTCGTAGTTCTTTTGCATTCATCATCCTCCATTCTTCATCTCCCTTCATAAGGGAATCTTATACTTTTGCATAACTCCATTCATCATTACATTTCCCTCCTACTCGTGTCCGAGAGGGGTTTAAAACCACACCAACCAGGTGTGTGTCCTGCTACGATTTCATCACTTTCTATTGCAAGGGATTGATACTACACTGCCATTTTCTAATTCCGTTTATTTACTGTATGTTGTTTTGCAAGGGTAACTAAAGAAAGCCCTCTCCGTCGACCGGCCGAAGGGGGAGGAAGAAGCAACCCGCCACTTCCTGCTAGTGAGGTAGGCGCGATCATTTTCTTATTTTGGGGTCTTTGGCCCCTGGCGATCACATCATACTCTCGAGGCCGTGGCAAGTTACTTCCCGCAATGGCCGTTTAAATTCCGTCATTTATATCTTGTCATATTCACATCTGCTTATATTCTCGAGGCCGCGGCGAGTCACTTCCCCAATGGTCGTTTAAATTCCCGTTCTTTATATTCTCCTTATATTCTGTTATATTCTTATCTGCTCATATTCTCGAGGCCGCGGCAAGTCACTTCCCCAATGGCCATTTAAATTCCCGTTCTCTATATTCTCTCTATATTCTGTTATATTCTTATCTGCTCATATTCTCGAGGCCGCGGCGAGTCACTTCTCGCAATGGCCGTTTGAATTCTGTCCTTTCTTTTGTATATCTTGAATTGCTTCTATATCTGCTATACTCTCGAGGCCGTGGTGAGTCACTTCCCGCAATGGCCATTTCAATTCTTGTTATTTGATTTCTGCACCATTCCCGTCCCCCCGAGACCGCGGCGAGTCACTTCCCGCTATGGCCGTTTAACCCCCATATTTTGTTATATTGCATCTGTCCCGCACGTCCCATCGGAGCAATCTCCCGTGGTGGCCTCTCTCCTCTTCTCTCTTATTTCTGTGCTGCAGCAAAGTAAAACAAAAAGCAAAACAAAACAAAAATGCGAGCCCTCGCGCTCCGCATCATTCCAACCGCGTGACGTCGCTCATAGATTGGCGATCACGGTGGGACCACTCTTGCTTTCTTTCAGTTACCCTCGCAGTTTCTTGTGATTTCCTTTACTGTCTCTTGCATGTTGTTATATTTTTGTTGTGTTCATTGTTCTGTTGTGCTCCATATATCTGTCAGCATTCCATTGCATACATCCATCCCTCTTTTCTATTCTTTTTCATTTTTTTCTAAGGATCACCCTCTCTCGGGGAAGGAAGGACTCTCCGTTCAGGAATTCCTATCGACGGACTAGAATCTCCTCCATTGGGACCTCCGTAAGTCCCCGACATCGAAGAATCTCCTCTTCATTCACTGGGCCGGTTGTACCATTGAAGTTCCCCGGAGTTAGTCGACCCATTCGTGGTGAGACGAGAGCCCCTAGCTGACACGGCGGTGAAACAAAAATAAACTAGGGTCCCTACTTTGTGAGAACTTCAGATCCAGTTAAAAACACAAAAAAATCATCAAGATCAAAACACAAAAAAAGGGCGTAAAGGCATCCACTTGTTTGATAATCTCTGCTATTTGCTTGCCGGTGTATGTTTTTGCGTTCCGAAAAAACTCTAAGTATGGCTCACGAGTCTTTTGAGGAGAACCACCCTGGTCGTGGTGAATCAGTCGAGCCGCGAGTCCATGCTATGGACTCGGGTCCTTCTTATGAACCTCACGTGAGGTGCAGGTTACCGCGGGGGAAACATCCCCACCACAGGACATCTCCTCCTTGCTGGGTGTCCTTGCCAACTCGGAGCTTACCTCTGAGCAGCTCCGGGCCTTCCAGGCCATTCTGAAAGGGAAATCTGTTTCCCCCGCTCCTCAAGAGTCAACTCCAGCCGTCGCACCCCTCCAAGAGTCGGTGCAGGCCATCCCATCTCCTTCACTGGCGCAAGCCATCCAGTCTCCCTCGCTTCAAGGGCAAGCGAGCCAACAACCACCCTCGTTCCAGTTCCCTTCACAATCTCAAACCCCTGCTGTTCCCCACATACCGCTCCAGCTGGGGCCAACTACCGGCGGTCCGACAGCTCCCTCTCATTCGGGATTTCCCCCTCAAGTCTCCGGGAGACATTTTCCTCCCTAGTGGCACGTGCCACCTTCACCTCCCGAGGAGCTCGCCCAATCGCTCCTCAACAGGTTCAATAGAATGAACGAACAGTTTCAGAATTTGAAGAAAATGGTGGACGTGAAATCCACCCCGGAGGTCACCTTGCCAATCCTTCCGGTGATCCATCTTCCTCCCTCTGAAATGCCCACGTACCGTAGGTACAATGGCACTGGCAATCCCTTTATTCACCTCAAGGACTTCATGTATGAATCCTCCTATTGGCAAAATGAACAGAGATTCCTAGCATATCTCTTTCGGAGATCATTGGACGGCCCTGCACTAGAGTGGTTCTACTCTTTGGAGCCCAACGAGGCCGAGAACTTTGATACGGTGCAAAGAAGATTCTTGCAAAAGTATCGGGATAGGGTCAGTCCCTCTCTTTCCATTACTGACCTAGTGGCCGAGAAAATGAAGCCCGACGAGGATTTTGTCCTCTATGTCGACAGATGGAGGTCCCTAGCAGAAAGAATAAGAGATACCCATTCAGAGCCTGAACAAGTAAAGATGATTGTGTCCAATGCAACCCCACAGTTCATGCACATCCTGGCCATGAACAAGCTTATCACAATGGAGGAACTCTACGAAAGGGCCTGGTATGTCCAGACCCAGTTGAAAGACTCCCCTATTATGCACATGTTTGAGCCGCCAAAGCCCAAAGTGATCAGAAGACAGGCACTGGTGTCCCGGGTGGAGCAACAGAAGGGGTGGTAACAAATGAGCAGGTGAGTGCAGTCAACAATGCCAACTATGCACTCAACCCAAGGCCTCCACAAATGCCCCGACTTCCCCTCCAACAAGGTCCTTTCCCCTCTCGTCCTCCACCCCAAAACAATCCACCCCAGAATAACATGCCTCAACTACTTCAACCCCAGCAACAACCCCGACCCCAGCAACAACAACTGCCACTTTAGTACAACCAAGTTCCACCCCCAGGGAATTATGGCCCCCCACAGCAATAAAGGAGGCCGATTGGTCCCAAAAGAGCCTATTACCCACCATTGCCAGAAACTCTGGCAGATATTTTCAGCGCCCTCATGGCCTCAAACACACTCATCCTACCCAGGGAAAGGCTCGCGTGGCCCCCGAATGTTGATACCTCCAGATACTACGTCTATCACAGGCAGCCAGGACACACAGTCGACAACTGCTTTCAGTTTAAAGATTACATCCACGATACGAACGATGAAGGCGGAATTCACTGGGATGAAATGAGGCGATACATCGCGACGCTCAAAGCCAGGAGACCTCCTCCTAGGCCACAGTTCCAGCAACTACAACAGCAGCCACAGCAACAACCACAACAACAGCAGCAGCCTTAGCAGGCCCAACCACAACAGCTCAACATGGGCATAATCCAGAATCCATTGCCGGAGCACCAACAACCCAATCACCAGGTCAACCCCATCTCCTCTTTTCCGGAAGTCGGGAGATAGCAAGGTTGGCATTCGGAAAGCACCTCCATCTTAGCTACCGTCGACCCTATCATCAGGCAACCCCCTCACCTTGCCCGGGTAGCACCCCTCTCTCATCAACCCGCGTCACCACTTATAATACGGCCTTCGTTGTTTCCACAACCGTCACGCCCTCTCATTCGCACTCCTACCACTAACTCACCAATGACCTATCAGCCATCCACCTCCGTCATACCCTCACCTCCTCTCATTCTCACTCATCCCTCTATTTCGCCATCTCCCCCGCTACCCCTGTGCCTTCCAAACCACTCATTATCTGCCGTCCGTATGAGGCCCTGCCTACCTCTACTATACCTCCACTAATGCCTTCAAAGCCACTTATCACCCACCATCTATCTCAGAACCATTATCCATCTCAAGCCTTATCCACTTTGCCTCCGCCTCCACCTTCCGAACCTCTTACCCTCCATAGCCCGTATGACTTCCCCTCTACCTCTACCATACCTCCACCTAACAAACCCCTCATCAGGATCCCTACTCCCATCATCACCCCTACTTCATCAACCATTCCTCCACCGCTACCCCTCAAACCTTTGCTTAAACCCACACCTAACCCCATAGAGGTGCAAAAGCCGCAAGCCATGGTGCTCCGGAGTGGATGGATTTTTCATAGGGTTTACCCTCAGAATAGTCAGAACCCCGAGCAGTCTCAGCCAGAAAAGGATGGAGAGCAGCCAGAAAAGCCCGTCCCTGGAACACAGTATGATTTGTTAAAACACCTGGATAGGACGCCCTCTCGGATCTCCATCCTCGAGCTGCTTCAAAGGTCTATGTCCCATCAGGCGGCCTTAATGGAATATCTTCAAAAGGTCATGGTGAATGAGGACCTCCCTGTAGAGAAGATTTCGGCCGTTCTGACCCCAACGGACACACAACCGGCCATCATGTTCCACAACTATGAGCTCGCTCCCAAGGAAGCTCGAAAATATGCACTGTGCATTTCAATAAAAATTAATGGGGTATCCATAAATCCCTACCTTGTAGACACGGGTGCGTCCATAATTGTGATCTCCATGAGCACCCTTCAGTTATGTGGGGTCGACGAGGAACAAATAAGACCTTCCTCGATCACAGTCACAGCTTATGACAATAGCAAAAGGCCGCCACAAGGGATGATTATCCTGAAGGCCGAGCTAGGCCCTGTGTCAGTCTTCACGGAAATCCATGTCCTCGACATGGACCCCACGTTTAAGGCCATACTGGGTCGCCCCTACATTGAAGTCATGGATGATGTGCCTTCCACCAACCATCAGTGCTTAAAGTTTCCTTACAATGGGAGAATCATTAAAGTGGTCAGTACACCTATCCTTCACACGGTGGATGCTATCAACACCTCTCTGCCCTCTGTTTGGCCGTCTCATCGGCCCATATTGTCGCTGCTGGACGTATGTGATTCATCTCACATTCCGGTAGCACCAAAGAAGCCGATCAAGGCAACAACGCCATATCTTCCTTTTCATTCTAAAGGTTGGGAGATTATGAAGAATATCGGCTATCAATAGGACAAAGGTCTGGGTGCACAACTACAAGGTAGGTTGAAACTGCCAAAGGAGATCAGGCCGAACCGCAGGTTTGGCCTAGGCTTCAAAGGACCACTCAAGGCGGATTGGAAGCCCCTCACGTGGACCCTATCAAACCACTTCAACAAAGGGTCCGTTATTCAGATGGGGGATTACCCGCAAGAAGCACATGGAGGATCGCATGCTGTATATTTGGCCGAAAAATGTCCAAGTGTTATCAAAAGAGGCAAGATCAAAGATCCAGAATGCGAATAGGACAAGTGGTTTGATATACGGGATATTTCCGTTGCACTGGAAAGGATGTTCTCGCCTCCACAGCTTGAAGGACCGCCATTGATCTCTGAAATGCCAGAGAATGTCACTACTGTTGCCAAGGTTCCAAACTACCCTCGTCCTCGCCAGAAGGACTCTGTCACCGGTGAATCTTCATCCGTCATCAACATTGCCATCGATGGCTCGTTAGCCGTCGTCTTCTCCATTCACTCACCTCAGCCTTCGCTGATGTCTTCCTCCTGGGCCAGACGGTTGTCTGACGATCTTCCTAGGTCCCCTTCTCTACTTACATACCTGCGCGGGTTTCTCAACCCGCGCCAGGTTTTCAATCATGATCTACTCTACGAGCCTCCTAATCCTTTAGCCATAACCACTTTTCTCTCTCCTTCGATTTCTCTTCATTATTTTGTCATCAAAAATGAAACAAAAAAAACTTCAATTTTCAAACTCTTCAACAACACATCATTGTTGAGGAAACCACCTACATCTTCCACGAGTGCGTCCCGCCCTGCGGGCCACTCATCCAAGGTCCTATGAGCGACCTTTTCTACCCCTCCTCTGAGGGGTCGTTCCCTGTACATTCTTCGGCATCTTCTTTAGCTTCTTCTTCGTCCGTAGGACAACCCAGTCAACCTAGGAATAATGAGTCAACGGTAGTATCCACAAAGAAATCCAAGGGTAAGCAGATCCCTCGTCGATTCCTTCTGGATTTAGCCACTACGTGTCAGGCCCTTCTTTCCATCCCCCAGTTGCTAGAAAATCCCATCCAACTACCGGAGATAGAATGTGTGGGCAATTGTGTGATTGACGAAGGATATGGGATTTATGAAATCACCGATGAAGAATACCCTATTGAAGAAGGGGATGAAGAATATGAGGATGCGGCTGGCGCATACGCTAGTGGAATAAGGAGATTCGACGAGCCGTCAGCCGCCGTAGAAGAGTCCACCAAAGAAGTCAACTTGGGAACTGAGGAAGACCCTAGGATCATCCTCATAAGTGATAATCTACCACCCTCTGAAGAAGAGGCCTTAATTGAAGTGCTCAAGGAATATAAGGACACGTTTGCATGGAGCTACGAGGATATGTCGGGCTTAGATTCCACCTTGGTCGAACATCGCTTAACTCTAAAACTAGGGTCCGTCTCGGTAAAATAAAGGTTAAAGCATTTCCACCCTCAGATGGCTTTAAAAATGAAAGAAGAGGTCGACAAGCTCCACAAAGCCAGGTTCATGAGAGTCGTCCTTTATCCTCAGTGGGTGGCAAATATTGTCCCGGTCATGAAGAAGGATGGAAAAGTCATGATTTGCATCGACTTCCGGGACCTTAATCGCGCGTGTCCAAAGGATGATTTTTCCTTGCCTCACATTGATGTGTTAATCGATAACACAGTAGGTTTTGAGACCCTCTCATTCATGGATGGATTTTCGGGATATAATCAAATTCGTTTGGCAGAAGAGGATCAAGAGAAGACGTCATTCACTACACCATGGGGAACATATTGTTACGTGGTCATGCCGTTTGGGTTAAAGAATGCTAGAGCTACTTACCAAAGAGCTATGATGGCCATATTTCATGACATGATGCATATATATCTGGAGGTGTATGTGGATGATTTATTGGTAAAATCAAGGACCAGGGTGGAACATCCACGGGTTTTAGCTAAGGTCTTGCAGAGACCAAGGGAGTTCCAATTGAAAATGAACCCGAAGAAGTGTGTGTTTGGTGTGTCATCGGGTAAATTACTGGGTTTCATTGTGAGTAAAAGGGGGATCGAGATAGATCCCAACAAAGCTAAGGCCATCAGGGACATGCCGCCTCCCAAAAATTTGAGGGAAGTTCAAGATTTAATCGAGAGGTTGCAATTCATTCATCGGTTTGTGTCTCAGCACTCACAAAGGTGTAGACCTTTCTACGAGTTGACCAAGCCAGGAGTAGAATTCCATTGGGATGCTAAATGTCAGAAAGCTTTTGAAGGGTTAAAGGAATACCTGGCCAGTCCACCCGTTCTCATTCCACCCAAACCAGAAAAACCTCTGATCCTTTACATCTCAGTCTTGGATGACTCCGTGGGAGCCGTCCTCGCACAAGCCGATGAAGAAGGTAAGGAATGGGCAACCTACTACCTGTCCAAACTCCTCAACCCCTGTGAGCAGAAGTACACCGCCATGGAGAAAACCTGTGCTGCCCTCGTTTGGGTAGTACAGAAATTAAAACATTACTTTCTGGCTCTTAAAGTCCGTTTGATTGCTCGCATGAACCCTATCAAGTTCCTTCTGGAGAAATCCGTCCTTACTGATAAGCTAGCACGCTGGCAGAGTTTCCTATCTCAGTTTGACATCACCTACATTCAGCAAAAGGTGATTAAAGGCTATGCTATAGCCGAGCATCTCGCTCATCATCCTCTCCCCAAGTTCGATCCTGTCCAATCAGAGTTTCCAGATGAGGAACTAATGTCCATCACCCAATCTGATGAGCCAATGTGGACGTTATATTTTGATGGAGCTCTGAATTCTCAAGGGAAGGGTATTGGCATTGTCCTTCTAACGCCCGAAGGCGTTACCATTCCAGAGGCATTTCACCTCGCATTTCCAGTCACCAACAACATTGCTGAGTATGAGGCTCTTCTAGCTGGTCTAGAACTGGCACATTCCTTCTATATCACCGAATTGTGAGTCGTGGGTGATAGTCAACTTGTTCTCCGTCAGGTGCTGACCAAGTATCGCACCCTTGATCCTAAACTCAAGCCTTATCAGGAGATGGTCTCCGCCTATGCCAAATTGTTCACCAAACTGATCTTTGTCCATGTCCCTCGCGAACAGAATATTCTGGCCGACGCCCTCGCCTCCTTGGCCTCATCTTTTAAATTCCCTCTAGGTGTATGGTTTGAATCCATCACCCTCTACAAGCGTCTTATCCCTACCGTTCAAGACCCGTACCTCCTAAGAATCAAAGAAAGTGGTGAGGACACGCGTCACCCTTTACGACGGAGTACACGGATCTCGCCGGCATCCCTTTGGCTCGGCGACCAGTTGACAGATTAGCGGAGCTATCGTCACTTATTTTATGCTTTGGGCCATGTTGGGCCTTGGTTTAGTCCGTGTGTGGACAATTTTCTTTCAGTCATGGACCTTTTTTAGGCCAAGTAGGCTTTATTTGTGTTTTGTAGGCTTGCTAGAGGCTAGGGGGGGTTATTGGGCCACTTCTTGGTTCACTTCTCTGGCCCACGAGGGCTGTCCACTTTTCCCATCCCCTGGGCCCACCTTGGGAGGCGCGCCCCACCTAGGGTTAGGGTTGGGGGGCGGACCATTCCCTCCCCTCTTGGAGGGAATGGCAGCCGCCCTTCCCCCCTTGCCCTCTCCCTCTTTTGGCCGCCCCCCCCCCCACCTTTCACTCCTAGAATCTAGGAGATTTGAATGCCTTCCCCGGTTGTGGCCGCCCCCCCCCATCTCCTTTCCCCTTGGCTAGGGTTTAGACCTAGCATTTCCCCATCCCATATAGAAGACCTTGTATTTTCTTTTCAAAAAAATAATGAAGAAATTGATGCTTGAGTGTTCATTGTGGAGTGCCACATTGTGAAAAGGGGCGACCCCTTCTTCTTCCTCCTCCTTGAGGGTGCGACGCCCTCACCTCCTCTCCAGTCCTTGGGTGCGACGCCCAGGGGTAGGAGACCTCCCCCAAGGGATTCCAACGCCAGAAGCCTTCAACCATCGTCCACGGCGACGAGTTCGGTGGAGCGACGGTGCACGCAGGATCGTCTTCCTCTTCCCCGGGCGTCCCTGTGCTGACAGCAGATTTGGTGTCCAGAGATCGGTCCGGTGCGTCCGCTTCCCGGCAGCGTCTCATCCGAGTTTCTTCACGACTTTCGTACCCCTTCCAGTCATCTTTCCAACCCCACCGGCCTTGTCCCAAAACTCGAATCGCAGAGGAAGTTGTCTTTGTAGACACTTTCGTCGCGCAGGCTGCTCCCTGACAGTCTCGCCTGTGACCCGAGACGATTTGGGTTCCCGTTTGCATGCCTCTCCTACCACCAAACACCGCCAGTCCCTTCATAACATTTGTTCCCCTCCCAGTCACGAATCCAACCCCTCTGGCCTCGCCTTCAAACTCCATCGGGGTAAACTTTTGTCTTCAAGCACACTTTTAGTGCGCCATCCTGCGCTACAGTACCCGAGCGGGACTGTCAGCAGAGGGCCTCCAAAGGGGGTACCACTTCCCGTCCTCGGATCGATCTGCAACTTGGTAGGTCGACTCCTCACATCCCACCACACCTCCAGTAATCATCTCGGGCCGGAACTCCTTCTGTATCCTTGCGCCATCACCACCCCACCCACGGTCACAGATCAGACTGCCCTGAAGTGCTGTCTGTGCACCCCTGTTGTCACCCCCTTCGCACCCAATCCCTCCACAGGACCCCATCGGCCACCACTGCCCCTGGATAGCCGTCCCTGTCAGCCTTCCACCAGAGAAGACGCCGCCACAAACGCTGTCCGGACGGCCGTGTACCAGCGCCATCTCTGCCCGCTGTCACAGGGACCAGCCAGCAACCTCTCGTCGGACCGACATCCTCCCCCGAGGCCGTAGCAGCAGCGTGGCCCCTCCATCCGGCTCGGCATCCCAGCAGTGCCCACGGCGACGTGGGCCTCCTCCTCAAAGGCTACTACAGGAGCGATCGGCATTGCGAGGGTCGGCATCCGGCTTCATCCCCGACCTCGGCTGCTGCCCGTCAACCCGTGCGCCGGCCGCCCCGTGTGTAGCTGTGGTTGTAGCCTATTACCTCCCTGCGAGGAGTGGGCCCTTTTGATGTTTGTATTAGTTCTCTCACGTGTGTATCGGGGTGGTTGGACTCGGCCGGGGTTCCTTCCCCACGCTTAGGCGTGGAGGTACGTGTCTCGCTCCCGCCCGTAGTACTTGCTTATCACGTATATGATTGATTGTGCCGCGTGAGTGAGTGTAGGGCCTAGCTAGTTTCATTTGTTACTGCTGGTTGAGAGAGAGAGAGCGGCCTTTTCCCTTGGCCCTAGTCGAGCACCGAGCTCGGACTAGATTCCCGTGTCGTCCAGCGGCTTCTCGCCCGTTGTGACCCCGTCGCGCCTCCCTCCGTGGGACGGCCGTGGTTCGGAGTTCTGTTGAGAGACGCCTCCGCCCGGAGGGATTTCACGTTAGTCGGTCATACCGGCTTGCCTTGTCTCGTGCGCGTGCTGGTCGCGTTCTTTAGCGTCCTAGGTTAGCTAGCGAGTCAGTTGTCCCGCATCAAATTTTGGTATCAGAGCATAGGGAACCAGTTTGTTCTTACAAATTGGGGTCTTAGGCCATTTGAGTCATTAGATTTGTCTTAGGTTCTTTGCATCCTTAGTAGTCCTAGGCCAATTGAGTCTCATCTTGCATTTGAGTCTGTGTCCCATTTTGTGGTCGTGTCTATTTCACCCTTGTTCCCTAGGGTCTTGCATGCCCACCCGGCGTGGTACTTCCTACCACCGCCCGCCCCCTATGGCTGATCCTAGGAACCCCGTACCCAGCGATCTCTCCATGCAGGAGATGATGCAGACCATCATGGAGTCCATGAGACATGAGATTAGGGGTCAGACCGACCGGATAGAGGGCCAGTTGAAGGTCATGGAGGACCGAATGGGAGATATGGAGGACCGGATTGAGGCCTCTAACCGGACCATTCAGGGTCTAGTTGATCGCCCCCAGGGTAGAGTCCCACCCATAGATGTTCCCGAGCAGGCCCATGGCCAACGTGACCCTGCTCCTCGACCCAACCAGCCTAGGGGAGGCGACGGTCATAACCGTGGTCGACAGGTCCACGCACGTGAGGTAGAGGACTTTGGGTCCGACAATGAGAGTGAGGGTTATGGCCGTGGACGACAGGGCCGACGGTACCATCGGGATGAGGATGAGGAGCGTATCCTCCGATCTGTGCGAGTAGATCCACCCTCTTTTGATGGGTCCTTGGACCCTGACCTGTTTAGTGACTGGGCCACTAGCATGGACCGCTATTTCGAGTGGGTAGACATGGCCGAGCATAGGAAAGTCAGGTTTGCCAAGATGAAGCTGGTTGGCAGGGCCCAGACTTACTGGGCTACAGTTGAGAGTTTGATTGGGCAACGGCATGAGCCCCCGATTGAGACCTGGGAGGAGATGAGGGCGAAACTAGAGCAGAAGTATGTCCCCCGATCCCACCGCCACCGGCTCATTGATCGGTGGCAGAGTCTTACCCAGGGGAATCGGCCTGTCATGGAGTACATTGCCGAATTTGATGAGTGCCTGCTGAGATGTGGGGTCAGGGAAGAGACTATCATGACGGTAGCTCGATTCCGTCGGGGTTTGAAACGGCACCTTCATATGGAGTTACTCCGCCGTCATGTGCAGACATTAGAGGAGGCCTACCAAGTGGCCCGCGAGATGGAGCAGTTCGAGTTAGATTTTGCTCCCGCCCAGCGCCCCACACCCACCTATTCTCGAGGAGCGGATCCTCGCGCCACTACGGGGCAGTTTTCTAGGGGACCCTTGACCCGACCTCAGGATATTGCTAGGGAGACCCCTCGCCAGGACCTTGCCCCTAGGCCTCGACCTCCCGCCCCGAGGGACTTCCTCCCTCGACCCCAGGCCCCTGCCACCGAGGTTCCTCGCCCTCAGCAGCCTGCCATTCCTACTAGGTCCCAGTTTCCACCACCCCCGGCTCGTCGTGATGACAAGGGGAAAGGGCCGATTACTGGTGGAGCACCGCAAGGCCCTAGGCCTCGTGGTGATTGCTATCGTTGTGGAGGAGCCGGTCATTACGCTGTTCAGTGCCCTACCCGACAGCAGACCGTGGCTCTAGGAGAGACATCCACAGGGGAGGCCGTACCTGAGGTTGAACCTGTTAGCTATGAGGCCGACCTTGAGCTCGCGGAGGAGTTTTTCGATGAGTTGTTAGAAAGCGAGCAGGTCGACACCCAGGGTACGCAGCACCAGGATGATGTTCAGCTGGGAGTTGTTAGGTGTATTTTGGCCCAGCCTTTGGTGAGTGATGACTGGCGTCGCACCACCATCTTTCATACTTTCTGCAGACTAGGAGGGAAAGTCTGCAAGGTGATTATAGACAGTGGGAGTTGCATCAATGCCATCTCCACGGGCACAGTGAAACGCCTAGGATTGACCCCCGTGGACCACCCCTCCCCTTACCGTGTGTCTTGGGTAGACACTACCTCCATTCCGGTCAGACAGCGTTGCCTAGTGCCCTTACAGTTCCACGCCTACCAGGATGAGATCTGGTGTGACGTCTTGCCTATGGAGGTAGGTAGTATCATTCTAGGGAGACCTTGGTTGTTTGATAGGGATGCCACCCTCCATGGTCGTTTGAACACATGCACTTTTGATCACAGCGGCCAGAGGATCACCCTTCACCCTTCCCAGCCCACACGTCCTCCCGTTCGGGGACCCACCGGTCCTAGCACTCCGAGCACTGATGTCCAGGGGCCCAGTGCCCCTTCCCCAGCCCAGGACCCAGCCCCACCCATTGCTACCACTGGTCCTCCGGCTAGGAGGTTGATGTTAGTCAGCTCCCGGGAGATGGAGCGCGACTTTGCGAGAGGAGATCCCATCTTTGCTGTAGTAGTCCGCGAGAGGCCTAGAGAGGCAGAGGGGGAGTCCCCACCCGACGTGGCTGCTATTATTCAGGAGTTCTCCGATGTTTTCCCCGATGACCTTCCCGAAGGTCTTCCTCCCATGAGAGACATCCAGCATGCTATAGATTTGATCCCGGGGTCCTCATTGCCCAACCTGCCACACTATAGGATGAGCCCCACTGACCACGCTGAGCTCCAGCGCCAGGTGAATGAGTTGATGTCTAGGGGATCTCTCCGAGAGAGTATGAGTCCTTGTGCCGTCCCCGCCCTACTTGCCCCCAAGAAAGACGGTACTTGGAGGATGTGCATAGACAGCCGTGCTATCAACAAGATCACGGTGAAATATAGGTTTCCCATTCCCCGTCTGGATGATATGATGGATATGATGGCGGGAGCCACTGTGTTCTCCAAGATTGATCTAAAAAGTGGCTATCACCAGGTAAGGATCAGACCTGGAGATGAATGGAAGACGGCCTTCAAGACCAAGGATGGTCTTTATGAGTGGCTGGTCATGCCCTTTGGGCTGACCAATGCTCCCAGCACCTTCATGAGGCTGATGACTCAGGTCTTGCGACCCTTGATAGGAATCTTCGTGGTAGTTTACTTCGATGACATCCTCATTTACAGCCGTACCCGGGAGATCCATTTAGACCACCTTCGGCAGGTCTGTTTGATTCTGAGGAGAGAGAGCTTATTTGCCAACCCTAAGAAATGCGCGTTCATGACCTCTCAGGTCACCTTCCTAGGGTTCATTGTTTCTAGTGAGGGAGTGTCTGCCGACCCTGAGAAGGTCAGGGCAATTGTTGAGTGGCCCGAGCCTCGTACCCTACATGATGTCCGTAGCTTTCACGGACTGGCGACCTTCTATCGCCGTTTTATCCGAGGCTTTAGCTCCATCACCGCCCCTATCACGGACTGCATTAGGAAAGGGGCCTTTGAGTGGACCAAGGCTGCTTCAGCCGCTTTCGCGCTCCTCAAAGAGCGCATGACCCAGGCACCCGTCCTTCGTCTTCCAGACTTCACGAAGGTGTTTGAGGTCTCTTGTGATGCCTCAGGGGTAGGCATAGGAGGAGTTCTTAGTCAGGAGACCCATCCCGTTGCATTCTTTAGCGAGAAGCTGAGCGATGCGAAACTGCGTTACTCTACATACGATAAGGAATTCTACGCAGTTGTGCAAGCTTTGAGGCATTGGAGACACTATTTGTTACATCAGGAGTTTGTGTTGTATTCTGATCATGAGGCACTCCGATATCTCCATGCCCAAAAGAAGCTCAACTCTCGCCATAGCCGATGGGTCGAGTTCCTCCAGGAGTACACATTTGTGCTGAAGCACAAGGCCGGTGTGGAGAACCGGGTTGCTGATGCCTTGAGCCGCCGTACTCACCTATTGACCACCATGAGTGTGGAGGTGGTTGGGATGGATAGGATGAGGGAGCTGTATGCCGATTGCCCGGATTTCGGTCCGATGTTCACCACCCTCCAGTCAGGTCCGTCCCATGAGTACCCCGACTATACGTTGCAGGATGGCTACCTTTTCTATGGGAGCAGGCTTTGTGTCCCACGGACCTCGGTCCGTGATTTTCTTACTTGGGAGTTGCATGCTGGGGGTCTAGCCGGCCACTTTGGCCGGAATAAGACCATTGAGGCCGTTGAGTACCGCTTCTTTTGGCCTAGCCTGAAGCGGGATGTTGCTAGGATTGTGGCCCAGTGCCGCATTTGTGCCTTGGCCAAACAGAGGAAACAGAATACCGGCCTTTACACTCCCCTCCCAGTGCCAGATAGTCCATGGCAGGACATTAGCATGGACTTTGTCTTAGGCTTGCCCCGTACCCTCCGCCGACACGACTCCATTTTCGTGGTGGTGGACAGATTCTCTAAGATGGCCTTGTTTATCCCATGTTCTAAAACATCAGATGCCTCTAGGGTTGCCCGTCTATTCTTCACCCATTGTGTCTCTAGGTTTGGGTTGCCGCGTACTATTGTGTCAGATAGGGATGTTCGCTTTACTAGTTATTTCTGGAAGACCCTATGGCACATGATGGGCACACAGCTGAAGTTTTCTACTGCTTACCACCCCCAGACCGATGGTCAAACAGAGGTTGTGAATAGGAGTTTGGGGGATCTTTTGAGGTGTCTAGTGCGTGAGCGTGACCGGGATTGGGATTTAGTTCTCCCTCTAGCGGAGTTTGCTTACAATGATTCGGTCAATAGGTCTACTGGTTTGAGTCCTTTTGAGATAGTCACTGGTCGTAGGCCTAGAAAACCGATAGACTTGGTCCCATCCCCTGTCCAGGCCCGTGTCTCAGAGTCAGCTGAGTCCTTTGCTGAGCATGTTAGGCAGTTGCATGAGCATGTACGTCGTCACATTGAGGCCAGCAACGCACGATATAAGGAGTTAGCTGATGTGCATCGACGCACGCGTGAGTTCCGCGAGGGAGAGTATGTCATGATCAGGGTCAGACCTGAACGGTTCCCTTCGGGGGCCGTAAAGAAACTCCAGGACCGCGGTGCCGGACCCTTCCGAGTTCTGAGGCGGATTGGGTCTAACGCGTATGAGATTGAGCTGCCAGATGATTATGGGATCAGTTCGACGTTCAACGTCTCTGATCTGGTGGCCTATCGGGATCCAGCAGTGATTCCCAGTGAGCTTCTTGGGCCTCCCCTTCCTGTTGTGAGCGATACACCTTCTGAGAGTCCACCTCCTCCAGCCCCATTACAGAGACGCGAGCACATCGATTGTATACTGGATGAGCAGGTGACCACCACCAGGAGCGGGGCCTACCAGCGCTTCCTAGTGCGTTGGAGAGGGCGCCCTGAGACAGACGACACCTGGATCACGCGGGGAGAGCTGGAGCGGATTGACCCGGACTTGCTGGAACGCTACCTGAGCGACCGTGACCCTTACTCGACGGGGTCGAGTTCTTCCCACCCGGGGAGAATTGGTGAGGACACGCGTCACCCTTTACGACGGAGTACACGGATCTCGCCGGCATCCCTTTGGCTCGGCGACCAGTTGACAGATTAGCGGAGCTATCGTCACTTATTTTATGCTTTGGGCCATGTTGGGCCTTGGTTTAGTCCGTGTGTGGACAATTTTCTTTCAGTCATGGACCTTTTTTAGGCCAAGTAGGCTTTATTTGTGTTTTGTAGGCTTGCTAGAGGCTAGGGGGGGTTATTGGGCCACTTCTTGGTTCACTTCTCTGGCCCACGAGGGCTGTCCACTTTTCCCATCCCCTGGGCCCACCTTGGGAGGCGCGCCCCACCTAGGGTTAGGGTTGGGGGGCGGACCATTCCCTCCCCTCTTGGAGGGAATGGCAGCCGCCCTTCCCCCCTTGCCCTCTCCCTCTTTTGGCCGCCCCCCCCCCACCTTTCACTCCTAGAATCTAGGAGATTTGAATGCCTTCCCCGGTTGTGGCCGCCCCCCCCCATCTCCTTTCCCCTTGGCTAGGGTTTAGACCTAGCATTTCCCCATCCCATATAAAAGACCTTGTATTTTCTTTTCAAAAAATAATGAAGAAATTGATGCTTGAGTGTTCATTGTGGAGTGCCACATTGTGAAAAGGGGCGACCCCTTCTTCTTCCTCCTCCTTGAGGGTGCGACGCCCTCACCTCCTCTCCAGTCCTTGGGTGCGACGCCCAGGGGTAGGAGACCTCCCCCAAGGGATTCCAACGCCAGCAGCCTTCAACCATCGTCCACGGCGACGAGTTCGGTGGAGCGACGGTGCACGCAGGATCGTCTTCCTCTTCCCCGGGCGTCCCTGTGCTGACAGCAGATTTGGTGTCCAGAGATCGGTCCGGTGCGTCCGCTTCCCGGCAGCGTCTCATCCGAGTTTCTTCACGACTTTCGTACCCCTTCCAGTCATCTTTCCAACCCCACCGGCCTTGTCCCAAAACTCGAATCGCAGAGGAAGTTGTCTTTGTAGACACTTTCGTCGCGCAGGCTGCTCCCTGACAGTCTCGCCTGTGACCCGAGACGATTTGGGTTCCCGTTTGCATGCCTCTCCTACCACCAAACACCGCCAGTCCCTTCATAACATTTGTTCCCCTCCCAGTCACGAATCCAACCCCTCTGGCCTCGCCTTCAAACTCCATCGGGGTAAACTTTTGTCTTCAAGCACACTTTTAGTGCGCCATCCTGCGCTACAGTACCCGAGCGGGACTGTCAGCAGAGGGCCTCCAAAGGGGGTACCACTTCCCGTCCTCGGATCGATCTGCAACTTGGTAGGTCGACTCCTCACATCCCACCACACCTCCAGTAATCATCTCGGGCCAGAAATCCTTCTGTATCCTTGCGCCATCACCACCCCACCCACGGTCACAGATCAGACTGCCCTGAAGTGCTGTCTGTGCACCCCTGTTGTCACCCCCTTCGCACCCAATCCCTCCACAGGACCCCATCGGCCACCACTGCCCCTGGATAGCCGTCCCTGTCAGCCTTCCACCAGAGAAGACGCCGCCACAAACGCTGTCCGGACGGCCGTGTACCAGCGCCATCTCTGCCCGCTGTCACAGGGACCAGCCAGCAACCTCTCGTCGGACCGACATCCTCCCCCGAGGCCGTAGCAGCAGCGTGGCCCCTCCATCCGGCTCGGCATCCCAGCAGTGCCCACGGCGACGTGGGCCTCCTCCTCAAAGGCTACTACAGGAGCGATCGGCATTGCGAGGGTCGGCATCCGGCTTCATCCCCGACCTCGGCTGCTGCCCGTCAGCCCGTGCGCCGGCCGCCCCGTGTGTAGCTGTGGTTGTAGCCTATTACCTCCCTGCGAGGAGTGGGCCCTTTTGATGTTTGTATTAGTTCTCTCACGTGTGTATCGGGGTGGTTGGACTCGGCCGGGGTTCCTTCCCCACGCTTAGGCGTGGAGGTACGTGTCTCGCTCCCGCCCGTAGTACTTGCTTATCACGTATATGATTGATTGTGCCGCGTGAGTGAGTGTAGGGCCTAGCTAGTTTCATTTGTTACTGCTGGTTGAGAGAGAGAGAGCGGCCTTTTCCCTTGGCCCTAGTCGAGCACCGAGCTCGGACTAGATTCCCGTGTCGTCCAGCGGCTTCTCGCCCGTTGTGACCCCGTCGCGCCTCCCTCCGTGGGACGGCCGTGGTTCGGAGTTCTGTTGAGAGACGCCTCCGCCCGGAGGGATTTCACGTTAGTCGGTCATACCGGCTTGCCTTGTCTCGTGCGCGTGCTGGTCGCGTTCTTTAGCGTCCTAGGTTAGCTAGCGAGTCAGTTGTCCCGCATCAGAAAGAGTCTTACGGAAGGTCCAGGAGGGAGAAATTCTCGAGAAAAGGGAGATCATGTTGGCAGAAGTCGAAGAAGAACTGGCTGACGAGGAGAAACCATGGTTCTATGAAATTGTCAAGTATTGTAAAGATCAGTCTTACCCTGAAGGAGCCACCACAGAAGATAAGAAAGCCATAAGAAGGGTGGCCCAGAAATACACATTGGTCGGTGGTCTACTGTACAGGAGAAGCCTTACTGGTGTTCTACTAAGATGTCTTGATGACGATGAGGTCTGGAAATGTGTGGAGGAAGCACACTCAGGTGTATGCGGTGGCCATGTGAATAGCCAAATGCTCGCTAAGAAGATCATTCGGCAAGGCTTTTACTGGCCCACTATGGAAGAGCATTGTGCCATCTATGTCCGTAGGTGTGTCAAGTGTCAGCTTCACGCCGATAAAATTCATTCACCATCATCCTCACTTCATCCAATATCCTCCCCATGGCCTTTCTCCATGTGGGCATTCGATATCATTGGTCCCCTAGGTGATCCCAACTCTCTCACCAAGCAGAAATCTTTCATCCTCACTACGACGGAATACTTCACCAAATGGGCCGAAGCCGAAGCTTACGCGGAAATCAAGGCATCAATAGTCTGCAAGTTCATCATGAAGAACATCCTCACCAGGTTCGACGTCCCAAGCACAATCGTCACCGACAATGGGCCATAGTTCATTTCTCAGGATCTTCAAGACCTCTGCAAAAGGTACGCAATCGCATTGCATCATTCATCACCTTATTACCCACAAGGTAATGGCCAAGCAGAGGCCACCAACAAAACATTGATCAAAATCATAAAGAAAACATGCGAGTCTAACAAGTTTTCAGACTAGCCAGAGAAGCTTATTGAAGCTCTATGGGCCTATCGCATCTTAATCCGTACCCCCCACCGGATAAACTTCGTTTGCCCTTACTTATGGTATGGAAGCGGTAGTCCCGTACGAGACTCTGATCCCTTCTCTCAGAGTACAATTGGATGAGGAATTTCCCCTCGATGAATGTCGTAATTCACTCCTTGCCCAGTTGGAACTCTTAGATGAGAAGCGGCTGGCCGCCGCCGAGCATGCGCGTGTGTATCAAAACAGACTCGCTCGCTTTTACCAAAAGAATGTCGTTGAGAAAAAATTCAAAATTGGCGAGATGGTCGTGAAAAGAGTTTTTGTCAAACCTGGAGGGCCGCGTTCTAAGCTCCAACCCAATTGGGAAGGACCGTACGTGATTCAGGCTGTGCATCTTGGCAACGCCTACAGACTAGTCGATGCTGAAGGGACCGAGTTATCCCACCCTTGGAATGGGCTTTATCTTAAAAAGTACTACCCTTAGCTTAATGTCAAAAAAAAATAGCAAAAAAAATGAAAAGAAAGAAAACATCAAAAAAATAACAAAAATATTGAAAATCACTAAAAATATATAAAATTTCAAAATGCCGAAGCCTGGGAGTTACCATGTAGTTAAGTCACTGCATCCAACCTCCATGTTGGGATAGAGCCCATTAAGGCTTGGTAGGCACTGGGTCTTGGTCTGCCAGAACCGTGGAGATCCTTGTCCGGCCACATCGGCCTATGTTCGCTCAAAGGAAGCCAACATGTACACACTCATGTGTTTTATCCAAAAAAGTTGGTAGCATCCCCTACGGTGGGGCCGCACCCAGAAGACCTCCAGAAGTGGTAATCTTTATTCTCTTCTCTTTGACCAAATGAGACAGCCGGCGCCCTTAAAACGCTGAGCCTAAGAAACCAAAACTCAAACCCCTTAAGGCGAGAGTAGGATCCATTTCCTCGAGCATCGGTCAGAGCACGAGAAGAGGGCAGTGTCCCCGCAGGCATGTAAGAGGGATTCCACAACGTCAAACGACTATATCTCCCTCGCAAAAAAGAAGCACAAAATCAAAATCATAAGAAAAGCCTGGTCGTAACCGTGCCTGATTCGATAAATGAAACCCCTCAAAGCAAAAATCTAAATCCGTAAAAGGGACCATGGAATGTAAATGCTCGAGATTTGGTCCGAAGTTATCCGAAAGGGAAGAGTTAAATGGGCCCTCATTGGCTCGTCGGGTTAACGATTTTGCCGGTCCTCTCAGAAGGTTTATCCCCTACACTCTTCCTTCTTCCTTTAAAGATGAAAGCTCGATGGAGTGTCTGAACGGTGAAACCCGCCAAGGTCTGCGACCTTATTTTAACACGCGCGTATGGTTGTCTACTTCGAAGAGCAAAAGCTATCGCTGCGAAGGAGTCTCTGTGTTTCTGGCTGGTCAAGACCCCTGTCTACCACCTTGATGTCTTCTTATTTAACCTTGGGCTTAGGCCAATGCAAGCACGTCACCTCTGGGTGCGACGGCGTCTGATTCCGGGTTAGCGTCGCGCGGTTGGTCGTTAGGGTTCCAGGGTGTTCCATCATATACCATCTAGAGTTGTGAGGAAATAGACCCGGGTCGGGCAAATCATTTACCTCGAACACCTTTTGGGTGAATCACTGTGGTCGGAAGCGACTGGGAGCCTAAGCATGGCATGACGGTATTGTCATCAGGGTAAGTCTTAGCTGGCGGGATTATCATTCGAGGGGTCTAAAGGCCCAAATCAACCTAGATGTGCACTTAGGATACCTGGGAGGTTAGTAAGAAACCCATGTTCTCATGTAGGTTAGGTGCCATGTGGGTGCTTACCAGGCGTTAGCAACAAAAAAAATAATAATAACAAAAACAAAAAAAAAGAGAATAGAGAAAATGTAGATAACAAAAATAACAAAAAATACCAGAAAAAAAAGTATAAAAAGAAAGAAAATAAGTCATCTCGCATGATTGCATTTGTATGCAGCATTTCACTTTTAAATCTCGCTTGCATTCGTGTGCTTGTCTGTCGCATTCACCATCATCACATCTTTCCATTGCCTTCATTAATAAAGGCTTGGCCCCTTGACCCGTCGTCAAGGACAAACATCTGTTTATTGAGCAAGGGGCCAAGTCAGAGCAGAAATTCTGACTTGTTTATTTCAGTGATGTGTGCAGGGATTGAAGGCAGCAAGAACGGGATGAAAACCAACAAAACCAAATCTTTTATTCAATTCCAAAATAAGAAATTGTACATTAAGTTCCACCTTCTCTCTCTACATTACCAGTCCCGCCGCTCTCCGGGCAAAACGCTCTCAAGGGTGCTACCCAACTACGAAAAGTGGTACTTCTACCCCTCTGTACTCCACTTCCCATCACCACACCCCGGCGTTGATCCGTGGGGGCAGCAAAGAAGCTACTAACACGAAAGCCACGCTCTCATGCTCTTCGGTAGCGCTCCTCACCATCTCTCAGCCATTGTTTGGCAAGGCCAAGGCTGGTTCGGAGTTCGAACAGCTGGGCCTCCATGGCCCTTCGTTCCTCCCTTTTAGCCAATCTGTCGGCTCTCTCTCTTTCTCTATCCCTTTCTTTCTCTGCCCGTTCTCTCTCACGGTCTTCCCTCTCCAGCTGAAGGGTGATCCTCAGCTCCATGGCATCTCTAGAAGAGTCGTCGTCAGGATGATGTTTCAGCGTTTTCTTTCTTTCCCTTTTCGTTCGCGTATCGATCAACCATTTGGCTAACTGGTAGTCAACTGACTGATTGACGACGCGGGCGTGCCAGTCACATGAGTGATAATTTTATTGTGTGCTCATTCTGACCCATGTCGGGCGAATGTGAGGTTCTGTCGGGACCAGCAGTCCGCCATACCATAAAGGTTATGGCGTTAATTACATCCCCCACGAGGAGGGAACACCTTTGATTAATTGTCGAGACATCGGGCTGTCAAAGCCGGATTAAAAAGAGCTACATGATGATCATGAGGAAGACATGTAGGATGCACATGTTTATCGTGTAGAAGATGCATAGTTCATGGAATTATGGATCCTCGGTACGTGGTGAAGGACGTAGGTCCGAAGACCACCGCCGCGCACAGCGAAGACCTCTGACCAGACGTAATCCGGCTTTTCTGTCAACGACATTTGATCTACTCGAGGATGTATGCATGGATGCACACATGACGTTCATAACTATATTAAGTATGATAACGGAATTGTGGAAGCAAATGGTGATCAACCATGTTTATTACTCCCCATCGAGAGGAAGGAAGAAGGCAGCACAAATATGATGGCGAAAGCAAAGTGCTAACGGATATGGTAATGAAGATATGATAACAATATAGTTCGGGCTCGCTAGGCCCTTCTTTTATTCAATTTATTACCAGCTATGCTTCAAAAACGGCAACATGCTTCCAAAACCGGCGCAACCATGCGAGAGGTAACTCATACGGCGCGATAGAACATCAGTATGGACGGCTAATACGGCGCGGCCCCATAACCGGCTAAAACGGCGCGCAAGAGGATGGGGCGCGCCGGCTTGGGGCGTGCCGGAAAGTCGCAAGGAAAATGTTTTTGATTATGAGTGTGGGTTTAACCCGGCGCGGGGGGGGGGGGGTACCGCGCCGGTTTAAGGCGCGCTGGTTAAGACCGCGCCGTATTAACCCTATTTTGTTAATTTTTGAACTTTTTTCAAGTTTATTAAGCTCCCATAGAATATTTTAGAGTTGTTTAGGCCAATTGATTGTTTAATTGGAGCCCATGGCCTTCTAGGAATGAGGGAGCAAGTCAGTGCGAGGTTCATACTCAAGCACTAAGGTAACTAAGTCCAGAACGAGCGTTTCATTAAGGCTTATTCAATCTTAATCTATCCAAAATTGGACAGCATCTCCCCTGAACCTGAAGAGTTGCAGGGGAGAAGCGGGGTCATGCTCACCTGTGGAACAAGCCCCTAAACCGCCGGTGTACACGGAGGCACCCAGCAAACCCCATCGGATAGGATACCCCGAGGACTAGCCTACGAGGGGCACCAAGGCTCCGTAAGGGGAAAGATAGAGAGATGACGTCATTGATGATGGGAGCATCACCCCGAGGGCTAGCCTGCGAGGGGTGGACAACCCACAGCTTATGACTCATCCCGTGGAGGAACCGACTACCAAGAGGGTGAAGCTCCGAGGGCTGGCCTACGAGGAGCATACATCTCTCGGCCTCGATTGGGTCTCAGATTGTCGGGGCTAAGCCTGTTAGGCTAAGACCCCTGTTGCTATCTGCTATGGCCTTGGGGAAACATCTACCATTGAGGGGTAAAGTTCTCGATCGCCCAGCAGCTGTGCGAAGTAACAGGGAATGTCCCCCTCCTCGGATGATTAAGATGAAATAAAGGAATCTCGGAGCGGTTCACATGACTATAATGCAGAGGGGTAATCAATTCACAGGCGAGACGAGCCAAACATAGAGGCATATGCTCGAACAGTTACGGCGCAGTGTTAAATCGATGCACCTTGCAATCCCAAGAACGACTCCCACCTCGCGAGCCACAGGGCAACAGGAAGAGAGGAATCAAGGGGAGTTAGTCCCTTGACAATACGGTAGAAAGAAGCATACGCAGAAGCGCAGCTCTATCCACGGAGGGTATGTGGAGACCCTTAAATCAGACACGAGCATGGTCAAGAAGGGAAAACCCCGGGGAGGGGTGTTTCTGTAGCCCACAGTGCTTCGGGTCATGATCGGGGCTTCGGGAAAACCAGGATCAGAGAAAACGCACAGAAGACCTTAAACATACACATCGATGTAGATAGAGAAGTAGACAGAAGTTTCAAATCACTCATTCGACCTGCTGGTCCAGACATTCAAATACACCTTGCCATCCCAGAAACAGGAATGAGCCACTCATTTACACGTTAAGAATCCGGCACCGACATCATTGCTCGGTCGCCGTTCATCATTCACAGGGGAAAATACAGTAAGGAAAAGAAATCGCAGAGGAGGGGAGGGGTCGGCTCATATCATTGCCATTCCTCCCCTCTCTTGCTTACAGTTGGTAGACGGAGACTCCGAAAGAGGAAAATCCACGAAAAGCAAAGAGAGATAGACGCCGGCGCCCACCTGCTCTCAAAACAGAGTATCGACCCGCTTCTCCTTCTCCAGGTCCGAAGGACTTCAACCAGAACAGAGGAAGACGGCCGTTGAAGGACGCTCAGACAGAAACTCCTCTTCCAAGAAGGCTCTCTCTCCTCCCGAAGGCCTCTCTCGAAAGACCCCCTTCTTAACCTTCTGTCTACCCCCTCTTCTGCTTCTCAGCTCTTCTCTGCTTCTTCGCCCTTTTTTTTTCAGCCCCTTTTCTTTGTTTCGAATAGCCATCTGTATATATACATGATCGAGCCCCAAGCCTCATACGGCGTGAAGAACTGCGCGCCGGGAAAGGCTTCATGGGCCTTTGCGCGCCGGAATAGCCAGGCCATGGATGGGGTTCAGTGCACCGGGATAGAGGGCATCAAGTGAGGGGCGCGCCGGTTTAGGGCGCACCGGGCTAATGCTCCTCGTGGGCTTCTAGCCAGTTGATGAGTCCGGGGATGATTCCGGGGGTCACCGTGAACATTTATCTTGCCAATGCTCCTCGAAACTTCGACGAGATGTCTTGTAGAAGCTCCCCGGTTGACGTACGGCCATTCTCGAGACTCCAGATAGCTTTGATTTGATCATACGGGCTTTCCACTGACACGGCCTTCGGCTCTATGATTCATGCTGCTGGCTCGGTCTGGCTCGTGCCCAAAGCTCCTTAGGGGGTGGTGTAACACCAGGGATAGTTCCGCCTGAGCTGGGTGATCATTCGGCCACTAATGGGCCCACCTTGGCAGGGCCGTACCCGTGCCGGGTGATCAGGATCTTCTGCCGACAGAGCTTTCGATCCTCCGTCTCGGAGAGCCGGGGGAACTCCTTCATCTTCGGGAGAACCTCTTCATGTGGTGGGGGAACCACCGGATAGACCGTCGTCCTTGATCGGACAACGGGTGTAGTGTATGCGGCATGACAAAGTCGATGCCGGTTCATTGGGCAGGCTTGGTCGCACTGCCGGTTGGTTGACGAGTTTGTCTCGGCTCTCCTGAGGTGAAGTCTCCGTGTCCACATGAAGTGACTCGAGGCTCTGTCAGCTTGAGAAGTCTTCAATATGTTGATCTTTATCAGCTTCCGTACTTCGGTGGGCCGGGTCATTCGTCCTTATGGCTTGGTCACCGACGATCATATTTTGAGTGCCAACAGACGACGCCGCAGTTCCTCCTCCAGCTCTGCTATTTTGGCCTCCCTCTGCGCAGCATGGGCAAGCGCCTCTTGCATCTCCTTTTCCTGCCAGATGTACCATCTCAGATATACGACAAGGCATAAACAAGGAGAACTCAACACTGAAACTCTTACCTGTATGGAGTGCAATCCTTCTGCCTCCGCGGCACACTGTGTAGCACGAGCAAGTTTCTCGTGAAGCAAGTCAAGTTCTGAGGTGGGGATCCACAAGCTGGAAGTAACGCCATCTGCTCCCATCGCTGATGAAGCCGCATCGATCTAGGCGTGCTATAAACACATGAGATGATAATTAGAGGCTGAGCACCATGAATCTAGAGTCATAATTAGGCGTATGCATTGTACATACACCTACCAAAGCACTCAAGGCTCCGCGGGTGTCTCCCAATTGTTGCTCCATCTCTGCCAGGCGAGATCGCAAGTTCGCTATCATGGTATCGCGGACATCCTGCAGCCATAAGAGTCAGCATTTCCACAAAAAAGCAACCAAAAAAAAGAGAAAAGAAAAAAAGAAAAAAAGGGAGATCTACCTCCACAAGTCCCCGAGGTTGGAGCCACTCTGCGTACATTGTCTTATACAGACGCAGATAGTCTTCACTATCCTGCGCATGCGATTCCATGATTGTGCCACCCCGTTGCCAGTCTTCATACTGTTCAGTGAACCGCACACGCCAATCAATGCAGGTTGCCGGTTCCCGTGTCTTTCTCCTGACGCGAGGTGGCGCAGCCGTATCCACCATTTCCTGAGCTAGTCCTAAAGTCCTCATAATCAATCGTAGCCGAAGTGGCTCGATTTCATTCAGGCAGTGCATCCAGAGATCCCGTTCGAACCAGGCACGACTTGTTAAAACCCATGGTTGGTCGGCATCGACCATGCCTGAGTAGGGTCTCCAGTTTACCTAGGTTAGGTTGTACATACTCGTTTAGCTGGTCAAAACCAAACAAAAAAAAATACAAAAAATCCCACCATCGCTGCAGGGAACTCCTGTAGCTCACGCCTTAGCACCATCAGTTGGTAGGTTAGAGGTGCTGCACTCATGATGGGTTGCCACCGCCTGGCTAACGGCACCATCACTGGTCGCCAATGTTGAGCTCTCCCCATCGGGAGGTAATAATAGCTCCACAGCTACATTAGCATATGCCATCAGTACCTTAAGTGGACTGTTACAAAAAAAATAAACAGAAAAATAAAAATAAAACAAAACCAAAAATATACCTGGATAAGTGGTGTGAAACCACTCATAGTCATCTCACGGTCTGCCTCTTGGGACAGACCTGTAAACAAGTGCGCCAGCATGGCAGCTCCCCAGGCATACTGCCCTACTCTTTCGAGGTCTGATAGCAGCTCCAGGAAACGACAATGGATACCGTCTCCTTTCGAGCTCAGTATCAATCTTCCCAGTAAGAAGAGGAGAAATCTCCTCAAATCCATGTTGGATCTCTCCTAATTGCCAAAATCTGTGCAGTACACAGCACGA
Organism: Amorphophallus konjac; assembly: GCA_022559845.1. Lineage (NCBI taxonomy): Eukaryota > Viridiplantae > Streptophyta > Magnoliopsida > Alismatales > Araceae > Amorphophallus > Amorphophallus konjac. Next base: position 72,661,577 of record CM040124.1, on the reverse strand, counting down.
CATCCTTTTTCCATCCTTTCCATGAATTCTTCCGAGGACTCATCGTCCCGTCGATGAGTATCAGTGAGCCATAATGCCTCCATGATAGATGCCCTGGCTACTGACCTATTCTTCCGACCATCTAGGTCCAACCCCAGTAGCTTCTGGGCACCTTCTCGGTAGTCCGCGTAGGTGACTCGGTCACTGCCTCGCCATCCACCTTGAGGCTCGTGATTCGGACCACATCTTCCAGACTGGGCACCATGTGCCCCCAAGGCATCAAGAATGCCCGACTCACTGGGTCCCATCTTTCACGCATGGCTTGGATGAGGACCGGGTCGAGCTTGATCGGCTCGATCCGAAGAAAGGCACCAAATCCCATCACGTCTAGCCTGGCCTTCTGAAAATCTGGGAGACCCCTGCATGCTGTCACTACTAACTCCCATGAAATATGCGATTTCATCACACTCTGCGCATACACAAGGAATGGAGAAGGGTTTTGTCAAAGGAAAGAAAGAAGGAAAGAAAGGAAGAAAGGAATAATGAGAAAAGGGGGCAGGAAAGCTCACCTTACGAGTTGCGATTGGGTCCTCTCGCTGAAGTGCCCTTTGAGGTCTGAGAGTTTCTTGGAACTGCTACCGTTGGACCTGCTTCTCTTCGAGGAGTGGGAAGATTCGCCCTCCATCCAGACCTCAGAATTCTGAGTTCCTCCTCTCCTGTGGGAACTTGTACTCTTTGAGTTAGCTCTCGATGTCCCTGGTAGAACAAAAGAGGCACGTGTTTATAGAAATGGGAGAGGTGCGGGCCAAGATTGCCTCCATCACCTTTAACGATAGCCCTCGCGATAGGGCGCCTGCCCTGCGGTCCCATGTGTCACTTCACCACTCACGCAGGGTGATTGATTGGACGATGTAATATGACGACCCGCCCCCTATGCTGTCTAGGGATGCCCTATCATGTTATGGAGGTCGTCCGCAAAGGTTGAAAGATCGTCCAGGAGAAGGGGCCAGAGCCGTCATTATTGGCTTTGACGACAGATTCTCGTGGAAAAATCGTCACAACAAGATACGATTCCCCGTTTTGGGCTGGGTCTCAGCGAGCATATCACATGGGGACAGTGCAAAGAGAAGAAGCGTAGGAAGAAAGGAACGCGCAAGAGGACAAATGAGCAACATGAAACAACAGATCACTCCATCCATAAGTCTACATAAGCTGTCATGAACACTACAGTCATGAACATCACAAAAGAGAGGAGGCGGGTCCACTAGCCCGCTAATTCTTCCCGTCACACTCACGCTCATCCCTCTAGGCGTCCCTCTCCTCTCTTCTGAGGTGAGGGTCCCTCAGGGGCCTTCTAGAGCCCCGTACAACAGCACTCACCTCGCCTCGTGGCGCCTGCTCAGCAGCGGCGACCCGCTGATGCTCCCCTGGCGTGGCCAAGAAGCCACCCATATGGAGCTGACCGGACTGGCGGAGTCGCGCCCCGAATTCTCGTGCCCTCTCATAGCTTGCCTCCATGCTCTCTAGCCTCTGTCCCATAGCTCGAAGGCCTAGCTGGAGCTCCCTCACCTGGGCCTCCATGGCTCTTCTGTCCTCTCTCTCCTTCTCCCTCTCTAGCCTTTCTCTTTTCGCCTCTCTCTTGGCCACCTGGAGAAACACCCTCAACTCTAAGATGTCCGGATGTGGCCTCTCCTCACTGTGATGCCGCGGCTCCTCTACAGTCGCTACCCAGGCATCACGCTCCTCTTCAGCCCGAGCCGCGCGGGCCACCGCACCGGCAAGCTGCTCTCGCAGGGAGGTAATCTCAAGAAAAGGGGCCGAGGAGCTGGAAGATGCGCCGCCAGCCATTCCTGCCATCGCTGCCTACTGGGCACGCTGGAACAAACATAACAGCCATCGGCTAAGTTCCAATTTTTTTTTAAAAAAGTAAGAAATTAAAAAAAAATTGCTTTACCAGGATCGCTAGTTCCTGTTGAGTGACGGTCAGCTGCCGCCTAGCCTCTGCTAGTTGGGCGTGCAAGCCTTAAATGTCACGCGCATCCCCGGGTTGGAGAGGTCCCACATGACTCTCCTGCCGCTGCCATAGGAAGTCGACACTGTCCTGCACCAATACACTCCCTTGCTGTCCAGGGAGACGTATGCGCCAGTCCTCAAGCTTCGCCTTGCCGTGACTCTCCTTCCTGACACGGCTCGGCTCATCCGCGCTTGCCCATTCATCGGCCAAACCCGGGGTCCTTGCCATGCCCTACATCAAGAAAGAAGGGTCTTACATCAAACGACGAGAACGCGTCTCCTGTCTGTTGTGCCCCTTGTGATTTGATGATATGGTGTTGTTGTTTGGTTGTTTTGATGATAGCAACTCAATGAGTCTCCACATAAGAATGATGATGAAATGATGTTTTGAATGCATTATTCTGTTTGAATGTTCTGGTATATAGATTGCATTCTTGTTTTCATACTCTCACTGCATCGGTTCAATTTCTGTCATATGCATACTATGCATCAATGCATTAACAGAGTCTATACATCGTCAGGTTGCTTGCACGTAGAGTCTATACATTCGTTAGAGCTCAGCTCGTGGCTTAGTCTGTTCATTCATGCATATAAAGTCTATACACTCTGTTGCATACAGATGTAAGGCAACATCATTCTCAAAGTCCATACATGCACACGCATAGTCTGTGCATTGTGCGTCCATGCATAACTCCAGACTTAGCAAGTTTGTACAACGTCATGCATATAGTTGGTGCACGATTGTCTGGAGCATATATTCTGTGCACAACTGCATTCTACAAAGTCCATGCAACCCTTTTGCTTCATGCATGACAAGTCTGTACATCGCTGCATGCATTTCTTCAAGTCTGTACATGGTCTTGGCATATGCACACACAAATTCTATGCCTCTCATATTAAGTCTATACATCGTGCATCCTTCAGTCAGTGCTTGTTAAGATCCGTCTCACTTAGCGTCTTACAAGTATGTACATTGTTTCTCAGTTAGCCTTGTGTCTCACATAGCACTTCATGTCCGTGCATAAAGTCTGTACATCGTTTACACTCCACACGACATGAAGTCGGTGCAGCCTTGTCTGCCCACACACACAAGTCTATACATTGCATATGTTTGTGCATCATCTCAAAGTCTATACACTGCCTCGCTGCATTACCCAGCGTCTCATGTTGTGTCTCAACATACCTAGCGTCTTTGTGCATGCATCGTTTCTCAAGTCTGTACAACGTCTAGCATCTCACTTAGCGTCTCTGTGCATCGTTTCTCAAAGTCTGTACAGCCGTGGTCGCAAGACCAAGTCTGTACATCGTCTTATGCATGCAGCATTTCCAAGTCTGTACATTGCATCATGTGCTTCAAGCATTTCCAAGTTTGTACATTCGTCTCCATGCATATGCAAGTCTGTACAGCTAGAGTCTATACATTGCCTTGCCTCTCCATGCATATGCAAGTCTGTACAGCTAGAGTCTATACATTGCCTTGCCTCTCCATGTATATGCAAGTCTATACAGCCAGTGTCTATACGTTGCCTTGCAGCATGCACGCACACAAAGTCTGCACATTCCTTTATGTTATGTTTATGCATCATTACAGCAAGTCTGTACGTCGTTGTCACATGATTTCTCAATAGGCATTGCAAAGTCTGTACATGGCTCTACGCATTGCATACAAAGTGTATACATTCGTCAAGGGCATGTCAGTGCATCCATATTCGTTGTGCATACTTTCCTATGTGCATGTGTGCATCTCTCTCAAACAAAGTCTGTATAGCCCGTGTTCAGAGCATATCTGTGCATCGTTTGCACAGTACATCCAGAGTCTGTACACTCGTTGAAGGCATGACCAAGCATTCATATTCAAAGTCCATACATTCCTTTATGCATATGCATCCTTCAAGAGAAAGTCTGTTCATGGCTCTGCGCATTATATACAAAGTATGTACATTCGTAAAAAGCATGCCTGAGCACTCATCGTCGATGTACATACTTGCCTATATGCTGGATCATGTCTATACACGCTTAGTTCAAATCCTGAACTAACTCGATGCATCCCTTTCTTCTCTTCCGGCAGATTGATTCAAGCTGATGATTGGGCACGTGACCCGAGGTTGGCACCTGGCACATGATCCGAGGTGCTCTCTGGACAAAGAGGGCACAAGCCCTGCACACGCCCTAGCTGCTGCTACTATAAATATGGAGCTTCTTCCTCAGAAGAAGACTGATCGTGATAAAAGTAGAAGCAGAGACAGAGTCTGCACGATCCAGAAGAAGAAAAAGAGTGAAGAAGAGAAGAAAAGAGAAGTTGCAGAAGAAAAGGAAAGAGAGAGAGAGCTCGTGAGGATCGAGAGAAAAAGAAAGACAGTGAGAGAGAAGAGAAGTGCAGAGATCGAGAGAAGAAGAGAAGTGCAGCAGAGAAGAAGAGAGATAGAGAGTTAGAGGAGAAGAAGGGAAGCTGCTTGAAGATCTGTTCCTGCTGGACCGTGGATCAAATCCAGGCCAGTCAGCTCCGTTGAGAGCCACATTTGTGCTATCATCTTTTACAGCTTTCAGTCGCTGTGTTTCATCCTTTCTTGTTTTCTATTTACTTTGTTCTTTTCATCTGATCGCTATACTTTCCGATTCTCTAGTTTGAGGTTGGTGTTCCCACTGGGTTTCAGAGGAAGGGAGACTTGGTGTCTCCGGTTGCAAGTGGTTGTTGTCGCTTGTGGGTTCCCTCCTGGGTGGAGGAAGAGAGACCTCGGTCTCTGGTTGCTAGTGACGGGTAGTCACTAGTGGGTTCCCTCCGGTCTGGAGGAAGAGGGGAGGTTGTTCTCCTAGTCAAGCTGTTAGGCAGCACCTGTTTGCAGACTGAGTCTGCGGTTCTAGCTTTTGCTAGTGGAAGCCTCACTCCGGTTTGGAGTGAGGGGTGGATGTAGGTCTGTGGACCGAACCACCTTAAAAATCTTTGTGCACTGTGGTTTGAATGTTCATTTCTGTTTTCGCTAGATGTTTGCATAGGCCGATTTGGATCTTCTATCTAGCAGGGAATTTGATTGCATATCAATCATCTGTTACTGGTCCTATGAGAGTCGCCTTGATTACTTAATCACTGCTCTATGTATGCTAGACTCGATTTCAACCTACAGTCATGAACGTGTTTAATTCCTTGTCAGGTTTAAGTTCATGCACACTGTCTGTTCGATAACTGCTTTGTGAGTCCCTTGGTATTGATCCTAAGTCACTAATCTGTTCATATGTAAGCATCTTAGTTGACCTAGTGAATCTGTTATCTCCGCAACTGCTCATTGGATTTCAGTTTGTATCAGGAAGTTTTAATTGGGCAAGAGTTTTAAAAGGGGATTCATTCACCCCCCCCTCTGAATCCATCGCACCGATCCCAACACTATCAAGGACGCGTCCATCATTTGAGTGGAACACTCGCCGAGCCTTTTCCCCTCTCACATGGCTCGCTCCAAACTCAAAAGGAAATCAAAGAGGTGGAGATCAAGGAACCTACCAGGCTGTGTTCACCTCCCTTCGTGCCATCGGGCCCCTCGGGTCCCTCAAGTGCAAGAAGGGGCCCTTCCTCTTCCATGGACGCCTCTCCGTGCTCTTGCACGTCCCTCCTCGGGCGAGGAGTTCCTCGCCCCTCTCTCCCTTCACCACGATTTGGCCCACCAAACTCCATCGATCGAGAGTGGAAGAAGACAAAGATGGGCGAGCAAATTTCGACGGGAGGCGGGCTCGTTTGCGGGCAAGGCAAGGAAGAAGAAGGGCCGCCTGACACTTTAAATTTGAATTTGAAAGTTAAGACGCGTCCTCGAGCCTAGACACGCCCAAAAGAGAAAAGAAACAGGATCCCTCCGTGCAAGGCGTAATTCCCTACTTTTCAGGGTAGGGTCTCGTGAAACGTGCCTCGAAAGGATAGGTGCAAGAAAAGAAGCGTGGGAAAGGGAAAGTGCACACAACAAAAGGAACAATTTCATAAGCAAATGGGCAGTCGTACATCATAAAGTGAGGAAGGTGGGGTGTACAAGCAACTCTCTAACTCTCGCTACCACCCTCTGATCATCTCTCTCCTCCCTCCTCTGACGGGGGTCCCTAGGGGGCCTCTGTGAACCCTGAGTGGTGGTGCTCGCCTCGCCCTGTGGTGGCACGCCAGCCTCGAAGGTGCGGCGACGCTCCTCAGCCGAAGAAACCAGGAAGCTACCCATGGAGAAGGAACCAGACTGACAAAGTCGCGCCCCGCGCTCCTTCGCCCTCTGATACCGCTCCTCGCTCTCCCGAAGCCTCCCCTCCGCCGTGCCGAGACTCAATCGGAGCTCCATCAGCTGGGCCTCCAGAGCCCTCCTCTCGTCCCAGTCTCGCAGTCGCTCCGCCCTCCTGTCTTCCCTCTCTCTCTCTCTCCCTCTCCCTGTCCTCTCTCTCTCTCTCCCTCTCCCTGTCCTCTCTCCCTCTCCCTCTCCTCTCTCTCTCTCATCGCCTCTCTCCTCTACAGCTCGAGGGCGATCCGCAAATCCAGCACGTCACGAGGAAGCTCCTCAGCCTCCCGTCGCCGCTCCTCCTCCAGCTCTGCTAGCCGGGAGTCACCCTCTACCGCCCAGGCGTCGCGCTCCTGCTAGGCACGGACTGCACGAGCCAGGGCATCTCGGATCTCCGTAACCTGTCAAAGCCCGCATACCCCGTAAGAAAATAGTGAAGGAAGAAGAGCAACTAGAAGGAGAGTCGGGGTCAGGCAAGCACTCACTCGAGCCTTGCGGTCGCGCTCGGCCTCCTCAGCCCGAGCCACTGCGTACGCCAACTGCTCCTGAAGAGAAGAGACCTCCGGAGGAGGGCCCCACGAGCTAGAACCAGCTCCACCAGCCATCCCGACTGCTGCTTCCAGATGGGCCCGCTGAAACACAAAAGCAAACGACAGTCAGAGGCTAAGTATCAAAAATCCAGGTCACAAAAAAATGCATAATACATTGCATAGACTCAGCAGGATCTCCAACTCCTATCGGATGGCCGCCAACTACTGTCTGGCATCTGCCAGCTGGACCCGCAGGTCGACAATGATGTTATCATGAGCATCCTGCATTGCACATAGGATAGTGTCACATCCATATGCATATAGGAAAATAAAAATCTTCATCTCACACTTACCCCTGCCGCCCCACCGAGGTGTAGACGCTCCCCGTACGTGGCCCAGTACCATCTCAAGTAGTCGGTGATGTCCGGTACATGGGACACCACTGGGACTCCACCCTGTTGCCAGTCCTGGTACTGTGCAGGGAAGCGCGTACGCCAGTCAACAATCTTTGCCTTGCCCTGGGTCTTCCGCCTGACACGGCCCAGCTCATCTACGTCGACCCACTCCTGAGCTAGCCCCAACGTCCTCATGACCAGCCTGAGCCGCAACGGCTCGATCTCGTTCAGGCAATGGACCCACACGTCCCGCCTGAAACGAGGATGACCCGCTACGACCCAAGGCTAGCCAGCATCGGCCATGCCCAGGTAGGGCCTCCACACCAGCTGCATCGCCATACATGCATCATATTAGTTGTCATTTTACTCAATTGAGTCACATAAAAACAAAAATAATCATACGCATCATACCATAGCCTCGGGGTACTCGGTCAGCTCCCGTCGAAGCGACGCCAGCTGGTAGCCGTGTGGTGCCGCAACCATGACCGTCCTCCATCGCCGCGCCAGGGGCACGGCTCTCCTATTCCCCTGCCTGGCTCTTCCCATCGGGAAGTAGTAGTAGCTCCACACCTGCATCCATCATACATCATTAGCACGAATAATTGCATATTTAACTATGGTAAAATGCATAAATAAAATGTTTACCTGGAGAAAAGGTGTGAAGCCGCTGACTGTCGTCTCCCTCTCTGAAGTCTGGGAGAGATCGACGGTCAAGTGGGCGAGTAGGGCTGCTCCCCACGCATAGTCCCCCACTCTGTCCAGGTCCGCCAGGATCCCAAGGAAGCGGCAGTGGATGTCGTCCCCTTTCGTCCCCAGCAGAAGGCGGCCCAGGAAAAATAAGAGGAACCTCCGGAGGTCTCGATCCACTAGCTCCCGCTCGCTCGGGTCCTGGGTGAAAGCTGCGCGGGCGTCTCCCTCCAGTCGTGCCAAAAACTCTACCCCAGTCTCGCTAACCCGCTGGCGCGGGTCAACGAATCTGAGCGCCTCCATAATCTCTACCCGGCCGACTACCCTGCTGTCTCTGTCGGTCGCGCTCGTCTCTAGCCACAGCAGGTCCAGGGCGCTCTCTCTGTAGTCGGGGTAGGTGACCCCGCTGACTGCCTCTCCGTCCACTTGTAGCCCGGTGATCTTAGCTACGTCCTCCAATGTCGGCACCATGTGCCCCCAGGGCATCAGGAACGTCCGACTCGGCACGTGCCACCGCTCCCTCAACGCTTGGATAAGAGGGAGGTCAAGCCGGAAGGGCTCGATCCTCAGGAAGGCTCCAAAACCCATGGCGTCCACCCGCGCCATCTGGAAGTCTGGTAGCCCCCGGTACGCTGCTACCACTAGTGACCAGCTGATCCGGCACTTCATCACGCCCTGCACCACAAAACAAACAAAAAAAAAGGAACACATCAGAGTCATCAATAATAAACAACAACACTGTACATAATATTTATTTATTTATTTATTTTCTATTTATTTTAATATATATATATATATATATATTTAAAGGCGTCCAGTCCGCTGGATGCTTTCTTTTTTATTTTCTTTATTTTAAAAAAAATAAAAAAATAAAAAATAATAATAAAAGTCATGAAGGTGTCCACTTATTTGGACGCCTCCATATTTTTCATTTAATTATTTATATAATAACCCCAAAAAAAATATAAATAAAACAAAAATAAAAAAGAAAAGATGGAGGCGTCCAGGCCTCTGGACGCCTCCTTCCCTCACATTCCCCACATTCTGAACGCTGTCTCTCGCCCCATTTTACGCTTAAAATCACGCAATAATGCAACAAAGTGAGATTCTAAGGGGCTTACCGGGTCGTGCTCATCCTCTCCCGCGTTGCCGGGACCCTCAGGACCCTCCACAGCAAAGGGAGGTGCCTCCTCTCCCACGGTAACCTCCTCTTCCACGGCGGCCTCCTCTGCACGATCCCTTGACCTCCTCGGACGACGAGCAAGTCGTTTCCGCTTCTCTCCACCCTGGCTCGGGCCTCCTTGCTCCATTAGGAACTGAGAATGGGTCGTTGGAATGAACAGGGAAAGAGAAAAGGGGTCGAAGCCACCCTTTTACAGAGATTCGTCCTTTTTTGGGGCATCCAGGTGCCTGGACGCCCCCATAAATTTTTTTTTTTTAAATTTGAAAATTTTGGGGCGTCCAGGCCCCTGGACGCCCCCATAAAAAAAATTAATTCAAAAATTTTGGGGCGTCCAGTCCCCAGGACGCCCCCATTAATAATAATAATAATAATAATAATAATAATAAAGTATATATATATATATATAAATATATATATGATCATAAAAGAAGAAGAAAAAAGAAAAAAAATAGAAAAAATAAAATGATAACAAAGGGGAACAATGGTCCAAAATGACATATTCCAGATTTTATTCCATCAGAAAGCAGAGTAAGGTACATCAGGGGCTTAGGCGCTTTAGGCCGTAACTTCCCCAGTTCGGTTACATAAGCTCTCCACAGCTCGCATTCTTCCCCTACATGCTCTAATGCCTTTCCGGCAACACTTGTCTTCCAGGGTGCTTTAATGGCCTTCGCTTCCTTCGCATCCGCTTCCGTGCCCAACTCCCTCTTCTTCAAAGGAACGATGCCGGTTAGCAGTGGGAATGAGTGGTGTGGAATGCTGATCTGGATACAACGCCGATGCGCGTTGTAAAGAACAAACTCAGTCGCGCCGATCAATTGGAGTTCAGCTCCGGGAGAAGACCTCAGGAGGAATTCAAGCGAGAGTAGACATGCTGGTGCACAAGTGAAGAAGCTTTGTGTCATGGTTCTGAAGTGAGACCGCTAGTCTTCACGTTTCCTCATCCACGGAACACGGTTCGCTATGGTACCACCGAAGCCTAACACATCGGCAATCTGATGAAGGGGGCTTTGTTGAAAGAGCTTCGAAGCAGTTGGCATCCCCTCGCGGTTGTCAAACTTGAAGTGCAAATCAATCCAGCAATTCAGAACAAGTGCGTAGCCGAAAGGAGGCTTACCCATGCTGGAGGCAGTAAGGCCACTGTAAAGGTAGGCAAGGACGGCAGGTCCCACCCTCTTTCCGCTCCAAATCCCGCAGATGGCACTCAGTTGGTCCTCCTCCACTATGTTGTCGATATAAGGGAACAAGAGAGCACCCGCCAGACAAATGGTGAATCCTTTCATGATTCCTTCCAAGTGGTCGTCGTCTGGCGACCCTCTCAGGGCATCCATAACCCATCTGCGAGCTTTTGCAGATCAATTCCCTTTTGAGTCCGGACCTTTCTAGTAGCACCAGGCGGCATGAAGCTTCCGAGGACACTCTCGGATGTCATCCTTGTCAGCATCCACATAACCTTTATCCTCCCGTCACTCTTGAATTTCTTCAGCCAGAGCAGAATTTCCACCTCCTCAAGGAGAATGGTCGCCTCGAAGGTAGGGAAGATGAAAGTGTGGGTCTGGGGATGCCAGATCTCCACCAATGCGCCCATAGCCGCCTAGTCAATGCGAATCCTCTCGTAGTGCTTGGCATGAATAAGGAGTCCCTGAAGATGTCACCTCGTGAGTATGGCCCTGATGCCGATGGAGATGTTGGAAGTCAGCTTCGAAAGCCACGACAGCTTGGAAAATTTTCTCGGGCCTGGGAAAAGAGGGTACGGCTGGAAGAGAAAAAGAAAAAAGGAAATGAAGTGAAAAGAAAGTTCATACGTAGAAACTTTGAAATAAATCAACTTACCATGTGCGACTGGATCATCCCACTCAGATGACCTTCGAGGTCGGAAAGTCACCTGATCTCGCTGCTAGGCCTGCTCTTCTTCAAAAGGCGGGAAGACTCTCCTTCCATCCTGGAAATCCCTAGATTCTCCTCTCCTTCTTCTCTTGGGCTTTCAAAGCTCTCCTTGGTGCACTTGGTTGAACTAGCCTAAGGGGGGTACTTATAGGAAAGGAGAGGCGCTACAAGACGAAACACGTCACATCAGTGGTCAGTCGTCAGGGTTTTGTCTGGATCTCCTTGTACTGTGGTGCGATTCTGTTGCTTTCTGATGTTATTAATCTATGCTAATCTGTGTAGGTTTTACTAACGGACGTCTTTGTCCCATCTTGTGTACCACCAGTCAGTGATTGGTCCCACCATGTCATGCATCATATTATATGATATCTACGCTATTAGAACATGTAAAGGACCTTGCGACCCGAACGAATCTGGGGTTTGAGTTCCCCTTCAACAAAAATGGTGATTATTCTGGAAGAATTTGGGTTGTACGGATAGACCGTTAATTTGTGGTAGCATGGGGACGACGGTTCCATTCAGTGAGTTGGTGCGTGGATAAACGGGCTCCGGCTCAGTATCAGCTCACCGGATCGGTATCCTGACTCATTCTTAACAAGTTGACAATATTATCCTTGACTATTTTCTATTTTAGTTTGTTTTAAATTTTCTTTAAACCCAGCATGCATTCATGTAGGACTTTGAGTTTATTGTGGAAAATCATTCAATGCGATTCGATTGTGAAAGCCGCTGTGCTTAAATTCTTACAATATGAGATATTCCACTCTGAATAAAACTCGTTGTTTTCCTTAAGACGGCCCTACGCTGCTCTTCCAAAGGAGACCCTTGTTTGGACAGACCCTCAGATATTCCTTTGCTTTTTACCCTGTTTGACCCACCTTGGCGGCAGCACTTCCACATTGGCTGGTAACCGCTCCCCAAAGGTGAAACCTGCAGATTTACGACCCAGGTACTTCCACACCGAGAAGTTGGTCTCCTTCATTTTCGTGCCTGAGCGCACATCTCCCCCTCCCTTGTTTGATCTCTGTCCAAGTAATCGTCAAATTTGGAAGACCTTCTTTAAGGTCACCTTAATGAAACTACGGGAAAGATTCCAAACAGTAATGTCTGAAGCGTGTCTCATCGCACCTTGGCATCAACTTTTTAGTCCATTCCCACTCCAATTCAATTCACTTCGATACCATTCCATTACGTGTCACTCCCTTGCAAAGCAGACGCCAAGGCGGGGCAGCTGTAGACACGCTATTTCTGACATCCCCTGAGAAAATCTCATATTACTATATGACACCCCGCAGTGGCTTTCGCGTTCTGAATCGCTTGAGTGCTTCCTATTCTTGAGTCTTTTTTCGCCTTTTGAGTAGGTAACGTAACACCCCTGTAGCATCCGAAAACCGCCTTGTCACGGAAATCATACAGTATACGGACGGCATCATCGCCAACCGGACGCATCAGAAGTTTCCGGAACCAGAAGGATGTCTGGCGGATGGCTGTCGACGGCTTTTCGGGAGGATCCGGAGGTTTTTCTTGAAGGAGTCCAGTTTCCTAGACGCCTTCATCAGTTGAAAAATATATAAATAAATATATATATATATAATATTTTTTAAAGGCGTCCAGCTACCTGGACGCCTTCATAAAAATGAAAAATATAAAAAATATAAAAAATAATAATCATAATCATAATTCTTGAAGGCGTCCACTTTCCTGGACACCTTCATGAAAATGAAAAAAATAAAAAAAATAAAAAAAACAAATAAAATAATAATTTCTTGAAGGCGTCCAGGAAGGCGTCCAGGTGCCTGGACGCCTTCATCATCTTGCTCACGGGCGCCCCCGATCCGTCGATCGGTTTGTCGTTTGAGAAAAAATCCAAAGTGTGAAGACGTCTTGCCAGCCAGACGCGCGCACTCGTGAGTCACGGGTGCCAACCAAAACCACACGCTGTACCAAACCGTGTGCGACTTTCGGCGGGGTTCCAGTGGGCAGTTTTGAAGGCGTCCAGTTGCCTGGACGCCTTCTTGAAAGTATTAAAAATAAAAAAAATAAAAAAATAAAATAATATTAATGCCCTCATGAAGGCGTCCAGGCCCCTGGACGCCTCCATTCTCCGGATCTCTATAAATAGCAGACCCCCCCCTCCGTCCGAGGAGAGCTTTTTGAGAGGTTCGACAGGCTGCTGGAACCCAGAGGCTGTCGGATCCTTTTCTAACCCGTAGGTTCTTTTCAGGAGATGATTCTGCCGACTTCCCGGGTGCCCGTGCTCACAATAGGAAGGCCACCTTCGTCCACCGTGCTTCCACGTCGTCCCTACGCTACCGAAGCTCCGCCGGATCTCGCCATCGGCACATCCAATAAGCCAACTCTCTCCTTTTCTTCGTAGTTCTTTTACATTCATCATCCTCCATTCTTCGTCTCCCTTCATAAGGGAATCTTATACTTTTGCATAACTCCATTCATCATTGCATTTCCCTCCTACTCGTGTCCGAGAGGGGTTTAAAACCACACCAACCAGGTGTGTGTCCTGCTACGATTTCATCACTTTCATTGCAAGGGATTGATACTACACTGCCATTTTCTAATTTCATTTATTTACTGTCTGTTGTTTTACAATGGTAACTAAAGAAAGCCCTCTCCGTCGGCCGACCGAAGGGGGAGGAAGAAGCAACCCGCCACTTCTTGCTAGTGAGGTAGGCGCGATCATTTTCTTTTTTGGGGGTCTTTGGCCCATGGCGATCACATCATACTCTCGAGGCCGCGACGAGTTACTTCCCATAATGGCCGTTTAAATTCCGTTATTTATATCTTGTCATATTCTCATCTGCTTATATTCTCGAGGCCGCGGCGAGTCACTTCCCCAATGGTCGTTTAAATTCCGTTCTTTATATTCTCTTTATATTCTGTTATATTCTTATCTGCTCATATTCTCGAGGCCGCGGTGAGTCACTTCCCCAATGGCCGTTTAAATTCCCGTTCTTTATATTCTCTCTATATTCTGTTATATTCTTATTTGCTCATATTCTCGAGGTCGCGGTGAGTCACTTCCCGCAATGGCCGTTTGAATTTTGTCCTTTCTTTTGTATATCTTGAATTGCTTCTATATCTGCTATACTCTCGAGGCCGCGGTGAGTCACTTCCCGCAATGGCCGTTTCAATTCTTGCTATTTGATTTCTGCACCATTTTCGTCCCCCCAAGGCCGCGGCGAGTCACTTCCCGCTATGGCCGTTTAACCCCCATATTTTGCTATATTGCATTTGTCCCGCACGCCCCGCCGGAGCAATCTCCCGTGGTGGCCTCTCTCCTCTTCTCTCTTATTTCTGTGTTGCAGCAAAGCAAGAAAAAAAAGCAAAACAAAAAAAAAACGTGAGCCCTCGCGCTCCGCATCATTCCAACCGCGTGACGTCGCTCACAGTGAGTGTCTCCCTCTTTCCAAGGTACGGCGTGTTCATCGCGTACACCGCCTTGGTGGCGATCACGGTTCTTTATTCTCTTCTGTTCTCCATCTACTGTCCTATTTTATTTTACATATTGATTTATTAGAAGGAGAGTAGAGGTCTTTCAAGCCGGTATTGAAGAGAAAGAAGGAAAGAACAAAACGTATCAACAGCCCATTTTTTGGCGATCACGGTGGGACACCTAGTGCCCATCGTGTTAGTGACTTGCTGACCTTCTCTTTTGCTTTGTTAGTCCTTTTCTCGAAGTGGTTTCTGGTTGATTATGGCTGTCGGCTGTGTCTGTCCTCTGGAACTTGCGCGGCTCTCCATGAGCCTTCCAAATGATGTGCGGCGGTAAAGAACCCGTTCTTCTCTGCGAACAGTTCCATCTCTTCTGCAAGCCTGCTGTCGTGAGCGGTCTCGCACCACCCGTTCATCTTCCATACGGCCTGTGTTTGGCCGTTCATCTTGCTGGCTCAGGTATGCCTCTACCTTTATGCTGTTGGCCGGATTTCTATCACGCGGTTGTTTCAGGTCCATTCTAGCGCTTATGCGGCAGTCAATAGATCGCCCATCCTGGTACGCTTCTGATTTCTGTCTCTTTCATTCTATCGTTTTCTTATTCTCCTGTTACTTTGTCGTTATTCCCTGGCTTATACGGTCCACCCCAGACTGTTTAGCTTATTGTACGGTCTCCCACAAACCGTCCTTCTGATGCCACAGTGCACCCGAGGTTGCTTTGATTGCCGTATCTATATTGTCTTTGTTCTCCTTGGTGCCATTCATTGATCTTCCCCTGCTTATATGTTGTTGCTGCCTATTTGCTTTCATCCTCGCATGTTTATTTTGGTCATTGGTTGCTAGTTTCTAGGCTAGATTTTGCATGCACTCTGGTGCGCATAGGATTCGTGCATTTCATCCATATTTAGTTATGTTCCTACCGAGGTAGGGTTTCCTCTCGTCTGCATATTCCTTGGAGCCGACTAGGGGGCCTTGCCGAGGACCTCCGTAAGCCCCCGTGAGCCGTGGATTCCCACACGGACGCCGGGCATGTTGTACCATACTACCCCCTAGTCTAGGGTCCGCATTCGTGCGAGAGAGAGTCCTTTAGAGTCTGCCAGTTCTCCATTCTCATCCTATTTAGGTACCTTGTGGTTGAGTGAACTCACATTTTTAATTAATCCACTAAGGTCCTAAAAGAGAACTTATAAGAAATCTCCGCGCATCATTTGGAATTTGTTTGGGTAATTGGTTGATTCTTTTCTCATCTCTCTCCTCCATTGTATGTTGCACAGTGTCATCATTTGCATCTTTTTTGTCAGAATAGGCTCATTAGGTCTAGCTCATCTTCGTGTGCCTCCATTTAGCTACATTTGTCTTAGGTTCATTCCCCTCCTTGTATTCATTTGAAATTCACTATATAAAGTCTCCATTCTCCCCATGGAGCACTTCTCCCCTGTACCTTATTCATATACTTCTCCATCTTCTTACCCCCGTGTGGATTCCTCTTCCCATGCGGGCCCATCTCCTTATTCCTCCATTGGATCCTATTCTTTTAACGGGCCTTCTTATCCCGCCCGTGCTGCTGGTGGCCCAATCAATCCTCATTCCCATGTACATAATTCTTCCAGGCCAATGCATTCCCTCATTCCTGGAATGGGCTTTCCTTCTTCTCAGGCCAGATACCCTTATCCGGCCCATCAACATTACCCTAGTCTAAATTCACCATCTCTTGCTCAGGCTGGTTCATACCCTTCTCGAACTCTTCCTACCGAGGAAATGATCGCTCAGGCCCAACGCCAGCTTGATGAATTGCAACGACAAATCAGTCCCCAAACTTCTTTGGACATCCCATTTGCATTCCGAGGTCTTCAGCTTCCACCACGTCAACAGATTCCGGCTTATCGTCGCTATGGTGGAGTCGGTGACCCCTATGTCCATTTGAAGGATTTCTTATATGAGTCGGCCCAGTTCCAGCATGATCAACGCTTGATGGCCTACTTGTTTAGCCTATCTCTAGAGGGCTCGGCCAAGGATTGGTTTTTCACATTACCGCAGGAGCATATGATGAATTTTTAAGCCGTCCAAGCAAGGTTTATTCAGCAGTACCGAGACCAGGTGGGGCCCAGATTCTATGGTTGATTTGGCCCAAGAGAAGATGAAGCCCGGTGAGGAATTCTCCACGTTTATCGACCGCTGGCGTCGCCTAGCCACGCAAGTCCCTGGACATATTCCGGAGGGCGAGCAGATCAAGATGGTTATTTCTAACGCAACGCCTGAGCTCAGATGTATCTTATCCTTGAACGATATCACATCCTAGCAACAGCTTTACAATCGAGCCCGCTTCGTTAGCCAACAACTCCTAGTTTCCTTTGACCATGAGCCTCCTCCACCGTCACCTTCTACATACACTTTCCCTCCGCCCTCCACCGCAAGTCAGCCCTCCACTACATATCCCTCCACAAGTCGACCTTCCGCTCCCCCACACCCCCATACCTCCATGTGCTCCACCTTACATCCCTCCATGAGTCAGCCCTTCGCTATTTCATCTCACCACACCCCTCCACCTCCGGTCAAGGAAACCCTACACCCAGAATGGGTAGATGCCGTCCATTACATTCCCACTCCCACCATGCCTCCACATCATTCTAACCCTCCGCCTTTGCCTACGCAATCCCCCTTACCTACGCAACCTCCGCTACCATCCCCACTACCATTTCACACCCCTCGACATCCGCCTTGCCTGAAGCGGGCTTCTCACCCCTCGTTGCCAGAGTCTTTTACAGACATTTTCAGGGCTTTGATGGCCGCTCACTCGTTGCCACTCCCTCCGGATGTGCCTTGCCAACCTGCGGTTGGGGACATGCTTCAATTTTGTGACTTTCACCGCCAGCGGGTGCATGTGGTCAAGAATTGCCCTGAGTTCTGGGAAATTGTCTATGATTTGGAAGATAAAAGGATGATTGATTGGGCCGCCATGCGTAAAGCTATTTTGGATCTCAGCAGCAAGCAGCAGCAGCAGTAACAATCGCCGCCGAAGCGGCCATCTCTGCCACAAGACCAGGGGCACCCCTGCGGTTACTTTTCTGGCATTGCACCTGCTCTATTATCTACCCCACCTTTACCATCTCCTGCTCCGTCTCCGCCTCTACAGACCCAAGCCTCTGCTCAGGCTAGTGCTACTTCTCCCTCCTCTTCCACTTCCATCATTATTTCCACTCCCGACGTCGCTAGACGGGTCGTGCCGATACGCCGATGGTGGGCGCCGTGACCCTCCAATTCCTCCGCCTCACCACTACCGTCACCATCCTCACCTCCATTACCTTCATTACCCACATCACCCTCTCCACCATCTCCACCGCCTCTGCCATCCCCTTCACCATCGTTGCCCGAGCCTGAGCAGGCCATACCTATACCTACACATTCCCCTTTACCTTCTCCTACGCCTCCACCTCTGCCCTTGCCTCCACTCGAACCTATCATCACTGCTATCTCTCTGCCGCTCACATTACTTTTATCTACGCCTCCCAAGTCCATTACCCCCACTTTTCTACCTCTTTCTACTTCCACCCCACGGAGCGGGTGTATGCGACCGATGGTGCCCCTTGGGTCTGATCCCCAGGAAGGTGACCAGCCAGGTCAGGACGGTTATGTACCAGCCGTGTGTTTCAAGATTGAAGATTTCATCTGTCGCATGCCGGTCCGAGTCCCAGTCCCTGGCTATTTTAGGGATAATGAGCCTGCATGCTCCGAAATGGTTGTAAAGAAGAGTTCCCTTATGTTGGTGCCAGTTTCTTCAAAGGCGAGGTCGGTAGCAATCTCTCTACTCGCCGGGAAGTTCACCATTAATGCTGTTATTACCTCGTGCTCGATTGCTGTTCAGTTCACTAGCCGAGAGGGGTTCTCTACTCGGATTATGCTAACACATATGGCCGCCCGGAGCCTGATGGACTCCCTATTCAAGGGGAAATTGGCCGTATCTTCTGCACTTTCCAAGGACATTCTACACTTGCTGTGCAATTTTCCTCAATTTATTAGCATGCCGTCCACATCAACGCCGCGCATTGATCTCCCTCAACTTTGTCCTGCTCTTCTAGTACGGGAGTTATCCTTCAAGTCTGGTTGCCGAGTGGAATTGCCGAACCTCTATGTTCTAGTGCCAAGAGATAAAACTCTGCGGCTTCATGATATTCATTCAGTTGAGAAGCTGTTTGCCCAAGAATGTCCACCTATGGTTAGCACCGGGAGTCTAGGGGCAACTGCCCCGATTAAGCTGCATATTCGCAATCTGGCCGGGCCATCTACCAGGTAGGCCCGCTATTTGAGAAGACGTTACAGATTGAGGAGCCCGAGAAGCCAAGTCCGCGCCAGGCGGGTCCATCACGAGGCAATTTCTGCTAAGAAGAAGAAGAGGCGGCGACATAAGTTCAAGGGCTGTCAGTTGTGCATTTTGGGGTCCCCTTCCTCCTCTCCTTCTTCCGTCCATTCGCCTTTTCTGTTGCTCAGTTCTTATCCTTGGGTGGTGTACCTTTCACCACCTGACCATGTTTCCACCATCTTCTCCTATCCTTACCATCCTAGGCGTCGGCCTATGTCCTCCTCTTCTCCTCAGCCAGGGGCATCTTCTAGTTTTTCTCCCCGGGTACGCCCGGATTTCGCTTCTCATCCTTTTTCCCCGACCCTGTTGGGGATTCCTTGTGCTCATTCCCCGACCTTGTCAGGTGATTTTTCTGATCCTTCCCCGACTTTGTCGGGTGGTTTCTATTTCTTTTCCCCGACCTTGTCGGGTGTTCATGCATTTTCTTCCCCGCCTCTATCGGGTGATCGCTATTCCTTTCCTCCGACCACGTCAGATGATCTTTCTCTTTCTACCTTATCTTCACAGTTATATTTTCTTTGTCTTTCTATTCTTTCCTCCTCACCCTTTCGGGGTTCCCACCCCTTTTCTTGCTATTTTCGAGGCTTTAGCCCGCCTTGATCTTAGTTAATCACTGGTTATTCTGTACTTGGTTCCTTGTTATCAGGGCCTCAGTGCCTTAACGAGGGAGTTCTAGCCCTCGTCTCTCTTCCTTTTTTTATCCCTCCTCCATCCAGTATGATGTCTGCCACTCCTCTGTGTCGAGGAATCCAATCCTTTGCTCTCCTTTCATCCTTTATCCTGACAAGCAAGGAATACAAAGCTACTCGCGCTCCTCAAAGCTCGATGATCAAGATCGCTTCAGGATGCCGGTTTCCACGCCATGGATTTGCAAATGTATCTTTATTTTGAGCAAAGAAACATGCTTTCATTTCCATTATTTCTATTGTTTCTGCACATGGTTATAATGCTATTCCTCAACATGGTTAAGTGGCTTTTAGAAATTTGCTTAGTTCATTTAAATCATTTTAAATGAGTTCACTTCTGCATCATCCTTAGGCTGGTGATAGCTCCGCGCTGGGAGTCTAGTTCTTTCCCTGATCGTTGAGGGTGACCATTGAGCATGGGTTTTCACATACAACACGGCGAGCCATAGCCGATCTCTCTGAGACGCACCGTTGCTGCTTTGGCCATACTTTGGGTATGCACAAAGGTCTTGTTCTCTTCTCTGCTCGGCCAAGTATAGGGGCAAGAGATTGATGGATAAGATGACCAACCTAGGCGCTCCATAATACGAGAGAGGTCTCAAATAGGGGCAGTCTTGACCCTCAAAAGTGAGCTTTCATACTATATCCGGCCAATAAGGGCTACCAAAATGAGAAAATGAATCAATATGCAAAATTATGAATCAAAGGCATGGCAAGAGTGGCAGTACAGTTCTCCGCGGGACGTCATGAGCCCGGTCGCATGCGTGCTTAGTAAATATGGGTCTCAAAATCAAAGATACAAAGCCCCGGCATAACAGACTGTGTCTTTGAGGGGTAGTGCCCTGGAAGGAATTCGAGCCTTGATATATCCCATCCTACAAAAGGCTTGTCTCTAATTATTTTTCCACTTCTCCCTCTTAGGCTGAATTGTATCCCGGGTATGGCCTTAGTAGGGACACCGTTCTTTAGAGGCAGTTGGTTATGGTAAGCCACCCTCACATGCACACCCTACTCAAGGGAAGTCTTTAACGAGAGGGGAGGGACGACGATCCCTGACCCGTAGTTCGATCCTATCTTTGGGTGCTACAGATTACTATTCAAAAATACCAAAAAAAATGAGATATTGTCAAAAATCCAAAAAAATGATGAAATATTATTCAAATCCAAAAAAATTAAATATTTTCAAAATCTAAAAAAATTAAGAAAATTGAAAAATCTAAAAATATATATCATTTATATTTTATCTTGAGGACAGATACATAATCCGTTTGCTAAGTGTGCAGGTTGGAAATACTCAGGCATTCCTTGCTATATCTTTTTGCTCTGTCTCCTGTCCACATTTTTGATCTGTTCTTTCCTTCTTCAATCTTATCTCTCGATCTATTCTGAAGCTTATGTCCTTCTCAGCTTTTGTCTGTAATGATCATATCTTTATGAGAGGGCTTTGCCTCACGATTATGAACCTGGCGGTTCGGCCTCATTCTGATCTGGGATTTTGATTGAAGATCGCGCTTTGTCATGTCTTTTGTCCCGCCGTGTCCTTTGCTCGTGTCCATGTCCCACCGTGTTATCCCACGCTTGTTGTTTTGTTCCTCGCCACATGTTGCTAGTTATCTTGCACATGTCAATGGGCGTCTTTCCATGTTCTATGTGTTGTCCCAACCATATGATCTGTCATGTTCTTATCTCGACCGTGTGTTGTCCCGCCGATTGTTGTCTTGTCACCCCATGTTCATGCATACGTATTGCCTGTTTATGCCTTTGCCTATGTGCTTGTTCGTCTTGTTGTGTTGTTTCCATCCATCATGTTATGTCATGTTATTTGTCATTATGTTTATATTCGATATGCTTATCTTGTTTGTCTTATTCATGAAAATCCAAAAAAAATCTGAAAATGAAAATCAAAAAAAAAGTATGACGTTTCACCTGCACAGGTAAGTCAGGTATGGCATTCTATCCTTATCACCCTTATTTCATTATTATATGGTACTATAGTATATTATCTCGAGAACCAGTTGGTTATCTACGTGTTCCAGGATCTGATGTTCCCCTTTAACAAAAACGATGATGATTCACGTTCACGTGTTTAATCTTCAGATAGGCCGTTACGTTGGAATGTCCCGGGGAGGATGGTTCTATCCTGCACGTTGTGGTTACGGATAATATCTTGACTCTGATTTTCTCAGCTTAGCAATATTATTCTCGAATATTTTATATTTTAATCTTTCTTTGTATTTTTTTTAACGATTTCTTTTTATTTTAGCCCTGCATGCATCATACGCATCTTTTGAGCTATCATGACCCATGGTTTGCTTGTAGAATGTCCCATCAGTGATGGTTAACTATGCGTTCAGTGTTTGAGTAAGAGGAACTAATTCCACTCTGAGTTGGAAGGTTCTCTTTGGTCGATTCGCTTGGTTTGGTTGATTAAGAGGTCCCCGTCTGGAGCTTTAGCCTGTTTCGTTTACTTTTGCTGCCTGCTATTGGCCTCCTTATTGGACCGCAGGATTGTGTCCCCCATGAGGTTGGTCTTGTCGATTTATTTCATTTAGTTTAGTTCCTCCAGACTGGTGTAGCTTTTGGTTTTATCATTCCTTACGTTTGGTTCAGAGTTTTCCGGAAGATTCTTATCGCTTGTTGGTAAAAACGGGTGTCATTTTACCATAATGCCCGCTTTTCAGTCCACTTCGCTGCATTTCCGCTTCATCTCTATGTTCCATGTCACTTCTGCTTCACCTCCGCTCGCTCCCCTGCAAAGAGGACGTTAAGGAGGGGCATCTATTGACACCCGTTTTATGCCGATAAGTTGAGTCGTTCCTCTTACTCCCATTTGTTGATGCCTCGAGTTGTCCATCACCCATTGGGGCTATTTTCAGGCATGCTTTGGGCCAGGTTTATGGGTTGCCTCCCTCCTTGGTTAGGTCCAAGTTGATTCAGGGCTTAACGGGCCTTGGTTTTGGTTGATTGGGATTTTCTATAAAGTTTCAAGCGCCCATGTGCATGTATGGTTCATCCCAGGCCGCTCAATCCATGTGCGGTTGACTGTGGATCGTCCATCTATTTTGGAATATTTTGGTTAATTTTCTGAATTTTCGCCGACAAGCATTTATGCGGTCCTATTCTAGCCGTTTAACTTAATGAACGGACTGATAGTAGCCGCCCATCTCTCAGAGTCCTGCGCTTGATGGTTTTCTCAGATAATTATCCAATTAATATATTTATCACCGACAAGGCTAGAATGGTTTGTCTTCGGCCGCTCAACGTTTGAACGGTCTCATCTGAGCCGTTCATCTATGAGAGTCCAATGGCGAAGGTTTCGGTCAGTTCGATGGATAATTTAGATTATTTATGATTTATTTCTAATTTCCACCGACAGGGTTGGACGGCCAGAACATGGCCGCACATCCAGTTGAGCGGTCTATCGTAAGACCGTTCATCAGTTCGATTCCTGAATTTCAACAGATTTTTATCTCTTTATCCGTGGTTTTATCCCCAACTTCTCCCATCATTTTTTCTGCAGATAATCAACCATTTTAAGTGCCGTTTCGACTGGATAAAAGATAATCTGTTTATCTACGATTTTCCTTTGATTATCTCGACCTGAAAATACCTTTAAACCCTAATTTCGAGCTAGGACTTTAGGTGCTCTATAAATAGACCCTAAAGGCCGGGTAGAAAAGGGGGGGAGATTTTTGGTCAACGACGAAGCCCTGCCGCATTCTTAAGTGACATAGCACCAAAGAGGGAGGCTTTCTACGTCCATAAAAGCCTCCGGTTCAGGGAGTAGTCTAGCTTTTAAGTCATTTGTGTTTGATTGGTCTGGTCCACTTTTTCATTGCATGCACTATTTTTCTCCCTTTTTCCCCACGTTCTTCTTCATCTTCATTGCCATGCACACACCCACCTACGTTTTTGACACCCTAGGGGTTTAAAATCCCCCAGGTATCCCTCTTTCCACTTATTTATGTTCATTTCACATTATTTTGGCATTTACTACACCATTCAGTTCTAATCTAGGTTTTCTCTTTGTGTTTTTACGTCGTTTTGCAGGTCAACAATCCCTAACACGAGGCCCATCCCCTCTGGCCGGATGGAGAGGGTGGAGGTTGGACCCCTTTGTGACTTCTGGCTTGGTGATCTTGCGCGGTTCTCTACTAGCCGTTTGAGGAGACGTGCGGTGAAGACTGGACCATCCTTCTTCATCCTACGGTCGTGCCAGAGCCGTTCAACTTCCAGGAGCGCTTCATCCCGCATCTTCTGTAGCGTCCTTGAACGGTCTATCGTAAGACCGTGCATGCCTTAGGTGGTTCTCCCTGAACCGTTCATCTTCCCAGCACTGCAGGCCAGGTGAGTGTCTCCCTCTTTCCAAGGTACGGCGTGTTCATCGCGTACGGCGCCTTGGTGGCGATCACGGTTCTTTATTCTCTTCTGTTCTCCTTCTACTGTCCTATTTTATTTTACATATCAATTTATTAGAAGGAGAGTAGAGGTCTTTCAAGCCGGTATTGAAGAGAAAGAAGGAAAGAACAAAACATATCAACAGCGGGGTGGGGGAAAAACTAAGCTAGAAGTCGAATTGCCGAGCTCCCTAGTTCTGCCAGCTTCAGGAATTATGGTATAGGCAGTCGCTGTCGACTCCGCTACGGGCTCTCCCAAACTCCGTTGTTGACGAAACCACCGCCAAAACCTCCTGAGTTGGCCCAGAAGGACTTCAGAATTTTTGGAGAATTTCTTGATGATGACGACGGCTAGGGCAGGGTCGGGATCAGGACTGCTGCACTATGCTCCTGGCAGTGTCTAGATCGTTGTTGTTGGAAGGGAAGGCTGTCACGACCACTCCCGTGCTCAGTTGATGGCAAGACTAAAACCATTATGTTCGTGGTCAAGTTCTCTTCGAATGGAGACCCACGGGGCCGCCGACGGAGGTCGGAGCAGACCGCGAGGGTTAGAAGAGTGGAAAGAGGTCGAATCTGTCTCCACGTGGACTGACATGCGCACTCTGGGTAGGAAATTTGGAACTTTGTGCTTCGGGCTTTAAACGATGCTCCACTTCTTGGAGATGAAAGGGGACTCATAGCAGAAGTCTTCAGCCAAACGCCGCTCCAATATCTTAAAGGTACTGGTCGTGGTAGCCTCTACAAGCTGCAGTTGGGTGTCTGCCAGAGAGGAATTGCACAGTCCGGCGGTGAAGACTTCTTCGGGCAGCCATGAACTCAGACGGAGGCGGGACCACCTCCGTTCTGAAGTAGACTGGATGACAATTCAAATGGTATATGGTACACCCTCTGAAGCTTCTTGGTGATGATGTGGCAGCCTCAGAAAGTCGCTAGTACTCTACTACCTGCGAGCTGGGAATAGGCTTATGGTGTAGGGTTGTGTGTATGAGGGTGGGATGGCCAAGGGAAGCAAGAGGAAATGGGGAGGGCAACCAGGGTAGGAAGGGGGTGTTAGGGAGGGGTAAGGGGCAGCCTGCAAGGGAGAGAGATTCAAATTTGGCCTAAGGTTTGAACCCCTTCAGCCTTGGGGAGATGGAAGGGTGCTTGGGAAAGGGTAGTGGGTGGTTGGGGGTTGGAGGGTGGCTTGGAGATTGGTGGGTTCTCCCTTGGGGCTAGAGGTGGAGTAAAGAGGTGTTGTGGGAAGTTGTGGAGACTATTGAATGAGGGGAGGAGAGAGAGAAAGTAGGTGGGAGGGGGAGGAGAGAGAAAGGGGCGCACCACTCTTGGAGAGAGAGAGGGGGGGTTGGAGAATCCACTCCAAAGAAATAACTAAAACTCACAATATATTTGATCATCCAAGGTTACAAATGAGAGAGGGGAGGGGGCTATTTATAGACTCCATACTTTTCCTAAGACCAAATTGACCCTGACTAAACAACTAATGACCAAAGTAGTCCAAGGGAGGGCGCCCCTGGGCCTAGCCCATTGAATTGGGCCCAATAGCAAACCTAATCAACCATATGACAAAGAACTTAGGAAAATGACTCACTAACCTAGGTACTCGACTCAAATAAAAGGAAAATTACAATGATATGACTCAAATAAAATTACATATGACTAAAAAATAAATGACTAGATCATGTCAGACGCCTCCGGGGGTGAGGAGAAGGGTCGTGAGTGCCGGAACGGATGGTGATGACCCCATCATACTCCCGGGGTGCAGAGAGTCCTTCCCTCCTCGGAGGGTTTAGAAGTGGTGCCGCCCACAAGTCTTCCGAAGGAAGCCGAACCTTCCACCTAGCGAGGTAGTGCCCGCACACCTTGCTCCAAGTGATGATAATCGGCTCATCCAATATTCTCTCAAGTTGCTTACGTCGGGCTCTCCGGGCGGACTGTGCTCTCATGGGGGAGGGGGTGGGTGCTCTCTCAAGGGAGGAAGGGGGCTTGATATCCTCACTAGGTGCCACCGTGGGACCCTTGTGTGGCACAAGGGCTTCCACATTAGAATTGAAGCTAACTCTGTATCCCTCAACGAGGCCTAACTCATGAGCATTGGTGCCATTGCACCTCAAAACCTGGAAGGGACTAATACCACAAAACCTCAGTCTTGAGTTGTCTCTATGTGAAAGCCTCTCATTCCTTACCATCCGGGAATCACCCATTTAGATTTCTTGGTGGCGCCGGTGTGAGTCGGCATGCCTTTTGTAAATTTCATGGCACTTGTTGATGTGCTTGCAAAGGTTATCATGCAATTTTGTGAATACTGACCTTCTAGTGGTTATGGGTGGGGAGGCCCACGGTTATGTGCAGGAGTGTGTGAGATGTGTGAGGGATAAAGAGAGGGAGAGGGAGGCGAGACAGGGAGTACAGAAGGGGACTACTACGTGAAGTGTGTGTGCGTGTTGTGAGGAGAGGAAGAGGGAGAGAGGTAGTGCAGAGGGAGACGGGGCGAGGGGGACTGTGTGTGTTTGAGTGCGGGAGTGTGTGGTGTGTGTGCATGAGAGAGAGTAGCTACGTGAAGTGTGTGCATGTGAGTGCGAGCAGAAGAAAGTGAAAGGAGGGGAGCAGGAAGAGAAGGGAGAGAAAGGGAGAGAAGGAGTGCAAAGGTGAGAAGAGAGATGGTGGGAAGAGGGAAGGAGGAGAAGTCGGAGGGGGGAGAAGTTTGCTGGCTGGCGCCCTTGTTCAAAACAGGGGCTCCGCCAGCCAGCAACGTGGTGTGAGGGGAAGAGAAGAAAGAAGAGGGGGAAGGAAGAGAAAGAAGGAGAAGAAGCGTAAAGGAAGAGGGAAGAGAGGGGGAATGAGAGACGTTCTCAAGAGAGAGGGGTGGACATGTTTTATAGGGGCCATGGTGCCGTGTTCGCGAGGGAGGGGCCTGCAAATGCTGACTGCCCGTCTGCTCTCCGGTACGCTGCCGTGCATGGCCGCCATTTGGCCTTCCTATTAGGCCGTGTTCTGGATGCCATTGCTAAGCCATTGAACTCATTGCAATGCGAAAAGGACGCACACAACGCCTACCGTTTGCCATCTGCACTGCCTGCTGCCGTTCGTTGATTGCCATCATGGGCCTATATCTACACCTGTCGTGGGCTACACCTACATGCCATCATGCCACTGCTGCAGCCGCTGCCTAAGGTTGATGCCTTGCTGACTTCGCACGTCTGCCAGTGAGCTCAGCCACCCGACTACGTTCGCTCGCCTGCGAGAGACGATCATACGTGCGTTGTTGCCAGAGGCTCCTATTCACAAAGTGATGAAATAATGAAAAAACTTATGTAAAAGTCCCTCAAACAACAAAGTTTAAATCAATATATTCATGCTTTGTCATTTGCCCCCCTCCTATTTTGTTCATACAAAACGTGAGTTTTGTAAATAATTTCATCAAATTTGAATTATGCATTTTTTATATTTAAAAACATCTCAAATCCCATTAATTATGAAAAAATCTCTATTTTACTTGAGACTGAGATTATTTTGATAAATTGCATAATTACTTCATTAAAGTCCAAAAAATAGTTTGTGTGATATAAATAAATATAAATAATTGAGCATTTATCAGCTCCCGTCGGACCGGTTCGACCGAGCCCCGGGAGTCGGTCGACCAAACTTGTCGACCTGCCCCCCTTTTCAAGGTATTGCCCCCTTTTTCTTTTGTTTTATTCTCTTTTTTTTCCTTCCCTTTCTTTTTTTGTCCACCTTTTTGTTATGTTATGTTTTTTTTACTTGGGAAAAAGATTTGACTAGCAGAACGAAGAGGGCATGGATGAGTCATTTGAAAGCAACGGAGGTTCTGAAAATCATTGCCTCAAGAATTCCTCGGACTCTCCCCCTTAGAAAATGCCTCATGTCCTTTAGTAACAAGATCCACATTTATTTATCAAGGAGTATTTGGCTTTAGAAAATATTCAAGGAACAATAATATACGTATTTACATTCAAGCATGCCGGGGGATATATCATCATAAAAAATAACCAAGCAAGATATACATGTCCTCAATGCAATCTACCCCTTATGCACATGACCTACCAATACATGCAATATATAGCCTAATCCAGACCTAGGTACTAATGTTCTCACCCTTGCACATGCCAATCTCTCTCCTTATTTTTGTGAATTAAGCAAGAGTTCAAGCCATAGTCTTAGACCAAAAATTTGATAGAATTCAGCAAGAGTTAATTAATGGAAGAATTGTTTCAAAATAAGATTTCAGTGAAAAATTAAATCAGGAGAATCACAATCTGATACACTATACATAAATCAAAGCTCACTGATTTTTAGATTCTTCTGTTATGAATCTTTTCATGACATAACCCCTATTTTTTGCTTTGTTCAAGTGTAATAAATTCAGAGTTTATCAATTAATCTTTTGGAAGCATTTTACACTCAGACTTAATAGAAATGAACCAAGCTAACATGTTCAAACCCTATTTAACTTCCCTTTACCCTAATCATTCAATTCCAATGACTTCCTTAAGAGTAACTAAAACTAGAATTGAGGTTAAACATACTTGATATTTCTGATTTTATCCTTAGGGTTACAATAATCTTTCTGACCTTTTAGCCATATTTTCAGATTTTTGCTTTTGCTCATAATTTTTTAAGAGCATTCAGGTATAGCCCACTGATGAATGCTCATTCTTTCTCGATAATTTATGTCAAACACACCATTTCATATGCACATGATTAGACAATTATGCATATTTTGTAGCTAAACTCAACTTCACACAAATCGGACCTTCCACGCAAATAAACTTAATTTATGGTTAATCTTTTAACAAAAAGGAGTTGAGAGGCCATGAGAATTAATTTCTTATTGCATAATTGAGTGCATTTGAGATTTGTATGCATAAAATAATAATTTCTATGGATTTAATTCAAATATTGTGTGTGTAGGACACTCTCGGCATTTTCTAGAAGGGCCAGGGGCAAAAGCATCACAAGATGAGGGCAAAGAAGCCCTAGAGCACCCCTCCCTCCTTGACCAAGTCAAAGGAGCAGTCGTCTTCCTTTTTTGGTGTGAAAGGAGATAAAGCAAGGATTTTTTTGGAATTATCTTGTGGAGGAATTGTTGGACATAAAATAAAAGGAGATCCCCTCCTCATTAGGAAACCCAAAAGGGGACACCCCCCCTCTTTCCATTTTCTCAAACCCTAGGGCACCCAAACCCTAGCAAGGGGGCAGCCCTCTCATCCTCTCCCCATCCTCCATCATTTTCTCCCTTAATCTTGGCCCTCCATCTCCATCAAATTCAATCTCCACCCTCCATCCAACCTAATTCTCCTATAAATAGCCCACATCAATTGGAGAAGGGAGACTTTTAGCCTTTAATTAAATTAGATTTTTCTTTTTTCCTTTCTAGCATAGGCCGTCCTACCCCTTTCTCTCCCTCTCTCCTTGGTGCGCCCTCCGCCTTCTTCTTCTTCTTCCTCACAACCAAGGGCGCACTAATCTCTCTCTATCTCCCTTCTTCTTCTTCCCCATTAGATAGGTAGCCTTTCTTATTGTTATTTTTTCTTGCTTTCACCATTAATTTCAACACATCTTCCCCCCTATTTCTCTCCAAGATTTCTCCTCCAAATCTCCTTTTCATGGCGTTGTGCACACCAAGGCCGGTGGCGATTAAATGCTCAGCGAGACGTGGAGGACGATGACTTCTTCCTCTACCTCTCCCCGCGGCGTTCTCCTTCAAGATAGGGCGACATTCCAAGGCTCGGCAAGGAGGATACAACTTGGCTCTAGTTCTTCTTATTTTGTTCTTAGTTCATCATTAATTGTAATTTTCATTTTAATAGACGTTGTAATTTCAATTCCTAGCAATAGAAATTTCATTTATGCAAGTTGTCTTTCTCTTTCCCTCTCTACCTCTTCCAATCTTCTCTTCTTCAACCCTCGAACATTTTTTAGTTAGATTTAATTTCACACAATTTAATTTCATGCACTTTTAATTTTAATTTTTAACAACTCACTCAAACATTGATTTCAAAACACAAGAGTTTTCAACATAATAAAAGATCTTCCTCCTCGTGGGATCGACACGTATTCATCACTCTACTTTCATTTAAGATCTTTTTAGTCAGTGAGTGTGGTTAAATATTTTGAAATTGAGCACGACATTATTTTTCAACGACTAGTGTTTGTGCATATCAATTTTTAGCACCGTTGCCGGGGAGGTTTGATTTCTTTTTAGTTGGAAATTCTTGTGTTTGTTGTGTATATATGTATACTAATTTTTCTATTTTTATTTTAGAGAAAAATAAAAAATTGGACCTAAAAATTGCAGAAAAAAGAACTGTCAGGAAATGTGTTGCAGAAAGCAGGAATTTGTCGCTGACGAACCAGAATACTGAAAATCCTAAGAAATAAAATGTTGCAGAAAGTCTAAATCTGTAAGTGAAGGTCCTATTCAGAAAAATAGAAAAAAAATCAAAAAAAATCAAAAAACCATAAACTTAAAAAAAATTAGGCCATGTTTTCCTTTTAGAATTGCATGTTAATTAGGTATTTTGTGGCTAGTTGCTTTGATTAAAGAGCATTCATATCCATCTTGTTTAACAAAAAAAAAATCATCATCTTATCATTATGTTAGTTACATCATGCTCATGTTCATGTATTCATCTAGCTAATTGTTGATTCATTCACTTGCATTTAAAAAAAATCATCATGATATCATGCTTTCATGTTGATTGCATCTCTTACATGCATTGTTGCATTTAGTTAATTTTCTTTTCATTTACTTGCATCCTTCGAAAATAAAAAAAAAGGAAAAAATCATTCTCTTCTTCTCTTTCTCTCTTCTTAAGGGCAATTAGGCACACTGATGTGACACAAGTATAGGGTATGCAGCAAGCAAACGCAAACCTCGGACCTAATCCGCATTCACAATCACATAGCAAGTAAAATGATAAATTGAGACCGAAACGCCGTCGCACACTCGCAAGCCCCGGGTAACTATATGATGCTAGAAGGAGGTGATGGATCAAGACCCTAACTGGTAGAGTGCCAGCAGGGCTAGGGTTATCCTCCCGAGGGTACGTGGCCCACACTTTGGGGCTGGCCGGTGCCACTTGGGGCACAAGGTCCCACTCTCTCACGATGACCACGGTGACCACTCAATGATGATGGCTCCGGGAACGGGCACTCACTTTCTTGTGCAACGGAGCTATGTCTACGGATATTAAACAAACAGACACTAATATAAATGGAGCAAAGTTTTAGAGCTCACCTGGTTGGTTTGAAGAAACCAACCCCGTTTGGAGACGTGGGCGAGCGGGGAAGTGTGATCCCCGCACACTGCGCCGATGAAGCTTGGGCTGCTAGTTACATGAACTACACCCCACGCAGGAGGGTTGAACTAGGGGTGGGGTAATCACAATTACATCAAACACTACCTCCACGCAGGGAGGGGCGCTAAGCCGGCCAGGCGAGAGAGAGAATTCCGCCGAGGATGACGGAACGGGTGCCGACGTGGTTCTGCCCACTTGTTGTTGGAGGGGACAGGAGGTCGCTGTTGCAGTCGTAGCTTGCTCTCAGGAATTTTTCCGATGACGAGATCAGTGAGGATGGCTTCGTAACAGGTACAGGGATGCCTCAGATTTATGTCAAATTCTTCTGCCGTCGCTGGTGGTCGTGGTGGAGACTCGAACAGGACGTCGGAATCTGGGGTTGGCAGCTTCAGAATGGATGCAGCCGGATGCAGAAGTTGTACCTGGGGCTTCCGGACTCAGAATCTCGATCCGTCGGAGTTGTTGGATCCGTGGACAAGTCCTCTGCACAGAAAAGCTGACGGAGACTCCTTCTGAGGTCGGGGTGGACAGGAGGGATCCGTTGAGTGGGATCTGGTCACGGCAGACAGCAGGAGGCAGACCCGAACGACGGTGGGAGAAAATTTGGAACTCTAGCTCCCGGAGGCCGAACGGGGTTCCGTTTCTTGCTCCTGATCGGGGATAGGGAGAGGAAGATCTTTGGAGAAGAAACTTCAGTCTGGATCTGTCGCTGTCGACCGTGGTTGAGCTTCTAGTCGGACTCTGGTGCTCTGCAGCTAGTTCCAGATGCTGTCGGAGGAGATCGGCTCTTACGGGTGGCCACGAACTTGGAACGGAGTGCTTCCACTTCGCCTGGGAAGAGGACTGGGAGCCCTTTCCAGAATGGTACGCCTTGCCTTCAGAAGCCACTGTATGAGTTCGGGGGAGCCTCTGCAAGACGTGTCTTCTTCTGCTACCTGTAGTGGGGCAGGATGTAGGAGAGGGAGTGGGATGGAGGCAAGGGAGGCTAGTGTTTGGTGGAGGTGGAGAGGGTGGGGGTGTTCGTAGGTGGCAGGGGGGTTGTGTGGGAGTGGAGGAAGGGGTAGGAGGATGGAGAGGAAGTGGGGCCGAAGCTAGTGGAGGTGGAGGTGGGGTTCGGCCATGGCAAGGATGTAAGGGGGGGGGTGGCTGTTTGCGCAATAGGTGGAGGGGGGGGCTGGAGTTTGAATGGTCTTGGGGTGTGAATGAAGGTGTGGGGGAGTGGGAAGGTTGCTTGGGGAAGAGGGAGGGATGTATTGGAGGTGGGGAAGGTGTATGGGGAATAGGAAGAGTCACTTGGGAAGGGGAGGGAATTGATGGGGGTTAAGTGGCCTAGGGGAGGTGAAAGGTTGGAGGGGGAGGTGGCAGCTGAGGTGGAGGAGAGAGAGAGGAGGTGAAGGGGCAGGTTCGCCCTTGGGAGAGAGAGAGAAGGGGGAGGAGAGAGAGGGGGATCCGCCCCAAGGAGAGAGAGAGGGAGAGAGAACTAGAGAGAGAGAGGGGGATTGCAATTATGCTCAATTCTTCAAATCTTCATTACCTTCTCAAGTGGGAGTTGGGGTTCTATATATAGGGAACCCAACTTTGTACAAAAGCCCTTGAGAAAAAGGGAAATAACAGATAACCAAGGGTGCAAGAAGGGGGCGCCCATGGGCCTAGCTCCCTAATGGGCCAAAAGACCAGACAAGTCCAATATGATGACCCACTAATAAGAGCACCTAGGGCAAGACTCAAAAATAGAAGTGAAATACATCAAAAGGACTCAACAAAGGAGAAAATACATCAAGATGTCTATAGTAGTGAGATCCAGTGCCGTCGAGGCCCCATCAAGTCATCCTATCCGTCTCCAAGGGGGAGAGATGTGTCGAGCCAGAGGGAGCTCTGAGTGATGTCCCCATCAACTCCCCTGGACTGGGAAGAACTCGACTCTGTCGAGTAAGGGTCTTCTCGGCTGCGGTAATGCTCCAGGAGATCAGGGTCCAGCTGCTGAAGATCCTCCCTGCTCACCCATGAGTCATCTGTAGGAGGCCGGCCCTTCCACCTGACCAGGTATCGCTCGTATACTTTGCTCCGGGTGACAGTGACCTGTTCATCCAATATCCGCTCTATCTGCTCCCGTTGGCCTCTCTGGGCTGGTGGAACTTTCTTGTGGGTGGGGGCTCTCTCAAAAAGTGGGACAGGCTCAATTCCTTCACTAGGTGTCACCGTGGAACCCCTGTATGGCACCAGGTCAGCCACATTGAATGTGGGACTTATTGCGTATTCCTCGGGGAGGTCTAACACGTAAGCGTTTGTGCCAATCCTCTTTAGAACCTGGAAGGGGCCTGATCCACGCGACCTCAATTTGGAGACATTCCCAGGGGAAAGCCTCTCAGTTCGTACCATCACATAATCACCTACGTGAAACTCCTGGTGGCGGCGGTGGGAGTCGGCCGACTTTTTATACACCTCATTGCTTTTGTTAATGTGTTTGCGGATTTCCTCATGCAATTCCTTCATGTGTTGGGCAAACGACTCAGCACTAATAGACACTCTAGCATGCGGTGGCAAAGGAATGAGATCTGTAGGGGTTCTAGGCTTGTACCCATGCACAGCTTCAAACGGGCTCATCCCTATCGACCTATTCACAGAATTGTTGTATGCAAACTCTGCCTGGGGTAATATGAGATCCCAAATCCCGGGGCGATCCTCAACAAGGCACCGTAGAAGGTTCCCCAAGCTCCGATTGACAACTTCAGTCTGTCCATCGGTTTGGGGGTGGTAGGCTGTGGAAAACTTAAGCAGGGTCCCCATAAGATGCCAGAGGGTCTTCCAAAAGTAGCTGGTGAATTTGACGTCCCTGTCTGAGATAATGGTCTTGGGTAGACCATGGAGTCGGACCACCTCTTCAAAGAATAGACGGGCCACATGGGAGGCGTCTGAGGTTTTGGAACAGGGGATGAAATGAGCCATTTTAGAGAATCGGTCCACCACGACATAAATGGAGTCATGTTTCCTTTGGGTCCGGGGTAGCCCTAGTACGAAGTCCATGCTAAGATCTTGCCAAGGTCGGTCTGGGACTGGTAAGGGAGTGTACAGGCCTGTGTTTTGTTTGATTTGCTTAGCGGTTGCACATGTGCGGCATTGCCTCACAATTTTGGCCACATCCCTTATGAGGCTGGGCCAATGGAATTGTCCTTCTACCAAGGCAATGGTTTTGTGGATCCCAAAGTGTCCAGCCAAGCCTCCTGCATGTAATTTCCAGATCAGAAAATCCCGTAGAGAGGTCCTTGGTATGCAAAGCCTATGGCTTTTAAAAATGAACCCGTCCTCTAAAATGAATCCTTGGTGTTCCTTTGGTGAGAGGGTGGACAGAGTGGTATGGATTGGGCCAAAGTCCGGGCAAGCAGAGTACTCTTCTTTGAGTCTTTCAAATCCTATGACTTCCACCTGTATGGTAGCTAGCAAGGAAATTCTCCTACTGAGGGCATCGGCTGCTCGGTCTTCACTCCCAGCCTTGTGTTTGAGTACAAATGTGTAAGCCTGGATGTGTTCGACCCATCGGGCATGCCGAGCATTCAGTTTCTGCTGGGAGTTGAGGTATTTCAGGGCCTCATGGTCGGAGAATATGACAAACTCATTAGGCAAGAGGTAGTGTCTCCAATGCCGGAGGGATTGTACCACAGCATAGAATTCCTTGTCGTAGGTGGAGTACCTCATCCTGGCATCACACAGTTTTTCGCTAAAGTAGGCCACTGGGTGTCCTTCCTGGCTAAGGATCCCACCAATTCCTACCCCTGAGGCATCGCAAGTCACTTCAAAGACTTTGGAGAAATCAGGGAGGCATAAGACAGGGGCTTGGGTCATTCTCTCTTTGAGCTCTTGGAAGGCTCTAGTGGCGGTCTTGGTCCACACAAAGGTCCCCTTTTTGAGGCAATCGGTGATAGGGGCTGTGATGGTGCTGAACCCCCTGATGAACCTCCGGTAAAAGGTGGCTAACCCATGAAAACTGCGGGCTTCATGGAGGGTGCGAGGTTCAGGCCAATTGATGATGGCTTGGACTTTGTCAGGGTCCATGGATACGCCCTCTGTGGAGACAACATACCCCAGGAAGGTGATGGATTGGGTCATAAAGTGACACTTCCCTAAATTGGCAAAGAGGCTTTCCTTCCTAAGGGTGGTGCAAACTTGCGTTAGATGACTGAGGTGGGCTTCCTTGGTTCGGCTGTAAATGAGGATGTCATCAAAATAAACTACCAGGAAGACTCCAATGTAGGGCCTCAGGACCTCGGTCATAAGGCGCATGAAGGTACTTGGGGCATTTGAAAGCCCAAAAGGCATCACCAGCCATTCATAAAGTCCATCCTTGGTTTTAAAGGCTGTTTTCCATTCATCCCCGGGCCTTATCCTAACCTGATGATAGCCACTTTTGAGGTCTATTTTGGAAAATATGGTGGCTCCGGCGAGCATGTCCAGCATGTCGTCAAGTCTAGGTATGGAAAACCTATATTTGACAGTAATCTTGTTGATGGCCCTGCTATCAATACACATTCGCCATGTCCCGTCTTTTTTTGGTGTGAGGAGGGCCGGGATGGCACATGGGCTTTTGCTCAGCCTAAGAAACCCCTTTCTAATCAGTTCCTCCACTTGCCTCCTTAACTCAGCATGTTCGGTGGGATTGAGGCGATAGTGGGGCATGTTTGGGAGGGTGGCTCCTGGGACAAGATCTATAGCGTGCTGGACATCCCTCATGGGTGGTAGTTGGTCGGGGAGTTCCTTGGGAAAAATGTCCTTAAATTCTTCCAAGAGAGGGTGGATTTCCACGGGGTGAGGGTTGGAGGGAGTTGCCTCCCCAAGGCATATGACAATGGCACAAAGGGGTGCCCCCCGGGTTATCTCTTCTTCGAGCTCTTTCTTGGTGATAAGGTGGAGGCCTTTGACTGTCGGAGTTGCAGGTGTGTGACTTTGTGTTGAAGATTTGGTTGGAGCAATCGAGGCCTTGGGTTTTGGTGGTGTGGGAAGGATTCCCTTGGTGGGTGGTTCTTTTTGGGGAGGGGAGGGATTGAGACGGATAGTCTTCCCCTCGTGGTCAAAGGTGCAAGTGTTTGTTTTTCCATGGATAGTGGCATTGACATCATATATCCAAGGTCTCCCCAATAGGATGCTTCCTACAGCCATAGGTATGATATCGCACCATATTTGCCCTTGGTAGGATGAAAAGGTGATGGGGATAAGGCAACATGTGTTGACGGGTAGGGAGTGGTTGTTTATCCAGGACACACGGTAAGGTTTGGGGTGGGATGTAGGGGTAAGTCCTAGGAGTTTGACGGTGTCCGGAGACACGGCGTTGACATAACTCCCATTGTCTAGGATGACCTCCCTAACATGGTCCCCGATTTTGACAAATGTGTGAAAAATGGAAGTCCTCCGCCAATCATCCTCTTGTGGTTGTGTGAGGGTGCACCTTATCACCCCTAGGTGGCTGGAGTGGGGGTCCTCCTCTACTCCTTCTTCATAGAATTGCTCATGGTATTCCTCTTCCCATTCTAAATTGGCCTGATAATCCTCAATAGTACCCTCATGTGTTTCCTGAGTAGTAGAAGGTCCACCCTCAATAACTAGGCTTGACAACCCCTTAGAGGGACAGTGGGAGGCTATGTGGCCATAGCCATGGCATTGGAAACACTTGATCGTGCTACTCATTGGGGTCTTCCCTTTGGAGTTGTCTTCCTTTCTAGGGGGAGGATTGGGTGTGGTGGGTGGCGGGGAGGGTCTTGTAGGAGTTCCCCCGCTGGGGGGTGGTGTTCTTAACAAAGGAGGGAGGTTGGGACGTGGTCCTGACCCTTTGGGAGGGGCAAACCTAGGATTTCTGGAGAATCTCTCTACATCCCGAGCTATTTGATAGGCAATTTCCAAGCTATGCACTTCCCTCATAAAGAGCTCCCGTTTGATGTGGGGAAGGAGACCATTCCTAAACCGGGATAAGGTAACGGCTGGATCCTCAACCACACCGCACCTTAGGAGATATGAATCAAATTTCTCAATATACTCTTCCACGGTCTTTCCCTCTTGGGTAAGGCTTTGCCATTCATCAAGAAGAAGTTGGCTATAGGAGATGGGAAGGTATTTGTTCCTAAGTTGATCTTTCATGTCAATCCAAGTGTTAATGGGTTCCTCACGCCTGATCCTCCTTTGGTTTTCAACCTTTAGCCAATAGGTTTTGGCTAGTTTAAGGAGGTGCATCTTGGCCAACCTAACCTTCCTCTCCTCGGTCATGGGGTACCACTCGAAGTATTGATCCATGCCATGCTCCCAATCTTTGTAGACACTAGGGTTGTGAGACCCATCAAAATTAGGGGCTTCCACTTTGATCATTCTTAATAGGAGTTCATCATGATCCTCACGTGGTCGCCTCTCATAGTGTCGTGGTTGAGGAGCTCTCTCTTGTTCACGATACCACCCATCATCTAGGTCTTCCCTCTCATGTTCATCCCGCGGAGGGGGAAATCTTTGGGCATAGTTCCTAGGTGGGATTCTCTCATGATGTCGGGGCCGTTGAGGCCTCTCCGGTTCGTGGTACCACTCATTCTCAAGGTCTTCCCTACCCGGTTCAACTTGTGGAGGGGGGGTTCTTTGGGCAGGGATCCTAGGTGGGGCCCTTAATTCCTCTAGCTTATCCATTCGGGTGGTAAGTCCATCAAGTTTCTCTAGGATAGCCCTAAGGATAGGGTCAACTTGCTCCATAGGGGCAGGTGGGACTTCACTAGGGATGCCTTGATTGCCCTGAGAATTGGAACTCATGGGGGGATCGGAAGTTGGGGGGTTGGTTTGGTAAGCGGTGCCTCTACGGGTGGTCATGCACGAAGGAGAAGAGATTGACACGCGGGTGGAAGTGCAAGAGCCCTTGGACCTAGGCTTGTAGAGACAAGTCTAAAACTCGCTCTGATACCAATTTGATGTGACACAAGTATAGGGTATGCAGCAAGCAAACGCAAACCTCGGACCTAATCCGCATTCATAATCACATAGCAAGTAAAATGATAAATTGAGACTGAAACGCCGTCGCACACTCGCAAGCCCCGGGTAACTATATGATGCTAGAAGGAGGTGATGGATCAAGACCCTAACTAGTAGAGTGTCAGCAGGGCTAGGGTTATCCTCCCGAGGGTACGTGGCCCACACTTTGGGGCTGGCCGGTGCCACTTGGGGCATAAGGTCCCACTCTCTCACGATGACCACGGTGACCACTCAATGATGATGGCTCCAGGAACGGGCACTCACTTTCTTGCGCAACGGAGCTATGTCTACGGATATTAAACAAACAGACACTAATATAAATGGAGCAAAGTTTTAGAGCTCACCTGGTTGGTTTGAAGAAACCAACCCCGTTTGGAGACGTGGGCGAGCGGGGAAGTGTGATCCCCGCACACTGCGCCGATGAAGCTTGGGCTGCTAGTTACATGAACTACACCCCACGCAGGAGGGTTGAACTAGGGGTGGGGTAATCACAATTACATCAAACACTACCTCCACGCAGGGAGGGGCGCTAAGCCGGCCAGGCGAGAGAGAGAATTCCGCCGAGGATGACGGAACGGGTGCCGACGTGGTTCTGCCCACTTGTTGTTGGAGGGGACAGGAGGTCGCTGTTGCAGTCGTAGCTTGCTCTCAGGAATTTTGCCGATGACGAGATCAGTGAGGATGGCTTCGTAACAGGTACAGGGATGCCTCAGATTTATGTCAAATTCTTCTGCCGTCGCTGGTGGTCGTGGTGGAGACTCGAACAGGACGTCGGAATCTGGGGTTGGCAGCTTCAGAATGGATGCAGCCGGATGCAGAAGTTGTACCTGGGGCTTCCGGACTCAGAATCTCGATCCGTCGGAGTTGTTGGATCCGTGGACAAGTCCTCTGCACAGCAAAGCTGACGGAGACTCCTTCTGAGGTCGGGGTGGACAGGAGGGATCTGTTGAGTGGGATCTGGTCACGGCAGACAGCAGGAGGCAGACCCGAACGACGGTGGGAGAAAATTTGGAACTCTAGCTCCCGGAGGCCGAACGGGGTTCCGTTTCTTGCTCCTGATCGGGGATAGGGAGAGGAAGATCTTTGGAGAAGAAACTTCAGTCTGGATCTGTCGCTGTCGACCGTGGTTGAGCTTCTAGTCGGACTCTGGTGCTCTGCAGCTAGTTCCAGACGCCGTCGGAGGAGATCGGCTCTTACGGGTGGCCACGAACTTGGAACGGAGTGCTTCCACTTCGCCTGGGAAGAGAACTGGGAGCCCTTTCCCGAATG
Organism: Amorphophallus konjac; assembly: GCA_022559845.1. Classification (NCBI taxonomy): domain Eukaryota; kingdom Viridiplantae; phylum Streptophyta; class Magnoliopsida; order Alismatales; family Araceae; genus Amorphophallus; species Amorphophallus konjac. The sequence continues at coordinate 72,622,197 of CM040124.1, read as the reverse complement.
GTACGCCTTGCCTTCAGAAGCCACTGTATGAGTTCGGGGGAGCCTCTGCAAGACGTGTCTTCTTCTGCTACCTGTAGTGGGGCAGGATGTAGGAGAGGGGGTGGGATGGAGGCAAGGGAGGCTAGTGTTTGGTGGAGGTGGAGAGGGTGGGGGTGTTCGTAGGTGGCAGGGGGGTTGTGTGGGAGTGGAGGAAGGGGTAGGAGGATGGAGAGGAAGTGGGGCCGAAGCTAGTGGAGGTGGAGGTGGGGTTCGGCCAGGGCAAGGATGTAAGGGGGGGGGTGGCTGTTTGCGCAATAGGTGGAGGGGGGGGCTGGAGTTTGAATGGTCTTGGGGTGTGAATGAAGGTGTTGGGGAGTGGGAAGGTTGCTTGTTGGAAGAGGGAGGGATGTATTGGAGGTGGGGAAGGTGTACGGGGAATAGGAAGAGTCACTTGGGAAGGGGAGGGAATTGATGGGGGTTAAGTGGCCTAGGGGAGGTGAAAGGTTGGAGGGGGAGGTGGCAGCTGAGGTGGAGGAGAGAGAGAGGAGGTGAAGGGGCAGGTTTGCCCTTGGGAGAGAGAGAGAAGGGGGAGGAGAGAGAGGGGGATCCGCCCCAAGGAGAGAGAGAGAGGGAGAGAGAACTAGAGAGAGAGAGGGGGATTGCAATTATGCTCAATTCTTCAAATCTTCATTACCTTCTCAAGTGGGAGTTGGGGTTCTATATATAGGGAACCCAACTTTGTACAAAAGCCCTTGAGAAAAAGGGAAATAACAGATAACCAAGGGTGCAAGAAGGGGGCGCCCATGGGCCTAGCTCCCTAATGGGCCAAAAGACCAGACAAGTCCAATATGATGACCCACTAATAAGAGCACCTAGGGCAAGACTCAAAAATAGAAGTGAAATACATCAAAAGGACTCAACAAAGGAGAAAATACATCAAGATGTCTATAGTAGTGAGATCCAGTGCCGTCGAGGCCCCATCAAGTCATCCTATCCGTCTCCAGGGGGGAGAGATGTGTCGAGCCAGAGGGAGCTCTGAGTGATGTCCCCATCACACACCTCTCTTGGAATTGGAAAGACCCTCCAATTGAGCACTCCATCTCATTAGACCGGAATCTCCTTTTTCAAGACCTCTGTAAGTCCTCGCACCCGTGGATTCCCTCACAGATGCCGGGTAGGTTGTACCAAGGAGGTAGTTTGCCTTTAGAAGGTAAAAAAAGGGGTGTTTTGGGACCTATTGTTATTTTGAAAAATCGGTGTCTAGGAAAAAGTCCAATGGCAAACGCCTTAAGCGGGCTTGTGGTTATTTAATTAGGTGCCTACGAAAGTAGGGGGAGCCTCCCACAACCCCATCTCTTACCTAGCCGGTGGACTAACTTGGTAGTGGGTGCCGATTCCTCTTTTGTTAAAAAAAAAATCATGTTGCATGCATTATTCATATAGTTGTTGATTACTTTACTTTGAAAAAAAATAAAAACACTCAAAAAAATTAAAAAAAATGGTGAGAAATTCATATTTTTGAGTTGGGCTTGCATATTCAATAAAGTATACATGTTGGCCCATTTTTCTTGATCCATTCCTTGCGCTATGAATCCAAATTCTTTCATGCCACCTTTTAGTCACATAAGGGCCAAGCCGGCCCATTATGTTAATAATGGTCCAACTCAACCTTTATCATTCAACGAACTTGGCCCAACCCACTACGAAGCCCATACTCCTGGTCGGCCTACAATGAAAGCCCATCACTCATGGGGACCTAGCTTCATTCCTTTAATCAAGATCATATCCAATCCACTCAATTCTTTCATGGGCCCTATGATTCATCTCGCACCCAATAACAAGCCCAAATTACTCAAAGACTCTCCACACCTTCTTATGATTCTTATTGGGGAGGACAACATAATAGTTCTTGGGATTCTTATCGAGACCTGGCCCAAAATCCACCGGATCAATTCTCTCAAAATTGGGCTCCATCTTCAAATAACTTTCATGATCAAGCCCACTATGGAGGACAACCCACATCCTCTCTCTTACCTCACTATCAAGTTGATCATTATTCATCTTCTTATCCTTCGCACTCTACTTCTTAGTCTACATCACTATCTCCTCCATACCCAACTCTCAATCAGGACGAGAGATTTAATCAATTTCATCAATTCATCATGGCTCAAAATCAATCCATCCAAGCCCGACTAGATCAACTTGCTGAAAACATCAAGGGCATGGAAGTGGATCAATTGCCTAGTTACTCCATTGCCTACTCTGATTACCAACTTCCAAATTTTGACCATGATGAAATCTTTTGTGATCAGCCCATGATTTCCCATGAACACAATACTCAAATCACTCTCGATTTAGATCATGTGGGACATATGGAGGAGTCTTATCAGGAAGTTTTTGAGGAAGTTAGCTATAGCTATGATGATGATCAAAAGGATGAGTTTAAGGAGCTTGAGTTTAGTTGCCCTTATGCGGAGAATTCTAAAGAAGTTGATGATCTCAAGTTGGGGGTGAAGAAGAGAAAAGTAATGTGCTAGTCCATGATCAAATCACATTCATTTCCCTTCCTGAATTTGAGGAGACCGCGTTCCTGGAGGATGATGATGAGGATGTGCGAGTAGAGGATGATTTGAGTAAGGCCATCAATGATCTCTCTTGGGTAAAGGAAGAGGCGGGTACCCTGCATGACTTTTATCTCGATTGGGCATCTTTTGATCAAGGAGAGGATATTGATTTTCTATCTATTCCTAACATCGACCACTCTCACTTTGTGGTGGACACTTTCATGTTGGCTGATTTGTCTGATTCTATTGAGCCTTCCAAGCTTTATGGTGTTGAGGAGTATGCTTCTTTCACTTTTGATTTTCCTTATCTCCTTGACACTAACCCTTTGATTAAAACTCCTCTCCCTTCGATCTATTCTCACCTCATAAAGATTCATGCAATTCCTAAAATTGAGGTGGTAGAAAAAATTTTAGAAGATAATAAGGTCTACATTCATGTTTTCAACACTTATAAAGACCTTAAGTTTGAAAATGAAAATTTTATAATTGAAGGCATCATAATTCCTCTTCCATTCTTTGAGTGGAGATGTCATTTTGGTCTGCTTGATCTACCATGGTTTGAAATGCTAGCCAAACAAAAAATAATGAATATTGATTTTTACATGACCCCCACGGAAGAGAGGTTGTTGACATATGCACTTAAGGATAAAATCAATCATGCTAACAACCAACCTACCTTAAGTCCACACACATTCTTTTATGATCTTATCTTCTCATGGCACAAATATTGGAACTTACAAGAGGATAAGATTATATGGTGGATTATTTTGAATGCAACTCGTTGGTTATGGAGCTTGCATACGTCTGGCTGAAGACGGTAAACTTAGCGCTTCTGGGAGGCAACCCAATATTTTTGTTATTTGATGTTTTATTTTAGTTTATTTTTCAGTGAATAGGTAAGAGCCAAGGAGTTGAAGTTGTCACCGTCCATATCAGTGATGGAGTTTTCGCCTCACATATCAGGTTGTCTCTTCCATTCTCAACAATATTTATTGTTACATTGTTCTATTATTTTTATTGCTTACATATGCCATTAAGGACAATGTCATTCAAGTTGGGGGGGAGAGAAGAATTTCATGATGCATATAGTACAACTTGAAAGGAGTTCTTGCATAATGTCCTGCATATCACATTGTCCTGCATTTCTGCATGAAAGTGGAAAGATGAGATCTCTGACTGAGTTTTCTTGATTCATGCTTTTATTGAAAGTAATTTTGGAATAGGAAAGACTAGGAAAAAGGATGATGGGAAATTTATTCAACTAGCCATTGAAAACTGATGTAAGAGTCTCTTTGAAGTTCCTTAGCACTTAAAAAAAATACTCTGCACACTAATGACACGAGCGGGACAAGCCTTCTGTTATTTTGGGTATGTTGTCTGATACTCTGCACTTCTTAAGAAAGAGATCATTTTGAAAAGCTTTCTGCCAAGTTCTGTCAAGTAAAGTGTTGAATAAGTGCAAAAGCACAGTGTGAAAAAAAACACCATGAAAAATGCCCCTGATCCTAGTAACTGGGCCTACTTCTCCTAAGAGAAGAGTTGAGGTTCACATCAAATAGTGAAGGGTTATGCAGCATCATATGTGTATCAAAAAAAGGGGGGGAAGAGAAAAAGGTAGATAAAAAGCTACTGTACTCAATGCTCGGATCTAGGAGGTGCAGAGATTGAAGGATACCTATCTAGAATAGCAAATGAAGGATGCAATTGTCTATGCTGTAGACTTAGTATTACACTTGCACAAGTGCTCTTGAACTTTGAGTTGTATTCTTAGTCATGTTCTTAAATTTTTAATCTAAGGCTAATGAGCATTAATGTTTCCAGATACCTAATCTTTGGTTGATTCTATGAAGGAGGATCAGGATATGAATGTATGAACTTTGCAAACTCTTGTTGGTTCTAAATTTTAATCTAATTGCATTACTATGGGACTAGTAATGAGTAAGTTGGGGTGTGTGATGAATGCTCATTCTTTCATGATGATTTATGTCAAACACACCATTTCATATGCACATGATTAGACAATTATGCATATTTTATAACTAAACTCAACTTCACACAAATCAGACCTTCCACGCAAATTAACTTAATTTATGGTTAATCATCCAATAAAAATGAGTTGAGATGCCATGAGAATTAATTTATTATTGCGTAATTGAGAGCATTGGAGATTTGTATGCATAAAACAATAATTTCTATGGATTTAATTCAAATATTGTGTGTGCAGGACACTCTCAGTATTTGCTAGAAGGGCTAGCGGCAAAAGCGTCACAAGACCAGGGCAAGGAAGCCCTAGGGTGCCCCTCCCTCCTTGACGAAGTCAAAGGAGTAGCCATCTTCCTTTTTTGGTGTGAAAGGAGATAAAGCAAGGATTTTTTTTGAATTATCTTGTGGAGGAATTGTTGGAGAGAAAATAGGAGGAGATCCCCACCTCATTAGGAAACCCAAAAGGGGGCGCCCCCCCTCTTTCCATCTTCTCAAACCCTATGGTGCCCAAACCCTAGCAAGGGGGCGGCCCTCTCATCTCTCCCCATCCTCCATCATTTTCTCCCTTAATCTTGGCCCTCCATCTCCATCAAATTCAATCTCCAACCTCCATCCAACCTAATTCTCCTTTAAATAGCCCACATCAATTGGAGAAGGGAGACTTTTAGCCTTTAATTAAACTAGATTTTTTTTTCCTTAGCATAGGCCGCCCTACCGCTCTCTCTCCCTCTCTCCTTGGTGCACCATCCCCCTTCTTCTTCTTCTTCTTCTTCTTCCTCACAACCAAGGGCGCACTAATCTCTCTCTTGTTGAGTATATTCAGGTGATTTTGATGATAACAAAACCCAGGACGTGCGTTCTATCACGTGCTATGTATTAGCAATCAAATCCGATTTTCATATGCATTCAAGGCCTAATTTCATCATGCACTATGTTTAAGTGTTCATACCCTTCCAAATGCATAATACCATCTTGGTTCCAAAACTACCCAGGCTAAGCTTAACTCACTCATTTTAATTGAAACAAGATGTGTCAAACTGATTAGCTCACAAATTATGATTTGCTATCTAACTCATTCAAAATGCAGGTTTTTCCAGCCAGCGATCGACTGTCGGTCAGGGGCCGGTCGACCGCCCCCCTCTACCGGTCGACCGCTAGCCTCGAAAGCCCTTATTGTTGACTTTGTGTTCTCAACGTGGGAAGCCCCTCTTCTTGGATTTGTTTAATCCCAAAGCTACCAAACTTTCCATGATTTATGGATCTGGTTCCTGGCTTGTCTCTTGACCATTCAAGAGTTATAAAAATGTCTCTTTAAGGCAAGAAACCGTAACAATCAAAGGAGACTCAAGGAGGCTATCAAGGGGACAGAAGAGTGCTGCTACTATAGCCGTGATCAGTGCTCCAGGAAGGAAGTTCTTCATCCATCTTCAAGTGATCCAAGCCACATCTGGAGCAGATCAACGCCAAGCCAAGTGGTGATCAAGCTGCATCCAAAATCTTCTTCATCAACTAAGGGGGAGCTTGAATCTGAAGTTTTTACTTTGTATCTTCCATTCGATATCTATTTCAGATTCAAGTGTGTGTTCTTGTAATGTCTAAATACCTATGTGTGTGTGGATCTACGCAGATCCGTGTGTGTGTGGGGGTGTGTGTCTTTTTCTTCATATCTCTTTGTGATTCGGTGCTTGTACACCTTTGTGGGAGTTCCGAACTCCTCACGTGTGTGTGTGTGTGTGTGTGTGTGTGTGTTTTGATCTTGTAACCCTTTACAAGATAGTGTGGGAATCTTCACATATCGTGAGGGGTGGACGTTGGTTGCTGTTGTTGCATCCGAACCACCTAAAAATCTCTGTCCATTGTGTGGTTTGTTTCTTTTTCCTCTATCCCCATTCTGTGCAGCACACGCGTAATTTTTGGTTGCATTATTTGTGTTACATCTAGTATAATTTATTGTTTCCATACTAGCTTTTGGGTATATTAAAAGGTGGGTTTAGATCGGCAAGGCAAACCTTGTCAGGAAGATAACATCTTGCGTGAGTTGAATCTCTGGATTCTCACCTCCGCCATCGTACCGAAGATCAGTTGAGTGCGATAGATTCTATTAGATCTCATAGTTTTCATATAGTATTGGAATTCGTTATGGCTATTATTCTCTCCTGTTTGTATTGGGCATAAGTTTGTTAAAAGTTTGTATACACCCAATTCACCCCCCTCTTGGGTGTCATTGATCGCGGGACTTCAATTGGTTTCAGAGCTAAGGCTCTAATTCTTTCAGATCTAACGATCTAGAGTAAGATCCAGATCAATGGCAAACAAGGGTATGATGCCTGAGGGTCACTCCATTCATTGTCCTCCATACTTCGATAGCTAAAATTACTCCTATTGGAAAAATAGAATGCATATTTTTCTGAGAGCCCAAGAGTATGAGATCTGGAGGGTTGTGGACAAGGGTCCGTATAAACTCTCGGATGATGAAGAAAAATGGACACCTGAGGAAATTAAAAAATGCACTATGAATTTTAATGCTATGAACATTATGCAATATGCTATACATCCTAATGAGTTCTCTCGGGTATCCATATGCAGTTCAGCAAAGGAGATGTGGGATAAGTTGCGGCTCATATATGAGGGAACCTCCGAGGTCAAGGAGACTAAGGCAAATCTCCTTGCAAGTGATTATGAGCTGTTCAAAAAGAAGCCTGAAGAAACCATTTCAGAGATGTTCGCAAGATTAACGGAGATCATAAATGATCTCAAAAGTCTCGGGAAAGAGTCTACAAACTCCGATCTTGTGAGGAAAGTCCTAAGATCACTTCCGTCAGCGTGGCACACAAAAGCCACAGTAATTGAAGATTCAAAAAATTTGTCCACACTTTCCTTGGACGAGCTCATAGGGTCACTCATGACCTATGAGATAAACATGAAGAGAACAACCGAGGAAGATACGAAGAAGAAGAAAGTGGTTGGATTGAAAGCTCATCAATCTGATGATGACTTTCAAGAAGAAGAATCCAGCGAGGGAAGCAATGAAGAAGAAGACTGGCCATGATAACTCGCCAAGTAAGGAGATTTTTGAGAAAGAAGAGAAATTTCAAGGAAATTTCAGAAAGGGGCAGAGGAAGCCCTTTCAGACCAAGGGCGAATCTAGCAAGCCCAATAATGTCATCTGTTATGAATGCAAGAAGCCCGGGCATATGAGAGGAGAATGTCTGGATCTAAAGAGGAAGTTCAAGAAGGACAAAATCAAGAAACCCCAAGCAATGGTCGCCACATGGAGCGACGAAGAGGACGAACCGTCCGACGAGGAGATCCAAGAGCTTGTGGACAGCTTGTGCCTCATGGCACATGATGATGATTCAATAGAGGTAAATTCTGACCCTGATTTTATTTCCAATGAACAATGGGAGTCAGAATATGAAAAACTGTATACAAAATACAGGAAAATCAGATCTGAAAATAAAACTCTCAAAAAGAAAATTGATGATTTGTCACATGAAGATATTTTTGTTAAGTTTGAAAAAATGGAACAGGAATGGTTCGAACTAACAGAAGAAAAAGAAAGTGTGCTACAAACAATTTTAGATTGTGAAAAATTCAAAGAGTAGTTATCTTGCAAAATGTCTAAAATGGAGAAAGTGTGTGAAAAAATGAAAACTGAAGAAAAAAATTTGAAATCCACAAATCCAGAACTTGAAAATAAAACTGTGAGTTTGGATAAAGAAGTGGCTGAACTTCAGTCCACCTTGTGAAGGTTTGTCAAGGGCAAACAAAATCTAGATAACTTGTTGGGAGTAAGAGTCAATTTTCAGAAGGAAGGATTAGGATATACTCCCCAAAATAAAAAATCTTTTGAGCATAAGATCACTACATCCTATGTTCATGAAAAAGAAAACAATTGTGCTTCATGTTCCAACTCTAAGCCAAAATATGTCCAACCCAAACCACGACAATTCCAAAGAAAGTTTGCACTTGTTAATTGCTATCATTGTGGTAGATTTGGTCATGTTGTTGCCAATTGCTGGTTCAAACAAAACTCATCAAGAAATCATGCTGTTTGGACCGAGAAAAGATATGCACAGAATTTGACTAACTTTTACGGACCAAAACTAGTTTGGGTACCAAAATCAATTGCATGAGAATGTTGTTTCTTACAGATATGTCTTGAAGCCAGGGGGAGCAAATAGTACTTGGATAGCAGTTGTTCAAGACATATGACAGGGGACAAGAATGTGTTTTCTACATTACAAGACAAGGATGGAGGATCAGTTGTCTTTGGAGGCAAAGACAAAGATAAAATTATTGGGATCGGCAACGTAGGTAAAAACTCTGAAATCTTGATTGAAAATGTCCTTTTAGTGAAAGGCTTAAATCATAATCTGCTGAGCATAAGCCAATTGTGTGACAAGGGTTTTAAAATCATTTTTGATGAAACCCACTGCATTGTCATAAATAAAATCTCTAATGAAATCAGATTCATCGGCAAGAGTAGCAACAATGTCTATACTATTGATCTAGATGATGTTTCCGGTGAGGATGTGTGCTTGGTAGCAAACAATCATGATAATGCATGGCTATGGCACCGAAGACTAGGTCATGCTAGTTTTGGAGTAATCTCCAAGTTGTCTAAACATGACTTAGTAAATGGTTTGCCAAAATTAAAATTTGAAAGTGATAAAATCTATGAGGCTTGCACAAAAGGCAAGCAAACACGCATATCTTTCAAAAATAAAAAATTGTTTCTACCTCCCGGCCTCTTGAATTGTTGCATCTCGATTTATTTGGACCTACTAGGACATCCAGCCTAGGAGGTAAATCTTTTGAATTTATTATTGTCGATGACTACTCCAGATTTACATGGGTATTATTTTTAGCCAATAAAAGTGATGCCTTGACGGAGTTTGAAGTGTTTTGCAGGAAAATCCAAAATGAAAGAGGCTACCTTATCACTACCATTCAAAGTGATCATGGTGGTGAATTAGAAAATCATGAGTTCAGCAACTTTTGTGAAGAGCAGGGGTACACACACAATTTCTAATCACCAAGGACGCCCTAACAAAATGGAGTAGTGGAGAGGAAAAATCGAACATTGATAGACATGGCACGGACCATGCTAAGTGAAAATTCTCTACCAAAATACTTTTGGGCTGAGACGGTAAGTACGGCGTGCTACATAATCAACAGGGCAATGGTAAGGCCCATTTTGAAGAAAACTCCATATGAGCTCTACAAGGGTAAGAAACCGAATATTTCCCATCTTAAACCATTTGGATGTCCATGTTTCATATTGAACAATGGTAAGTCCAACCTAGGTAAGTTTGATGAGAAAAGTGACAAAAGAATTTTCTAGGATATGCACTAAACTCTAGAGCTTATCAAGTCTTTAATAAAAGAACTCTGGTTATTGAAGAAAGTCCTCATGTGATTTTTGATGAATCTGAACTAAAACTGACAAACCAATCTATTCCAATTGTGGATGCAAGAGAAGCCCCCAAAAATTCAACTAATGCTTGAACATCTAAAGCTAAGGATGAACCAAAGGAAGGAATACCCAGCAAGAGTGAAGAAGATGAAGATCCTGCAATTGAAACACTGCAAGAGCAGCAAGTGTAGCACCCTGACTTGCCAAGCAGCTCAAACTTCTTGAAAGATCACCCAGCTGAAAACATCATCGGTAATCCTCAAGATGGGGTAAGAACGATATCATCACTAAGGCAAGTAGAAGAAGAGGATTTGATAGCCTTAATCTCACAGGAAGAGCCTAAGGATATTCATGAAGCTCTTCAAAATGAATCCTGGATCCAGACTATGCATGAAGAGTTGCACCAGTTCGAAAGAAACCAGGTGTGGACTCTTGTGCCGCGGCCTAAGAATCAATCCATAATTGGAATCCGATGGATTTTTAGAAATAAATTGAATGATATAGGATTGGTTGTTAGGAACAAGGCCCGGCTTTTAGCCAAAGGGTATAGCCAGGAGATGGGTATTGATTTTGATGAGTCATTTACATCGTTGCTCGTCTAGAAGCAGTCCGGATTTTATTGTCTTATGCTTTCTCATCTAACTTCAAATTATTTCAAATGGATGTTAAATCTACATTTCTTAACGGTTACATCAAGGAGGATGTTTCTGTAGAGCAACCTCCAGGTTTTGAAGATTCAAAGCATCTAAAGCATGTGTACAAGTTGCAGAAGGCCTTGTACGGGTTAAAGCAAGCACCAAGGGCATGGTATGAAAGGCTCACTTCATTCCTTGTGGAAAATGGTTTCAAAAGAGGTAAGGTTGACCAAACACTCTTCACAAGGAAATCAGGTAAAGACATATTAGTAGTTCAAGTATATGTGGATGACATTATTTTTGGAGCTACTAACAATGTCTTATGTGAAGAATTTGCAGAAATCATTCAAGGAGAATTTGAAATGAGCTTAATGGATGAACTGAATTTCTTTCTTGGATTGCAGGTGAAACAAACACCCGAGGGGATTTTCATCAATCAAGCTAAGTACATACTGGAGCTGTTAAAGAAATTTGGAATGGCTGAAGCAAAACCTTTGTCAACTCCAATGGCCACAACCTCGAAGTTAGACAAAGATGAAAATGGTAAAACAGTAGATCCTACACTGTTTCGAGGTATGATCGGATCACTACTATATCTTACAGCATGCCACCCTGACATTCAATTCAGTGTATGTCTTTGTGCCCGTTTTCAGTCATGCCCTAAAGAATCTCATCTAATGGTTGTTAAACGCATTTTTAGATACTTAATTGGCACAATAGATTTTGGCTTATGATTTCCCATCGGTAGTTCATTTGATTTGATTGCTTACACCAATGCAGATTTGCCGGATGTATTGTAGATCGCAAAAGTACTAGTGGGTACTGTCAGTTTCTTGGTGGGTGCCTAGTCTCATGGTCCTCCAAGAAATAACATTCAGTAGCTCTCTCAATGGCCGAGACTGAATATGTAGCCGCCAGAAGTTGTGGAGCCCAAGTACTTTAGATCAAAAATCAATTGCTTGATTTAGATATTGAAATGAAATGTGTGCCAATCTTATGTGATAATAATAGTGCAATCGATTTGTCAAAAAACCTTGTTCAACATTCTAGGACCAAGCATATTCATATTCGTCATCACTTTCTGAGAGATCATGTAGGAAAGGGGGTCTTTGAATTAAATTTCATTGACACACACAATCAGCTAGCCGATATTTTCACAAAACCCCTAAACCAGGATCAATTCAGTAAGATAAGAAGAGAACTTGGGATGTGCAAGGGTGAGAGCATACATGCATAGGTTTGCACTTAGGATAAGAGTTGAATTTGTAGAAACTCATATGCATAAAGGATAGGAAAACATGCATATTGTTTATATTTACTTTTAATACCTTGTGTGTTCACATACACTCCTGCATGCTTGAATGTATTTATATATATATAGCCCTCTTTGAAAAATATTTCTAAGGTCAGATATTCCTTGGTTAAATAATTGTGGACTCAGTGATGTCGGATCTAAGGAAACTTCTGAGGGGGAGTTAGAAACTTTCCTCAAATCTCCATCTCTTTCCTTCCCTCCACTTCATGACGTTGGTTCAAATCAGAAGGTCGGATGATAGTCCCCCCCATATGAAAAAATGAATAAAAAAATATAAAAGAGAAGAAAAAGAAACAAAAAAATACATAATTTGGGGTTTATGGGGCTAGCGGTTGACCGCCGCTCCCGCACCGGTCGACCGGTGGCGGCGAACCGGCCCGATCGGGTGTCAACCGAGCCATCTTATAAGGGGGTCCAACACCCCATTCTCTTATTCTATCACCTCCACTCTCTCTCATATCCCATTTCCTAACCCTAGAACCTCAAAACTCTACCTCACAAGCCCCTAAACCTCATCATTCCTCCACCCGCACAAGATCCGACGTGTTCGTCATGATTTCGGGATGAACTCCATTCGGCCGTTCGTGTGTTCGTGGAGTTTCCTCCTAGGTTCCAGTTTGTGGAGGAGGCTTTTGCAAGCCCCTAGAGTGTCCGTTGATCTATCTTTATCCCCCGGGACAAGGGTCATCTCTTCAAGGGTTTTCATCTGGGTTCTCTAGTTCGGGATGCCGCCTAAATGAAGCTCTCGGCGTTCTGCCCAAGAGGAAGCTAGTGGCCGGAGACACGAGGCACCGACTCCCCCACTATAGCGAGCACCTACACCTCGTCGTGCACCCCGGTTGCCTCCTCGTCCCATTATCGACCCTCGACTGGTCGACTTCAACGAGGTGAACGAGCTTTTACCTGATTTATGTGCTGTCTTTGAGATTTAGCCAGGTTGAACTGATTTCGTCACTAGATATACCCAATATTACCCTAGTCTAGTGCAGCAGATTTATGGGAATTTGATTGCAAGGTATGAGGAATTATTTTCTATTGTTCAAGGGGTTGAGATTCATATTACCCCCGATCTGTTTGAGAGATGCTTAGGAGTTGCGGCTAGAGGAGCCGACATGATTTTTGGTCATGGAGCTATTGAGGAAACCTTTCTTGCTATGACCGGTTGTGATTACGTGCGTGGTGTCAACAACTTAATTGAACTGAATGCAAATCATTTTTCACCACTATAGCGTATATTGCACCATATGTTTACCTCTCTCATTTATCCAAAGAGTGGCAGGAGAAATGAAGTGACAGAGGTTCACAAGTTCCTATTTTACAATGTCATGAATGGAATTCAAGTCAACATGGGTCGCCTCATGACGACTCTCATTGGAGCTTGTCGAACCAATTTGCGGCGATCCTTGCCGTATGCTTCATAGTTGACCGGCATATTCATTCATGATGGGATCAATTTGGCAAATGAATAGTTCATTTATGTTCGACAGGATGATATATATAATAAGCATAATTAAGGTCTTTACAGATATGGGATATTACTATGGTCCCGATGGTGAGTTACGTCGGGATGTGCCTACTTGTGGAGAAGAAGTTGATAGTGAAGAAGAGCAGGAACAAGAGCAGCAGCAGCAGGATCAAGGGGATGTCCCCCCTGCAGTTCAGGCTGAGGAGCAACCTCCTCCACCCTCACCTCATCATATGGATTTCGAGATGCCTCCTCCACCATACTTCTATCATGGAGAGTCCTCCACTCAGGAGGCCACACAGCACTCTTGGGTAGATTATGAGACTTTTGACAGGCGGTTTACTGGGCTAGAGACTCGTGTGGACACTTTTGGGGATCGACTTTTTACCCTCGGGGATCGCATCGACACTATGGGCAATGTGATTGACACCATGTCAGGTCGCATAGATTCCTTCTCCACTGTTCTGGATACTATCTCCACTCAAATGGCCACACTCTCCACTCATATGACTAGCCTCACCGACAGTGTTGCTGATTCCAGCCAAGCCTTCCACTTCATGAACATGACACTTCTTGGCATGCGGCCCGTGAAGTTTGCATTGGCTATATTCGGGAGCGTCTTCAAGTTCAAGATCATTCTTTTGAAGACATCTGTCGCCGCCTTGGATATCAGCCTCATCCTCCAGAGGATCAGCCTCCTGCAGATGCACCATGAGGATTTTTCTTTCGTCTCCTCCTCTAGATTGTTGTACTTCGAACTTGTGTCACTTGGGTCCCCCTTCATCTATCCTATCCCCTTTTGATGATGCCAAAGGGGGAGAAGTAGTAGTGCAGGTAGTAGTGCAGGGTTCTATATATTTATGTATGTCGGTGTGTGTTGTGTGTTTGCATGTATGATCATGTGAGGATCATTGTGTCTGTTCTGCACTTGTGCATTTGTTTAGTCACTTGTATCTAGAGTCGTGCATTCACTCTCGCATTAATGTACCTTGTAATGAAATGATGAATTGAATACAACTGGTGTTTGATCTCCGATGGTTGGCTCTTGTGTCTCATTTCTTTTCTAATTGGCAAATAAAGTGTTGAATGATTTGCATTCACTGGCTTGATGGGATGTGAGTAAAATGCCTTGATTTTGAACATTGATCTCAATTTTCAAACATTGATTAAAGGCACGCCCATGTATTTAAATACCCTTTCAGTTTTTTCATCATCAAAAATGGAGAGATTGTTGAGTATATATCAAGTGATTTTGATGATAACAAAACCCAGGAAGTGCGTTCTATCACGTGCTATGTATTAGCAATCAAGTTCATTTTTCATACGCATTCAAGGCCTAATTTCATCATGCACTACGTTTAAGTGTTCATACCCTTCCAAATGCATAATTCCATCTTGGTTCCAAAACTGTCCAGGCTAAGCATAACTCATTCATTTTAATTGAAACAGGATGTGTCATAAATTGATTAGCTCACAAATTACGATTTATTGTCTAACTCTTTCAAAATGCAGGTTTTTCCAGCCAGCGGTCGACCGCCGGTCAGGGGCCGGTCGACCAGTTTTCCCAGCAACGAAAGCCTCATTTCTGTAAAATTCTGGTCGACCGCCCCCCTCCACAGGTCGACCGCCAGCCCCGAAAGCCCTTATTGTTGACTTTGTGTTCTCAACATGGGAAGCCCCTCTTCATGGATTTGTTTAATCCCAAAGCTACCAAACTTTCCATGATTTATGGATATGGTTCCTGGCTTGTCTCTTGACCATTAAAGAGTTATAAAAACATCTCTTTGGGGTAAGAAATCCTAACAATCAAAGGAGGCTCAAGGAGGCTATCAAGGGGAGAGAAGAGTGCTACTACTGTAGCCATGAATAGTGCTCCGGGAAGGAAGTTCTTCATCCATCTTCAAGGGATCCAAGCCACATCTGGAGCAGATCAACCCCAAGCCAAGTGGAGATCAAGCTGCATCCAAAATCTTCTTCATCAACAAAGGGGGAGCTTGAATATGAAGTTATTACTTTGTGTCTTCCATTTGATATCTATTTCAGATTCAAGTGTGTGTTCTTGTAATATCTGAATACTTGTGTGTGTATGGATCTACGCAGATCCGTGTGTGTGTGCGGGTGTGTGTCTTTTTCTTCATATCTCTTTGTGATTCGGTGCTTGTACATCTTTGTGGGAGTTCCGAACTCCTCATGTGTATGTGTGTGTTTTGATCTTTTAACCCTTTACAAGAGAGTGTAGGAATCCTCACAGATCATGAGGGGTGGACGTAGGTTGCCGTTGTTGCATCCGAGCCACCTAAAAATCTCTGTCCATTGTGTGGTTTGTTTCTTTTTCCTCTATCCCCATGCTGTGTAGCACACACGTAATTTTTGGTTGCATTGTTTGTGTTAGATCTAGTATAATTCATCGTTTCCATACTAGATTTTGGGTATATTAAAAGGTGAGTTCGGATCGGCAAGGCAAACCTTGTCAGGAAGATAACATCTTGCGTGAGTTGAATCTCCGGATTCTCACCTCCGCCATCGTACCGAAGATCGGTGGAGTGCCATAGATTCTATTAGATCTCATAGTTTTCATATAGTCTTGGAATTCATTACGGCTATTATTCTCTCCTATTTGTATTAGGCATAAGTTTGTTAAAAGTTTATATACACCCAATTCACCCCCCTCTTGGGTGTCATTGATCGCTGGACGTCATCTCTCTATCTCCCTTCTTCTTCTTCCCCATTCACATAGATAGGTAGCCTTTCTTATTGTTATTTTTTCTTGATATCACCATTAATTTCCACACATCTTCCCCGTATTTCTCTCTAAGATTTCTCCTCCAAATCTCCTTTTCACGACGTTGTGCACACCAAGGCAGGACGACGATTAAAAGGCTCGGCGAGGCATGGACGACGATGTCTTATTCCTCTATATACCTCTTGCCACGACGTTCTCCTTCAAGACGGGGTGACATTCCAAGGCTCGGCAAGGAGGATACGGCGATGTGTTTCATGATCTCTTGGCTCTAGTTCTTCTCATTTTGTTCTTAGTTCATCATTAGTTATATTTTTTTTTCATAGACGTTGTAATTTCAATTCCTAGCAATGGAAATTTCATTTATGCAAGTTGTTTTTTTCTTTCCCTCTCTACCTCTTCCAATCTTCTCTTCTTCAACCCTCTAACATTCTATAGTTAGATTTAATTCCACACAATTTAATTTCATGCACTTTTAATTTTAATTTTCAAAAACTCACTCAAACATTGATTTCAAAACACAAGAGTTTTCAACCTAATAAAAGATCTTCCTCCTCGTGGGATCGACCCGTATTCATCACTCTACTTTAATTTAAAAATTTTTTAGTGAGTGAGTGTGGTTAAATATTTTAAAATTGAGCACGTCATTATTTTTCAATGACTAGTGTTTGTGCACATCACCCACACCTTTTGACATAAGGATGCACGTTGATTAGACGCCAGCATCTCTAGTTACTCAGTGAGGCTGACCATTCTGCATCACTTTGATCAAAGATAGCAAAAACACTTCATGACTTAGTCCACTTCATTTCTTTGATGAAGGGACATAGTTTCTCAGTGAACTCTTAGCCATTGCTCTGCCTTTGAGCATAGATTCACTATTTTCATCATGTGCTGTCCATTTAAGAATTTTTTAGATTATTCCAATGTTTAAGAGCAATACTCAATTTAAGTTCCTCAACCAAGGTTGCCATGAATCTCAGATTTCAAGAGGTTATGTAGGACACAACATGTTAAGACTGGTTGAGGCCTATTAAGTCCTGAATACAAACTTTTTTACGGAATTCATCTTTAAACTCATTGAATTCATTAGGCTTAAACCATCAGATTATTCATGGGTAATCACAGAGCCTTATAATATAAGATTCCTATATGGGGTTTGCTCAGATTAATGAATTTGATGATCAGATTGAAATTATCCTGAACTTAAAGTATTTCGAGGAGTTTCAGCGAGCAGGAATGGTTTCAAGAATGTTCACATGAACTGAATTAGAAGGCATGTAAAACAGGTTTGACAGATGTTAACAGAAATGGGGTAGATAATAGATCAAACTTTATGAAGAATAGGGGTCAAGATATAAGGGACTCCCCCCAAAAAAATATAGATTAAAAAACTTTTCTATAAAACTCCCCCTCAGAAGTTACTATAATTTTGAAACCAGAATTTTCAGAATTAAAAAATAGGAATGAATGCAATTTCAGAGATCACGTCTTTTTCAGAGAAGTTCCCTTTTCAGCAAATGTAGTGTATTGCAAGATAGAATTTTCAGACATGAAGGGAATATAATTTCAGAATCAAAATCTTTCAAGGAGCTCAATCCAATTTCAGAGCCAGGGAATCATGGAATAAGAGTGAATGAGACAAGATAAGGTATTCCATGCCAAAAGAAGTGCAAACTACCCTTGAACAGATTAGACTGCTAAAAGACAAGTAAGGCAGTCCATTTGAACACAATTCACATAGAAGAATCAACAACGTAATTCAATTTATTGCCGTTTTGAAACATCACATGTGCATTCTAAAGACATAATGTAGAAATTTAGACATACATACTTCCCCTACATGTATGCATGAAGTTCAAATGAATGGCATACATTGAATTTAGATATGACACATTCATGTAAATAGATCAAATCTGTACTGACTCCCCCTATCTAAAGCAAGTTATGCATGTGGGGAAAGTAAATTATTACTAGAGGCATTTACTCCCCCTGATTAAATTTACTAAGAGACTAATCTAAACATGAATATTATGCAAGGGAGTATGCTACCATGGCCTCATGAAAGCCTGCCAAATTAAAATTGCAAGATAGACTCATGGTACCAGACGAAGTTAGAAAAACTCATGCATGGTGATAGCTTCCAGACAGGCCTAACCTGTCCTTCTTCATACCACCATTTTATATACTATAAGGTCAAGACATGAGAGTGCATCATAAATGCAATGCAATTCTATATGAAAAAACAAATTCATTAAGTTAAAACATGAGACCACAGTATGATATGAATATGCAGACACATGCAGACACATGAATATGTAAGCAACAGATTTGAGTTGAAAAACATAGTTTAAGCTTTCCCTCAATTAAATAAGACATGTAATCTATCTGTCAGGATCAAAACATGAACTATAACTACCAAGAGGGAAACTTACTAAAATTGACATATTTAACAATAAAGGGCAGAAATGGGATTTTAGCAAACCATGGGTGCCTTGATTTATTTATTGAAACCCCTTTTTATTCTTCCATTGCTCCAAGGCACACCTGCAAAGAGAGATTCTCATTTCTGGTTTTTAGGTACCCAAGATTTCTTGGGTCATGAGGGGTTAGCAGCACCATTAGGAGGTGCTCTCCATAGTCTCACAGCATTAAAGTCATCATGTTGCATAAGAAAGCAATCATCCATAGCATACCCTGATTTCCCACAGTAATGACAGCAAATGTAGGACTTCACATTTTTCTTAAAAGGATAAGCATGGAATTTTTGTGGGTTGGCAGGAATTTTCCCATTCTTGGCATGGAGATTATATTTCTTCATTAACCAGCAACTTTCCATGATGTGTCCATATTTCCCACAGTTATGACACACACGAGACCTACCATTTGAAGCAAATTGGTGTTTATAAAAAACATGTTTGTTTTTAGAAGGTTTGACAGATTCAGAATGGGAATTTCTTCTTCTCTGGGCAAACCAATAGTGTGCAGCAAGATGTCCTACTTTACCACAACACTAACAATGATAGAAATGAATTTTGTCTATGGATTTGTTATTCTGACTGAGATCAAATTTATTCTTGCATGCTCTTAAGTTATCCTTTTTCATGATAAAATAGTTATGCATCACATGACCATGCTTGCCATAGTAAAAGCAGGAACCTTTTCTTATATTCTTTAAAGCATAGTTGTTAGCATAATTTTTCTTGGCATGCACAACATATTTTTCAAATCCTTTTCCAGTTTTTAGACTTTCAAGTTGGTAATCTTTTCAATCTCAGAGGTGTTGGCTACATTGGACTCCTTGACAAACGATGTGTATAGCTTGTTTTCAAATGGTCTTTTGTTGACGGGGCTATAACCCAGTCCTTCTTTCTGAAAATTTACCTTGGTTCCTAAAAGTTTGTTTAATTTTTCCTTTCCTTTAACAAATTTGGACAGGGAATTATTCAAATCAAAAATCTGATTTTCCAAGGATGTGATTTGTAACTCAGAACTGAGGATTTCCTCCTCACACTCAGCTACCCTATTTTTCAATTTTTCATTAACAGATTTATGATCTTCAATTTCTTTTTCCAGAATGATCAATTTTTCAGAGTTATCCACAACAACAGATTTTCCTTTCTCTAGAGCAAGTAATCTCTCAGAAATGGCAGTGTTCAATTCCTTCAGTTTTTCGTTTTGTTCTATCAAATTTTGAATTTCTTCAACATATTCTTCATCTTGAATAAGTTCGTCAATTAAGATTTCATCATTGACCATTGAACTCATTCTTTCCTTCAATTCTTTTTCTGTTTGTTGAATTCAGATATTTTGGCTAGCAGACATTTATTTTCATTTCTTAAGGATGAGGTTAAGTCCTTCTATATGTCAAGAATCTTTTCCCTACATATTATTAATTCTGATAATTTTAGAGCCTGCTCTGATACCAATTGTTGGGTGCACAATAGGATCTAGAGGGGGGGTGAATAGATCCTCTTACAAGAATTATGCCCAATTAAAACTCAGCTAATTCAAAATGGATTGAAATTAAGATTTCAAAAATCTTCTCACTGAACTGACAGCAAACCGACAGGTTAATGGAAATAAAGAACTACTCATAGAAATGTTCAGATCTGAACAAGTAAAAGGATATGAAATAAGTTATCTGAAAACTTCTTGCAGCAGGGGAGCAAACTGCAAAGCTTAAACTGAAGTTAGGCCAATCAACAGATGGCCTTTGCAAACTGCTCATAGTAAAAACCTGATCTGAACTTAACTAGAATGCAAATGACCAGTTAATTGTTCAGACGAAACTAATATCATACACCTGGCAGTGTGCCAATGCTGAACAAAAGTTGAACTCCGACCAACAAATATCTGACTGGAATAATGCAACAGAAATCAACTTAGCAGTTACTGGTTCATGCAGAACTACTGTCGAACACTTAACAAGGCTGAACAACAACTAAGCTAGATTCAATGCGATGGCATTCATAACTCATCAACCACAGAAGGTCAGCCAAATGAGTTGGTACTAGGCGGAGGTTTGGGTCAAGAAACCCTCCTCACGCAAGGTGTGTGGAAACACCCTTTTGATATACCAATCAAAAGGTTTAACCTGAAACATATAATTTAGTAAATGCAGATCGATGGAAATGAAGCAATCACACCAAAAGCAATCACACAACACAATAATTTTTAGGTGGTTCAGTCTACACCCAGTAGACCTACATCCACCCCTCACTCAATCGAGTGAGGCTTCCCTTGCACCAAGCAAGAATGTGGAGAAAACTCCACTACAAGATGCTACCACCAAGCTTGAACCTGGCGGAACACTCACCTCCCCTACTCTGAAATCTCAGAGTGAAACCGTGTACACCACCCTAGCTGCACACACACCTGATTGTGCACCAAGCACAATCAGAACCACTTCTCACAGCAGCGAGTGAGGATCACACCTCAACACTCTGATCAACCAAAGCAACTTGCGAACAGCGCCATGCTGCTCACAGCTTAAACCCAACCCAAAACAGGGCATCGAAGATCACACTTAGAAATGAAAGAGAAAAAGCAGAAAACAAAAGAAATGAAACAATACAATGTAGCTCTGATGAGCACTTAGACTTTGGATTTGATCCACAAGTCTATCTTCGATTAGATCTTCAATAGGCTCCCTGGCTGCTCTCAATCTCGATCTAAGCTTGAACTGGATCTGCACTCTTCTTTTCTACAAATAAACTCTCAAATCTACTCTTCTCTCTTCTCTTCTTTTCTCAGACTATCTCTCTATTCTTCTTCGACCTGTCTGCTCAGATTTCTTTCTCACAGCCCCCTTTGCATCCCCTAGCAGCCTCTTGCAGCGTCCTCTTCTTCGCAAGGAAGAAGGTCGAGATTTATAGATAAGAAAATAAGAATTTTTTGCAAAATCTAATCTTCAGATCTGAAATACCATTGGTCCAGGTGACAAATAAGAATATTTTGTCTTAGAACCATCCATAAGAAGTCCCAAGTGTCCTTGGATTGAGTACCAATAATTTGAGTTCGAAGCCACATGTTGACTTATGTAATTCATGTGTTGTATGAAGGATGCGTCGACGCATGTCTTTACTGTGTCGACCCAGCTCTTGCAAGGAACTCCAGACATCGCCTTTTCAAAATGGAGTCAACTTTGCAAGTCGACACCTCCTTGTTTCTGAATGACTTCTTATTGGAGAGCACGATTGTGTCGACTCCGCTTCATGTTGCGTCGACGCGCTTGCACCACTGCGTTGACTCCACCTTCTCAACTCCATCTTATGCTTCCGGCATTGCTAAGTTGCATGTACATGCCCTTCCTGACTTGTGTAAACTTTTAGCTTCTTCTAACTTGCACCTTAGCTATTGCACTTCTGTTGGCATATAGCTGGCCCCCTGATGCTTCTTCAAATGCAGATTTCATGCCTTAACTACTGCATTTCTAAACATATCAGCATTCCATCAAACACTTGATTGGAGTTGTTGCTAGACGAAATTTACCTTCTTCTGATGAATGGAATGCAAGGATGAGATGACCTTGAATGTGTGTTGACCTTTTTTGAAGCTTCATTTGAGTTCAATTTGTCAGTAGACAGATCTTTACAAAAGTTAGTCGACGATCAATTGAGCTTTATAAAATTCAGTTGAGGGTCGACTGAATTTCCATAAAATCTGTTGACCTTTACTAAGCTTTTTGCAACTTAGATTCCCCATATCCAAAGCATATCCAATAAACTTGGCAGCTTCATTTGGATACATTTTTGCACAAAGATGATCTTGGGCTTGATGTACTTAAAAATCATCATAAAGCTACTGAAGTTGCTGCTAGCTTTTTTAGTAGATGTTGCAAGGTCTATTGAATTTGTAATATGTCTACAGACCTGTCAAGCCATCTTTGCGCACTTGATTCCAGCATATCCAAAACACCTTGAATGACTTTGGCTGACTTTATTTAGACATGATTTGGTACATATAACATCTTGAGCTTGTTTCTTGAAGGTTTTCAGATAATTTCTGCAACCTATGTTCTGAACTGACACTGAGGTCTGCTGAAATTCTGAGCTTGTCTTCTTCTTTCTGAAAAGGTTGAATTCCAGTCAAATGACCAAGTCTAATTTGACTTGAGTGAGTCCAAGTCGACTTGCTCCATCTGAATTTCACTAAACTGAACTATTCTGAACTTTAAGTAGAACTCAAGAATATTTGACATTATCAAGGAGCATAAAGGACTCATAAATGAGTCATAGTCTGACATCATTAAAACCATCAGGGACACAATATTCTCCCCCTTTTTGATGATGGCATCTATGAGTCATTATGAACAATTATGATTAACATTAACCAAGCCAAGTTGAACCATTATGGGCAACATTAATCAAGCCAAGTTTTTAAAAATCCACAAACATCTTTTTAAACATCCACAAACATCTCCCATTATGGGCAACATTAACCATGCCAAGTTTTTAAATAATGGCTAATCAAACTATCTCCCCCTTTGACATCATCAAAAGGAGACATAGTTTGATACCCCTTTCAGAAACTGGAGATGATTAAAAAAAATTAATGAATCATGCAGATGGTGAAGTTCAGAAATCTATGCAGAGGACAGTAAATTTTCCAGAGATGAAAAAGAGGCTCATCAAAACCATTATTGCCTAAAACCAAATGTGATACCAATGGATATGAAAATGTGGACATGGTTAGAGCAGTGTAATGGGCAAGCAGTTGGATCAAGTGATGACAATTCCAGAAGGTTTCAGATCAGGAAGGGATTTGCACATTTTAGCCAATGATGGACCTTCCAGACCATTCAACATGTGGGACAAGCAAATTCTCAAGGAGCTAAGATTTTTTTGATACCAAAGAAGAATTTTGGCAGGCAATGCAAAGGTAGAAGATTTCTGTAAGAATTCAAGCCGTAGTCTTAGACCAAAAATTTGATAGAATTCAGCAAGAATGAATTAATGGAAGAATTATTTCAGAATAAGATTTCAGTGAATAATTAAATCAGGCGAATCACAATCTGATACACTATGCATAAATCAAAGCTCACTGATTTTCATATTCTTCTGTTAAAAAGCCTTTTATGACACAACCCTTATTTTCTACTTGGTTCAAGTGTAATAAATTCAGAGTTTATCAATTAATCTTTTTGAAGTATTTTGCACTCAGACTTAATAGAAAAGAACCAAGCTAACATGTTCAAACCCTGTTTAACTTCCCTTTACCCTACTCATTCAATTCCAATGACTTCCTTAGGAGTAACTAAAAACTAGTATTGAGGTTAAACATACTCAATATTTCTGATTTTATCCTTAGGGTTACAGCAATCTTTCTATCCTTTTAGCCATATTTCTTTTTGCTCATAATCTTTTAAGAGCATTCAGGTATAGCCCACACCTTTTGACATAAGGATGCACATTGATTAGACACCAACATCCCTAGTTACTCAGTAAGGCTAACCATTCTACTTTACTTTGATCAGAGATAACAAAGGCACTTCATGACTTAGTCCACTTCATTTCTTTGATGAAGGGACATAGTTTCTCAGTGAACTCTTAACCATTGCTCTGCCTTTGAGCATAGATTCACGATTTTCATCATGTGTTGCCCTTTTAGGAATTTTTCAGATTATTCCTATCTTTAAGAGCAATACTCAATTTAAGTTCCTCAACCAAGGTTGCCATGAACTTTAAACTTTCAGATTTTAGGAGGTTATGCAGGATGCAACATGTTAAGACTAGTTGAGGCCAATTAAGTCCTAAATACAAACTTTTTCAGGGAATTCATTTTTAAACTCATTGAATTCATTAGGCTTAAACCATCAGCTTATTCATGGGTAATCACAGAGCCTTATAATATAAGATTCCTATATGGGGTTTGCTCAGATTAATGAATTTGATGATCAGATTGAAATTATCCTGAACTCAAAGTATTTCGAGGAGTTTCAGCAAGCAGGAATGGTTTCAAAAATGTTTACATGAACTGAATTAGAAGGCATGTGAAACAGGTTTGACAGATGTTAACAGAAATGGGGTAGATAATAGATCATACTTTATGAAGAATAGGGGTCAAGATAGAAAGGACTCCCCCAAAAAAATATAGATTAAAAAACTTCACTATAAAACTCCCCCTCAGAAGTTGCTGGAATTTTGAAACCAGAATTTTTAGAATTAAAAAATAGGAATGAATGCAATTTTAGAGATCACGTCTTTTTCAAAGAAGTTCCCTTTTCAGCAAATGTAGTGTAATGCAAGATAGAATTTTCAGACATGAAGGGAACATAATTTCAGTGCATGTGAACATCTTGAAACCATTCTTGCTTGTTGAAACTCCTCGAAATACTTTGAGTTTAGGATAATTTCAATCTGATCATCAAATTCATTAATCTGAGCAAACCCATATAGGAATCTTCTATTATAAGGCTCTGTGATTACCCATGAATAATCTGGTGGTTTAAGCCTAATGAATTCAATGAGTTTAAAGATGAATTCTCTGAAAAAGTTTGTATTCAGGACTTCATAGGCCTCAACCAGTCTTAACATGTTGTGTCTTGCATAACCTCCTAAAATCTGAAAGTTTAAAGTTCATGGCAACCTTGGTTGAGAAACTTAAATTGAGTATTACTCTTAAACATAAGAATAATCTGAAAAATTCTTAAAGGGCAGCACATGATGAAAACCGTGAATCTATGCTCAAAGGCAGAGAAATGGCTAAGAGTTCACTGAGAAATTATGTCCCTTCATCAATGAAATGAAGTAGACGAAGTAATGAAGTGCCTTTGCTATCTCTGATCAAAGTGAAGTAGAATGGTCAGCCTCACTAAGTAACAAGGGATCCTGGCATCTAATCCACGTGCATCCTTATGTCAAAAGGTGAGGGCTATGCCTGAATGCTCTTAAAAAATTATGAGTAAAAGGAAAAATCTGAAAATATGTTTAAAAAGTCAGAAAGATTGCTGTAACCCTAAAGATAAAATTAGAAATATCAAGTATGTTTAACCTCAATACTAGTTTTAGTTACTCCTAAGGAAGTCATTGGAATTGAATGAGTAGGGTAAAGGGAAGTTAAACAGGGATTGAACATGTTAGATTGGTTCATTTCTATTAAGTCTGAGTGCAAAATGTTTCAAAAAGATTAATTGATAAAATCTAAATTTATTACACTTGAACCAAACAGAAAACAAGGGTTGTTTCATAAAAAGCTTTGTAACAGAAGGATCTGAAAATCAGTGAGCATTGATTTATGCATAGTGTTTCAGATTGTGATTCTCCTGATTTAATTTTTCACTGAAATATTATTCTGAAAGAATTCTTCCATCAACTCACTCTTACTGAATTCTATCACATTTTTGGCTTAAGACTGTGGCTTGAATTCTTACTGAAATCTTCTGCCTTTGCACTGCCCATCAAAATTCTTCTTTGGTATCAAAACAATCTTAGCTCCTTGAGAATTTTCTTATTGTCCCACATGTTGAATGGTCTGGAAGGTCCATCATTGGCTAAAATGTGCAAATCCCTTCCTGATCTGAAACCTTCTGGAAATTTCATCACTTGATCCAACTGCTTGTCCATTACACTACTCTAACCATGTCCACATTTTCATATCAACTGGTATCACATTTGGTTTTAGGCAATAATGGTTTTGATGAGCCTCTTTTTCATCTCTGGAAAATTTACTATCCTCTACACAGATTTCTGAACTTCACCATCTGCATGATTATTTAAAATTTTTTTAAACATCTCCAGTTTCTGAAAGGGGTATCAAACTACGTCTCTTTTTGTTGATGTCAAAGGGGGAGATGGTTTGATGAGCCACTATTTAAAAACTTGGCTTGGTTAATGTTGCCCATAATGGGGGATGTTTGTGGATGTTTAAGGAGATGTTTGTGGATGTTTAAAAACTTGGCTTGGTTAATGTTGCCCATAATTGTTCAACTTGGCTTGGTAATTGTTCAACTTGGCTTGGTTACTGTTGCTCATAATTGTTCATAATGACTCATAGTTGCCATCATCAAAAAAGGGGAGAATGTTGTGTCCCTGGTAGTTTTGATGATGTCAGACTATGACTCATTTATGAGTCCTTTGTGCTCCTTGATAATGTCAAATATTTTTGAGTTCTGTGTAAAGTTCAGACCCGTTCAGTTTAGTGAAATTCAGATGGATCAAGTCGACTTGGACTCACTCAAGTCGACTTGGACTTGGTCATTTGACTGGAATTCAACCTTTTCAGAAAGAAGAAGACAAGTTCATAATTGCAACAGACCTCAATGTCAGTTCAGAGGACATGTTGCAGAAATTATCTGAAAACCTTCAAGAAACAAGCTCAAGATGTTATATGTACCAAATCATGTCTAAATGAAGTCAGTCAAAGTCATTCAAGGTGTTTTGGATATGCTGGAATCAAGTGCGCAAAGATGGTTTGACAAGTCTGCAGACATATTACAAATTCAGCAGACCTTGCAGCATCTACCAAGGAAGCTAGCAGCAACTTCAGTAGCTTTATGAAGATTTTCAAGTACATCAAGCCCAAGATCATCTTTGTGCAAAAATGTATCCAAATGAAGTTGCCAAGTTTAGTGGATATGCTTTGGATATGGGGAATCTAAGTTGCAAAAAGCTTAGTGAAAGGTCAACAGATTTCATAGTAATTCAGTCGACCCTCGACTGAATTTTATAAAGCTCAGTCGACCGTCGACTGACTTTTGTAAAGATCTATCTACTGACAAATTGAACTCAAATAAAGCTTCAAAAAAGATCAGCACACATTCAGGGTCATCTCATCCTTGCCTTCCAGTCATCAGAAGAAGGTAAATTTCATCTAGTAGCAACTCCAATCAAGTGTTCGATGGAATGCTGCTATGTTCGGAAATGCAGCAATTAAGGCATGAAATCTGCATTTGAAGAAGCATCAGGGTGACCAGCTATATGCCAGCATAAGTGCAATAGCTAAGGTGCAAATTAGGGGAAGCTAAAAGTTTACACAAGTCAGCAAGGGCATGTACATGCAACATAGCAACACCAGAAGCATACGATGGAGTTGAGAAGGTCGAGTCAACACAGTGGTGCAAGCACATCGACGCAGCATGAAGCGGAGTCGACGTAATCTTGCTCTCCAACAAGAAGTCATTCAGAAACAAGGAGGTGACGACTTGCAGAGTCGACTCCATTTTGAAAAGGCGCTATCTGGAGTTCCTTGCAAGTGGTGGGTTGACGCAATAAAGACATGTATCGACGCAGTAAAGACATGCATCGACACATCCTTCATGTAGCACTTGAATTACATAAGTCAACACGTGGCTTCGAACTCAAATTTTTGGTACTCAATCCAAGGACACATGGGACTTTTTCTGGAGGGTTTTGAGATAGAATAGTCTTATTTGTCACGTGGACCAATGGTATTTCAGATCTGAAGATTAGATTATTCATAAAATTCTTATTTTCTAGTCTATAAATCTCGACCTTCTTCCTTGCAAAGAAGTGGACACTGTGAGAGGCTGCTAGGGGATGCAAAGGGGGATGTGAGAAAGAAATCTGAGCAAAAAGGTCGAAGAAGAATAGAGAGATAGTCTCAGAAAAGAAGAGAAGAGAGAAGAGTAGATTTGAGAGTTTGTTTCCAGAAAAGAAGAGTGCATATCCAGTTCAAGCTTAAATCGAGATTGAGAGCAGCCAGGGAGCCTATTGAAGATCTGTTCAAAGATAGACTTGCGCATCAAATCCAAAGTCTAAGTGCTCATCAGAGCTACATTATGTAGTTTCATTTCTCTTAACTTGATGAATTTGTTTTTCACATAGAACTGCATTGCATTTATTATGCACTCTCATGTCTTGACCTTATGGTATATAAAATGGTGGTATGAAGAAGGACAGGTTAGGCCTGTCTGGAAGCTATCACCATGCGTGTGTTTTTCTAACAACATCCGGTACCATGAGTCTATCTTGCAATTTTAATTTGGCAGGCTTTCATGAGAACATGTTTGTATACTCCCTTGCAAATCTTCATATTTAGATTAGTCTCTCATTACATTTAATCAGGGGGAGTAAATGCCTCTAGTAATAATTTGCTTTCCCCGCATGCATAACTTGCTTTAGATAGGGGGAGTCAATACAGATTGATCTGTTTACATGCATGTGTCATGTCTGAATTCAATGCATGCCATTCATTTGAACTTCATGCATACATGTAGGGGAAGTATGTTTAAATTTATGCATTATGTCTTTAGAATGCATATGTGATGTTTCAAAACTGCAATAAATTTACTGAAGTTGCTGCTAGCTTCCTTGGCAGATGCTGCAAGGTCTGTTGAATTTGTAATATGTCTGCAGACCTGTCAAGCAATCTTTGCGCACTTGATTCCAGCATATCCAAAACACCTTGAATGACTTTGGCTGACTTCATTTAGACATGATTTGGTACATATAACATCTTGAGCTTGTTTCTTGAAGGTTTTCAGATAATTTATGCAACCTACCTTCTGAACTGACACTGTGGTCTACTGAAATTCTGAACTTGTCTTCTTCTTTCTGAAAAGGTTGAATTCCGGTCAAATGACCAAGTCCAAGTCGACTTGAGTGAATCCAAGTCGACTTGCTCCATCTGAATTTCACTAAACTGAACTGTTCTAAACTTTAAGTAGAACTCAAGAATATTTGACATTATCAAGGAGCATAAAGGACTCATAAATGAGTCATAGTCTGACATCATCAAAACCACCAAGGACACAACAACTTGAACTACTAGTATGTCCTTACTTGAAGATTTGGTAAACAGAGTTTGATCCACCTTACCTCTTTTGAAGTTTTTTTAAATGAAAAAGGTACTCAACCTCTCATATCAGGCTCATTGTGCTTCCTTCAGCCCATACAAGGCTTTTTGTTGGTTGTACACATGTCGTGGATGCTTCGGATCTTAAAATCCTGGGGGTTGTTCTACAAACACATCTTCTTTGATAGACCCATTTAGAAAATCACTTTTAACATCCATCTGATAAAGCATGAAATTTAAAGAGCAAGCATATGATAATAAGATCTGAACTGCTTCTAGCGTAGCAACAGGAGCAAAAGACTCATAAAAATTAATTCCCATTTCTTGGCTATAACCCTTTGCCACAAGTCAAGCTTTGTTCCTAACTACCAATCATATTTCTTCTAGTTTATTTCTGAACACCCACTTGGTTCCAATTACGGAATGGCCTTTAGGACGCAGCACAAGAGGCCACACTTTACTTCTTTCGAATTGGTGTAGTTCTTCATGCATAGCCAAGATCCAAGAATCATCTTTGAGAGCATCATCAATATTTTTGGGCTCAATTTGAGAGATTAAGGCAAGGTAGTCTTCTTCTAATACTTGCTTGAATGAGGATCTAGTCCTCATACCATATTTAGGATTTCCAAGTATATTGTGTGTCGGGTGGTCCTTCATGAATATCCAATCTTTCGGCAATTTTGGATGATGCACTTGCTGTTGTTGAAGTGTTTCATCATTTAGATTTTCACTCAATTCTTCTTTGTGAGACGAGCTGGCTTGTTTTTCCTCTTTCTCCTTGGATGGTTGAGCTTTTTCTTGCTTTTCTGGACTTTGTCCTGCATCCAAGAAGGTATCATTTCCCTTAGTTAATTTCAGATCGGATTCATCAAAGACTACATGAGGACTTTCTTCAACAACAAGAGTCCTTTTATTGAAAACACGAAATGCTCTTGAATTTTAAGAATAGCCTAGAAAGATGCCTTTGTCACTTCTTGCATCAAACTTACCTACATGTGACTTACCATTGTCTGAAATAAAACATGAGCATCCAAAAGGTTTAAAATAAGAGATGTTTAGTCTTTTACCTTTGATTAGCTCATAAGGGGTTTTCTTAAGGATTTTTCTTACCATTGTCCTGTTTATGATGTAGCATGTTGTGCTCACAGCCTTAGCCTAAACGTATCTTGGTAATGAGTTTTCACTCAACATGGTTCATACCATATCCATTAGAGTCCTATTCTTCCTTTTCACTACCCCATTTTGCTCGGGCGTCCTTGGTGATGAGAAGTTATGTGTGTATCCTTGTTCTCTGTAGAAATTGCTAAACTTATTATTCTCAAACTCACCTCCATGAACACTCTTAATTCTAGTGATAAGGTAGCCCTTATCATTTTGAATTTTCCTGTAAAAGGACTGAAATTCTTGCAGAGCTTCATTTTTGTGAACTAAAAATAACACCCAAGTGAACCTTGAGAAATAATCAACTATGACAAAGCCATAAGACTTCCCTTCAAGACTTTGCATCGTAATTAGACCAAACAAATCTAAATGTAGCAACTCTAAGAGCCTAGAGGATGTAACAATATTTTTGGTTTTGAAAGAAATTCTTGTTTGTTTACTTTGAGCACATGCTTCACAAATTTTATCACCTTCAAATTTTATTTTTGGCCAACCAATGACAAGATTATTTCTGGATAATTTTAAAATGACACTGAAACTAGCATGGCCAAGACGATGATGCCACAACCATGCATGCTCAACACTATTAGCAACTAGACAC
Source organism: Amorphophallus konjac (assembly GCA_022559845.1). Lineage (NCBI taxonomy): Eukaryota > Viridiplantae > Streptophyta > Magnoliopsida > Alismatales > Araceae > Amorphophallus > Amorphophallus konjac. The sequence goes on along the minus strand of CM040124.1, from coordinate 72,591,078 downwards.
AAGTTCTTGCTAGAAACTTCATTTAAATCTATGGTATATACATTGTTATTTCTATGACTTACAAACTTTATTTCATCCAAGTTTTTATTAGATACAAAATAGTGAGATGATTCAAAAATAACTTTATAACCTTTATCACACAATTAACTACTACTTAACAGATTATGATTCAATCCCTTAACATGCAACGCATGTTCAATAGAGTTTGAAAGATCCTTACCTATCTTGTCAACTCCAATTATCTTACATTTTTCCTTGCCACCAAATGCCATCATACCTCTATCTTTTTCTTGTAAGTATGAGAACAATGTCTTGTCCCTAGTCATGTGCCTTGAACACCCACTGTCCATGTACCACTTGGTTCCTTTTGCTCCAAGACATACCTACAAGAAATAATATTCTCATGCAGTGTCTTTTGGTACCCAAATTTGTTTGGGTCCTTGAACGTTAGTCCAACTTTTCAAATAATCCTTTTTAATCCAAACTGCATTTATTTGATACGCATATCTTTTAAACCAGCAGTTTGAAATCACATGGCTAGGTTTAGCACAATAAAAACATGTAGCCCTACACGCCCGTTCAAATGTTTTTTTTTATAAACAAATAATTTGTGATCATGCTTCGCATACTTAGCATTCACCTTCTTTGGTACAACAAGTTTGATATTCTTCTCATGAATGAGGGAAGTGATCATTTTATGTTCAAATGACTTTTTATTAATAGGAATATACCCTAATCCTTCTCTCTTGAAATTTACTTTCATGCCAAGTACATTTTCCAAGTTCTATTTTTCTTTTACAAATCTTGCTAAAGTTTCATTCAAGTTGTTTATCTCAGTATGCAGACTCCCAATTTTATTTTCGGATTTCTCAACCTCTTTTTTTAGCATGGAGACTTTAGACAACAGGACATTGTTCTCTTCTTTCAACTCATGCATCCCAATTTCCCATTTATTAGACTTTTCAATTGTAGCACTATCTCCAAGTATGCATTTCATCTTCATACAGATTTATTTTGGCAAGCAACGTTTAATTTTCATTTTTTAGATTTTTGCATTGATTTTCCCATGTTGGGCATTTATCACATTGATCATGGCTATGTAATAAGTTTTTAATTTTTTTCTTGAGATATTTTTTTTCTACTCTGATCTTTTTGTATTTTTCATATAATTTAACAAACTCACTTTCCCATTGCTCGTTGGGAATAAAATATGGATCAGAAATTACCTCGTTGGATTCTTCTTTTTGTGCCATCAGATACATGCTTTCCATAAGATCTTCTAGCTCTTCACCGGACTGATCTTCATCTTCATCGCTCCATGTGGCCAACATAGCCTTGGGCTTTTTGAATTTGTCTTTTTTAACTTCTTTTTCACTTTCGGGCATTCTCCTCTCATATGCCCCAGCTTCTTGCACTCAAAGAAAATGATCTCATTTAATTAACTTGGATCGCCCTTCTTCGAAAATGGTTTCTTTTGTCCCTTCCTAAAATTTTCTAAAATTTCTTCTTCCTTCTCATGAACTTCCTCACTTGGCGAGTTAGCATGGCCAAATCTCCTTCTTCATCACTTTCAGCTGCCGTGCCTTCTTTACTTGAGTTCGAAACTAGTTGATTTGCCTTAAGAGCCATTGACTTCTTTTTCTTAGATTCTTCCTCACTTCTTTTGATATTTATCTCATAAGTCATCAGTGACCCAATCAATTCATCCAAGGATAAGGTGGTTAAATCTTTTGAATCTTCAATGACAGTAGCTTTTGTGTGCCATGCCGGAGTGAGTGATCTGAGCACCTTCCTGACAAGTTCAAAGTTGGTATAATCCTTCCCAAGGCCTTTAAGTTCATTTGTTATCTCCATCAATCTTGCAAACATTTTGGAGATGGATTCTTCTAGCTTCATCTTGAAAAGTTCATAGTCCCTCACCAATAAATTCGACATGGTTTCTTTTACTTCAGATGTTACTTCATAGATAAGCTTCAATTTGTCTCACATCTCCTTAGCTAAAGAACACAGAAATTCGTAAGAACTCATTTGGATGAATAGCACACTAAATAATATTCATTGCCTTAAAATTTGCACTACTCTTCTTAATGCCATTGTCATTCCATTCATCTTCATTTTCAGACAAAACATATGGACCCTTACTTACAACTTTCCAAACCTCATACTCTTGAGCCCTAAGAACAACATGCATTCGATTTTTTCAGTATGGATAGTTAGAGCCATCAAAGAAAGGAGGACGATGAATGGAATGTCCCTCAAGTATCATCCCTTTATTTGCCATTGATTAGGATCTCTCTAGATCGTTAGATCCTTAAGAAAAATAAAGAGCCTTAGCTCTGATACCAATTGAAGCGGAACAATGACAAACCAAGAGGGGGGTGAATTGAGTTTGTCCTCTTTTTCACGATTTAAACAAATTAAAGTAACGCGTGCAGAAAAACTATCGTGAAGTTTGATTACAAAGAATGGAGGTAGAAGAGAGGGCGCAAACCACAATGCACAAATAATTTTTAAGGTGATTCAGATGCAATGGCTGCAACCTACGTCCACCCCTCACAATCGTGAGAATTTCACATACAAACCTTGTAAACACTACAAGATCTAACTCATACACTCACACACACACAGAGTCTCCTACTACAGCACGATGCAAGGCATCAACACACACGCACTAGATCTCACAAGATCCACACACACAAAAGACTCTTAGATCAAAAACATATACAAGTTAAGCACAAAAGGAGCTTATGAGAGATAGAGTGAATGTATTAAGAGAATAAAGGAAAGCTTCCCCCTGAGTGAGATCTCCTGGTCTTCTTGATCTAGATTGGCTACTTGTTGATCCTTAAGCACTCTAATACAATCTTCTATAGGTACAAAGCTTGGAAGGCTTCTTTCTTGAGTGGAACTAGAAGAAGAAGTACTGCTCCTGCAGCTTGCTTCTTTTCTGCTAAAAACTCCCTCTTTCTCTCTAACCTCTCTATGGAAATCAGCTCTCTTTGTTTCCTTACCATGGGAGCTCATTTTTGTGTCTCCCACATATCCCTCAGACCTTCTAGAGTATTCTCCTCACACGGGTGAGAAGAAAATTGAAGCCAAGTTTTCCAATTTTCAAAGTTCAAAGATGCTTGATCAGTTTTCAACACAAACCCATGTTGAAATTTGACTGTAGATCCTTCAAGAGGATTCAAAGTCTTCTGGAGACTTTCTCCCATGTGGGTGGGAAGAAATTTGAGGCTGGCCCTCACTTTCCACGGTCATGTAGTGGGCAAAGGCTTCTTGAAAACAAAGTCAAAAAATGCAGGCAGACTTCAATTGGTCGACCAAAGTTTGGTGATTGGTCGACCGAACCCTGTAACTTTTTAGGGCCAACCTTTCTGGGAAATTCGGTCGACCGAACTACCCAGTTTGATTGATTGAAACTTGTAAGGTTTGAGTCTTCAACTTCCTAGGAAAATTGGTTGACCGACCTATATGCTTAGGTCGATCGAACCCTATAGACCCTGCAGAAATTATCAGTATTAGCCCATGAATCACATCCATATGTACGACCTTACCTTAGGGCTTCACGTAACATGCATTTGAACTTATTTTAGCCCCTATGGTGCATTTCAAAACTCAAAATGTGAGCCTATTTAGATTGATTCATATTAAACTAAATCACCCTCCAGTACTCACATTTAGGCGCATATATGAGGCGTGAAACCATTTAACAGGTTTGGGGTTTTGTTATCATCAAAATCAACTAGAGTAATTGAACAGAATGAAGTCCTCGTCAGGCTTGATCTTTTCCATGACCAGATCGAAGAGAGTAGGAGCTATGCTAGACATGTGTCCAAAGTGAGCGAGGAACCGCTTGGAGACGATGTCAAAGCTGATGAGGTCGACAGTTGGGAGAGAGGAAAACCAGCGCAAGGCCTTGCCCTCAAGGGACTTTGGAAACAAGTGGACCAACAGAACCTGGTCGTACAACCACTGGTAGGAATCCATAAGGAAACCTGAGAGATGATGGTGTGGATCAGAAGTGTCGTTGTACTTTTGGTATTTCAGAACTTTAAATCTGAGAGGAAAGTATGCGTTGGGGAGTTTGCAATATTGAGCCAATGAGTGGGGGCGTGAAGGTAGCATGCTCTCGGTAATCACTTGTCAGACATAGCTTTGAATCTCCAGTTTGGAGATCGAATCAATCCCTCTTGGGGGAATGGTTGCGACTGGCAGGATTAGGGGTTGAACAACCCCTTGGGGAGTAACATGGTAGCTAAATTGAGGTGGCACATCATGAATGGGCAGACTAGAGGACTCCTGAAACGGGGTTTTAGCTCTTTGTGGTGTGAAATGAGGGGCAAATTGAGGGGTAGCCGGAACTTTCTCTCGGGAAACCATGGTGACCAGATCTTCGAGAGCGTAGCAGGACTAAACATTGATTAGTTCTTAGTCCTCTATGAGATGGGGTCGAGTCCACATGGGCAGCCTCATTAGGGGAAGCCGAGAACATGCCTATGAAGGCACTTGGGTGATCATCCTCTATCTCAAATGGAGGGTTTGTTTGAAGTTCGGAATCACTTTGGGGAAGAAATTCTTCCTCATAGCAGGGGTTTGAAAACACGTGTTCCATTAATCAAACAATCCTACCCAATTTTAAGGTTCAACTTTGGAATTAAGCCAATCATTGAGAGGATTATGATCTCTAAGAACAACCACAGTTTTCACAGCAATGTCCCAAAGTTTTAACATCGTTCGGCCTTGATTTGATTTTTCTTCTCTTTTTTTCTTTTTGTTTTGTTTTTTTTTGAATGTTCTCTTGGGAGAAGGACATAGAGTTCTAAGGTGAAGGCTTGCTTTGGGGAACCTAAGCAAAATTCTCACTCAACTTATAGAGATTCTATCAGGACTCCGTTGGTACAACCTGCTTGGCGACCGTGTGGGAACCCATAGTTCACGAGGACTTATGGAGGTTCTCGAATGGAAAGGACTAGTTATACCCGAGTGGGAATCCCCAAGTGAAGGGTCTATCTCTAATGAGAGGGTGTTCCTAACAGTGTGATGCCAGCTCTTCCTAAGCCCAACCCCGTATTTGAACCTGTAACAGTAGCTCAAACAGCAAGCAAGTAACAAAATAGATAGAACAAAACAAAAGCATAATGGAATGGAAAAATTGGGCAGAAGGAGGCCAGAAGGCTGGCCGTCTAGGGCCTAGGCGGCCAGGGCAATGGCCATCCTCAGTGGCTAGGCAGCCACTATATGGGACATTTACAATGAACATGGCGGCCACTAACTAGGCCATCCAGAAGCTTAGGTAGCCAGGGTCTTGGCTGCTCATAGAGGAAGAAGGCAGCCACTGGTTGGGCCGCCTACAAGTCTAAGCGGCCAGAAGTATAGCCGTCTCCTACCTACAAACGGAGCTACACTAAAAATAGAACACGAATAGAAATGATGAATTAAACTAAACAAAGCTTCTGCAGCCTTAGACTTTCAGTACGACGGACTCACATTGAGCAGTAGCGGGTCCCACCATGATTGCCAGAGGGCTATAGGAGCCAAAAATGTGCTCACCATTCCTGTAGATGCCTAATTTTGGACATCCCATGGACCTCCAGTTAGACCATCATATAAGTGATGCTATCGTTTTTCCCGGATTGATTGATGTCCATGTTTAAAGTTTACCCCACCTCACCATACTGGGCCTTAATCGAAGTAGGTAGGGTTTGAAGGCCCATGGGCTAGACGACCAGGTCGATGGCCACCCAGGTTTGGTAGGGTGGCCAGTATCTTGGCCACCATCTCCTTGAGAACGCAACCACTGGTCAACACCCACATTCCGCGCTCACGCCTCGCACTTCAAACACTCCCTCTGTTCGACCCCTACTTTTGGCCTCGTTTCCCATGTTTTGGGCACGTAGCTGGAAGCTCCTAGAAGCTGGAATGGAAGACAAAACTCTCGAAGGTGGCCAACGGGAGAGGGGGGGACGCACACAGAGAGGAACGAAAGGAGAGGGAGATCGGAGAGTGGTGTTTAGAGAGGGATCGAGGATGGGAGTTTCGTGAGGGCCCGGAGCTAAGGAGAGTTCCCCCGATGTGAGAGAGGGACTGCTCAGTTGCTTTGTGCTTGTGGCTTTGTGCTGCTTTCCGTGCGCTCGCGTTTCCTAAGTTCGTGTTCCCCTGAAGAACGAATGGCCATTGACTAGGCCATCCATGCTACTGGGCGGCCAACTTCTTGGCTGCCTCCTGCTTTGATCTCCTCACTGCCTTTTGATTTTCGCTTCGGTATAACCGTGTTGCATCTATCTCAATGATTGCATATTAGGAAATTTCCTTAGAATCCCTACTACAGAGGTTTTAAAATTAAACAAAATTGAAGGTAGGTGGTCAAAAGCCTTGGTCACCCACCTTCCCAAGCACCCCTCTAGGTAACATCGCCACCATAATCCTTTTTTTCAGATTATTCAGAACATTTACTACTCTTCGCAGTCCTAACCGGTGTATTCTTTCATTTTCTTGAGTTTGCTACTGTTTGCAGGACTTTCAGCACTTTGGACTATGCAAGGCTCTCCGTCCTTGGCTGGCCGAGAATGGAAAAGTCAGGACCCCGCAAACTCCCTCCCTGTGGCACCTTCGCGTGATCATCCACCCTGTGAGAATCAGGTACAATTCCCTGGAGACCACTCTATCATGTTTTGACCCCATACGATGCACACTATGGAGTACTAGTAGCAGCCACGGGGAGATAACGTCTCGGAGGGGAGCCGAGCATGCGAACCAAGCCCTGTCCGCCACTTTCCCGACGCCTATAACTTTGACAACGCTATGCTTTATGGAGTGTGTGCGTATTCAGAATGAAATGGAATAGGGTGATTGCCAGGGAAGTTTACCTGATTCTTGCAGGAAGGATGATCGCACGAGGGTGCCTCAAGGGGGACCTTATGGGGACCCATCTTCTCCATTCTTGGCCTGCCAAGGACGGAGAGCTCTATGTAGTTTGTTATACCAAAAGTCCTGAAAAATAGAAGCAAACTCTAGAAAACACCAAAAAGACACCGATTAGAACTGAGTAGTGTAGTAAGTGCTTGAAATGAACTACCAAATGGGAGAATGTGGTGGTGGCTTTTACCTAGAGTGGTGTTGGGAAGGGGGGATGGCCGAGACTTTCGACCACCCACCTTCTCTTTTGTTTAGTTGGAAAACCTCTACAGGAAGGGTTCTACGTGAGTTTCTAGTATGTAGTAATATGATAAATGCAATATAGATATACACAGCGAAAACAAGAGGTGAGAGTAGGGAAGTCAAACCAGGAGGTGGCCAAGAGGTTGGCTGCCCAGCGACGTAGATGGCCAAGTCAATGGTCGTCCGTCCTTCAGGAGCACGAAACGTAGTCAAAAATTTGAAACTCTCTCCTGAGTGACAGGGGCGATCGTCTCTCACACTGGGGAACTCTCCTTCACCCTAGGAGTTTTCTGTACTCCTACAATTGCTCTGAATGTCCCTCCGTTCGAACTCCTCCATTTTGAATCTCTCAAAAACCAACCCTAAACCTCTTCTGAATGCCCCCACTTCCGAGTGTTTTGTTCCTAGTTCGAGCTTCCAGTTACTTTTGGCTATGTGTCCCCAGGACGTGGGCGACGAGGTGGGAAGTTGGGCTCGAATGGGGGAACTTTCGAAGTGGGCGAGAGAATGTGGGACGTGGGGTGTTGATTAACGGTTGCCGGGAGGCGGCCAGGGAACTGGCCATTCTCAAAAAGGAGGCGGCCAGAGGTCTGGCCGTCTGCCAAACCTGGGCGGCCATCGACCTGGCTGCCCAGCACATGGCCCTTCAACCCTTGTTCATCTCTATTTGAGGCCCAATAAGTCAAGTGGGTTGGACTTTAAGCATAAAAAAGTAATCAATCCGGGGAAATAATAGCATCACTTATATGACAGTCTAACTGGAGGTCCGTGGGATGTCCAAAATAGGCGTCTGCACCCTGGGTATTATAAAGTTTCTGATGCTGAAGGTTAGACTCCCACGTATTGACGTTCCTCATCTATCAAGGGAGTTATTTTTGAAGAAGCCATCTTGTGACAAGATTCCCACACCACAGGTGGAACTCTTAAATTTCTGCTATGATTATTTGCCAAAAGAATTGCCGCTCACTTCGAAGTGTTTAAGAGGTCATTTGGCTATAAAAACTTCATCAAATGAGAGCTTATGGGCACCAATTCCACCAATTGAGCCGTCTGTCTGGGCATGTCATTGGACGGGGCAAGATGCTACATGGAAGAGCAGGCAACCATTGAGGGGTAAGGATCCCCATGTTGAGGGACTTTCTACTATTTTTGTCATTGCCTACTCTATTCCGTCTGTGCTTTTATTGATTATTAATTTCTTTCTATGGGTCACCCACTAGGTGAGAAGGAGATTCTCTTTTATTCATTCTGTGCATCTCATGCATTTGCATTTATATTCATTCTCTCCCGGGTCCCTAGACCCTCATCTCTCTTACCCTCTGGAGCCCCTGGATTCTTTATCTGTCCTCTCTGGGCATCACGCCCCTTCTTATTCCCTCCTTCTGGAACCTCCAGATTTTTCTCTCTTTTACCCATCAATTTTCTTAGGGCATTGCGTCCCTTCCTATTTTCTACCTCTGGAACCCCCAGACTTCTCCCTTTTTGATCCATCTACTTGCCTACGATTAATCCTTCTATTTTTTCAGGGCATCGTGTCCCTAGCTATTCTCTTCATTTGGAACCTCCTAAACCCTATTTATCCATCAGTTGTCCCTAGGCATCGCATCCCTCGCCATTTTTTCCCTCCGGAACCTCTGGATCTTTCCCCCAATAACTCTCACCCTCTACCTCCAGACCCTCTAGATCCACCTCTTTATATCTATCAATTCATTCTTCTAATTCCTCCTAATCCCAGGTCTGACCCGATTTCTCCCACGTCGATTCCTCTGGGCATCTGCCCTTTCTCCCACTATTTTCGAGGCTTTAGTCCTCACTCCTCTCCTTAATTTCCCTTTCCTTCTATAAGTCTTTCATGTGATCAGGGCTTCTACACCTTAGTGAGGGAGTTCTAGCCCTCGCCTCTTTTCCTTTTCCCTTATTCATCTGAGTCTGGCCTTAAGAGGAGTGAGGACTACGTGTCTATGGTGATCACACTCCATTTAGCATCTATATGCTCTCCCTCTCCCTTCTCTTATTATTATTCTTTTTAATTCTTGTGAATTTATCATGATCTACAAATTGGAGACCACGGTGGGATGATCTCTTGCTTTTTCTTTGATTATCCTTTTCTTTAGGCACCCACGTGTGCCCCTTCCTTTTGCACCTACGGTGCATCTCCCTTTGTGCTCCACGTAGCACTCTCCCTCTTTTTTTATTGCTTCTATCTTTCGTGCACCACATGCGCATTTCCCTCCCTAAGTGATCACCAAGATGTTGATTTAATTTGGGGATACCATGCTTTCTATTGTCTTAATTGATTGCCATGATTTCTATTGTGATTTTGTGAGTGTTAGGCTTCTATTCCATTGGTTTTCATTTTTGTTTAAGTTTTCTAGCATTGCACTAGTTATGGACCCAGTTTCCTCAGAAATCGCATTCTGAACGCGATCTACATCAAGATCGCATTCATCTTTTGTTAAAAAAATAGCATCTCAACAGTTGACGCCAATTTTTGGAATTGGTGACCACTGTGTATATGAAAATTATTTATGTTTTATAGAACCTAGTCTATTCTGTTTGCTCTGTTTATTTCTTTGCATCTATTGATCATATCTATGTTTTCTTTTATTTCTTTCGCATTAATTCTGCATTTAGGATATTTCAGGCTTGGGAGACCTCCTCTCCCTATACTTTTTAGGAAATTTTTCCCTCTCTTGGTGAAGGAATGACCATCCAATTGAGAACTCCTCTCATTGGATTGGAATCTCCTCTATCAAGGCCTCCGTAAGTCCCCGACATCGAAGGATTCTCTCTTCGATCACTGGGCTGGTTGTACCTTGATGTTCTCCGGAGTTAGTTGGCCAAAATGTGTTGAGAATCAACCTAGTTGGCACCGAAGCAAAACCATATTGAAACTATGTTTTTACCCTTGAGTGAATTGCTTAAACCATGTTAAAAATCATTTAATTCATCAAGGAATAACTAAAACCAAGCATAAACATTCCACTTGTTTGATATCTTTGCATTTTTTTGTCAATTGGATATTGTTTGATTTGCATAATGTTGTGCTTCGGTAATCATATTGACATGACTAATTACACCTATGACTATGAGGATGATCAACTTAGTCTATCTTATGACCCTCACATTTGTAATTCTCATTATAACTTTTATGAGGGACCTCATTCCAATCCCTCTCATGTCCACTTCGTGGGCAATCCTCAAGTCTGTAGTCCTCGGCATCAATTCCGAGTCACTACTCCTGTCGATCCATCTCTTCCACATGATGAGAGAGTCTCCCAAGTCTTGCATGCATTAGATCATCTCACCCCTCAACAAATCCCAGTCCTTAAGGCTATTGTTGAGGGTGTAGTTTCTTCTTCCTCTCATTCTCCTTCCACTCCTTCTTGGGTGGCCCATCCCCCTTCCCAACCCCCTTCCCTGTATGATTGGCCCCATTTGCATGTTTTATTTACTTCTCTAAGCATATACTACATTTCCTCAATCTAATGGTCTATTTTCTTTTATTTCCTGGTTAACTTGCAGGAACTTCATCACCGACTCGCAGAGCTCCCCATTCTTGGCCGGCCGAGAGCGAGGATAAGAAGAACCCATATTCTCCCGTTTCGAAGGCATTCGCCATCATCACTCCAGTAAGGCTCAGGTATAAATCTTTGGCGATCACCCGATTTATGTCTTTCTAATCCGTGCACTGTAGGCCGCAGCAGTATATTCGGAGAGTCACACACTTTTCAGCTCCTATAACCTTTTCGCGATCACGGTGGGACACTCTTGCTCACTGTGAGTCTTTAGATTGAAGTTTACTGCATTTATTTCCCAGTAAATATGTCACACCCCAAACCGATGCCAGCGGAAGAATGCTCGGAACGTGGCAGTGAAACAGTCATGGCAATCAAAGCCAGGCACGATATAATTGGACAAAACATAATTTCATTTCAAATATAAGATTATTACAATTTCAACTCCAACTAATAGTCTCGAAAAAAGGAAATTACAATGGACTCTTGACTAACTAAACTTGACATAAGACTTGGAGGTTCGCCTAAAAGGCCGGGATTCTCTTCACTCTTGCCCTTGCCCATCGTGGTTGTATTCGTCCTCGTTATTACTTGAAAAACATGGGAAAAACACTAGGTGAGCGAATGCTCAGTAGGTCTTATATCTCTTGGACCAAGCTAGCTTTAAGTAATTAACAATTTAACATGAATATGCAAGTTATGCAAAGGTACATAGTAATCAATAACTATGAAGGCAATAGACATGACAATAATTTGGAGATAACTTTAAGAATAATCATGATGAGACAATGACAAGTATTTCAATAAGGTGCGTGCTTTCAAGCGCATATTATGAGAATAACATTATAGGATTGGCCATATGTATATATGAATTCTAACATTCGAGTCGTGAACATGTCAATCTTTGGTGGAAATGTCATAGATCAATCTTGTTTTACATTGGTGCAATGCCACACCCGATCAATCATAATACCAGCATATGTTTGGACTTTGCCTCGTCCATGGGATCAGATCCAGACCTCGTCCGTTTTGTTCTAGCATTAAGTGTCAAGTTTTTGGACCCATAGCTCCTATTAAATTCTAGACCAATTCCATGTCAATTAATGGCCAAACGAGTTCCAAGAATCATGTCATGTAGGAACATTAATGTAGATTCACAGATTTCAAGGACAGAACATTGGACAAGATGACATGGCGATAAATCATATAAAAACTAAGACATTCATGAAATCTGGGATAATTGGCATCTACTCAGGCTGTCGCCAATTTCAAATACGCGTCCACTATAGTGGTCGCTAATTCTGTGAATAGTACACGCACGAAGGAAAATAGCGTCACTTGCCCTGGACGCTAAATCCAATATGGCGTCAACTGTACTGGTCTCCAATTCAAGATAGTGACAGGACTCTCACAGAAAGCCAAGAACATCGTTCCATGATGGCTAGGGCATCATGATTCTTCGGAGTGACATGACAAATAAGGTTTCCAAGGTTTTGAGGGTACAACCTGCTGAATCGCCTTGAGGGATTCCAAGGCTATAGCGGAGGCTTATGGAGGCCTTAGAGAGAGAATTTTCAATCTGACAGAAGGAATATCTAGCGGAGGGTCATTCAATCTCCAAGAAATAGGGTGAAATCGTGAAACTTGTAAAACATGGATTCTATCTCAGATTTGAGACAACAGTGCTAGAATACCCGCGATATGGGTCAAATCCGATAAAACTGTGAGATAGAAAATAGCATCCAAGCAGAAGGCGTCAATTACATAATTAGCGTCACTTTAAAAGGTCACCAAATCTTATATTTAACAAATTTTAAATAAACAATTTAAAATTCACGTCTCTATAAAGAGGCGCCAATTCCAGGAATTTCTAATAATCCAATAAAATTATTTCAAATTGGCGTTCGTTCGAGGAGGCGCCATATCTTTAAATAGCGTCCATGTAACGAACGTCAATTCATGATTTTCAGGTTAATTTATTTTAGTATTTGAAATAATAATTAGTGTCTCTGTGAAGAGGCGCTATTTCATTAAGTTGTGTCAGTGCAAACAGACGTTAATTCTTCTTGGCTACAGGCTTTTAAGCACCAGCCAGGTGCGTTTATAGACACAAGCTACTATTCATTTCTTATTAGAGGTATGAACAATAGCACTTTGATGTTTATGAAAACTTAAATGGATCAAAAGTCTTGGTAATCAAGAGAAAAATACAAGGATTTTAACCATGTGCATATCAGAATTTTATGATGCAGGGTGTCATAGTTATAGATTTTTAAAGATGGGTGTAATTATTAAATAACCAGGAAATAACGTAAGGCTAGTTGACGCTAATTGAATTAGCATCCAAGGTCAAGACGTCGTTCATTAAAATAGCACCCACTGCTATGGTCGCCAATTCCTTAACATGTAGAAACATAGTAAATAGGAATTAAAAGATGCAAATAGTGTAATCTAGCAGGGAACACAAGATCATGAGAAAGCTACATGGCTTATCTAACATGAAGACTGAATGTTTTGCTTGGAAAATGCCTACCTTACGACGCTTTAACGGACGAAGATGGAAGAAGAACAGGAGGAGGAAGAGGAGGCAAACACACGCAAACAGGGAAGGAGACACGGCCAGGATGCAGCACGTCGACGTAGGAGGAAGAAGCCTTCACGAACGGCCCTCTCCTTCCTTCGAACAACAGCAGCAGCAATAGTAACGACGTGATGCACTGCATAGGGTTGTATTTGTAGGGTATGGAGTCCCTCATGATATAAGAATCCTAGTTGAAGTTAAACATCCAAGGTTTGATCCTATTGTTTCCTACGGTGTGTTTTCTTCCTAAAATTTCTAGCCGCTAACCCAATTTTGATCGCAAGAACCATAATCACACACCAAGTAGGTCGACCACCAAAACCAAAACCTAATCCTAAGCTAACGTGGAGTCGACGCAGACCCTTATGGCCAGCCCATTAACTATTGGGTTTTAATCTTAATTGGGTATATATATATATATATGATCTATTCGTAGTGGATTTTAAAGCCCACTAAAGCCTATTGATTGTTCTTAAGAAACTTTGAAAGCCCATTAATCTCTATTTAGATGTCCTTAACCCAAAACCTAATTTAACAGGTTTAACATTTTAATTCAATTTATCAAGGCCCACATTAGTCCCTGTTTATATTTTTAACGTGAGTCCTTAGTTAAAGGTTCTTATCCTTTTTAAATATTATTTTCCATGAATATTGTACGGTTATTACTATTTATTCTCTCTTTTTCTTTTCCGGGTTGTTACACTATCTCCCACTTAAAAGAATTTGGTCCCCAAATTCACATGCTTTCCTTTCCATAACAGTGGGGTAAAATCACCATATTCAAAACATGTATTCTATCGAGATCCATTCCTATAGCATGCCAAAGTACTAAGATCACCATATCCAAGCATGCAATTATGAATATGGCAGGTTTAGAGTTACCTTCCAATGCTTGTGGCCTGCCCTGCAACTTCGGTCCACCTTGTTGCTTGTCCCGCGGCGCTTGCTCCTTTATAAGAGGACAACGGGCGATCCTATGGTCTTCACTCCCGCAACGAATGCATTTCCCGAGTTTATACCAACACTCATCCGGTTTGTGCCCTCCCTTATTGCAATGCTCACACTTTTCCTTGGCTGGAACATCTTGTTGGCCTTCCTTCCTGGTCTTCTTGTTCTTCTGGGAACCATTACCTCCATTCGACCTCTTCTTTCCATTTACGGGTTCCCCACTCTTGGATCCATTTTCTAACCCTTTCTAGGCAATCTTTCCTTTAATTCATTTGGCCATATCCACATCATCTTATAATAGTTGCGCCTTCTTGACCATCTCTGCATAAGTCTGAATTTCTAATGAAGCCAACTAAGGAATGAACTCCACTTTCAAACCATTCTGAATCTCTTGGCTGTCATCCTTTCCGTGCCGACTAAATGAGGTGGATAATGGGCTAATCTAGAAAACGACGCTTCATAGTCTGCTACCGATAAACTACATTGCTTTAGTGATGCAAACTTCATAGACTTCTTCTCTCGGATTCTCTCTGAAAAATACTTCTCGTTAAAGTGTTCCAAGAACTCGTTCCATGTCACTTGGTTGTCAGGCAAAATCGCTTCTACCGACTCCCACCATGCCCAGGCATCTCATTCTAGTTGATATGTCCCCAATAAAACCTTTTCTTGATCGGTACATTGCATGACCCGAAACGTCCTTCCTATCTCTCGTACCCAATTCTCGGCCTCATCCGGGTCAATAGACCCACTAAACTTAGGGGTATTCATCCATTGAAAACTCCGATACAAATCTTCCATTCCATGATGAGCTCCACCTTGTGCTACTTGTTGCAACACTTGAGTCAAACCTTGGACAGTACGCTATATCTCTCTCCGTTAGGCTCGCTCGGCAGCCACCTTAGACTATAAAATAAGTTTTAAACGATCATTATTCATGTGTTGATATCATTTTATCTTGAGTAAAACTTATTTTTATTAGTTAGCCCATGGCTCTACCCAAATCTCATGAGATTCTTATAGGGTGACTGACAAGGACAACTCAACATATATCTTGGACTTAGTGACCTAGGGATTTAGAAAAACCTAGGCTCTGATACCACTTTTGTCATGCCCCAAACAGATGGCAGCGGTAGAATGCTCGGAACGTGGTAGTGAAATAGTCATGGCAATCAAAGCAAGGCATGATATAGTTGGACAAAACATAATTTCATGTCAGATATAGGTTTATTACAATTTCAACTCCAGCTAATAGACTCAAAAAAGGAAATTACAATGGACTCTTGACTAACTAAACTTGACATAAGACTTGGAGCTTCACCTAAAAGGCCGGGATTCTCTTCACTCTTACCCTTTGATAGGTCCAGAGGGGGGTGAATGGACCTTTACCAGTAAAAACAATGAGGATTAAAAAATTAAGTTCTCAATTAGGAGTTTCCAAAAAAGATCTTAACGGTCAAACACTAACCGCGCAGAACGATCAGCTAGGAAGATAGAGATGGATCGGCCTAGACAAGCATCTACCGAATAGATCCAAAGCCAGTATAGAAACCAAACACACTGCGCCAGGGATTTTTAAGGTGGTTCGGTCAGACCTCCAGTCTGCCTACGTCCACCCCTCACTTTAAACCGAAGTGAGGCTTCCACTAGCACCTGCTAGCCAAGCAGACTCAGTCTGCGACAACGGCTGATTCACAGCTTCACCAAGGGAACACCCTCCCCTCTTCCTCCACACCTGGAGGGAACCCTAAGGACGCCAAGTCCCTAGAAACTAGGAAACAAGTTCCTCTTCCTCCAACCGAAGGGAACACTGGTGATCTGCAGTCACTAGAACCAAAGACCAAGGTCTCTCTTCCTCTGAAGCCCAGAGGGAACCCACAAGCAATACACGGACACTTGCAACTGGAGATAGCGTCTCCCTTCTCCTGAACCAACAGAACAGGAGGACTACCGATCTCAACCTGAGAATCGGAGACAAAACTAGAACAGTAAAGAAAGATCAAAAACAAGAAACTAAAAAGATACAGCAGACTGAATGCTGGAATGATAAACCACGGAATATAGCTCACAATAGAGCAAACTGGTTCGGATTTGATCCTGAAACCAGAATCCTTCTTCTTCTTCTTTCTGAACTCTCAGCTTCGAGCTCTCTCTCTCTCTCTCACTCTCTCTGCTATTCTCTCTTCTTCCTCTTCTTCAGTTTCTGCCCTCTATTTTCTTCTCTTCTTTTGCTGGATCGAACTCTCTGCACTTCTGCTTTTTCTTTTTCCCTTTCGATCAACCTTCATCTGTGGACGAAGGCTTCAATATATAGCAGCAGCAGGTGGATAAGGTACAGAATGCGTATGCCTCCCACACCCGATCCAGAACCTTCTTTCCACGTGCCCTTATAGCATTGGTTCCTTTAGTATTGGATCACATGCAGCCCAGACACTGGGGAATATTCTTCCTCAGACCACCTTCTTCTTTTTATTTTTCTTCTTCTCCTGCAAAGAAATTAAAACCATTAAAACTCAGGGCCACAAAAACTAAAACTGCATGAGGTATGTGATAGCCATACGAGATGCACTATACTGAGAACGACACGAGATACACAAGATGACTACAGCACGAAATAAAGAGAGAATGACACGAGGTCAGATGACTACAGTAACACGGCTAACACTATAAGGAGAACGACACGAAGTCAGATGAGAACAGCACGAGGTGAGAAGGAAATAACACGAAGTAAAACGATAGTAAAACACGTGATCAGAGGAAACCTGGACGAAGATAGAAAGAAGCAACACGAAGACATAAAAACAACACTAAGACACAAACAGAGAAATAACATGAAGACTCAAACACAAAATTAACACGAAGACATAAAAACAACACGAAGATACAAATACAGAAACAACATGAAGACTCAAACGCAAAAATAACACGAAGACACAAGCACAAAAGATAACACGAAGACACAAACACAAAAGATAACACGAAGACACAAACACAGAAATAACACGAAGAATGACCAATCAAAACGACTAAGTTGACTCGAGGTCATCGGTGAATCACTACGAGAATCAACACGAAATATCAAACAGCAAAGAGAACGGCACAAAGTGAAACGACACTTTACACTAACATAACTTGAAGACACAGGAAAACGACTCGAAAACGAGGACGACACGGGCTGAAAACAACTCGAAGATGAAAACAGAAATCGACACGAAGTGTGGTCACAAAGCAAGAAAGACACGGGGTCTTGAAACAAACAACACGAATACAGAAGACTCGAAGTAATACGGCCGAAAATAAGACTCGAAGACATAGGTGTGACACAGATGGAGCGACACGAGGTGGCACAGAAAGCAGCACGAGGTGCTGCAGTGTTCAGCACGCGATGGAACAAATAACGACACGAAGACAACCCCTGAAAATAACTGAAGAGACTCGAAAGTTTATTTTTCACAGAGAAATATTTTTTGTTCTCCACTGAGGCTCATAGTGTTGTCATCCTCAAAACATTAAAGACTCAACAATCTCCCCCTTTTTGATGGATGGCAACACTATGAGTCTTGAGTCTTTGCAGGAATAATTTTCAACATGTTCAAAGATAAACATCATCAGCACCATCATTAATCATCATTAAAGAATCATTAACATCAAAAAATCATTCTCAATCGTAGTAGCAGCAAAGACAAAGACTTGAGTTCTCCCCCTTTGTCAACATCAAAAAGAAAGAAACAAAAGGAGGCAGAAATGCAAATGATATGAGATGTAATTAACAAGTCCAAGAGTGTGAGAGAGAGCCTCAAAATGGGCAAAAAAAAAATACAGAACACTGTTTTTTAAGGAGAAAAGAATCTGGCATGTCTGCTGGAAGTGCCGCGCGGCCTGTCTAGTGGTGGTCTACCCCTAGGAGCAGCAGAGGAGAAATCTTGAGTTGGACCTCTGCTGGAGGATGCCTGACCAGGGGCTGAACCCAAGGCAGAGTGAAGATCCTTCAAGTCATTGGACAATTCAGCTAGCCAATACACAACGGAGCTTCTGACATGTGCCACTTCTGAAATGATGTCTTCCTGGCGAATATTAACAGATTCATATCTGTCAGTCAGAGTTCTCACTTCTGCTAAGAAAGCGATCAATCTGTCATAGATCTTCTGGACATCTGGACCTAGGGCACTAGATGACCCCTTTAAAACTTCTAAGGATGTCCTGATCTCAAAACAATGATCTATAATGCTGGCAGATGACTTAAAGGAGGAAATATGAGCATCTTATAATTCATGAAGTGCTGTTGCTATCTTTGAACATACCACCTGCAGGATTTCCATCGAGGACCTGGTAGCATCATCTGAGGCTTTCTTGTTAAGCAGGAACTTTTTCCATTCAATCAGGAGAGAAATTTCAAGCTTCAGTAGCCTGGAATGAACTTGATTAATATTTAGAGTGACATACTTGAGCAGATCATCCATTTTCTTATCCTGTCTCTGCATCTGCTGAGTCAAATTTATAAGGAGTTCTTCAATGTTGGGCGCCCGAGCAGATAGAAGTCGAGGTTGACCTAGGGGTGTACCATAAGATTCACAGCCAGGTGCTGTTCTCTCATCTGCTTCTTCTTGTACAGGCGTTTGGCTGTCTCCTGCTGGAACCCGATCTTCATCTTCAGCTTGGATTTCTTTTTCAGGAAATACATTTTCAGGTGCTTCTTCTTC
This sequence comes from Amorphophallus konjac, assembly GCA_022559845.1. Classification (NCBI taxonomy): domain Eukaryota; kingdom Viridiplantae; phylum Streptophyta; class Magnoliopsida; order Alismatales; family Araceae; genus Amorphophallus; species Amorphophallus konjac. The sequence goes on along the minus strand of CM040124.1, from coordinate 72,572,173 downwards.
ACTTGATGATTCTGCTTCTTGTTCTATGTCAGTAACTTTCTCCTGACACTCATCCACTCTTTCTTTCATGAGATCATCATCTGCAGAGTTTTCAACAGGTGCCTGTTCTATAATTTTAGCTGTAACCACGTTGTCAGCCTCTTCCAAGCTTTTCTCCACAGTCTCTCTAAGAATGAAATTAACAAACTCAGCAAGGTCTTGCTCATTACTTTCTTGCTCTTGAGCAGGCTGTTCCACGGGTAGCCTCACTTCTTCTGATGTCTTCCCAAAGGAATCAAACAAACCATAAATATTTGTATCTAGTTCAGTTTGAATGTTGTCTTCAGACATCCTAACTTCTTCAGATGCAATCTCAACAAGCCTCTGAAAAGATAGAGATGCTTCAGTAGGTGCAGCAGAAGTAGCAGACAGTGGTTGTTGAGATGGTGTCTCCTGTAAAGCAACCTCAGAAGCTAATTCTAAAACTGTTTGGGTAGATTCTTGAGGGTGTTCCAGAAGCTCTCTCTGAGCTTGTGATTCTTTGACTTTCTGGGCCTTAACCTGCCCCATGAGAGAAGAACCCTCCAAGCCCAAAAATACTGAAACAAAATTCATGTTAAATATGTTTCGACCCTTAACTTCAGACATGGCCTCTCCATCCAAGGAAATCTTTGAATACTTGAAGATGTCTGTCAGATGGGCGGCGTAGGGCAGGTGTCTTTTGGACCCAATACACCCCTTCATGACAGAAAAAATAATTTCAGGCAGACAGATCTTTACATGCTGAATCAGACAGAACAAAAGAAATCTCTGAGTGTCTGTGATTCTTCCTCTAGCTCTAGTCTGTGGGGTGACTATAGAGGCAATGATGTTCTGAAGAAGCTTATGAAGAGGGGGAAATGATAAGGTTTGGTAAGCTTTCAGCTTCAATTGCCCCTTGTCATGAATATTACTGGGTTTACCAGTAATGACTGAAAAGGCTTCATGTAGACTATATCTAAACCCTCTTTCCACCTCTCCTTTTTCTAGAATACTGAGAGCTTTGTGGAGAGAGTCAGACGTTACTGCTATCTCAATCCCCTTAACAGACGAGATCAGAGCAGACTTATCTCGGCTCAAAGACAAATTATTATAAAATTCCATTACCAGGCTAGGGTAGTAGACACGGTGATTTTCTAGGAATTTCCTCCAATCCTGAAACTCAAAAATCTCCAAAAGTTCTGGAAACTTCAAAACCATGGATTCATCGCCGAAATCTATTATCCTTGGAGGAATAATTTTCCCACTCTCTAAAAACACGATAGACTGAGAAAGCAATGTACCTTGTGCAGAAGAAATTTCCACGGCTATTTTTGGTTCTAGACATCTTTGCTGCTTGGACGAAGGCTCCTCAACTGTTTCTTTTCCCTTCCTCTTCCTTTCAACAGGAGCGACGAATTCTAGCTGATCCATTTGCCGTAACTCCCAGAGTATCAACTCTTTCTTGCTGGTTGCTGCTGGAGATGAAGCTAGAACCAAGAACGGAGGAGAACTCTGTGGGGGAGATGAGATTTTCGTGGAGAAAAATGAGCGGGAGAGAAGGGTTTGAAGGAGCAGCGAGACGTATCGGCACGAGGAGGAACAGGAAGCGGCAAGGGCACACGAGGGTTTTTTGGATGTGACCTTGAGGAACAAGAAGGGTTTAGGGGGGTCACTTTTCACTCTTATCGAACTTTTCAGGAAATACCCAGACTACCCTCATTCAATATGTAACACAGCCATTGCCCGTTAAAGTTCGCTCTTCAATATATGGCTTTATTATATTCTTCCGAATACCTTGGTCAGTTACCTCAAGACATTAAATCAACAAGATCACAAAACTAGCTGTTAAAGGTACTTAGCCTACAGAAGGTCACGATTAAAATACTCCTTATGTTTGTCAGGCAAAGAAATAACAAAAAGATAGTCAAGCAGGGTTCATTACTTCATTTAAAGGACAGGAGAGGGCATACAGAGTCAGCCAATTTGTTGAGCACTTAGGTAGAATTTTCCATTTTTACACAAGGAGACATGTTTATAAGACACCAGAATCCCTGGTTACTCAGGACAGGCTACCTTTATGCCAATGAAAACCAATGAATTTTTGTTAACTTTTCTTTCCCTTTTTTTTTATTTTAACTTTTCTATAAGAAACAGAGATAGCTAATTGTATCATGATAGAAACTCTAGACTTCTTTGATCTAGAATATCTATTTCTCCATAAATGCCATTGCTCTGCCACAAAGTATGGCGTATTCCCTAGTAACACCTCTCATGATCTTGGACAAAAGACAGAGCCCTTACTTAACACAATTTTTTTTTTCATAGCCCTCTTCACATAAGTTTCAGTTAAAACGAAATCCTCCGCAAGGTTTTTCCATTTAACAGAAAGTTTTACAATATGTTGACCAACAATAGAGAGGATAACTTAGAAGGATTAAAGGACAAGATATAACCCCCATACATTAAAGTTCTTTATTAATAGGTGTAACTTGTTACAATAGATTTTGGGTGGTTTAAGGTATTCTGATCAAATCTGATAAGAGTAACAAAGCTATAAGAAGGAATTTTTCTTCAAGAATATTCCTGAACCAAAGGGGATAAAAAAAGGATAAGAAGGTGACAAACAGAATGGAGAGAGATGAGATGAGATGAGAAGCACTCCTTATAGCAAAGTAGTAAGTGAGAGATTACTCTAGAAAGTAAAGACCAAGGAGCTCACAAATGAAATCTTCCTGAGGAAATTCAATCTCGTAACCAGAGAATGCTCTTGGGCAAAAATCTGCAACCTCATGAGATGATTGAACTCAACACCAACTAACCACATCGGCAGACAAAGATTCTTCAGATTCCAGATGACCTGACAAGCTCCTTTTCAGCCAACGCTAGGACATCTCACACACAACTCTTGGAAATATTAATTATTTATTGAATAACATACATGCTATCAGCTGAAATGCAATACGTTGAAGCAAACTTATGTTTTTCAAATAAAAGGAATGTGATGCAATGAGCACGAATCAGTAAGTTGACACAATAATTGTATGCCTCCCCCTGACTATGAGCATGAATTACAGCGTGATACCAAGTATCCATCCAAGAGAGATTTTAGCAAAGCGGTCAGAGGAGGGCACTCGTGATCATGGAATACTTAGTTGCACACAGACTTCATCACAGAACCAAATTTAAATCTCAATAAAACAGAATTAAGGCAGGTATTGGGAACTGACCTGAATATTAAGATCCCCCTTTTTTTTCTTTTCGAGTGCCTTGGCTTATTACTCCTCTTTATTCTTCAGCTTCCAAGGCGCACCTGCAGGTTAGCAAACTATTTTACACGAATAGGCACCTAAGAAGTCTTGGGTCCTGAGTTAGCAGTGACATTCTTAGCAGGTTTTCTAACCAATCTCCTAGCAACATGGTCATCCGATTTCATCAGATAGCAATTATTCATTGAATGACCAATTGTACCACAATAATAGCAAGATGCAGCAGGTTTCAGATTGGATTTATGCACATTCGTATGAAAATTTTTGTTAACAGAATTGAAATTCTGTTTACCAAAACCAGCATTGCTTTGGTATCCTGCCAGCCAACAGGTTGCAGCTCTGTGACCTGGCTTTCCACAGTTAAAACAATGAGGAGAGTTCATTCTCTTAAAATTCTCTTTTCTACCCTGACCATGCCAGCATTCAATGGCCCTGTGGCCTGTCTTTCCACAGTTGACACATGCAGAGTATTTTCTAGTTGCAACAACTTTATTCCTATCAATATCATTATGGTTTGCAGGAAATTTAGCATGACGTGAAGAATATATTTTCTTACCATTTGCAAACCAGCATTGTGCGATGCTCTGTCCTAGTTTGCCACAGTGCAGACATTCAATTTCCTTTTTCTGGAATGAAGAGTTTTTATCATGAAGTTTCTTAGCATTCATTATCCCGGCCCTCATATCATCTTTCTCCATCAATTTACACTCATGCATTAAATGTCCAAGTCTATGACAGTAGTGGCATGACATTTTCCTTTTAGATGAGTGTGTGTGCGGACTGTGATCAACATGCACAGATGAGCCCTTTTTATTCAGTTTCTATTTTTTATCCTGTTCTTGTGTTTTCTTAGCCTTATAGTGAGGTGGAGAAGAAGTAGAAGGTTTTTCCTGTTCAGATGATTTAACAAAAATAGTTTCCAAATTTGATCCATAGACCTTACTCATGACTGGACTGTAGCCCAGTCCCTTTTTCTTAAAAGTAGAGCTAGAAACAGAATATGTCTGAATTTTATTTTCAAAGGTCTTTTTATTCACAGGGTTATAACCTAACCCCTCCTTCTGAAAATTGACTTTTACTCCCAGCAGTTTGTTCAGATTTTTTTGCCTATCAACAAATTTAGACAAAGATTTCCTTAAGTCTTGGATTTCTTCTTCTAAAGAGGCAATGTGTAAGTCATAACTTGCAATCTCTTGTTCACTGCAATTGACAGCCTCATTCAATACTTTATTGGCAATTATGTATTTCTCAACTTCCTTTCTCAACTCATCAATTTCTTCTGAATTATTAGACACCACATGTTTACCCTTTTCAAATGTCAGCAATCTCTCTGACATGATGGTGTTCAACTGTTTTAGTTTCTCAATTTCTTCATTTAGTCTGTCATTCTGAATTAATTCGTTTATCAAAATCTGATCATCAGAGTCAGTTTCAGATTTTCTTCCATCCTTAAAAGTTTTCAAGTCTTTTTGCAGTTTCTCAATGTTTTTCTGTAATTCAAGGTTGACAGACTTAATGGCTTCAGATTTTTCAGCAAGTACTTTATTTTCAATCCTGAGCTTCTCTAAACTTTCCTTGCTTTCAGCTGAGAATTTTCTCAGGGAATCAATCTCACTCACATGATTCTTATTTCCATTGATTAGCACATCATTTTGTTTTTTCAACATTTGTAGATTAGACACACAGGCATCATGAGAACTCTTCAATTCATCACATTTTTTACAGTCAGACCTTGAATTATCTAATCCTTTATTCCTTTTCAATTTTTTATATCGTTTTTGCAATTTTTCATATGACTCAGATAAATCACTGTAAGCATTTTCCCAATCTTCTATAGAAAAGTTCTCGAAGAGGTTTACCTCTTCTTCATTCTCCTCCACCTCTTGGCTAGTACTGCGGTCACTTCTGCTAACCATCATGCATGTGCTTTCATTTCTCCTGTGGGCTAGCTTCAGCTGGTCCATAATATCCTTGGCGGATCTGCAATCATGGAAACAAGAATGCAAGGCTTTATCAGTCGCAGTTAACATTAGGTTTAAGGCCTTTTGATTCTCTCGGAACATCTGATTCTCACTGTCCGTCCACTTGGACCTTTTCTTGGGCAGTTCATACGGACCTTGTGAAATCAACTTCCACAAGTCCTTATCAGCTTGTTTAACAAACATGCGAAAAACACTGAACCAAATGTCAAAATCAGATCCCTTAAAAATCGGTGGATTAGCCATTGCCATCAGTTCAAACGAACAAATATCAAACACTAACTCACAAGCAAAACAATGCACACAGGAAACACGTAGAGGATCCTCTGAGAATCGTTGGATTCTGAACCAGAGACTGCTCTGATACCAATTGATAGGACCAGAGGGGGGTGAATGGACCTTTACCAGTAAAAACAATGAGGATTAAAAAATTAAGTTCTCAATTAGGAGTTTCCGAAAAAGATCTTAACGGTCAAACACTAACCGCGCAGAACGATCAGCTAGGAAGATAGAGATGGATCGGCCTAGACAAGCATCTACCGAATAGATCCAAAGCCAGTATAGAAACCAAACACACTGCGCCAGGGATTTTTAAGGTGGTTCGGTCAGACCTGCAGTCTGCCTACGTCCACCCCTCACTTCAAACTCAAGTGAGGCTTCCACTAGCACCGGCTAGCCAAGCAGACTCAGTCTGCGACAACGGCTGATTCACAGCTTCACCAAGGGAACACCCTCCCCTCTTCCTCCACACCTGGAGGGAACCCTAAGGACGCCAAGTCCCTAGAAACTAGGAAACAAGTTCCTCTTCCTCCAACCGGAGGGAACACTAGTGATCTGCAATCACTAGAACCAGAGACCAAGGTCTCTCTTCCTCTGAAGCCCAGAGGGAACCCACAAGCAGCACACGGCCACTTGCAACTGGAGACAGCGTCTCCCTTCTCCTGAACCAACAGAACAGGAGGACTACCGATCTCAACCTGAGAATCGGAGACAAAACTAGAACAGTAAAGAAAGATCAAAAATAAGAAACTAAAAAGATATAGCAGACTGAATGCTGGAACGATAAACCACGGAATATAGCTCACAATAGAGCAAACTGGTTCGGATTTGATCCTGAAACTAGAATCCTTCTTCTTCTTCTTTCTGAACTCTCAGCTTCGAGCTCTCTCTCTCTCTCACTCTCTCTGCTATTCTCTCTTCTTCCTCTTCTTCAGTTTCTGCCCTCTATTTTCTTCTCTTCTTTTGCTGGATCGAACTCTCTGCACTTCTGCTTTTCCTTTTTCCCTTTCGATCAACCTTCATCTGTGGACGAAGGCTTCAATATATAGCAGCAGCAGGTGGATAAGGTACAGAATGCGTGTGCCTCCCACACCCGATCCAGAACCTTCTTTCCACGTGCCCTTATAGCATTGGTTCCTTTAGTATTGGATCACGTGCAGCCCAGACACTGGGGAATATTCTTCCTCGGACCACCTTCTTCTTTTTGTTTTTCTTCTTCTCCTGCAAAGAAATTAAAACCATTAAAACTCAGGGCCACAAAAACTAAAACTGCATGAGGTATGTGATAGCCATACGAGATGCACTATACTGAGAACGACACGAGATACACAAGATGACTACAACACGAAATAAAGAGAGAATGACACGAGGTTAGATGACTATAGCAACACGGCTAACACTACAAGGAGAACGACACGAAGTCAGATGACTACAGCAACACGGCTAACACTACAAGGAGAACGACACGAAGTCAGATGAGAACAGCACGAGGTGAGAATGAAATAACACGAAGTAAAACGGTAGTAAAACACGCGATCAGAGGAAACCGGGACGAAGATAGAAAGAAGCAACACGAAGACATAAAAATAACACTAAGACACAAACACAGAAATAACATGAAGACTCAAACACAAAATTAACACGAAGACATAAAAACAACACGAAGATACAAGTACAGAAATAACATGAAGACTCAAACGCAAAAATAACACGAAGACACAAGCACAAAAGATAACACGAAGACACAAACACAAAAGATAACACAAAGACACAAACACAGAAACAACACGAAGAATGACCAATCAAAACGACTAAGTTGACTCGAGGTCATCGGTGAATCACTACGAGAATCAACACGAAATATCAAACAGCAAAGAGAACGGCACAAAGTGAAACGACACTTTACACTAACATAACTTGAAGACACAGGAAAACGACTCGAAAACGAGGACGACACGGGCTGAAAATAACTCGAAGATGAAAACAGAAATCGACACGAAGTGTGGTCACAAAGCAAGAAAGACACGAGGTCTTGAAAGAAACAACACGAATACAGAAGACTCGAAGTAATACGGCCGAAAATAAGACTCGAAGACATAGGTGTGACACAGATGGAGCGACACAAGGTGGCACAGAAAGCAGCACCAGGTGCTGCAGTGTTCAACACGCGATGGAACAAATAACGACACGAAGACAACCCCTGAAGATAACTGAAGAGACTCGAAAGTTTATTTTTCACAGAGAAATATTTTTTGTTCTCCACTGAGGCTCATAGTGTTGTCATCCTCAAAACATTAAAGACTCAACACCCTTGCCCATTGATGCGGGACCACTACGAGACTCGACACGGATGGGTTGCGACCTTGGACTCTAAAGATTGACACGGCTAGCAAGATGACGCGACCAGCAACGACACTATAACGCGGCACCAAACGAGCTCCAGAAGAGGTGATATGCCTCAAACAAGGAGCGCTAACTCACGGTCGTCCCCATCGAGGGAAGCACGATGATCTACACGGTTGAGTAACCGGCTTTGAGTCTCGGGTGATCGGCTCGCTCTCGCGCTCGGAACAAGTCACGGGACAGGTCTCGCACTCACAACTGACAGCAGTGATGTATCACGAGCTAGCTAAGAAAGTAACCTACTCACAAGCAGCGGCGTTAAGAGTGTATACTAACTAAGCAAAGCGACAAAAAGGGGGAGGCGGGTGTACCTCCACGCTCGGGGCGTGGGGAAGACGTCCCAGCCGAGATCCATGACTCCCGGTACAACAATGATTATTAATTACAAAGTGTTTCAACAGCCCACTCCACGCATTAAGGTAATAGGCAACACGTGGGGTCCGAGAGCACCAATCTCGGGTTGACGGGTCAGCAAGGCGGCGGTTCCGGGTGGCGGTGGGGCGGCGACTCCGAATCTACTGTTTTCGACCGGTAGGACAGCGCGCACGGGCATCCAAAGGGATGCCGGTCTCCTGGAGGTTTTTGGATGCGGTGGTTCACCGGGACGTTGGCAGAGGGTCCCAGGTCGACCCCTGGGAGCGGCGGTTGCTGATTCTTCTCCGACGTCTTTTTGTTGACTTTTATCGTTGACCCCTGTTTGCAGGCCAACCTCGGGACAGATCTGGGCAGTCCTGCGCACTCCGGCAAGATCGGCCGCCACGACCAGTCCCAATGTCGGATCGAAGCGAGACCAGCGCCATTGCAAAGAGGACTCGAAGACCTTCGACCTATGGGAGTTTCAGATCTGTCCAACGGTGGAACTGGAAATGACAGCTTCTACAAACGGACTGAGTTCTCTGGCCCGAAATACAGAACACATAGGGCAGAGTAGAAGCTGCATGTTTATGGGGCTAGACCGAAGATCAGATGGAGGTTATAGGGCTTGGGGATTTTTGTGGAGGTAGAGGGGACAGTGGTGGTCATGCACATAGGTCCTTTGTAGAATTCTGACCAAGTTTGTGGGGTGAGAAAATTCATTTACCACCGGCTATCACATTGGTCTGCTCGTAGGCAGATTGTGGGGGTGAAGAACAGTGGATGGGGAAGGGGCCTAAACAAGTTCTGATCTAGGTGAAAATTAAACTGAGAATGACTTATGATGGGGGGAACCTACCCTCAAAGTGTTGTCACGATCCAACGGTCGGATCTCCCATACTAGCCCGAACACCGAGCTGCTGTCCAGGAACTCCGAATTGCAGGGTAGCAAAGAGAGTGGAGACTACGGTGGCTTGATGGAGGCACGGACGGCGGCGGAGGCGGCGGTGAACGTTGGTAGTAGCAAGAGGAGGAGTAGAGGAGGGACATACACCAGGGATCTTAGGGTTTCAGCCCTAGATCTGAAAGAGAGGAGAGGGAGGAAGAAGGAGGAGGAAGATGAACTAGAAAGGGGGAGAGAGAGGGGATGCACCCATGGCCATATTCTCCATAATAATTCTTCATTAGTTCTCCCCCAAAAATACAAGAGACGTTAAATACTCAAACCCTAGATCTAGACCAAAGGACATCCACAAACACCAAAGGACATCCACTAACATTGGTCAAGGGTAGGTGGGGGACAAGCATGGGGGACAAGGAGGGGACACCCCACTTTAAGGGTAGGTGGGGGACAAGCATGGGGGACAAGGAGGGGGCATCCTCTACCTTTATCTCCTTGGTCCAATGGTCCAAGTCTTCTAGAAGCCCATCTTGGGCCTTGAACCAGACTTTTAGACCAACATGTTTAGAGGCCCAATTAAGCTCCTAATGGTCTTGAGGCCTAATTAAGAAACTGGACCCCTTACATGAAGTGTAGCCCACATTACAATCTTGACCCAACTAGAAGCTAAAATACAAAATACATGCTAATACACTCACAATAAACATAGGAAAGTATCAACACTAAGGTAGGGACTCTATACTGTCACCCAGCTACAAGGATGTCGGTGTCGCTCGAGTCGTACTACGTGTATGGTATCGGCGATTGGCTCTGGTGTCCCCACCAATCCTCCCTGGGTGGGAGAAACTCGACCCTGTCGAGTAGGGGTCAGGGTCACTCTGATATCGCTCCAGCAGATCAGTATCTATCCTCTGTAGCTCTGCCCAGGTGATCCACGTGTCCTCGGTGGCGGGTCGCCCCCTCCAACACACCAAATAGGGCTGGTACACTCTGCCTCACGTAGTTGTTACTTGCTCATCCAGTATACACTCTATCTACTCCCGCTGCTAAGGTAACAAGGCTGTAGGTGGGCACTCTAGGATGGTGTCACTCACAATGGGGGGAGACGGCTCCAAGGGCTCACTGGGTATCATCGCTGGGTCCCTATAAGCGACTGGATCCGAGACGTTAAAAGTGGAGCTAATCCCGTAATCCTCTGGAAGGTCCACAACATATGCATTAGATTCGACCCGCCTTACAACTCGAAAGGGACCAGCACCACGAGCGTGCAACCTCTTCACGGCTCCTGAGGGAAACCGTTAGGGTCTGACCCTGATCATGACATAATTGCACTTTTGGAACTCACAACGGTGCCTGTGGGCATCAGCCAACTCCTTGTATCATGCGTTGCTGGACTCAAAGTGGTGATGATGATGTAGACTCGAAGATAGCTATGTGGATTCGTACCTACGCGAATGTAGGGGTGGTCCTGGACATCCAAACATGGACCTAGTGATGGGGGACGGGGACCGACACGGACTAAGACTCACAAGGACTCTAACTGAGGCAAGCAGTAGCACGCTCAAGGGTCGCCAAGTGGCTGACCACCGTGATACCCCACAGAGTGAAGGACGTCTCTCAACAGAAACTCCGACCTCGGCCGTCCCAAGGAGGGAAGCGCACGTGTCTAGGCGTAAAGTCGATTTCCAAAGACAAGGGGAGTCGCGTTCTAGCTCGATGCTCTAATGGTGCTAAGGGATGGGTGCTCTCACTCACGATCCGCGGTGATGGCAACAAAGTAGCTAGGCGCCTACTCTCTCTCACGCGGCATAATCAAAAGCATACTAAAAGAGCAAGCACAAGAGAGGAGTCGGAATGCGTACCTCCACGCCTAGGCGTGGGGAAGGAACCCCGGCCGTGGGCCAACAACCCCGATACACTGAAGACCAATAAAATACAACCCAATAGTGGCCCACTCCTCGCAGGGAGGTAAAAGGCTACAAGCGACGCATTCGGGGCTGCCGGGCACGGGCTGACGGGCCGCACTCGGTGACGGGCACGATGCTGCAGAATCGGTGTCGCGCGCGTCTGGACGGAGACGGGTCCCACGGGCTGATGCGACGTCCGATCGAGGCGCCGTCAGAGAGGACGCGTCGCTGACTGCTGGAGGAACGCTCTGGCCAGAGGGGACGCGCTGGGTGCGCCGGTGGTGGCCGTGGGCGCTGCTGAAAACCAGGTCTGGTTCTGTGGTCACAGAACCGCGCACGCCGCCGGTAAAATCTGGAACTCGGTCGTCCGGGGCCCGAACAGGTCCGGGCCGGTTGGAGATGAGAGCTGACTGGTAGAGGAAGCCCTCGGCCAAACGGCGCGGGCAGACGATGCCGGTACGAGTCGCAGGAGCCGCTGGAAGTTGGTGTTGATTCGCTGGCCGGACTGTGCAGGCACGCCAGCGCAACCCCACGAGAACGACTGCCACGGACGGTGACGACGTCGAAACGCGACGTCGTCGGCGGCGTTGGACAGGAGACCTGGAGATCTACAAACCCTGAAGAAACCAGGGTAACAGGCGCAGTGTGGAGGCCTGGGGAAAATTCGCAAGAAGGGCCTCCCTGCTGGGCGAGCAGAGAAGGGGGTGCTGGCGCAGGTCGACGGAGAAAATCGGTACGGGCGGTGCCGACCTCCGATTGACGCGAAACCAGCGCCGACGCGAAGCTGATCCGCCGACGTATCTCCAGAATTTAGCTTGGGGCGAAACTCGTCCAGGAGAGGGGCGCGAGCTCTGCTACAAGTCGGGGCAGAAATCTGATTCACGAATACGAACCGTCGAGGAAGAAGAAGAAGATAAGAAGGAACCCCGGAGTCCACCGGGGGCTGAGGCGTCGCACCTCGCCGATCTCCCGTCGCAGGAGAAGAGAGAAAGAGAGAGGGGGGCGCAGCCACCTTCAAGCACAATCTTCAATATTCATTCATTCATTAATTCTCACAAAAGGAAATTACATGCCTTATATATCGGGGGAGGGGAATTAGGGTTTCACCCAGCCAAGGGAGGAGGGGTGCGACCAGGACCTTCCCCATTCAAGGGGGGGGGGCGGCCAAGCCTCCTCCAATCAAGGAGGGATCAAGGGGAGGGGGGCGCCCAAAGAAGAAAGGTGAGGGAGGTGGAATGGGAAAGGGGTGTGCCCAAAAAGGAAAGAAGAGGAGGCAAGGTGGGGAAGGTGGCGCAGCCACCTTGGATGGGGGAGGGGGAATGCGCCCCAAACCCTAACCCTAATCCAAACACTATGGGCCAAGGCCAAGCCCAATAGTAAAAGAAAAAAAAAGGACCCATTATCCCTACACATAGTCTGATAGCAATAAAACTAGATAACATGTCCACGCAGGGACTAATCCAAGGCCCACATGGCCTGAGCAAGCAGAGAAGATAGCTAGAAGATGCCGCCATCGCCGAGCCACAAGGAAGTAGCGGTGTGCCGGGTGCTCCGTCGAGGATAGCGCCGAGTGTCCTCACCAATTCTCCCCGGGTGGGAAGAACTCGACCCCGTCGAGTAAGGGTCACGATCGCTGAGGTACCGCTCCAGCAGGTCCGGATCCATCCGCTCCAGCTCTCCGCGTGTAATCCAGGTGTTGTCCGACTCGGGGCGCCCTCTCCAACGCACTAGGAAGCGTTGGTAGGCTCCGCTCCTGGTAGTAGTCACCTGCTCATCCAGTATGCAATCTATATGCTCGCGTTTTTGTAGTGGGGCTGGAGGAGGTGGACTCTCAGTAGGTGTATCACTCACAACAGGAGGGTCAGGCCCAAATAACTCGCTGGGTATCACCGCGGGATCCTGATAAGCTACCAGATCAGAGACATTGAATGTCGAACTGATCCCGTAGTCGTCTGGAAGCTCGATCTCATACGCGTTCGACCCAATACGCCTCAACACTCTGAATGGTCCTGCACCGCGATCCTGGAGTTTCTTGACGGCTCCCGAAGGAAACCGCCCCGGTCTAACCCGGACCAGGACGTACTCTCCCTCGCGGAACTCACGTGTGCGTCTGTGCACGTCGGCTAACTCCTTGTAACGAGTGTTGCTGGCCTCGAGATGGTGATGATGATGTAGACTCCGAACTAGCTGAGTGGATCGATGCCTGTATGAATGCAATGGTGGTCCTGGACATCCAAAAACAGACCTAGCATGGCTATGACACCTACTTGACTGAGCAACATAGGGAGGACCTGGGCAACCAAAGTTGTATCTATCGTGCATGGGTGCCCTACAGAATGTGGTAGACTCATGGGGACTAGATTGCCCAAACTCTCTCATGACATCCCCTATATGAGACCAACCCCTAAATGACCCTGAAGATGCATGAGACGAAGACCGATGATCCTTTCCTACCAAGCTCTGAGGTGTGAATGTAGGCTGGGTGAGACGTTGGCGAGCATGGGTGGAAGGGGTGTGATAAAGGACCTCCTCGATAAGGTGGGGGGGGGGGAAGAATACGAATCGGGAGGCTCACTAGGGAGGGGATCGAAAGGGTCAAAGAAATGATACCCCCTCCCGACAGGTCCCTTCACAATACTTGCCCAAGTGTGACATTCACCCTGGTGCAGATAGCCACCCTCAGGCAAAAGGATGGATGGGGCAAGGGGCTCACATGAAAGGTAAGGGAGGCACTGTTCCTTCCTCAAGATCGTATTGCCATAAGAGGGGACGCAATCGAGTTCATCCAGGACGGGAAAGAATAAAAGAACCTCAGAGGTGATATGACCTATGGTGTAAACCGAGGTAATGGAGCCCAAGGCAGGGAATATAAAGCTATGACTATAAGGTTGGTCTGACCCTAAGGCCAACATGTAGGTCAACTCCCATTGGCAATCCAAGCTCCTAAGAAACTCCCTCACATCTTCTATAAACCTGAAGGACTGAAAAGTTGTGTGAAAGGAGTTAATGGGGACAATAGGAAGGGCTGGCTCTAAGGGTGGGTAGTAAGGAATCAAGACATCCAGATGAGGACTCTTCCTTAACCAGCTATCTAGAGGCTCTCCAATGACAAGTTCACCCTCGAGAGACAAGGATGGCTCCAGATGAGGGGCAAAAGCATTGTCCTCAAGTGAGGAAAATGAGTCCTCTATGAAGTGGGTGGGGCCTTGGCTCTCTATCAAGGGTGCTAGGCTGAAAGTGTCAGCCCCAACCTCCATAGGTATAGGCACGACTAGAAGCTCCATAGGCTCACTCCTTAACTCCTCAACGTCAGCTAGGTACTCCTCAACCAACTCCTGTCCTGCCTCATAAGTCACTGGAATAAACCCAGGTGGGGCCCCCTCCGAATGTGTGTCCTCCAAGATAGGGGAATGTGAAGGACGTCGGTCAGAGAACCGAGCATTCCCACTATAGGGGGTCACAGGGGTGGACTCCGGGGGTGGTGGTAGGCGTGAGCTCGGAGGCGGAGCGGACTGTGGGCTAGAGGGCCACAGTGAGTTAAGATAAGCATCCCTCCTATCCAACCGATCCGAGATCATTTGCACAAGCTGGGCAATGGTGTGGGTTGGAGTAGGAAGATCATGATGGACTTTCCCGTAGTCATTTGGTTTGGGCTTGGGTCTAGGCTCTTCTATGTGTGGGGCTCGTTGCCTCCGACTAGGACCCACTTGTTCGTATGTAATTGGGTGGGGTCGGTTGGAGGTGATCGATTGGGGAACATAGACCCTCCTAAGCTCTTTCTTCATACCCCACCACGACTCGATGGGATTTTGCCCCCTAATGTCTCTCAAACTCTCAATGTGTCTCCACTTATCCGTGGCTTTGTGCAAAAGCCTCTCCTTAGCAAAAGAGACTTGCATGGCTCCGGACATGGGATAGCAATCAAAATATCTATCCATGGCGGCTTCCCAAGTTTGGTAGACACTCGGGTCATGGGAGCCGTCAAATGTAGGCGCTTCGGGCCTACGGAATGGGATGGGGTGGTACCCATGCCCCTGAGAGATATGCCATAAATCATATGGGCTAAACGATTGGGAATTCATGAGAAACTATGAGGGGAACCTATAGAATTGACATGCGGGACGACTAAGGGAACTAGACACAAACCTAAAATGACAATGCAATGGTAGGTTACCTACATGATTAAGAGACTCAATGCAACCTAGACAACCTAAAGACTCAAATCACCTAAGACCCCAATTTGTTAGAACAAACTGGTTCCCTAAGCTCTGATACCAAAATTTGATGGGGGACGGGGACCGACACGGACTAAGACTCACAAGGACTCTAACTGAGGCAAGCAGTAGCACGCTCAAGGGTCGCCAAGTGGCTGACCACCGTGATACCCCACAGAGTGAAGGACGTCTCTCAACAGAAACTCCGACCTCGGCCGTCCCAAGGAGGGAAGCGCACGTGTCTAGGCGTAAAGTCGATTTCCAAAGACAAGGGGAGTCGCGTTCTAGCTCGATGCTCTAATGGTGCTAAGGGATGGGTGCTCTCACTCACGATCCGCGGTGATGGCAACAAAGTAGCTAGGCGCCTACTCTCTCTCACGCGGCATAATCAAAAGCATACTAAAAGAGCAAGCACAAGAGAGGAGCCGGAACGCGTACCTCCACGCCTAGGCGTGGGGAAGGAACCCCGGCCGTGGGCCAACAACCCCGATACACTGAAGACCAATAAAATACAACCCAATAGTGGCCCACTCCTCGCAGGGAGGTAAAAGGCTACAAGCGACGCATTCGGGGCTGCCGGGCACGGGCTGACGGGCCGCACTCGGTGACGGGCACGATGCTGCAGAATCGGTGTCGCGCGCGTCTGGACGGAGACGGGTCCCACGGGCTGATGCGACGTCCGATCGAGGCGCCGTCAGAGAGGACGCGTCGCTGACTGCTGGAGGAACGCTCTGGCCAGAGGGGACGCGCTGGGTGCGCCGGTGGTGGCCGTGGGCGCTGCTGAAAACCAGGTCTGGTTCTGTGGTCGCAGAACCGCGCACGCCGCCGGTAAAATCTGGAACTCGGTCGTCCGGGGCCCGAACAGGTCCGGGCCGGTTGGAGATGAGAGCTGACTGGTAGAGGAAGCCCTCGGCCAAACGGCGCGGGCAGACGATGCCGGTACGAGTCGCAGGAGCCGCTGGAAGTTGGTGTTGATTCGCTGGCCGGACTGTGCAGGCACGCCGGCGCAACCCCACGAGAACGACTGCCACGGACGGTGACGACGTCGAAACGCGACGTCGTCGGCGGCGTTGGACAGGAGACCTGGAGATCTACAAACCCTGAAGAAACCAGGGTAACAGGCGCAGTGTGGAGGCCTGGGGAAAATTCGCAAGAAGGGCCTCCCTGCTGGGCGAGCAGAGAAGGGGGTGCTGGCGCAGGTCGACGGAGAAAATCGGTACGGGCGGTGCCGACCTCCGATTGACGCGAAACCAGCGCCGACGCGAAGCTGATCCGCCGACGTATCTCCAGAATTTAGCTTGGGGCGAAACTCGTCCAGGAGAGGGGCGCGAGCTCTGCTACAAGTCGGGGCAGAAATCTGATTCACGAATACGAACCGTCGAGGAAGAAGAAGAAGATAAGAAGGAACCCCGGAGTCCACCGGGGGCTGAGGCGTCGCACCTCGCCGATCTCCCGTCGCAGGAGAAGAGAGAAAGAGAGAGGGGGGCGCAGCCACCTTCAAGCACAATCTTCAATATTCATTCATTCATTAATTCTCACAAAAGGAAATTACATGCCTTATATATCGGGGGAGGGGAATTAGGGTTTCACCCAGCCAAGGGAGGAGGGGTGCGACCAGGACCTTCCCCATTCAAGGGGGGGGGGCGGCCAAGCCTCCTCCAATCAAGGAGGGATCAAGGGGAGGGGGGCGCCCAAAGAAGAAAGGTGAGGGAGGTGGAATGGGAAAGGGGTGTGCCCAAAAAGGAAAGAAGAGGAGGCAAGGTGGGGAAGGTGGCGCAGCCACCTTGGATGGGGGAGGGGGAATGCGCCCCAAACCCTAACCCTAATCCAAACACTATGGGCCAAGGCCAAGCCCAATAGTAAAAGAAAAAAAAAGGACCCATTATCCCTACACATAGTCTGATAGCAATAAAACTAGATAACATGTCCACGCAGGGACTAATCCAAGGCCCACATGGCCTGAGCAAGCAGAGAAGATAGCTAGAAGATGCCGCCATCGCCGAGCCACAAGGAAGTAGCGGTGTGCCGGGTGCTCCGTCGAGGATAGCGCCGAGTGTCCTCACCACCTAGCATGTCTATGACGCCTACCTAACTGGACAACATGAGGAGAACCTAGACATCCAGAGTTGTACCTATCATGCACAAGTGTCTGGGTGAATGTGGTTGACTCTGGGGGACCAGTATGTCCAAACTCAATCATTACATAACTCCTATATGACGAGGGATGTGATGAAGCATAAGAGAGAGACCGAGGTTCCTTTCCTTCCAAGCTCTGGGGTGTGGATGCATGTAGGGTGAGATGTTGATGGGCACGTGTGGAAGGGGTATGATAGTGGACCTCTTTGACAACGTGAAGTGAAGAATATGGGTCGAGAGGCTCACTAGGGAGGGGATCGAAAGGGTCAAAGAAATGAAGCCTCCTCTTGGCCGGTCCCTTCACTATACTTGCCCATGTCTGACATTCGACATGCTGCGGAGGGTCACCTTCAGGCACACTGATGGATGAGACAAGGGGCTCGTGTGGAAGGTAAGGTTCCTCCCTCGGGATAGTAGCACCATAAAATGGGAGAGAGTGAAACTCCTCGGGTATGGGAAAGAGCAAGAGGACCTCAGAGGTAATATGACCGATGGTGTACGCCGAGGTGACGGACCCCGAGGCAGGGTGTGTGAAGCTATGACTATAGGGTTGGTCAGACCCTAAGACCAACATATATGTCAACTCCCATTGGAAATCTAAATTCCTAAGAAAGTCCTTTACATTTTCCACAAAGTAAAAGGACTGGAAAGTGGTGTGAAAGGAGTCAAAGGGTACTACTGGCAGTGCTGGGTCCATGGAGGGGTAGCAAGGCAGTTTAGGGACCAAGCCTATCTTTAGCCAACTAAGTAGTGGCTCATTTATGTATAGCTTCCCCATTGGAGGTACGGGTAGCTCTGGCTGAGGTGGGGGAGGCCGTGGGGCAGGAGCGTCCTGCCTTGTGAGTTCATGTGTTTGTGGGACATGGGGGTCCTGCCTCGTGGCCTCATGTGGAGAGGTAGATGCTCGCCAAAGGGCAGCATCAAACCATGACTCGAACGGCTCGACCTCTAGAACGACCAGATAAGATTGTTCCAGAATGGCCGCGTCGCGGCAAAGACATTCAAACTGGTAGTGAAGCCGTAGACCTCTCCGGAACTGAAATCCGGCCATGGTGCTCTCCTTCCCGACTCCACATCTTGACCGGTACACTTCAAAGTCCCCAATGTACTCGAACACAGACTGGTTGCCTTGGGCGGGTCTGATGTAGGGGTTGGCCATAGTTGCGAAGAGATGGGAATTGATTCCCCTAAGAGTGGGAATGCATTGGAACACTTTTTTTTCTTTTCTTTTATGCAAAACTAATGCAAGCACCTAGACACTCTACATTGCAATATTGGAATGCAGACTCGACTATAAACCTAGACTTAACCCAATTTTCAGTACGTGGCAGAGGCTATAATCCGAAGATCTGACTCGACTTGAGGGGCTACTTTCCGGATAGGCGTAACCTAACCTTCCAGTAACATCTTTTGATATACTGGTTATCAGGGTGAAATGCGACCCAAGAAACACTTTTTTTGTTTTCTTTGTTTTAAAACAATGATGATCCTAGACTCGACTTAGACAGTGCAAAGACTTATGCAACGACTACCCTAAACTCAAACTGGCTCTGATACCAATTTGATGCGGGACGACTATGAGACTCGACACGGACGGGTTACGACCTTGGACTCTAAAGATTGATGCGGCTAGCAAGATGACGCGACCAGCAACGACACTATAACGCGGCACCAAACGAGCTCCAGAAGAGGAGATATGCCCCAAACAAGGAGCGCTAACTCGCGGTCGTCCCTATCGAGGGAAGCGCGATTATCTACACGGTTGAGTAACCGGCTTTGAGTCTCGGGTGATCGGCTCGCTCTCGCACTCGGAACGAGTCGCGGGACGGGTCTCGCAATCACAACTCACGGCGGTGATGTATCACGAGCTAGCTAAGTAAGTAACCTACTCACAAGCAGCGGCATTAAGAGTGTATACTAACTAAGCAAAGTGACAAAAAGGGGGAGGCGGGTGTACCTCCACGCTTGGGGCGTGGGGAAGACGTCCCAGCCGAGATCCGTGACTCCCGGTACAACAACGATTATTAATTACAAAGTGTTTCAACAGCCCACTCCACGCATGGAGGTAATAGGCAACACGTGGGGTCCGGGAGCACCAATCTCGGGTTGACGGGTCAGCAAGGCGGCGATTCCGGGTGGCGGTGGGGCGGCGACTCGGAATCTACTGTTCTCGACCGGTAGGACAGCGCGCACGGGCGTCCAAAGGGATGCCGGTCTCCTGGAGGTTTTTGGATGCTGTGGTTCACCGGAACGTTGGCAGAGGGTCCCAGGTCAACCCCTGGGAGCGGCGGTTGCTGATTCTTCTCCGACGTATTTTTGTTGACTTTTATCGTTGACCCCTATTTGCAGGCCAACCTCAGGACAGATCTGGGCAGTCCTGCGCACTCCGGCAAGATCGGCCGCCACGACCAGTCCCAATGTCGGATCGAAGCGAGACCAGCTCCGTTGCAAAGAGGACTCGAAGACCTCCGACATATGGGAGTTTCAGATCTTTCCAACGGTGGAACTGGAAATGACAGATTCTGCAAACTGACTAAGTTCTCTGGCCCGAAATACAGAACACATAGGGCAGAATAGAAGCTGCATGTTTATGGGGCTGGACCGAAGATCAGATGGAGGTTCTATGGCTTGGGGATTTTTGTGGAGGTAGAGGGGACAGTGGTGATCACACACATAGGTCTTTTGTAGAATTCTGACCATGTTTGTGGGGTGAGAAAATTCGTCTACCATCGGCTATCACATTGGTCTGCTCGCAGGTAGATTGTGGGGGTGAAGAACAGCGGACAAGGAAGGGGCCTAAATGAGTTTTGATCTGGGTGAAAATTGAACTGAGAATGACTTATGATGGGGGAAACCTACCCTGAAAGTGTTGTCATGATCCAATGGTCGGATCTCTCGTACTAGCCGAACACCGAGCTGCTGTCCAGGAACTCAGAATTGCAGGGCAGCAAAGAGAGTGGAGACTACGGTGGCTTGATGGAGGCACGGACAGCGGCGGAGGCGGCGGTGAACGTTGGCAGCAGCAAGAGGAGGAGTAGAGGAGGGAGATACACCAGGGATCTTAGGGTTTCAGCCCTAGATCTGAAAGAGAGGAGAGGGAGGAAGAAGGAGGAGGAAGATGAACTAGAAAGGGGGAGAGAGAGGGGATGCACCCATGGCCATATTCTCCATAATAATTCTTCATTAGTTCTTCCACAAAAATACAAGAGACCTTAAATACTCAAACCCTAGATCTAGACCAAAGGACATCCACTAGCACCAAAGGACATCCACTATCATTGGTCAAGGGTAGGTGGGGGACAAGCATGGGGGACAAGGAGGGCGCATCCTCTACCTTTATCTCCTTGGTCCAATGGTCCAAGTCTTCTAGAAGCCCATCTTGGGCCTTGGACCAGACTTTTAGACCAACATGTTTAGAGCCCCAATTGAGCTCCTAATGGTCTTGAGGCCTAATTAAGAAATTGGACCCCTTACATGAAGTGTAGCCCACATTACAATCTTGACCCAACTAGAAGCTAAAATACAAAATACATGCTAATACACTCACAATAAATATAGGAAAGTATCAACACTAAGGTAGGGACTCCATACTATCGCCCAGCCACAAGGATGTCGGTGTCGTTCGAGTCGTGCTACGTGTATGGTATCGGCGATTGGCTCTGGTGTCCCCACCAATCCTCCCCGGGTGGGAGAAACTCGACCCTGTCGAGTCGGGGTCAGGGTCACTCTGGTATCGCTCCAGCAGATCAGTATCTATCCTCTGTAGCTCTGCCCGGGTGATCCACGTGTCCTCGGTAGCGGGTCACCCCCTCCAACGCACCAAATAGCGCTGGTACACTCCGCCTCGAGTAGTCGTTACCTGCTCATCCAGTATACACTCTATCTACTCTCGCTGCTGAGGTAACAAGGCTGTAGGTGGGCACTCTAGGATGGTGTCACTCACAATGGGGGGAGACGGCTCCAAGGGCTCACTGGGTATCATCGCTGGGTCCCTATAAGCGACTGGATCCGAGACGTTAAAAGTGGAGCTAATCCCGTAATCCTCTGGCAGGTCCACAACATATGCATTAGATCCGACCTGCCTTACCACTCGAAATGGACCAGCACCGCGAGCGTGCAACCTCTTCACGGCTCCTGAGGGAAACCGTTAGGGTCTGACCCTAATCATGACATAATTGCACTCTTGGAACTCACGACGGTGCTTGTGGGCATCAGCCAACTCCTTGTATCGTGCGTTGCTGGACTCAAAGTGGTGATGATGATGTAGACTCGAAGACAGATATGTGGACTCATACCTACGCGAATGTAGGGGTGGTCCTGGACATCCAAACATGGACCTAGCATGTCTATGACGCCTACCTAACTGGACAACATGAGGAGAACCTAGACATCCAGAGTTGTACCTATCATGCACAAGTGTCTGG
This sequence comes from Amorphophallus konjac, assembly GCA_022559845.1. Lineage (NCBI taxonomy): Eukaryota > Viridiplantae > Streptophyta > Magnoliopsida > Alismatales > Araceae > Amorphophallus > Amorphophallus konjac. Next base: position 72,550,310 of record CM040124.1, on the reverse strand, counting down.
GTGAATGTGGTAGACTCTGGGGGACCAGTATGCCCAAACTCACTCATTACATAACTCCTATATGATGGGGGATGTGATGAAGCATAAGAGAGAGACCGAGGTTCCTTTCCTTCCAAGCTCTGGGGTGTGGATGCATGTAGGGTGAGATGTTGATGGGCACGTGTGGAAGGGGTATGATAGTGGACCTCTTTGACAACGTGAAGTGAAGAATATGGGTCGAGAGGCTCACTAGGGAGGGGATCGAAAGGGTCAAAGAAATGAAGCCTCCTCTTGGCCGGTCCCTTCACTATACTTGCCCATGTCTGACATTCGACATGCTACGGAGGGTCACCTTCAGGCACACTGATGGATGAGACAAGGGGCTCGTGTGGAAGGTAAGGTTCCTCCCTCGGGATAGTAGCACCATAAAATGGGAGAGAGTGAAACTCCTCGGGTATGGGAAAGAGCAAGAGGACCTCAGAGGTAATATGACTGATGGTGTACGCTGAGGTGACGGACCCCAAGGCAGGGTGTGTGAAGCTATGACTATAGGGTTGGTCAGACCCTAAGGCCAACATATATGTCAACTCCCATTGGAAATCTAAATTCCTAAGAAATTCCTTCACATTTTCCACAAAGCAAAAGGACTGGAAAGTGGTGTGAAAGGAGTCAAAGGGTACTACTAGGATCGCTGGGTCCAAGGAGGGGTAGCAAGGTACTTTAGGGACCAAGTCTATCTTGAGCCAACTAAGTAGTTGCTCATTTATGTATAGCTTCCCCGTTGGAGGTACAGGTACCTCTGGCTGAGGTGGGTGAGGCCGTGGGGCAGGAGCGTCCTGCCTCGTGAGTTCATGTGTTTGTGGGACATGGGGGTCCTGCCTCGTGGCCTCATGTTGAGAGGTAGATGCTCTCCGAAGGGCAGCATCAAACCATGACTCGAACGACTCGACCTCTAGAGCGACCAGATAAGATTGTTCCAGAGTGGCCGCGTCGCGGCAAAGACATTCAAACTGGTAGTGAAGCCGTAGACCTCTTTGGAACTGAAATCCGGCCAGGGTGCTCTCCTTCCCGACTCCACATCTTGACCAGTACACTTCGAAGTCCCTAATGTACTCGAACACGGATTGGTTGCCTTGGGCGGGTCTGATGTAGGGGTTGGCCATAGTTGCGAAGAGATGGGAATTGATTCCCCTAAGAGTGGGAATGCATTGGAACACTTTTTTTTCTTTTCTTTTATGCAAAACTAATGCAAGCACCTAGACACTCTACATTGCAATGTTGGAATGCAGACTCGACTATAAACCTAGACTTAACCCAATTTCCAGTACGTGGCAGAGGCTATAATCCGAAGATTTGACTCGACATGAGGGGCTACTTTCGGGATAGGCGTAACCTAACCTTCCAGTAACATCTTTTGATATACTGGTTATCGGGGTGAAATGCGACCCAAAAAACACTTTTTTTTGTTTTCTTTGTTTTAAAACAATGATGATCCTAGACTCGACTTAGCCAGTGCAAAGACTTATACAACGACTACCCTAAACTCAAACTGGCTCTGATACCAATTTGATGCGGGACGACTATGAGACTTGACACGGACGGGTTACGACCTTGGACTCTAAAGATTGATGCGGCTAGCAAGACGACGCGACCAGCAACGACACTATAACGCGGCACCAAACGAGCTCCAGAAGAGGCGATATGCCCCAAACAAGGAGCGCTAACTCGCGGTCGTCACTATCGAGGGAAGCGAGATGATCTACACGGTTGAGTAACCGGCTTTGAGTCTCGGGTGATCGGCTCCCTCTTGCGCTCGGAACGAGTCGCGGGACGGGTCTCGCACTCACAACTCACAGCGGTGATGTATCACGAGCTAGCTAAGAAAGTAACCTACTCACAAGCAGTAGCATTAAGAGTGTATACTAACTAAGCAAAGCGACAAAAAGGGGGAGGTGGGTGTACCTCCACGCTCGGGGCGTGGGGAAGACGTCCCAGCCGAGATTGGTGACTCCCGGTACAATAATGATTACTAATTACAAAGTGTTTCAACAGCCCACTCCACGCATGGAGGTAATAGGTAACACGTGGGGTCCGGGAGCACCAATCTCGGGTTGACGGGTCAGCAAGGCGGCGGTTCCGGGCGGCGGTGGGGCGGCGACTCCGAATCTGCTGTTTTCGACCGATAGGATAGCGCGCACGGGCGTCAAAGGGATGCCGGTCTCCTGGAGGTTTTTGGATGCGGTGGTTCACCGCGACGTTGGCAGAGGGTCCCAGGTCGACCCCTGGGAGCGGCGGTTGCTGATTCTTCTCCGACGTATTTTTCTTGAATTTTATCGTTGACCCCTATTTGCAGGCCAACCTCGGGACAGATATGGGCAGTCCTGCGCACTCCGGCGAGATCGGCCGCCACGACCAGTCCCAATGTCGGATCGAATCGAGACCAGCGCCGTTGCAAAGAGGACTCAAAGTCCTTCAACCTGTGGGAGTTTCATATCTGTCCAACGGTGGAACTGGAAATGCCAGCTTCTGCAAACTGACTGCGTTCTCTGGCCCGAAATACAGAACACATAGGGCAGAATAGAAGCTGCATGTTTATGTGGCTGGACCGAAGATCAGATGGAGGTTCTAGGGCTTGGGGATTTTTGTGGAGGTAGAGGGGACAGTGGTGGTCACGCACATATGTCCTTTGTAGAATTCTAACCATGTTTGTGAGGTGATAAAATTTGTCTACCGCCGGCTATCACACTGGTCTGCTCGCAGGCAGATTGTGGGGGGGAAGAACAGCGGACGGGGAAGGGGCATAAACGAGTTCTGATCTGGGTGAAAATTGAACTGAGAATGACTTATGATGGGTGGAACTTACCCTCAAAGTTTTGTCACGATCCAACGGTCGTATCTCCCGTACTAGCCCGAACACCGAGCTGATGTCTAGGAACTCCGAATTGTAGGGCAGCAAAGAAAGTGGAGACTACGGTGGCTTGATGGCGGCACGGACGGCGGCGGAGGCGGCGGTGAACTTTGGCAGTAGCAAGAGGAGGAGTAGAGGAGGGAGATACACCAGGGATCTTAGGGTTTCAGCCCTAGATCTGTAAGAGAGGAGAGGGAGGAAGAAGGAGGAGGAAGATGAACTAGAAAGGGGGAGAGAGAGGGGATCCACCCATGGCCATATTCTCCATAATAATTCTTCATTAGTTCTTCCACAAAAATACAAGAGACCTTAAATACTAAAACCCTAGATCTAGATCAAAGGACATCTACTAACACCAAAGGACATCCACTAACATTGGTCAAGGGTAGGTGGGGGACAAGCATGGGGGATAAGGAGGGGACACCCCCCTTTAAGGGTAGGTGGGGGACAAGCATGGGGGACAAGGAGGGGGCATCCTCTACCTTTGTCTCCTTGGTCCAATAGTACAAGTCTTCTAGAAGTCCATCTTAGGCCTTGGACCAGACTTTTAGACCAACATGTGTAGAGGCGCAAATGGGCTCCTAATGGTCTTGAGGCCCAATTAAGAAATTGGACACCTTACATGAAGTGTAGCCCACATTACAATCTTGACCCAACTAGAAGCTAAAATACAAAATACATGCTAATACACTCACAATAAACATAGGAAAGTATCAACACTAAGGTAGGGACTCCATACTATCGTCCAGCCACAAGGATGTCGGTGTTGCTCGAGTCGTGCTACGTGTATGGTATCGGCGATTGGCTCTAGTGTCCCCACCACCCATCTTGGTTGTATTCGTCCTCGTTATTACCTGAAAAACATGAGAAAAACACTAGGTGAGCGAACGCTCAGTAGGTCTTATATCTCTTGGACCAAGCTAGCTTAAAGTAATTAACAATTTAAATTGAATATGCAAGTTATGCAAAGGTACATAGTAACCAATAACTATAAAGGTAATAGACATGATAATAATTTGGAGATAACTTCAAGAATAATCATGTTGAGACAATGACAAGTATTTCAATAAGGTGTGTGCTTTCAAGTGTATATTATGAGAATAACATTATAGGATTGGCCATATGTATATATGAATTCTAACATTCGAGTCATGAACATGTCAATATTTGGTAGAAATGTCATAGATGAATCTTGCTTTTCATGGGTGCAATGCCACACCCGATCAATCATAATACCGGCATATGTTTGGACTTTGCCTCACTCATGGGATCAGATCTGGACCCCGTCACTATTTTTCTAGCATTGAGTGTCAATTTTTTGGACCCATAGCCCCTTTTAAATTCTAGACCAATTCCACGTCAATTAATGGCCAAAAGAGTTCCAAGAATCAAGTCATGTAGGAACATTAAGGTAGATTCATGGATTTCAAGGACAGAACATTGGACAAGATGACATGGCGATAAATCATATAAAAACCAAGACATTCATGAAATCTTAGATAATTGGCATCCACTCAGACCACCGTCAATTTCAAATACGCGTCTACTGTAGTAGTTGCTAATTCTGTGAAAAGTACAGGCACGAAGGAAAATAGCGTCACCTGCCACGGACGCTATATCCAATATGGTGTCAACTGTATTCGTCGCCAATTCGAGACAGTGACAGGACTCTCGCAGAACGCCAAAAACAGTGCTCCATGATGGCTAGGGTGTCATGTTTCTTCATAGTGACATGACAAACAAGGTTTCCAGGGTTTTGAGGGTACAACCTGCTCAGTCACCTTGAGAGATTCCAAAGCTAGCGGAGGCTTGTAGAGGCCTTAAAGAGAGAATTTGCAATCCGGCAGAAGGAATATCTGGCAGAGGGTCATTCAATCTCCAAGAAATAGGTTGAAATCATGAAACCTGTGAAATAGGGACTCTATCTCAGATTTAAGACAGCAGTGCCAGAAGACTCGCGATATGGGTCAAATCTGATAAAACTGTGAGATTGAAAATAGCGTCCAAGCAGAAGGCGTCAATTACATAATTAGCGTCACTTTAAAAGGTCACCAAATCTTATATTTAACAAATTTTAAATAAACAATTAAAAATTTACGTCTTTGTAAGAGGCGCCAATTCCAGGAATTTTCAATAATCCAATAAAATTATTTCAAATTGGTGTTTGTTCGAGGAGGCGCCATATCTTTAAATAGTGTCCATGTAACGAACATCAATTCATGATTTTTAGGTTAATTTAATTTAGTAATTTAAACAATAATTAGTGTCTCTATAAAGAGGCACTATTTCATTAAGTCGCGTCTGTGCAACCAAATGCCAATTCTTCTTGGCTACAGGCTTTTAAGCACCAGCCAGGTGCATTTATAGACACAAGCTACTGTTCATTTCTTATTAGAGGCTTGAACAGTAGCACTTTAATGTTTATAAAGAATTTAATGGATCAAAAGTCATGGTAATCAAGATAAAAATACACGGATTTTAACCATGTGCATAACAGAATTTTATGATGCAGGATTTCATAGTTACAGATTTTTAAAGATGAGTGTAATTATTAAATAGCCAGGAAATAATGTCAGGCTGGTTGACACTAATTGAATTAGTGTCCAAGGTCAAGACGCTGTTCATTAAAATAGCACCCACTACTGTGGTCACCAATTCCTTATCATGTAGAAATGTAGTAAATAGGAATTAAAACATGCAAATAGCGTAATCTAGCAGGGAACACAAGATCATGAGGAAGCTACATGGCCTATCTAACATGAAGATTGAATGTTTTGCATGAAGATTGAATGTTTTGCTTGGAGAATGCCTACCTTACGACGCTTTAACAGACGTAGATGGAAGAAGAATAGGAAGCGAAAGCGAACAGAGGAGGAAGAAGATGATGATCAGGAGGCAGACACATGCAAACAGGGAAGGAGACACAGCCGGGATGTAGTACGTCAACGCAGGAGGAAGAAGCCTTCACGAATAGGGCCTCCTTCCTTCGAACAGTAGCAGCAACAGTAGCAGTAATGACGTGTTGCACTGCATAGGGTTGTATTTATAGGATATGGAGTCCCTCATGATATAAGAATCCTAGTTGAAGTTAAACATCCAAGGTTTGATCCTATCGTTTCCTACGGTGGGTTTTCTTCATAAAATTTCCAGCCGCTAACACAGTTTTGATCGCAACAACCCTAATCACACACCAAGTAGGTCGACCACCAAAACCAAAACCTAATCCTAAGCTAACGTGGAGTAGACGTAGGCCCTTATGGCCAGCCCATTAACTATTGGGTTTTAATCTTAATTGGGTGTATATATATATATAGGATCTATTTGTAGTGGATTTTAAAGCCCACTAAAGCCTATTGATTGCTCTTAAGAAACTTTGAAAGCCCATTAATCTCTATTTAGATGTCCTTAACCCAAAACCTAATTTAGTAGGTTTAACATTTTAATTCAATTTATCAAGGCCCACATTAGTCCCTATTTATATTTTTAACGTGAATCCTTAGTTAAAGGTTCTTATTCTTTTTAAATATTATTTTCCATGAATATTATACGGTTATTACTATTTATTATCTCTTTTTATTTTTTGGGTTGCTACAAAATAGCATTTTCCTAGTTTATATTCGATTTTTAGTTGCTCACTACGCCTGTTCTGCATTTGGTTCACCTGCAGGGCCAAAACTGGAGGTGGCCAGGTTTCTGGCCGCCTTGAGCCTAGGCGGCCAGACACCTGGCCTCCCACCACTCCTAGGAGGCCAGAGACCTGGCCGCCCACGTCCCAAGGCAGCTAGATACCTAGCTGCCCAAGTCCTCTAAGCGGCCATCCAGTTGACCGTCTTCAGTTCCCGTTTCTACATCCGATTCAATCCTGTTTGCGTAGTTTAGCTTTTGTTTTGCATATTCTAGCTTCTATTTTGTATATTCTTGAATCTCTTTGTCTTAACATTGTAGGTTGAGTCTAGGGTGGGCTTAGGAAGAGCTGGCATCACACGGATTAAGAACACCCTCCCTTTGATTTGAACTTTTCACCCGGGGATTCCCACTCGGGTGTAACTAGTCATTTTCAATTGGGAACCTCTGTAAGTCCCTGCAAACCATGGATTCCCACACGGTCGCCACGCAAGTTGTACCTTGAAGTTCTATTAGATTTCCTAAAGGGGTTTGAGTAAGATCATTCTTAGGATTATCCTAGAGTTTGGCCTTGATCCCCCTAGAAAACTCCATGCTCATCTAAGAGAGAACAAATTCAAATTGGACTAATCACGGGATTAAACTAAGATAAAAACTACGGGGCACATTGTTTGAACCATTAATTCAATCCTAATTGGCCTTAAAAATTCCACATCAATTTCTAAAAATTGATTCGGTTGAGTTACAATGGACCAATGTTATTCTAACATGCATGTTGTTGATGAGGATGATTTTGAATTCTATGACACACAAACCCAGCTTGATATTGAAGATGCTACACCCAATGCTTTCATTGGGATGTGTCAAAGTTCACAAATTGATAAGAACCAAGGCACAAGTAGTGAGGAATCATCCTCCCAAAGTGAAGAGTTTATCAATGTCAAAACCCCATCGATTCTTCCAAAGGAGGACCATGAGTTAGCAAATGTGCTATCTCGATATTCCCCTAACCATTTGATTGCTCTTGCTTCCCAAGGAAGATCACACTTCACTCCTCAACCCATTCCCAAGAGATCTCCAATTCCAATGCCAAGCTCATTCAATAGGGCTCCCTTCCATGTTCCTAATCAACCTAATTATCCTCTTCACCCTCAAGGGGTTGCTGTTGACACCCATTTTTTACCTTTGAGTTGTGTCATTTTCTTACCCTTATTTATGATGTCCCAAGTTTTCCATTACTCATTGGGCCATTTTTTGGCCAGTTTTGGGCCTATTTTTTGGGTATTTTCTCCCTGGCGGGCTTGCTCACGCATTTTCTCCAATTTGGGCTTAATGAGCCTTGGTTTGACTTGGTCATTTGGGATAAATAAGCATATTTATCTCTTTTTTATATTTTTCAACGTCCAGGTGAATAGCGGTCAACCGATAGACCGCTCAACGTCTCTGGTGATCTATTGAGAGGCAGTTTTTATTGGTCGGGATTCCTGCGTCGACGGGCGTTTCTCTCTCTATCCGTGGTCAAACCAATTCCTTCATCCACTGATTTCTCCATGAATTTTGAGCCAAATGAGGAGCCGTTTGATCCTACTGGCAGCTGGGAATATTATCTTCATATTTTTCTAAATCCAAAAAGCCTCCAACTCGAGCTAGGGTTTCAAGGGTTTATAAATAGAACCCGTGGCTCATGGTCGCGAAGAGGGAGATTCCGGAGCTCGCGTCGAGGTGCTGTCACATTCTAGAGCGAGATTTAGCTAGGGAGAAAGGCTTTCCACATCCCTTAAGCCTTCAGTCCAGGGAGTAGTTGATTATGTTGTTCTTTTCTGTGTCATTGTTTAGTGGTCTTCAGTCATCTTTTTGTCATCCCATCTTCATTTTTCCTCATTTTTCTCCATGTTTTTCACTGTCACCTTGGCATTCATACATCCTCCTATTGTTTTCCTCGCCCCACAGGGGTTAAAAACCACAATCCCCCAGGTATCCACCCTTCTAATCATGTGTTTTACTCACTGTTCTTGTATATAGATATTGCACATCCTTGAACTAATTTGGGTCATCTTCTCTTGTTGTTTGTGTTGTCTTGCAGGTCAGCAGTCGTCTCTACACGAGGCCCATCCCTCCTGGCCGGCCGGAAGGGGTGGAGGATTGAGTTCCCAAGTCTGGGTTTTGGAAGTTTTCTGTGGTCTACCTCCGACCGTTTACCAGAGGAAGCGGCCCTCCTCAGGCCGTCTTTCTTTGTTGCGGCTGATTGAAGACCATCTGATTCCTGCACCCGTGCCTTCCTCCTGTGTTCTGCCCCGGTGCTATTAGCGGCCTGTCGTTCGACCTTCTTCTCCGTTCAGCGGCCGTCGCGAGACTGCCCGGTTGGCGAGTGTCTTCATCCATTCCTTCTTTCCAATGTACGTAGTGTGTTCCTCTTTGCACTATTTGCTTTGGTGGCGATCATGATTTGGTTGTGCTTGGTTGTTAGCTGTAAGGTGATGATACCATTGCATTATTTATTTCATTCCGTGTGCTATTGGGTGTCATACTGGTCACATTCATTCACACCCACACACACCGGGAGGGAAAATATCAACACCCTTGCTTTTTTTGGCGATCACGGTGGGACCCCTTGTGCTCGTCGTGTTTTAGCACGGTTGACCTACTTCTTGGTGTTTGTTTTGTTCATTTTTAAGTCTCCTTGGGTTTTCCGTGTCACTTTCTGTCATTTTCTGCTCTCTGAGTTATTTGCGGTCCTCTGCGAACCATTCAAATACTTCCAGCGGTCAGTCGATAGACCACCTTATTCCGTCTCAGGTACGTCCGTCTCAGTTTATTTTCTGTCTGTGCCTATTTTCTATCCTCTGGTTGTTTACCATCCCGTCAAGGCCGTTTTATGCAGGTTACGATCATTCATCAGACCGCCTCCCTCACTTAGGTATGTGCTTTGTGATTTCTATTACTGCTTCAGTCTTAGTTCTATTCGTCTCGTTCCTTATTGTTCCCTGGCTGATTGCGGTCTCTCCAGGACCGTCTCCTTTATTTTACGGTCTTCCCTCTGACCGCTATTTTATTACAGTGCACCCCGAGGTTCACACTTGTGCTCTATTATGAATCATTTTGCTACTTGTTTTGGGTGCTATCTATCTCCCTTCAGTTGTTATCTACATCCATGTCATTATGCGCATACTTTGCATCATTGCTTGACGTTGCTTGTTAGAATCTAGGCTAGAATTTGCATGCACTCCGGTGCGCATAGGATCATCCATTTTTTTCATAGTAGTTGCATACCTACCTTGGTAGGAGATCCTCTCGCCTCCATATTCCTCGGAGTCGACTAGGTGATCCTATCTGGGACTTCCGTAAGTGCCCGTGATCCGTGGATTCCCACAAGGACGCTGGGCAGATTGTACCTTTGCCACCCCGTGTCTAGATTGCATATGTGAGAGAGAGTTCACATATAGAGTCAACCAAGTCCCCAATCCACCCCTAATAGGAATCCTACTCTTGAGAGAATATCGATTTAATTCAAATCACTAAGGTTCCAAAAGGGGGAACGAATAAATTTTTTTCGTGCATCATTATAACTTGGTTGCCTCTCATCCCCTCTCTTATTTGTGCATCTTCCTAGTCTTCCCACTAGGTGTGCTTATTGTTTGTTGTTGTTATCTTTGTGTTAGGTGCTACGTTGCATGTGGAGTTGTTTTCCGTTCATAGGATCTTCTCCTACAGGCAATCACTCTTTCATTTCCTACCTCAATCCGCTGTTTGATTCCGCCATGTCGTCTTACGACTTCTCTCAGCCCCGTGAGGACTCCCTTCCTCAAGGCCTCCTTGAGGACCCACCCAGGGTCATGGTTCAGGGGTCCGCCCCTCCTTTATCTACTGCCATTGAGGGTGGTCAACCCTCCCTTTCCAATCCTCCTGCTCAAGGTTCTGCAAATCAAATTCTTCAAATGATGGCCCACCTGGATTCGGCCTAGCTTCAGGGCCTTTATCAAGTCTTGCAGAGGTCAGGCGCCCCATCTCCTTCTACTTCGCAAGGCCTTTCCGCTACCTCTGCCTCCCAGTCCATAGTTAATGGGCCAGGGGCCCGTTCTGCTGCTCCGATTGATCTTACCCCGGTCCAACCTAGAACTCTTTGTTTCTCCAATTTGGAGGCGGGCCAATCTTCTAGTTCGGCCAATCAGCTTCTTGATAGAGGGAAGACCGGGCTCCTTCCATCTTCTCAGGTTGATCCTTATGGGTCCATTCCATCAGTGCTGCAGGCCCTTGTAGGCTCGACTGACTTCTTGCGTCCTCAGGCTGGGACCGCCCACATAGCTTACACGGATATGGGTCCTTCCTTGGCACAATATCCAACTTATAGACTTCCCCCTACTTCTACTTGTCCCTTGGCCCCTCACATCGGGCCCACTCCTTTTGCTTTACCTCCTCCATCCCGAGAGCGGGAGCTCCTTGATAAGTGGGCTGCCATGCAGCAACAACTTGACCTCCTCCAAAAGCGGGTCGGCCCACAGTCCTTGGCTGATGTCCCAATTCCCAATTTTCACAACATTCATTTCCCTTCTCAGTCAGAGCTCCCCACATACCGAAAGTACGATGGGAATGGTAATCCTTATATCCATGTGAGAGACTTTTTATATGAGTCAACACAATTCCAGTATGATGATCGCCTCATGGCGTATTTGTTTCACCGCTCATTGGATGGGGTAGCCCTAGAATGGTTCTATGCTTTGCCATTGGAGGATGCGGAGAGCTTTAAAGTCGTCAAGGAAAAGTTCATCCAGAGATTTCAGGACCGGGTCGGCCCGAAATATTCATTTACCGATTTGGTGGCCGAGAAGATGAAGGCCGATGAAGACTTTGCAACATATGCTAATAGATGGAGGCATATGGCTGCTCGTGTGCCCGATCATATTCCGGAGGAGGAGAAGGTTATGCTCCTCATTTCCAATGCCACCCCTACTTTCCGGTACATTCTTGCCATGAATGACATCGCCAACATGCACCAGTTGTATAGTAGTGCTAGATTTATCTAGACCCAGTTTAAAGAGTCCCCCATTCACACCCTTTTTGAGCCCCAAAAGCCTAAATACACTAAAAAACCTCAGGGGCCAGTTACCGAGGGAGTCCAAACCAATGAACATGTGCAAGTTGTTAGTTTCCCCAACCTGCCCACTCCACCTCACTTCCAGCAACCTCCTCGCAACCCTCAGTTCCCCACTCCACCAAATGCCCAACCATCCTTTCCCGCTCCTCAGCAGCCACAACAGCCACCACAATACTATAATGTCCCTCCACCAAATGGCTATGCACCTGCGTGTCCGGGTCCTACGAGAGCCCAGTACCCTCCCTTGCCTAAAACCCTTCCAGATATCTTCTCCGCCCTCATGTCCATCGGTGCTTTGCAACTACATCTGGAATGGCCGAACTAGAACCCGACCGTTGACCAGTCAAGATAGTGCATTTTCCACCGGCAGCCCGGGCACACGATTGAGAGATGTCTCTAGTTTAGAGATCTCGTTTATGATTTACATGAAGGGCAGTGCATCGACTGGGCCGAGATGCAGAAAGTAATCACAATGATCAAGGAAAGAAGAAGACAGCAGCCACAACAGCAACCGCAACAGCAGCAACAACCTACACCAAATTTGGGGATTCATCATAATCCAATGCCTAACCACCCGGCCGCTACGCAACCTTAGCCGCCGGCACCGACTCAGGTTAATATTGTCCACCGCCCAGCTCCCAATGCTGGGTGGTCTTATGATGATGAGTCTTCTGCTCACCTCATGGCCCTCCACCATACCTACCGCAACTCCCCTTCACCTTCTATCCCCGCTATCCTTCAACCCACCACTGCGACCTCCACCACACCTGCTAAACCCCTCATCATACCCCCCACATTGCCCAACATGTCACCCGTCTTCACGCCAGCACCCGTTGCACCCTCCATTGTCACCCCTGCGCCTAACCCATCACCCGTCACCCGTCACTCTCTTGGCGGGGCCCATTAAGCCTGCCTCTACCCTCGTCACCCCTATTTCACCCGCGAACCTTGTTTCTACCCCCCTTGTTCACCCTGTTGGGCCCACCAAACCACCCGCCATGAGTCCATCCGACGCCGTGTCGGCATAAAACTTTGCCCTCCGGAGTGGGCATTTATTTCACCGAAACTATCCTACAACTGGTGCGCCTGCACCCAATCCCCAGTTTCCATCGCAGGCTATTGATCAGGAGGAGGCGGACCTGTTGCCAGGCATACAGTATGACCTATTACATCACGTGGATTGAATGCCGGCCAAGATCTTAGTGCTTGAGTTGATTAATAGGTCCAAGTTACATCAAGATGCTTTACGGGATTTTTTACAGAACCTCCTAGTGAATGAAGATATGGCAGTAGATAGTCTACCATCGGCTTTGGCCACGGTTACTAAGGGGCCTGCCATTTCTTTTCCTGAGTCTGAATTAGCACCTCCCGAGTCACGACAAATGCCGCTTTGCATCTCCATCACCTTGAACAAGGTGACTATTGATGCGGCTTTGGTTGACACTGAAGCCTCCATTAATGTTTGTCTCCATAGCACCCTGCGTGCATGCAACATCTCTGAAGATTTGTTGAGGCCTACTCCGACTACCATTGTAGCTTATGATAACTCGAGAAGGCCTTGCCATGGGGTGATAACTATTCAAGCTGAGCTCGGGCCACTGACAATGCCTGTTGAATTTTATGTACTGGACATTGACCCAATGTTTAAGGCTATCTTGGGTCGTCTGTGGATCAACAACCTTCATGATGTACCATCTACCACCCACCAGTGCCTTAAATTCCCATTTCAACGGCGGGTGGTAAAGGTCAAGAGCATATCCACAGTTCAAATAGATGAGGCCATTTCCAACAAGATATTGCCGACTCTCTGGCCTAGAAACAAGCCAGTCATTTTTGTGATGGACCTTGAGTTTCCATGGGCCTATGCGCCATGCAAGCCGGCCGTCGCACTGATAAACATCAAAGTGAAGCCCAAGATGAGAGATCCCAAGGGCTGGAATATGATACTAAAGCTAGGTTATCAGCCAGGCAGGGGTCTCGGTGCTCAGCTACAGGGGCGGACCAAGCCGATCCCCAGGGGAAAAAAAATAAACAGGAGGGGCCTCGGATACCGAGAGTCCTCATTATCAGTTCTGGGGGACTCAGGGCCATTGACCGGGACTACCGCCAACACTTTGTAAAGGGGCTGTTTCAGCCTGGTACTTTGAAGACACTGCCCCATCCCGATAAGAAAGAAGATGCTGCCTGTACAATTTCTGGCCCGCCGTCACCACCAAAGGGGCTAGTTGATGATATCAATGATTTTTGTGAAGATTTTGCAAAAGTGTTTCATGAAGAAAGTTTTGCAAGAAAATCGGAGGTGCGGATCATGGAATACTCACAAGGAAAGCCTGCTCAAAGTCCTCTAGAAAAGGGGAGCTCACTTATTCCTTTTTCTTGGTCTCCTTCCCATTTGATGTCTCTTTTCCAACAGCTAGAGTTTATACCCCGTTCACCTCCTATCATAATTGATCCTTTGCGGCTAGAAATGCCGACTGAATTTTTGATTGTGACATGTTCGTGTGGGCACTGCCCGCCAGTTGATCTCTCAAGCATGTGGTTCTCTTCCTCTGATCCCTTCTTCAATATCTTTTTTCCATCCCTCTACCCTCTCGCCCTTCCTCCTCCTCCACCCTCCTCTCCATCCTGTTGCGTGCTCTCTACTAGTCTCCAAAAAAAATGCCAATTTTAAAACAGAGATTTCAGTTGAGGACAACGATGTTCTTGATTTATCCTCCTCTCAGGGGCGTGAGGCCCCTGATCCCCTTCCATTAGGCTTGTTCGATTCTATCCCTTCTAGGCTAAGATTAGGGTCTGTCGAGTCTCCTAGGGTAGCATAGTCTGTTGAAGTAAGTTCATGTTCTAAGGTTTCTAGTCCTTCCATGCCTGAGGCGTGCCTGATGACGCATTATTTTAAATCTATCCCTGATAATTTCCTCTAGGATCTCGCCCAGTGCTGTCATGCCCTCCTTAGATGTCCATTGTTCGTAGAAACGGCCATCGTCCTAGAGGATGATGAGGAGCAAGATGGGGTGTGGAGCGATGATGGACTAGGTGTTTATGAGATCGTGGATGAGAAAGACCCGGTCAATTTTGAGGATAGCGGTGTAGATGACACTGCCAACTTGTACGCACAAGGTTTGAAGAGATTCGATGAGCCGTTGGCGGCAGTGGATGAACCTATGAATGACATTAATCTTGGAACTGAAGAGGATCCCAGGATCATTCTTATTTCTACTAATCTCCCTCCTCAGGTTGAAGAAGAATTGGTCAATGTTTTGAGGGAGTATAGCGATTCCTTTGCCTGGTCCTATGAGGACATGCCGGGTCTTGACCCCACTTTGGTGGACCATAGACTTGTACTTAAACTAGGGGCAACACCCATAAAGCAAAAGTAAAGAAGCTTCCACTCCCACATGGCCTTGAGGATGAAAGAGGAGGTCGATAAATTACATAAGGCCAAATTTATTCGGGTCGTCTTATATCCTCAATTGGTGGCAAATATAGTCCATGTTATGTGTTGTGCCCCTATGGTAATTTGAGTCATCTTGCGGTCACTTGGGTCATTCGACATCATCATGTGGTCATTTGAGTTATTTGACATTCTTGGTTTTGATAATGGCTAAACACTATTAGTCATTGTTATTTTTCACTCTTATATGACTGACATACGTGATGTTTTGTCCATGACAGATATGCAAATGAATGGACAAGGAATGGAGTGGAGTTGGCAAAAGTGAAAGCTCAATGATAGTTAAGGTCGATGCACAAAGAAGCATAACCAAGAGAGCCCAAAGTCAAAGACTCAGTTGACACCTTCTAGACTATCAAGGGTGATGCTACAGACATGAATGGGGTGCTAAAGAACTTAAGCGACAGAGCTAAAGCAATTAACGTACCGACCCGGGAAAACCCGGGGTCTGCCCAGCTGGCGGTTGACCGCCAGCACAGGGGCGGTCGCCGCCCCTACCAGCAACCTCCAGGCTGCAGCTCTCTCAGTGGCGGTCGACCGCTAGCCCAGTAGCGGTCGACCGAAAATTCCAGGGATGATTCGTCTGCAGTTTTCTCAGTAGCGGTCGACCGCCAGAAGCCACAGGTCGACCGCCAGCCCCGAGCCTTCATTGTTGACTTTGTTTTCCACTTCGAGAAGGGCCATTCTCCATGGATTTCTTTAATCCTAAAGTCACCCAATCACCCACAAAATGTGGATCTGGTCAGGGGGGCTTCTATTGACCATCCAAAGTCTATAAAACAAATACAAGAAGGTTAGAAACCCTAATGCTTCATTTGGATCAAAGAAGATCAAGGGAGGCTTGTGGAGGATGTTCAAGGGAGATGGTACTGTAGCTATGAACAGTACTTCATGAAGAGATCTTCATCCATTCCAAGGGATTCAAGCCTAGATCTGAAGCTATCTTAACCTGCAAGGAAGCAAGAAGCAATCAAGGCTCTCAAGGGTGATCTAAACTGCATCAAACTCTTCATCAACTTAAAGAGATCAAAGGGAAGATCAAAGCTACATCCATAGTCTTCTTCATCAACTCAAAGAAGATCATCTCTCAAGGAAGAAGACACCATCGAAGCATCAGATTCAAGCTCCTGCAACTCAAACAAGATCTTTTTACTTTGAGCATATTATGTATCTTGTTTGAGTGATTTCTATTTGTTCTCTTTCCATTTCTTTCAAACAATCGAAACTGAAGATCGTCTCTACCGGTGGTTAGTAGGAAGGTAATCGGAAGTTCTCCGATCTGTGGTGATTGACGTCCCTACCGGTGGTTAGTAGGAAGGCAATTGGCTACCGGTGGTTAGTAGGAAGGCAATCAGATGTTCTTCCGATTTACGGTTCAGTACGTGGCACTAGTGGAGCCTCACCAGATTTGGTGAGGGGTGGACGTAGGACTGGGGATTCAGTCTGAACCACCTTAAAATCCTTTGTGTTGTGGTTTGTTTATGTGATTACTTCGTTCTAGATGCATGCTTAGTTTCAAATCGATATATTAGTTGCTCATCTTGCCAAGCGAATCATAGTGTTCTTCAATAAGCTAGTTATATTCTGCTGCGATTTATTTTATCTAGCTATATAGAGGGTTGCATTGCGAAAGAGGGGCAGATCTATTCACCCCTCTCCTCTAGATCCACTGTCCACTACTCAACAAGTGGTATCAGAGCCTAATCTCTCATTACGGGGTCCAACGACCTTGAGGGAATTAGTGGATCAGCGTCCAAGGGTTTTCTACCTGAAGGACATTCTGTGAATAGGCCTCCTTACTTTACTGGAACTAATTATACTTATTGAAAACATCGCATGCAGGTGTTCATTCGCGCCCAAGACTATGAACTTTTGCGAGTGATCAGCAAAGGTCCGTATGAGCTTACAGATAATGAAGATTTGTGGACCAAAGAACAAATAAGACAATCCACTGTCAACTGGAGTGTTAAACACATCATGCAATGCTCACTCCATCTAGTAGAATTCTCAAGAGTTGCTACCAGTGCAATGGCAAAACAGATGTGGGACAAGCTAGAGGTAATCTATGAAGGAACATCTCAGGTACGAGAAACAAAAGCCAATATATTAGTGGCTGAATATGAAATGTTCCGCATGAAGCCTGATGAGTCAATTCAAGATATGTATGCTCGATTAACGGTGCTTACTAATAGTTTAACTGATTTGGGAAAGAAATATTCAGAGCAAGAAATTGTAAGAAAAATTCTCAGATCGTTAACTCCAACATGGCACACAAAGGCTACCGTGGTTGAATAATCGAGAGATCTCACAACTACCAAGGTAGATGAACTCATTGGGTCATTGATGACCTATGAGATCAATCTCAAGCAGAAAGAGGCTGAGGCACCTAAGAAGAAGTCCCTAGCTCTTAAAGCAGGACCCAGCGGTCAAGGCTCTTCTGATGAAGGTGAGGATTCGGCAAGTGAGCAAGATGAGGATGACGTAGCCATGCTCACACGTAAGTTCATAAAATTCCTAAGAAAGGAAGGTAAGAGCTTCATGAGAGGAAGGTCAAAGGTAAGAAATGGTTTCAAATCTAATTCTAAAAACTTTAAGAAATCTGACAAAATCATTTGTTATTCTTGCAACAAACCAAGGCATTTCAAGACTGATTGTCCTGACAGATTCAAAAAGGCTGACAAATGGAAGGGCAAGAAGAAGAACAAGGCCATGGTGTCCACCTGGAGTGACGAGGAAGAAAGTGATGGTGGAACTAGCTCCTCGGACAAGGAAAAAGAAGATCTTTGTCTCATGGCTAAAGGTGATGAAGAAATTGAGGTAAACTCTCCATTTGAAAATTACACAATTGATGATTGGGAGGAAGCATATATACAACTCATAGAAAAATATGACATGTACAAAAAGGAGAATAAATCATTAAAAAAGAAAATTAACTTGTTTGTGTATGATCATGATATGAATGATAAGACTGCTCTATTTGAGACTGAAATTGAAGATCTTAAGAAAATGATTGAGAATTTGGAGGAAGGAAGAAAAGAAATGGCTGACTTGGAAACTAAAAATGAGGATTTGAGAAATGAGATTGATAGCATGAAGCTCAAAATGCAAACTTATGAAACGGACAGCAAATTGAGTAATGAGAAGTATGAAACTGGCAAACAAGTCAACAATTAACTTCTTCAAAATATTGAAAACCTACAAAAAGAGTTGAAGGATAAACAACAATCTTTAGAAAAGTTTGTGGATGGAAGACAAAACCTAGATGCATTGCTAGAAACTAGAATGAACCACAACGAAGATGGGTTAGGTTTTGATCCAACAAACAAAAGGCTATTTGGACTAAAAACTGTCACATTTGTTTCATCTTCCGAAGCTTCCACCTCAAACACAACTCCCACACAAAACCAACAAAAATAAAAGGAGAAAGGGAAAGAAAAGATTGAAGAGGCAGTCACTGAAATTCCCAAAAAGTCTGTCCAAAAGCCTAAGAAAGGTCGACCTTCCCCGCAGCATAGGTCAACACTTCCTTGGCCGTTGCATTCTCAATCTTCCAGATATCACCATAACTGGATTGCACATTCATATAGGCCAACACCACCCTACTTTTGGGGAAATTATGATTCATGTGTTCACCAATCTTATAAGTTTCAATATCCTAAGTGGCAAAATAATCACTTTCAACCCAAAACCAACCAACGGCTTAAATGGTTTAAGAAGCAAACTTTCTCAAAATTCCATAAAATCCAACAAAGAGCTTCTAAATAAAAAGTGAATGTCAAAGCTGAAAAGAAAAATTAAATCCCTGCTCTAAGCAAACAAAACATGAATGCTAGGAAGGTTTGGATTCCAAAAGAAATGGTTTCATGTTTTGAAAATCTGAAGAGTTTGATGGGACCCAAATTTGGTTGGGTTCCAAACACCATTGCTTAAATACTTGTGCAGGAGTGTCTTGCAGCCATGCATAACAGGTGGTACCTTGATAGCGGCTGTTCAAGACACATGACTGAGACAAATCAAAATTTTGTCCCTTGGAGGAAAAGGAAGGAGGATATGTCACATTTGGAGGAAACAACAAGAGAAAAATCATTGGAACAGGTAATGTAGGTAAGAACCTCTCCAACTCCATTTGTAACGTGCTGCTAGTTGAAGGTTTGAAATGCAACCTGCTTAGTATAAGTCAATTATGTGATAAAGGTCACAAAGTGCTATTTGACTCTCATGAATGTAGAATCATTGAACCAAAATCTGACAAGGTAAAATTTTCTGGTAAGAGAGTCAACAATGTTTACATGATTGACTTATATGATCCTGCTCATTTAAATCTTTGTCTTGCTGCACCAAAATCTGAACTTGCATGGTTATGGCATCGTAGACTAGGACATGCTAGCTACAATGTCTTACATAAACTGTTAAAGTATTCAATGGTGAATGGGTTGCCTGAACTTTCTTTTAAATAAGAAAACAAATTGTGTGATGCATGTGCCCTAGGTAAACAAACAAGAAAATCTCTTAAGGCTTGATCTGCAAACATGTCATCTAAACCACTTGAGCTGATTCATATGGATTTGTTTGGTCCAACCAGAACTGCTAGTTTAAGTGGTAGAAAATATGGATATGTCTTGGTGGATGATTACTCTAGGTTCACATGGGTTTTCTCACACATAAAAATGATGCTTTTGATGAGTTTCAGGCACTCTATATGAATATAAAGCAAGACGGTGAGTTCAAAATCTCCAACATTCAATCTGATCATCGTGGTGAATTTGAAAATGCTGACTTCTATAATCTTTGCAGGGATGAAGATATTTCACACCGATTTTCTTCACCAAGAACCCCAGAGCAAAACGGTGTAGTTGAAAGAAGAAACCAAACTCTCATAGAGATGGCAAGAACCATGCTTGCCGAATGACAACTTCCAAGGAAATTTTGGGCTGAAGCAGTAAACTCGGCATGTTATATTATCAACCACTCTATGGTAAGGCCACACACCAAAAAGACTCTTTATGAGTTGCTGAAAGGTAAAAAGCCTTCTCTCATACACATGAAAGTATTTGGATCTAAATGCTTCATCCACAATAATGACAAAAGAGATTTAGATAAATTCGAGCCCAAGAGCGATGAAGGTATATTTCTTAGATATTCTGATAGATCTAGGGCTTATAAAATTTATAACATTAAGAGTCAAACTGTGGAAGAATCACCCCATGTTTCCTTTGATGAATATCATGATGATTCTAACAATGATAACTCTTGCAGGAAAAATGATGAAGATGGAGAATTCCTAAGCATGAAGGACAAGAGTGATCCTCCACAAGAAGAAACAAAAGAAGATGGTGACCGAGCTGAATCAAACAATGCAAGGGATCAAGTTCCAGGAGAAGGTAATGATTCTACAAACATTAGAATTCTTAAGGATCATTCTTTAGAAAATGTCATTGGTAGCTTGAATGACCCACCTAGAACAAGGTCACATTTTAGAATTGTGAAAGAATTAGATCAACTTGGTCTTGTCTCTCAACTTGAACTGAAAAATATTGATGAAACATTAAAAGATGAAAACTGGATAAATTCAATGCAAGACGAGTTAAACCAGTTTGAAAGAAACAAAGTTTGGCATCTTGTTCCTAGACCTTCATCACAATCTGTCATTCGCACTAAATGGGTCTTTAGGAACAAACTCAGTGAGGATGGTAAGATAATAAGAAACAAGGCTAGATTGGTGGCTCAAGGGTATAATCATGAGTTTGGGGTAGACTTTGATGAATCTTATGCCCCAGTTGCTAGACTCGAAGCCATCAGAATTTTACTTTCCTTTGCATACTCCCTTAGAATAAAGATGTATCAAATGGATGTAAAAAGTACTTTCTTGAATGGCTTGATCAAAGAAGAAGTCTATGTTGAGCAGCCCCCTGGCTTTGAGAATTCTAACCATGCAGATTTTGTATACAACCTAGACAGGGCGCTTTATGAACTTAAGCAAGCACCAAGAGCTTGGTATGAGAGACTAAGCTCGTTCCTCATTGAAAAAGGGTACACACGAGGTAAGGTAGATCAAACACTTTTCACCAAGAAGTAAGGTAAGAATATCTTGATTGTTCAAATTTATGTTGATGATATTATGTTTGGTTCTACTAAATCTGAAATGTGTGAGGAATTTGCTAACCTCATGACTAGAGAATTTGAGATGAGCCTAATGGGAGAACTCCAATTCTTTCTCGGTTTGCAGGTCAACCAAGGACAAGATGGGTGCTTCACAAGCCAAGCCAAATACATCAAGGAGTTGTTGAAAAGATTTGACATGACGAACAACAAAATCATTACAACTCTTATGAGCACCACAACATCACTGGATTCGGATGAAAATGGTAAATTAGTGGATGCAAAGATCTATAGAGGTATGATCGGCTCTTTGCTTTACTTGACTGCATCCCGACCAGATATCCAGTTTAGTGTATGCCTTTGTGCTAGGTTTCAAGCTAGTCCTAGAGAATCCCACTTGACTGCCGTCAAACGTATCCTTAGATATCTTACTGGCACTCAAGATTTGGGATTGTGGTATCCGTCATCATGTGATTTATCTCTTATATCTTATTCTGATGCGGACTATACTGGATGCAAGCTAGATCGCAAAAGTACTAGTGGCTACTGCCAGTTTCTGGGCGGGTGTTTAATTTCTTGGGCCTCCAAGAAATAACACTCGGTTGCCCTCTCAACCGTAGAGGCAGAATATGTTGCTGCGGGGAGCTATGGCACCCAAGTGTTGTGGATTAAATACCAACTCTAAGACTACTTAGTGGATCTTGGTTGTGTCCCGATTCTGTGTGATAACACTAGTGCTATCAACCTTGCAAAAAATCCAGTCCAGCACTCTAGGACTAAGCATATTGAGATTAGGCATCACTTCATTAGAGATGAGGTCGGTAAGAAAAATTTTGAACTGCATTTTGTTGATACTCTAAATCAAATTGCTTATATTTTCACCAAGCCCTTGTGTAATGACAGGTTTTTAACACTCAGAAGGGAGTTTGGTCTTTGCCGACCTCAGGCTAATAAAAATTGAAATGATGATTTTGTTCAATTTAGTTGTGCGTTTTTGCAGATTTGTGTCCATGCATTGTTTATATATATATATATATATATGTCATTTTACATATGGTGTCGCATTGCATGTAGTCATGATGCATAATAAAGATTGCATTCATGTTCATGATGCCTTGCATGGTTGGTGTAGCATCATTCTTGCATGGCCATGGTATATCAAATGTTGATGTATGGAAGGGCAGATTATGCTTGCCTAGAAGCACTCAATATGCGTGAGGTTTCACCTCCGCCAAGTACCATGCGTCACTGTCGCATATAGGCCATATAGTAAGGGGGAGTTATCTCTTTGACGCATTCTTGCATATATTTCATATTCATTATGTTGCATTTAATAAGTGTACAACCATGGGATGGGTCATACATTTCATTTCTGCCACCGTCAGAGTGACTAGGTCAACCTCATTTGTCATTCAACTTGCTTGCAAACATAACTCCTTCGTGCATCTATTGCATATCCTTAGGGGGAGTTTTGTTGATTCTCTTAACCTCTTGCAATCTGCACTTCACTGACAGAACTACGGCATAAGAGCTTTCTATCATATGCCCTGATGATTGTCCATCCAATGAAAATGGTTCAGATTTAATGATTTCCTTGAAGTTCAAAAATATTTATTCTGAAATCATCTATGTTCTGTGGTTTTAATAGACCTTAGCTAGAGATTGCATATTGTGCTTTGCATGACTATCCTAATATCTGAAAATCCAAACGTCATGACAATCTTGGTGATACTCTAGAGCTTAGTATTGTTTCTAAATATCTTGATGAGCTGGAATTCTTGGAAATCAATTTGACAGAGCAATGATATTGTTGCACGGAGAAATATGTCACGTCATCAAATCAAGTGACGAATGATATGTCATGATGTGCCCATGTTATATCTATCTTAATTATGTTGGGACTCTAGGCAGAGTACTAGCATAATTGCTGAGAAATATATCTTCTCATCCAAGAAATGAGATTGGATATGTCATGACGTTGTTGACACCCGTTTTATGACCGATAAGTCGGGTCATCTCCTTGTTCATTCTATATGATGCTCCAAGTTGTTCACTCTTCATTGAGTCTTCTTGATCAGTTGGAGGTCTATTTTATGGGTCTTCTCCTCTTGGTTGAGTTTGGTTCCTCGGCACTTTCATTGGATGAAGCTTAGCAAGCTCTTATCATTTTTTGATCCTTATTGTCTCTAACGGTCCATACCAGGGGCGTTACATCCTTCTAACGCATTAGCCCTGGACCGTTATATCTTGAGGAATCCTACAGCTTGAGGCCTTTGTTTCAATGCTTATCCTTTTGCTTATCCGTTGGCTCTAACGGTCTGTTGTGCAGCCGTTACGTCCCTCTAACGCGTCAACCCATGGCCGTTACATTCATTCAAGAGTCCAACTGCTTAGAACTTCTCCCCGTTGATCTTATCACTTTGGAGATAAGGTTAGTATGACGGTCTCTCCCTGGGGCGTTACATTCATGTGACGGTCTGTCGTGCAGCCGTTACATTCAACAGAGAGTCCTGCCTGGTCTGGTCTTTTCTCTGCTACTCCGTGGTCGAGATAAGAGTTTGATCTTGTGATTTCTCTTTCAAATCTGATTCTCTGGACCTTCTGTTTGTTTCTATGGACTCTTGAGAGTATTATCTTCGAGAGTTTGTTAAGAGTTATCCTCTTTTCTTGCTGGATTATCCTTTGCTCGACCAGAGATTTTGAGGGTCTATAAATAGCACCCTTAACTTCATGGCCTGAAGGGGGAGAAATCTGGAGTTTGCATTGAAGTGTTGCCACTTTCTGGAGCCATCTTCATCCAAGAGGAGTCTACTCTCACGTCCATCTGCTTCACGGTGAAGGGAGTATTCGTTTCATTATGTTTGAGTTTCCATCATTGTCATACTTGTGTTCTTCCCCTTCCTACTTTTCATCATAGCATTGTCCCACTCCTTTCTCCCACGTTCTCCATCTGTTTTCATCATCTAAACATCTTTCCCACATTTTAAAATGCCCAGAGGGGTTAACAAACCAACACTTCCCCGGTATTCCCCTTTCCTTTTGCATGATCCTAAGTCCTTTGAGAATTGATACTATATTGTTTAAAGGGCTAATTTGGGGTCGTTTTCTTGTGTTTCACGTTCTTTGGCAGGTTTACAGGGTTTATTAGATGAGGCCCAAGCTTTCTGGCCGGCTGGAAGGTTTGGAGTTGAAAGAATTCACAAGTTGTTGCTACAGGTTCTCTGACGGTCTTGAGCAGACGCGTCAAGTTCATATAACGGTTCATCGGGAGACCGTCACATCCCTGTGACGCACAGGTTCCAGACCGTTACATTCCAAGCTAATATGTAGATTTCACTGGTTTCTCTCTCCCGTGGGCGGGTGTGTCATCCTCCTATTTCTAAGGTATTGATCAGATTTTTTGACTTGTTTTATTACCTTAGTGGCGATCACGTTCTTTCCTTAGTATTGGGCATTGATTTCTCTCTCATATCTCTTATTTCCTTTACTTGTTCCACCCACGCGGTGTGTTTATTTATTCCTTGCTCCACGCTCCGATGTGTGTTTTTCTTTGCCTTCTGTAGCTTAGTTTGATTGAGATAGCATTGCCCATGCTAGAGCTTCTTCTGATTGCCTAGGTTCATGGTTCACATGTCCATAGGTTGATTGATATCATTGATTTTTGCTTATCATCTTTATCATCTCATCACAACCAAAAAAGAAGGAAGCAAACAAATCAACAGATAATTTTTTGGCGATCACGGTGGGACAACTTGTGCCAATCGTGTTTTGAACTCTATTTTATACCTGCCATCATTTTCTTATTTGGTTTTCCCCGGATTTCCCTTTTATTTCCCTGCTGTTTCTGGTTCCCTGGCTCCTCTGACGGTCTATAGTCTCTGCGTTACATTGCTTATGACGGCCTGGTATTCGACCGTCACTTACTTCTAACGTAGGTCCTCTAGACCGTTACACAGTCCAGATATGTATGCATCTCGAGGTGCATTTTCTTTCCGCAGTTTCTACTGTGATCTTTTGCTTGGGTGTTATCTGATCTCCTCCTCAGTTAGTTCAGTTACTCATATCATTGTTTGCATACTTGTTTGCTAGATTCTAGGTTAGAATTTGCATGCACTCTGGTGCGCATAGGTTCATGCATATTATCATACATTAGATTACATTTTCCTACCTTGGTGTGCGGACCTCTCGTCTCCATATTCCTTGGGGCCGACTAGGAAATCACACCAGGGACCTCCATAAGTCCCCGCGAGCCATGGATTCCCACACGAACGCCTGGCCGGTTGTACCTTTCCCACCCCGTGCCTAGGATCGCATAAGTGAAGGAGTGATCACATTTAGTGTCAAACCAAGCCTTACACCCTCTCCTATCAAGAACCTATTGTTGAGAGCACATCCTAGTCAATCTACTAAAGTTCCGAAGGAGAAATCACAAAAATCTTGTCACATCATCTTAAACAACTTGGTTGACTTTGAGTGTCTTCATCCCTTGTCACTTACATCTTTGTTAGAAATCATCTAAGTTTGGTTGCTCATTGTGTGATTGTTTGTGTTGTGTTGTTTGCATCTTGTCAAGGTTGTCCGTTGCATGTGGAGTTGTTTTCGTCCGTTGGAAGCACCTCCTAGGGTCAATTCCTTCTCCAAGTTCTACTCAAACCCACTTTTCGAATCCACCATGGCTTCTTTCAATCCTCCCCGTTCCCAAGAAGATTCCCTTCCTCAAGGACTTCTTGAAAACTCTGCTAGGGTTACTTCATTCCCTTCTGGAGAGGGGACAGCCCCTCTTCCGTCCCCTACCCCCATGGAAGGCGGTCAAGCCACCTCTTCTTTCTCTTCTCCTTCTGCAGGCTCCATTCTCCAAATGATGGCCCAATTGGATCCGGCCCAACTCCAAGCTGTCTATCAGGCCATGCAAGGATCCAATATCTCCCCTCCCACAATTATGCAGGGTCAATCCAATCCCTCCATCGACCAACCTAGAGTTGGTGGGCTTTCCATCCAGCCCACTCTGATTTATCTTACTCCGGTCCAACCCCGGACCATCACCTTTGCTGGCATGGAGACGGGCCAATCTTCTACTTCGGCCCAGCAATCTTTTGACAAGGGGAAGTCTGCCATCCCTTCTTTCATTCAGTTGGATCATCATATGTCTAGCCCAATGGTTCCACAAGTCCTTATGGGCCCTTCAGATTTCTCGCGCCCTCAGCTAGGGGTTGTCCAAGCCCACTCTAATCTGGGTCAGTCTCCGGCCCAATATCCTTCTTATGGGCCCCCTGCCTTGGCCGTTTATCCTTCTGCTCCTTCATGTGGGCACCCACCTCCTGCTACAGTCCACCCTTCCGCTCCTCAATTTCAACCATCATCTCTCACTACCCCTGCTCCCTCCAGAGAGCAGGAATTGCTTGATAAGTGGGCCGCCATGCAGCAGCAACTCGACTTCCTTCAAAAGCGGGTTGGCCCTCAATCCTTGGCGGACGTTCCTGTCCCTAGTTTCCAAAACATTCGGTTCCTTCCACAATCCGAGCTCCCCAATTACAGAAAGTACGATGGGAACAGCAACCCTTTTATTCATGAGAGGGACTTCTTATACGAGTCGGCTCAATTCCAGTATGATGATCGCCTCATGGCGTACCTGTTTCACCGATCGTTAGATGGTGTTGCATTGGAATGGTTTTATTCTTTGCCGTTGGAAGACGCCGAGAGCTTTAAGACAGTGAAAGATAGGTTTATTCAGAGGTTTCAAGATAGAGTTGGCCCGGAATAATCATTCACAGATCTGGTGGCCGAAAAGATGAAACCAGATGAGGAATTTGCTACCTATGCCGATCGATGGAGGCAGATGGCCGCTAGAGTGCCCGGCCACATTCTGGAGGAAGAGAAGGTCAAACTGTTAAGTTATAATGCCACTCCGACCTTCCGCAATATTCTAGCCATGAATGACATAGCCAATATGCATCAACTTTACAGCCGAGCGCGCTTTATTCAGACGCAGTTCAAGGATTCCCCCATACACTCACTATTTGAAAACCAAAAGCCCAAGTATCACAAGAAACCTCAAGGGTCAGTCACCGAGGGGGTCCAAATGAATAAACAAGTTCAAGCCGTTGCTTTCCTGTTCCAAGTCGCACCCTTCTGCTTCCCTCAAAATCCCCGCACTCCACAGAATCCCGCTCCCCAAAACTTCCAGGCCACTCCGCAAAACCATCCGCCTACCTTCACCATTCCATAAAATACCTTCGCCGCACCACAGCAACCGCCATTACCTCTACAATACCACAACGTCCCTCCACCCAACGGCTATAACAACAACAACAATAACAAGCGCCCGGCTCCTAAGAGGGCACAATATCCTCCCTTGCCAGAAACCCTGACAGATATCTTCTCGGCCCTCATGTCAATCAATGCTATACAGCTTCCTCCAGAACGGCCTGTCTGGAACCCAACCGTTGATCAGACCAAATACTGCATGTTCCACAGGCAGCCGGGGCACACGATCGAAGGATGCTTTCAGTTCAGGGATCTAGTATATGAACTTCATGAAGGACAGAGAATTGATTGGGCCGAGATGCACAAGGCCATTGTCGAAATTAAGGAAAAAAGAAGGCAGCCGCCGAGGCAGCAAGTGCAGCACCAACAAGCACCGCAGCCGCAGCAGCCACCACAACAACAACAGCCGGTTCAAGACTTGGGGATCCACTAGAACCCAATGCCAAACCATCCTCCCGCTCCACAGCCTCAGCCGTCGGCACCGGCTCAGGTCAATGTTGTCCAACCCCTGGTTCCCAACGCCGGGTGGTTTTTGGATGATGACAGCGCTACGCCGCAAGTAATGGCCCTCCACCATAACTACCACAATTCCCCTACCCCCTCTATCAGTTTACCTACGCACCCAACATCTTCCCCACTTCTCCGACCATTCGCCTTCACTCCAGTAAATGCGTCATCACCCGCATCTCTGCCACCCGCAATTCCATCACCTCCGCCACTAGTTACCCCCGTTGCCATCATCACACCATCACCCAACCCTTTGCTCATCACCACGCCTCCACTATCCTGTCCTCCCTCTGTATCATCACCCATCATCACCACCCTGCCTTTCACTAATCCTTCACCCATCATCCGTCCATCACCGCTCATCACCTCCACCAACACCACTTCCCACCAGATCCTTTCTCCCGCACAGCCTACTCCACTTATCCATCCTACTGGTCCAGTAATATCTTCCCCTGATGCCATGCCGGCACAAAACCTCACCCTACGTAGCGGGCGGTTGTTCTATCGGAACTATCCCACTACTTCCAATCCCCAGTCTTCCCAACCGGCTACCGAGCAGGAAGAGGCCGAACCTCTGCCGGGTACCCAGTACGACTTGCTACATCATCTGGACAGGGTGCCTACTAAGATATCGGTCCTGGAGCTTATCAAGAGATCTACCCTTCACCAGGATGCGCTCAGAAACTTCTTGCAAAAGGTGATGGTTAGTGAAGACATGGCAGTTGACAGTTTACCCACAGCACTGGCAACAATTTCCAAAGGGCCGGCAATCACATTCGCAGAAACCGAGCTAGCTCCTCCAGAAGCTCGGTAAATGCCACTTTGCATCACAATTACTTTGAACAAAGTTAGTATTGACGCCGCACTTGTTGATACAGGGGCATCGATTAACGTGTGCCCACTCAGTACCCTTCGAGCTTGCAACATCCCAGAGGAATTACTACGACCAACCCCCACCACCATAGCTGCATATGACAATTCAAGAAGAGCATGTCACGGGGTGGTCACTATTCAAGCAGAGCTCGGGCCCCTTACCATGCCCGTAGAATTTTATGTGCTGGACATTTACCCTATGTTCAAGGCTATCTTGGGTCGTCCATGGATTGACACTCTCGGCGCTGTACCCTCCATTGCACATCAATGCGTCAAATTCCCTTTCCAAGGGAGGGTCGTCAAAGTTAAAAGTTTATCCACGGTCCATTCAATGAAGGCTATTTCAGAAAAGGTTCTTCCCACATTATGGCCAAGCAGTCGGTCCGTTATGTCAGTTCTAGATCTTGACTTTCCTTGGGCTTATGCACCACGCAAGCCCGCCACTACTCCGGTTAATATCAAGATGAAGCTCCAGATCCGAGACTCAAAGGGCTGGAACATTATATTAAAACTGGGCTATCAGCCGGGGAGAGGCCTCGGTGCTCAATTGCAAGGAAGGACTAAGCCCATACCCAAGGGAAGAAAGATGGGCAGGAGAGGTCTTGGCTACCGAGAGACCGCATTATCTATGATGGGTGATTCTGGGCCACTTACCTGGGACTACCGTCAACATTTTGTTCGAGGGCCTCTCCAGCCCGGCACATTATCTCCATAGCCAGCTCCACCAAGGAAGGATACAGTCTGTCCGATTACCAATCCACCCCCGTTGCTAAAGGGGCCAGTTGACGATGTGATTGACTATGGTCGAGCCCTTCAGGGGCTATTTCATGAAGAAGACTGTCAGAAGCATCAAGAGGTTCGGCTCGTCCAATGGAGGCCGAAGAAGCAGCCAGTTGATGATCCACGGAAGAAGGGGAGCTCACCAATTGTCTTTTCTTGGTCTCCCTCCCGCTTTTAATCTCTCCTCCAACAATGGGAATTTTTACCCCATCTTCCTCTTGTCATGGTAAATCCATCCTTCATTAATCCACCTGAAGTTCTATTCGTTCCTTGTGCTTGCGGGCATTGCCCGCCCATTGATCTATCCACTCTATTCACTCCTCCTCCCCCCAACGCCCAACTCCACGAGATGTGGTTCTCTTCCTCTGATCCCTTCTTCGATTGTATCTTCCCTGAATTATTCCCCATGCAACTCCCGCCTCCTCCATCCTGTTGTGTGGTCTCTACTGATCTCCAAAAAAAAACGTCAAATTCGAAACAGAGATTTCAGTGGAAGATTATGCTACCTTGTCTCCATCCTCCTCCCAGGGGCACGAGTCCCCTGCTCCTTCCCTTCCATTAGAATTTCTTTCCCCTAGGTTAGGGTTAGGGTCCGTCGAGTCTAGGGAAGTAGAGTCAGTTAGGCCTAGAGAAGTAGGGTCATGTTCCAACTCGTCCAACCCTTCCTCCTCTGAGCTGCGCCCTCTTGTGCGTCCTCCCAAATACGTTCCTGATAGGTTCCTGCGAGATCTAGCTCAGCGTTGTCATGCTCTTTTGAAGTGTCTAGAGTTTGTTGCTACGGCAATTATGATTGAGGATGAAGAGGAAATGGAAGGGGTGTGGAGTGATGACGGACTCGGTGTCTACGAAATCCTGGATGAGAAAGATCCAATTGATGATGAGGACATCAACGTAGATAACACTGCCAATTTGTATGCGCAAGGATTAAAGAGATTCGACGAGCCATCGTCGGCAGTGGATGAACCTACAAGGGAAATTAATTTGGGAACTGAAGAAGACCCAAGGCCCATCATTATTGCCGCTAATCTCTCTTCGCAAGTAGAAGAAGATTTGATCATGGTCCTAAGGGAGTATAGCGATTCCTTCGCCTGGTCTTACGAGGACATGCCAGGTCTTGACCCCTCTTTAGTGGAACATCGACTCGTGCTTAAACCGGGGGCAACACCTGTAAAACAACGGTCAAGAAGATTTCACCCCCATATGTCCTTGAGGATTAAGGAAGAAGTCGACAAGTTGTACAAGGCCAGATTCATTAGAGTTGTTCTATATCCTCAGTGGGTGGCAAACATAGTCCCTGTTATCAAAAAGGATGGAAAGGTGCGTATTTGCATCAATTTCAGGGATCTCAATAAAGCATGTCCCAAAGATAATTTTTCGCTGCCTCACATTGACGTCCTGATCGACAACACTGCCGGGTACGAGGCTTTATCATTCATGGATGGTTACTCAGGCTACAATCAAATCCGTCTCGCTCCGGAAGATCAAGAGAAAACATCCTTCACCACGCCCTGGGGCACGTACTGTTATGTGGTTATGCCATTCGGTTTGAAAAATACAGTTGCCACCTATCAGAGGTCGATGATGGCCATCTTCCACGACATGATGCATATCTATATGGAGGCCTACGTGGATGACATTCTGGTGAAGTCAAGGACTAAAGAAGAACACCCCTCTATTCTGGCTAAGGTGCTGCAAAGAGTCAGGGAGTACAAGCTGAAAATGAATCTGAAGAAGTGTGTATTCGGAGTCTCTTCAGGGAAGCTGCTAGGTTTTATAGTAAGCAAACAAGGGATTCAGATTGATCCTAATAAAGCACAGGCCGTCATGAACATGCCTCCGCCAAAGAACATCACGGAACTTCGAGGACTGATTGGTCGATTATAATTCATCAGAAGATTCATATCCCAATATTCTCAAAGGTGCCGCCCGTTTTATGAATTGCTTAAGGCGAGGGTTAAGTTTGAATGGAATCAAGAGTGTCAGAAGGCCTATGAGGATCTAAAAGAATATCTATCCAATCCCCCGGTTCTGTAACCTCCTGTCCCTGGGAAACCCCTAATCCTATACATCTCGATCATTGAGGACTCCCTAGGGACAGTCTTAGCACAAGTAGATGATGAAGAGAAAGAGCGGGCTGCTTATTACCTCTCTCAGTTGTTTAACCCAGCTGAGTCCAGATACACCGCTATGGAGAAGACTTGTGCCGCCTTAGTGTGGGTAGCTCAGAAGCTTAAACATTACTTCCTTGCCCACCCAGTTAGGTTGATCTCTAGAATGGACCCGATCTGCTATCTCTTAGAAAAGCCTGTCCTTTCTAGTAGGTTAGCTTGCTGGCAGAGCTTCCTCTCCCAGTTTGATATCACTTTTGTCGTTCAGAAGGCAGTCAAAGGGTACGCCATCGCTGAACATCTTGCCCATCTCCCCATTCCTCACACCGACTCTATTCAGGACGATTTCCCTGATGAGCATCTCTCTGCTATCTCTCATCACCCCTTTTGGTCTCTGCACTTCGATGGTGCACTCAATTCTCAAGGCCGAGGGATCGGCGCTGTTCTGCTTACTCCAGAGGGAGTGACTATTCTCTTTGCTTATCAACTTTGATTTCCTGCTACCAACAATATCACTGAATATGAGGCTCTCCTGGCTGGATTGAAGCACACTTACCTTCTGGGCGCGTGTTATTTGAACATCATAGGAGACTCTCAGCTCGTCCTGCAGCAGGTTCTGTCTACTTACCGCACTCGTGACCCCAAGCTCAAGCCTTATCAAGATTGGGTCACGCTCTTGGCGAGGCAATTCTGTAAGCTAATCTACATCCATACTCCTAGGTCTCAGAACATTCTAGCCGATGCCTTTACTTCGCTCGCTTCCTCCCTATCTTTCCCTCTCAGTCGGAGCACTGAGACTATCGTCGTTCAGAGACTGGAAAGCTGTAGAGGTGAGGGCTGAGAAGGAAGACCTCAAGGAAGTATCTCTGATGGAGCTAGATGAGATCCTAGAGGAAGAAGAATTGCCTTGGTATCATGAAATTGAGTTGTTTTGCAAAGACAGATCGTTCCCAGAAGGGGCAAATGCCGAGCAGCGTAAATCAATAAGGAGAGCCGCCTCAAGATATACCATTGTTTTAGGAGAACTATACAGGCGTGCTACTAATGGAATGTTCATGAGATGCCTAGATGATGAAGAAGCTTGGAAGGTGGCTGAAGCAGCCCATTCTAGTGAGTGTGGAGGTCATGTCAATGGCCAGGCTCTAGCGAAGAAGATCCTTAGGCAGGGATACTATTGGCCCACTCTAGAGGAAGATTGCTCCCTCTACGTCTGGAGGTGTCTTAAATGCCAACTCCACGCTGATAAAATCCATGCTCCAGCTTCGTCTCTCCATCCTCTTTCCGCTCCTTGGCCATTCTTTATGTGGGCTTTCGATGTTGTCGGCCCGCTCAGTGATCCTAGTTCTCAGATCAAGCAGAAATCCTTTATCTTTACCGCCACTGAGTACTTCACCAAATGGGCCGAAGCAGAGGCATACACGGAGATCAAAGCTTCAACGGTGTGCCGCTTTATCATGAAGAATATCATCTCGCGGTTCGGAGTGCCGAGCAACATCATCACCGACAACGGACCCCAGTTCGTCTCTCAAGAGCTCAAGGACCTATGTAAGAAGATCAATATTGCATTGCATCATTCATCTCCATATTATCATCAAGGCAACGGTCAAGCAGAGGCCACTAATAAAAGCCTTCTTAAAATCATAAAGAAAACATGTGAATCTCATAAGTTTTCCGATTGGCCAGAATGATTAGTGGAAGCTCTATGGGCTTACCGCACCTCCGTCCGTACTCCAACGGGACAAACTCCCTATGCTCTTACCTATGGGATGGAGGCGGTGCTCCCATATGAGATATTGATCCCTTCCCTTAGAGTGCAGCTCGATAAGGAACTTATTCTCGACGAACGTCGATAGGCATTGCTTGTTCAGCTAGAACTCTTAGATGAGAAGAGGATGAACGCGGCCGATCACGTATCCGTTTACCAAAAGAGAGTTTCGCGTTATTTTCAAAAGAAGGTGATTGAACGTAAATTTTAAAAAGGTGATATGGTTTTGAAATGCAAATTCATCCGGTCTGCAGGTCCTAGGTCTAAATTACAACCTAACTGGGAAGGGCCGTTTGTTGTAAAAGAGGCTTATCCAGGGAATGCTTATCGATTAGTAAACGCAAAAGGTGAGGGGCTCTCTCACGCTTGGGATGGGTTGTATCTTAAGCGTTTCTTTCCTTGAGAGTCTAATCAGTGCCACCCCGGTAGTGAGGGATTCCCTTCCTTTCGCTATAAGGGTCCTGAGTACGGAAATCACACACTACACGTCAGGTTTCTCGCCTTGAAGACACCGTTTCTCCTCGGCCATGCTTTGGGGGAAAGTCGAAGTCCCTGTCCGTTTCTTTCCTCGGCTGAATCCAGGGGCAAGAGGTGAATAAGGAGGAGATGACTAATCTAGGCACCCTAACGAGAGGAGGTCTCAAATAGGGGCAGTCCGTTATGTCCTGAAGCCATAGAAAAGAAGTAAGAAAAAAGAAAGCAAAGGAGCAATCTTTGTGACAAAAGCAAAAGTATTATCTCAAAAGTCTACCCTACCTATACTCAGAAGAGCTCCGGAAGAAAGAAAGAAAGCTAGGCATGGCAAGAGAGGCAGTACAGTTCCCCGCGGGACGAATGAGCCCGGTCGCATGCATGCCTAGAGTGGACTAAGGTTCGATGACGGACACAAAGCCCCGGCGTAACAGACCAAATCTCTAATGGGTTGTCTGGAGAGGAACCCAAGTCCTAAAAGCTTCTAGATCTGGCCTAAGGTTACCCCCCGTCTTCTACTTTCTTTTTTAGGATCAAGACTAGTACCCTGGGTATGGCCCTGGTAGAAGCACCGTCATGCAAGTTGGGCCTTGGTCAGGGATTGTCACCCTGTTGCACGCTAACCTCGGGAACTCTCGTTACAATAAGAAGGACCTACGTTATCAAGGGAAGGCACTGGTTTCAAAATCTAACAAAAACATCATATATTTTCAAAATCCAAAAAATCTTATATTTCAAAATCCAAAAAGATCATATATATATCAAAATCCAAAAACATCATATATTTTCAAAATAAAAAAAACCACATAATTCAAAACCCAAAAACATCAAATATTTCCAAAATCTCACAAAAATCAAATGTATTTCCAAAAAAAACTCCAAAAACACCATCATACGCATTGCATGCATCGCATTATTTCTATTATGTTTTTCGCCTATTTAATAAGGCTCCACCCCTTGACCAACTATCAAGAAATGGTCATTTTCTAACTTGCTTTAAGGCAAGGGGTTGAGTCTAAGAATAGATCTAACTTGTCTCTTGTCTAAGTATGTGTAGAGCGCAGGTTCAAGCTCAGGGCTCAAATCTCACAATTATGCAGGTTCAAGACTGTGACGTGCCAGGTTCAGGCCGTCACACTCATCTAACGGTCCATCCTGGACCATCACTTTGTCTTCAGACATTGGCTCTATTCTCTCAGCAGTTATCTCTCTAACGGTCTGGGCCACGACCGTTGCTTCCTTCTAACGGTCTATCGTTTGACCATTACACTCTCCAGAAAACTTAATTCTCAGTCTATTCTTCCTAACGGCCTATCTCCCGACCGTTACATCCTTCTAGCGGCCCTTCTCAGGACCGTTACATCCTCCAGAGGCTGGGTTCTTCAGATCATTCTAGCCAAGTCAAGCCACAACTCATGCGCATACAACTAAGGCACTCTCATCTCATTTAAGAACTTAATAAAACATAAGATTCATAAAATTTCAATTCTGATTGTCTTTCAACATCTTTCATGAACAAAATCAAACTACATTCAATTTCCTATCCGCAAGAGGGCGGATCTTCCTCAACTCTTTCACGTAGCCATGGCGTGCTTCGTCATTCTCTTCCACTTCTTCTTACCACAGACGCACTCTGCTGATCTCCCACATGGTCAGCGCATTCCGCACCACTCTTTCATCCTCGGTCCCCATCTTCCTAGGTAGAAGGGGAGGGTAGTGTGATAGGGCAGGAGCTTCAATCCGAGGTAGTCCGATCTGAAGGTGGCACCGGTGCGGGTTGTAGATCGCCATGGTAGTATTTCCCACTAGCTGGAGGTCCAGGCCTTGACGCCGCGGTGTTCTAAGCAAAATGCTCCGAAGGATTCTTGGTCGCATGATGAATTTCTCTGTTGGCAAGGTGTTGAAGAAGAGGCGCCATTCATCCTGTGTTTTCTTGTCCGCCGTCTTGCATTCAACCTGTGAAGAAAATCCAGAAGCGCCTCCAATAAAGAACAAAGGGTGGCTCCCGAAGATCCTGCTAGCAGAAGTTACTTCTTCATTGCGTTGGAATTTAATCCTCACTCCCATCCAACACTTGAGAAGTACCATGGAACCGAATAGAGGTCCTCCTAGGCAAGCGGAGCTTAGTCCTTCATAGAGATATGAGAGGATCACTTGAGAGATGGACATTCCCCGCAACAACCCACTAATGATGCTGAGATTTTGGGTATCTAAGAGGTGGTCGGTAGTGGTGAAAAGGAAGACTCCGCATAAGCAAACCGACACCGCCTTGGCTATGGCTTCGTATCTCTCCCACTTGTTTTTACAATGAGAGACTATCCACTGTGCCATGGGTATCAAGTGAATGTGGTGCGGGCTGATCATGGTCCTCACGTCCTTTGGATTGTGAATGAAATCACTCAAGATCAAGGATGGGTCAATAGGCTCCACCGTGTAGCAAACTAGGTCTTCATCCCCCGCCTTAGTCTTAGGAAGGGCTAGGTAGGTTTCTACCTCCTCTAATAGGACTGTAGCTTCAAAAGAAGGGAAGATGAAGGTATGTGTTTGTGGATGCCACAATTCAATGAGGGCTGAAATGCTTGGCCAATCTAATGACAATTTCTGAAAGTTCTTGGCTAAAACCAACAAGGGTTGAAAATTTTGGCATCACTGTGACTTCTCGGCCATCTCCTTTAGTAAAAAATATCAAGTGGTCTTGCCCACCTTGGCCATTCCTCAAACTCAACACAGATGGAGCTCACAAACAATCTGGACATTCTGGTGGAGGCGGAATCATCAGGGATTTCCAAGGCAATGTTTTATTGGCTTTCTCCCACTATTATGAGAGCTGTTCTAGCCTTGTGGCTGAAGCCCGTGCCATGGCCGATGGCATTAAATATCTGTAGGCTATTTCCCTCCAACCAGGTATGGTCGAGAGTGATTCTCTTATCCTTGTCAAAGTGCTAAACAAAGAAACTGCTTGTCCTTGGGAGATCTTACCTCTTGTCAGAGAAATTTGGAGCTGTTCTCCTCCACCGAAGCTCATCTCCCACATATTCAGAGAAGGGAACTCTATCGCTGACTCTTTAGCTAATTTTGCTTGTCAATCCCATTGTAATTCTTTCTTTAATTCACAGCATAGTCTTCCAAAATTAACAAAGGGTGTTGCTAGACTAGACAAGCTAGGATTGCCTAGCATTAGAGTGATGTAAAGGTCCATTCTTTTATGAGCAATAATACACCCCCTGGTTGTGAATCAGACTGTGGGTTCTGAATTGGAACCACATTCTGACTCACTACTAGGCAGGGATTTTTTTCAAAAAAAAAACAAGGGTTGAAGGTGCCATGCCCTAAGGATTGCTACGACTTCTAGAGGGAGTTCCTTGATCATGGGAGCCACCCACTTCAGATTGGAATAGCATCTTGGACCGGGAAGAGGCTAAGAAGAAGAAGAAGATCATGAGGAAAGATGAAGTGTAGAAAATTTATGAACTTGGCTAAGGTAATAGAAGCTTACCATCCTTTGAGCATTAGAGCTCAGATGTTTGGGAATCGATGTCAACCTTTGTAGCTCTCCGTGCTCTTTTCTCGCAGCCTTAGGCCCGGTGTAGACTTTCTCCTCCATGGCCATCACCTCGAAGCTTCTCTTCATCATGTTTCCTGCCCTTAGGAGAGGTTCTTCAGCCTTCTCGCAGAGAATTTAGAAAGTAACGATTTTTGGCTAAGTTTCCAAGTTTTAAAGGCTTTTGGCTTTAAGGTGATAAGATTTGGGTTAGAAGGCTTTATCCTAAGTCTGGGAGAAGTCTAGAGTGGATTGAAGGGTTCTTATCTCGGATTTTACCTCTCATGGCACAATCCGTCTCGGAGTACGCTTCATTCTCTAACGGTCTATCGTAGGGCCGTCACTTGCCTCTGACGTGCCATCCCTGGGCCGTCACATTTCCTGTGGGTTTAATTTAGCCCAATCTTGTTCTGTCAAGCCTGACGGTCTAGCATCAGACCGTTATCTTTCGTGATGCGTGGACTCTGAGCCGTCACATTCTCTGCCGTTCTGTTTCGGCTATCCATTGCTCAATCATGCCTGACGATCTGGCCACAGCCGTTACTTGGCTATAACGCCCCGCTCCTAAACTGTCACATTTTCTGCAAGTTGCCCTGATATCCCACTGCTCTGCCATCTTTAACGATCTGGCATTTGGCCGTTACCTATCTCTGACGCACCAGCTATGGACCGTCACACTTCCTGCTGCTCAGTTCTGCAAAATTGGCCTCTGTCCTCTCTGACGGCCTCCATCTGAGGTGTTACATGATCCTGACGGTCTGGACCTAAACCGTCACTTTGTCTGCTATTGAGATTGAGCTATTCCTTTCTACCTATGATTAGACCTGGCGGTCTTACACACTTTTCCTGTTTATCCTGTCCAGTCTTTTCATCCACACATCACATCTCATCCCATATTCCATTCCTACGGTTTCAACCGTTCATCCACATGTCCACATGCATCTGTTCATACATTTGTTCCTGTATTTACCATTCATCATCCACATTCATTCCGATAGTTTCATTCACATTTCCACATATCCATGTTCTGCATTCACATTCACACATTCGTTTCTACATTCACACATCCATTCATTCACATAAAAAGAAAAACAAACAAAAGACCAAAAAGAAATTTTCATTTCATTTATTTTCATCATTCATTCCATTTTTCATGTAAGTCATGTACAAGTAAAGTGATAACAAAATAATCAAAGTACATCACTCGGCCGGTTTTTCTGCCGGGCCGTCGTCATCTCCACCCTCCGGTTTCGTCGCCGGTGGCGCTATGGAGGCACTCTCCTCCTGCTGACCCCTCTCTGCCCTCTCATTCCTCCGTTGGCCGGAGGAGCTGACGAGGTAGTCTGCCACTGATCCAGCACGAGCAGCACTCCTCGGTGCTCCGCTCTGAGAGACGCTACGCTCCGGTCCTCGGCCCATCATCCGTATGGTCCTCTCCAAGGTCCGGACCTCGACCTTCATGTCATGGGCCTCGAGTCGCCCAGCCCGTGCCTCGGATCGGTATCTCTCTAGGTCTACCATCTGCGTGGCCATCCGCTCAAGCTCTCCTTTCAAACGGGCCACATCTGCTCGGAAGACCTCTGCCTCAGCCCGGTTCCTCTCCGCCTCAGTCCGAGCCAGTTTCACCTCGGCCGCTGCTGTGGCTAGCTCTCTCGCCTGTAGTTTGCATTTCATATGCTTAGTCACATAAGCATTTAAAAAGCATTTAAGTCAAAGCATTTAGCATCTTACCCGCTCCGCGAGGGTGGCCTCCGCCTCCTCGGCCCGGGCAACCGCTCGGGCAAACTCGGCGTCACGCTCAGCCCTGCCTCACGCTGGTTGCGATGACGACGATGGAGCGTCTGGTCCCGCTCTTTGGGCTCCCTCAGCCCGCTGCATTTAGAAATCATTGATTAGTCCATCATTCGCATAATCATAAACATAATCATTTTAAGTCCTGGAATTTTACCAGAAGCTCCAAGGCAGCCCGGTACTCATCCCGCTACTGGACAGTAGCATGGAGTAGCCCCTCGAGCTCGGCTATCCTTCCCTCGGGGTCTAGCTGTATTTAGAAAGCATATGAGTCAGTGCATACAGGAAATTTTCATGTAAGAGCATTCAGAGTTAAGGTTTAGAATTTGCATACCGGTCATGGGGTACCTCGGTACACCCGGTCCCCGTACAGCCGGTAGACCCCGTCGCTCATTAGGTCCCCGTACCTGAGCAAAGGCCTTCAAATATGTCTCGTCGCTCTCGTCCCGCTCCTTCACCGCTCTACCTCGACGGTTCCAATCGTGGACAAACTTCACCTTCCGGGCACACCAATCCACATCGCCGCTAATGCCCTTTGATGATTTCCCTGGGCGCTCGTCACCACGGCGTGGAAAGGTCACCTCGGGCTAGTGTAGTCCCTGAGTTCGCAGGATCAACCGGTAGTGGAGTGGCTCGATGACATGGATGCGGTGCAACCATGTGTCTCGTCCCCGGTACGAGAGAGTTACCTCCACCCATGGCTGTCCCTCGTAGCTCTCACCTCGGTACGGGGTCCATCTCACCTAGAAAGCATATAGTCCATGTCAGCATATTTAGCAGCATATAGAAATATTCAGAACATTCATAAAATCATTTAAAGCATTTTAGAAAGCATTTTGAGTTCAGGCTTACCGCCGTGTGTGGGAAGGAATCCAAGTCGTCCTGGATCGCCCGGGTCAATCTAGTGATCAACCCCGGGTCCCTCGCAACCACCCATCGTCTGGTGATCGGGATCCGCCTGGGGTGGAGTAGTGTGCCTCTCCTAATGCTCGGGAGGTACGCGTAGCTCCAGATCTGCATATAGAAGTCTAAATGTCAGTCGCATAATCATTTGCATTTGCATAATCATAATCATATAGAAAGCATTTAAATTTACCTGTAGAAAAGGTGAGAAGCCGCCCAGCATCGTCTGTCGGTCCGTGGTGCTGAGAGACTCGAATAGGAAGGCTAGCACTGCTGCTCCCCATGCATCTTTCCCGACTCTGCCCAAATCTTGGAGCATCAGCAGCAGCCTGCAACTGATGACATCTGCTCGAGTCGCAAACAGGAGCTTCCCAAACAATAGCATCAGGAATCGCCTCAGGACACGGTCTCCTTCCTGTCCTACCTCTGCCGCCACTCGTGGGCGCACCTGCTCTATCACTCTACCCAGATGCTCCTCTGGTAGCTCGCCCACTGCTATCGCCGCTCCTCTCAATCCTAAGCTCTCCTGCAGTCGTGATCTCGAGAGCTGGGATGATGTCTGGCCCGACCTGATCAGATCTAGCCCCAATAGCTCCTGGGCCATCTCTCGGTAATCCCTGTAAGTCCACCCCGTCATTGCGGCTCCATGGACTCTCAGCCCGGAAATCCTCACCATGTCTTCCAGTGTGGGTATCATATGACCCCATGGGAAGATGAATGCCCTGCTAACTGGATCCCATCTCTCGTGCAGAGCATACAGCAGCGGCGTGTCCATCCTGATCACCTCAATGCTGAGCACCTCGGCAAACCCCATCGCTGCCAATCTCTCTCTCTGATAATCGGGCAGTGCCTCTTATACTGCCCGGATCTGAAGCCACGATATCCTCGTCCGTCTTTTTCCCTGCATTCATTTAGAGCATAAGTTAGTCAATTGCATAATAAAATCATTGCATAAGCATTTATAAAATGAAAACAAAACAAAATTTGAATAATTGAAAACTTGAAAAAAATAGTTTTAACCTCTGGTGACTGTGACGGCCCTGGGGTGGGGCGTCACAGTGCTCTAACGCACCAGGGAAGGTGCGTCAGAGTTGTGACGATCGCTGGAAGGACCGTCACAGCCCCTACAAAGGGGAATTTTTCATTCTAATTCCTAGGCTCTCCCACTTTGGCCTAAAGGCCTAAAAATGATCCTAATGGGTTCGTGGACCCATCTTCTACCCCCCATTCACACATGCATACACATAAAAAACTATAAAAATTAAAAATTGAAAGATTAGGGTGGGCGTCCTACCTCTCGGTCTTGGCCCCTCTTCCTCTTCGTCTCTTGCTCCTTGGGCTCTCCCTCATCCATGGGGATTTCCCCTTGGTCCTCCTCGGTCGTGGGAACCTCTCCTTCCTCCGTTGTTGCCCCCTCGCCCTAGTTTCTTCTTCCACGGGCCTTGGCACCTCCTCTCGTTCTATTCGGCGGTGGAAGCGTCGGATGGCCTTCTTCTTCACTCCTTTCTCCCTCCTGAGCGGCGGTGGAGGTTCGTCGCCGGCCATCTCCGGTGGGTGCTTTCGGTGGTCTCGGTTTGGGTTTTTTTTTGGGTGATTAGGGCGAATGAGTGTTGAATGAGGTTTGAGACCGTTCGGTTTTGTTTTTTTTGAACGCTCAGGAAATGTAACGGTCCATTGCCAGACCGTTACATCCTCTGACGCGTCTTCGTTAGACCGTCAGGTCGTTTGAATATTATTCATTGAAGAATTTGAACCGCCATTGTCTAACGATCCTATCCTAGACCGTTACTTTGATGTGACGCTCCCTCACAAGGCCGTTACAGCTCGCAAGTTTCTTGATGAATAAAATGATCTATTTGATGCTTGAATGATTGAATTTTCTTCCATGATGCACATTATTGATGCTTCTCATGCGTATAAATGGTTATGCCTTGTTTCATGCCCATATTTATTATCATTGGCTAACCTCTTTGTTCATGGATGGAGTTATGAAAAAACATCATGCTCGACCGTTCGTTCGGTAGGTAAGTCAGGTGCAGTATCTCGATCCCTTGTCCCTTTAATGCATTACTATATGTTATCTATGATATATTATCTCGAGAACTGGCTGGTCATTCATGTTTTCTGGGATCTGATGTTCCCCTTAAACAAAAATGATGATGATCTAAGTGCACGTGTTTAATCGTTGGATAAGCCGTTAGGTTGGAAAAATTTGGGGACGATGGTTCTGTCATGCACGCCGTGGTTGCAGATAGTGTCCTGACCCTGATTTTTCCGATCTAGCAATACTATTCTCGAGTATTTTGTTATTTTAATCTTTCTTTGCATTCACTTTGATGATTTCTTTTTCTATAGCCTAGCATGCATCATACGCATTCTTTGAGCATTCATGAGTCTCATCTATTCAAAGCATCCTGATGATGGTGAATAGCTGTGTTTCGTGATCTCGAATGAGGAGAGTCGTTCCATTCTAAGTTAGAAGGTTTCCTTCGATCTGTTCGCTTGATTTGGTTAGCTGAAGATTCCTGTCTGGAGTTTAGTCAGTTATATCTTCTTTTCCATTGCCTCCGCCGGCTAGCCGTGCTTTCCTTTCCTAGTTGGTAGTTCCTCCAGACTTGCGTCCTTTGGTTGGCTATTTCCTTGTGATTGGTTCGAAGTTATCCAGAAAATTCCTATCGGTTGTTGGTAGAACGGGTGTTGTTTGCCTTAACGCCCACTTTTCAGTCCACTCCGCTTCATTTCCGCTTCATCTCCATGTCCCATTTCACTTTCGCTTCACCTCTGCTCGCTCCCCTGCAAAGAGGACGTTAAGGAGGGGCATCTGTTGACACCCCTTTTATGACCGATAAGTCGGGTCATCTCCTTGTTCATTCTATATGATGCTCCAAGTTGTTCACTCTTCATTGAGTCTTTCTTGATTAGTTGGAGGTCTATTTTATGGGTCTTCTCCTCTTGGTTGAGTTTGGTTCCTCGGCACTTTCATTGGATGAAGCTGATGGGGACATCCCTTGCCCCTCCACATTTTCTGAAGCTCGGATTGATCGTCGGTGTACGCCATTATGTTCCTCATGTGTTTGTGAGTTGAGTCATGTAATTTTATTATTTTTATTTGAGTCTTAAACATGTAATTTTCCCTTTATTGAGTCATGTACCTAGGTTAGAAAGTCATTTTCCTAAGTCTTGAAGTCATTATGTTGGTTTGATATGTTAATGGGCCCAATTCATTGGGCTAGGCCCAGGGGCGCCCCTCCCTTGGACTGTTTGGTCATTAGTTAATTTGTCAGGGTCAGTTTAGTCTTAGGAAAAGTGTGGGGTCTATAAATAGCCCC
The DNA here is from genome assembly GCA_022559845.1 of Amorphophallus konjac. Taxonomy (NCBI): domain Eukaryota; kingdom Viridiplantae; phylum Streptophyta; class Magnoliopsida; order Alismatales; family Araceae; genus Amorphophallus; species Amorphophallus konjac. The sequence goes on along the minus strand of CM040124.1, from coordinate 72,506,825 downwards.
ACCCCTCTCTCATTTGTAACAATTATGCTTGAATATTGAATCCAAAAAATTTCCACACCTTCTAGTTCCCTCTCAATAACTCCCTCTCTCTCTCTCTCTTACTATCACTCTCTCTAACTGGGTTGTGCCCCCTCTCTCTCTCCTCCCCACCCCAATTTCAAAATTCATTCTCTCTCCTCCCCATTCACCCCTCATTAAGAGTCTAGGTGGACCTAGAGGTGTACCAAAAAATTCACTGCCAGGTGCAGTTCTCTCAGCTGCTTCCTCTTGTACTGGCATTTGACTGCTCTCAGCTGGGACCTGAACTTCATCTTCAGCTTGAGTTTCTTTCTGAGGGAATACATCTTCAGGTTCCTCTTCTTCACTTGAAGATTTTGTATCTAGTTCTATGACAGGAACCTTTTCTCTATCTTCCATGAGTTCCTGATCTGTAGGGCTGCAACAAAGGCCTGCTCAAGACTTTCAGATACGACCAAGTTGGTAGCCTCTTCCAAGCTTCGCTCAACAGTTGCTCTTAAAATTTCATTAACAAAAACAGCAAGATCTTGATCAGTACTGTCTTGCTCTTTAGCTGGCTGTTCTTCAGGCACTATTGCCTCTTCAGATGTCTCCCCAAACGAATCAAATAGCCCAGCAATAGTTGCATCTAGATCTGTTTGAATGCTTTCGTCAGACAATCTGATGTCCTCAGATGCAGCCTCAACTAGCCTTTGAAATGAGAAGGGTGCTTCGATGGGTGCAGCTGGCAAGGTAGACACTAGTGGTTCAGCTGGTGTTTCCTGTTGAGCAATCTCAGAAACCAATTGCTCACCAGCTTGGGCTAAGACTTGAAATTCTTCTAAATGCTCCCCCTGAGATTGTGATTCCCTGGCCTTTTGGACCTTAGCTTGTCCCACCATAGAGGAGTCCTCTAACCCCAAAAATACTGAAACAAAGTTCATATTAAAAATGTTTCTGGCCTTCACTTCTGATGCGGCCTCTCCATCCAAGCAAATCTCAGAGTGCTTGAATATCTCAGTCAGATGGGCGGCATAGGGAAGATGTCTCTTGGATCCAATGCATCCCTTTATGACCGAAAAAATAATCTCTGGCAGACAAATCTTTACATTTTGAATCAGACAAAATAGTAGAAATCTCTGTGTCTGTTATTCTTCCTCTAGCCCCAGTCTGTGGGGTGATAATGGACGCGATGACATTCTGAAGGAGCTTATGAAGAGGAGGAAATGACGATGTCTGATAAGCTTTTAGCTTCAACTGCCCCTTATCATGAATGTTACTGGGTTTACCAGTAATGACAGAGAAGGCTTCATGGAGACTGTATCGAAAGCTTCCCTCTACCTCCCCTTTATCTGGAATACCGAGAGCTTTGTGAAGGGAGTCACATGTAACAGTTATCTCGACCCCTTTAACAGATGATAACAAGGTAGACTTGTCTCGGCTCAAGGACAAGTTATTGTAAAATTCCATTACCGGCCTAGGGTAATAGACACGGTGATTTTCTAAGAAATTTCTCCACTCCTGAAATTCAAAGATTTTCAACAATTCTGGAAACTTCGAGACCAAGGTTTCATCTCCGAAATCTATTATTCTAGGAGGAATGATTTTCCCACTTTCTAAGAACACGGTAGACTGAGAAATCCTGGTACCTTGTTCTGAAGAGACTTCCGCAGCAGGTTCTGGCTCAAGACATCTCTGTTGCTTAGATGAGGGCTCTTCAACAATTTCTTTTCCCTTCCTCTTCCTGTCACCCGGAGCTGCTGACCTTTGCTGATCCATCTGCCGGAACTTTCAGAGTATCAACTCTCTCTTGCAGGCTGCTATAGGACGCGATGCTAGACAGAAGAGAGGAATGGACCTCTGTGGGGGGAAGAAGGTGAGCGGGAAGAGATGGAGATAGGTTTGAAGAAGACGCTCAAGGTGGAGCGACACGAGGATGAATAGGAAGCGGCAAGGGGAAATAAAGGGTTTGAGGTTGAAGGCGTGAGAAACAAAAAAGGTGTTGTCGAGTAGCTTTTTACTCTTATCACACTTTTTCTGTAAATACCCAAAATACCCTTAGTTCTGATGTAACGCAGCTACACCATATTAAAGTTAGCCCTTCAATATGTGGACGGGTTATATTCTTCCAAAAACCAAGGTCAGTTAACTCAAGATATTAAATCAGCATAATTACAAAATTTAGCTGTTAAAGTTGCTTAACCTAGAGAGAGACACGATTAAATTGCACCTTATGTCTGTCAAGCAACGAAATAACACATCAATGTCAAGCAGAAATCATTTCTTCATTAAATGGACGAGAAGGCATACAGGGTCAACCAATTTGTTGAACACAAGGTAGTATAGTCCCTTTTTACACAAGGAGACATGTTTATCAGACACCAGAAACCCTGGTTACTCAGGACGAACTACCTTTATGCCAATGATATTTTTCTTTTGAGGATTTTCCCCCCTTTTTTTTTATTTTAATATTTCTACATACAGATAGCTAATTGTATCATGACAGAGACTCTGGACTTCATTGATCTAGAGTGTCTATTTCTCCACAAAAGCCATTGCTCTGCCACAAATAATGGCATATTCCCTGGTAGCACTTCTCATGATTTTAGAAGAAAAAAATCTTACTTAACACAATTTTTTATCTCAGAGCTCTCTTCACATAAGTTTCAGTTAAGTCGAGATCCTCAATAAGTTTTTCTCATTTAACAGGAAGTTTTATAATATGTTGATCAACACTTGAGAAGATAACTTAGAATGATCAAGGACCAAATATAACCCCCAAACATTGAAGTTCTTTATTAACGGGTGTAGATTGTTACACTTGATATAGGGTGGTTTAAGGTATACAGATCTTATCTGATAAGAGCAAGAAGACTGAAACCACAATTTCTTCGAGAGAGAATATGAACCAATAGTGAGAGGTGAGAGATAATGAGGTGGCTGATTGAATAGAGAGAGATGAAATGAGATGAGCAGCACTCCTATCAGCAAGCCAACAAGTGAGAGAGCACTCAAGACAATAGGCACTAAGGACACATCCAAATATAGAATTCTTGAGGAGGTTCTGTCTCACATCCAGAGAAGCACTTGAGCAGCAAACCGCAACCTCATGAGATGACAGATCTTAATACCACAGAAACTGCATCGGCCCTCAGAAACCAAATGGCCTGACAAGCTCCTTTTCAGCCCACTCAAGGACATCTCACACACGACTCTTGGAGGTATTAATTTTTTATTGAATGCAGTGTTTGCCAAGACAATTAAACGTGTGAGATGTGAATCATGCACATACTGGCTCCCCTGATCAACCAAAAGACTTACGGTACTAGGCGGAGCATTTGGTCTGAAAGACCACTTCACACATAGTAAGGACCTCTGGACAGATTTCCCTGCCTTTGGTAGCTTACCATTTGATATACCATAGAGGTCATGAATAACAGGGTAAGCTTAATAATCTTATCAGCAATTCAGATTTTCATGAATTTTTCAGAGTGCATGTTTAGGAAATAATGCAACTTGCAGATGTTCAATGAATATGCAAGAACAGATTCAATATGCATGCACTAGATAAAAGTAAGAGCAAGATAAGCAAGAATACATCAAACTAGATATTCAATGGGTTTCAAAATGGGACGTGTAGAGAGATTACCTGAAAATTGTGAGAATGGGGTTTTCATTCTTGAGTGCCTTGGATCATTACCCCTTTTATTTCAGTCCCAAGGCACACCTGCAAAACAAGGTTTATTTTGCACAAACAGGTACCCAAGAGGTCTTGGGTCCTAACATGACATTATTATGTTTAGCAAGTTTTCTCAGCACATTTCCAGGAGTAGTTTTAAGATCTGATTTATGCACATTCTTATTAGCATGAATTCTATGTGCATACACATGAGATTTTCTGTTAACAGGGTAAAATTTCTGTTTACCAAAACTGGTTTGGTTTTGATATCCTGCCAGCCAACAGGTTGCAGCCCTGTGACCTGGCTTCCCATAGTGATGACATGAAGGTTTTGCTGATTCTTTTACAGGGAATTTGGCATGTTTGAAATTCATATTTCTATCCTGAATATGCCAACAGTCCTTGACTGTGTGGCCATGCTTTCTACAGTGAGAGCAAACTAGAGAATTTCTTCTAAAAGAACCTGACCAGCATTCAGAGGCCTTGTGACCAATTTTGTTGTAATTAAAACATATAATGTGCTGGTACTTGTTAAAGGCATGCTGATTTGCAAAGTGTTTTGTATGATATGAACATGATTTTTCCTTACTACTTGCAAACCAACAATGAGCAGTAGTGTGTCCTACTTTATCACAATTAGAACATATGACATTCTTTTTCTGACCAGACACAGATTTTCTAGCATGCTTATTGTCATCTTTTTCCATCACAAAGCAGTTACTCATAAGATGTCCATACTTACCACAGTAATGACATGAGCCATTTGATTTCTTTAAAATGTGGCATTTATCTGATGAGTTTTTAGCATGCAGATTGTTCCTTTGAATTTCTGATGTTTTATGATTTTTATTTTGTTTTTCTGTTTTCTTAGCCTTATACTGAGGTGGAGATGAGACAGAAGGTTTTTCCTGTTCAGAAGATTTGACAAAGACAGTTTTCAGGTTGACTCCATCAACCTTCCTCATGACTGGACTGTAACCCAGTCCTTCCTTGTTAAAGTTAATCTTTGTTCTCCGTATTTTCTGAACAATGGGCTGTTTGTCTTTTGATGTAGTGGCTATATTTGAAGTATTTACAAAGGATGTCATTACTTTGTTCTGCAAAGCCTTCGTAGTTAGATTATTGTAGCCCAACCCTTCCTTTTTGACATTGACTTTTACACCTAACAGCTTGTCTAGATTTTTCTGCCCATCAACAAATTTAGACAAGGAGGCTTTCAAATCCTGAATTTCATTTTCAAGAGATGCAATGTGTATTTCATAACTAGTGATCTCTTGTTCACTACAATTGACAGCTTCATTCAAAACCTTGTTAGCTGTTTTGTATTCTTCAATTTCCTTTCTTAGCTCATCTACCTCTTCAGTCTCGTTTGTACAGATAGCTTTTCCTTTTTCCAATGTGAGAAGTCTTTCAGACATGGCACTGTTTAACAGTTTTAATTTTTCAACTTCTTCTTTAAGCTTATCATTTTGAACTAGCTCATTTATTAGAAGCTGATCTTCTGAGTTAACCATGCTTTCTCTCCTAGCTTCAAACTCCCTCAATTCCTTTTGTTGTTTTTCAAAATCTTTCTGTAATTCTATGTTTATAGATTTTATGGCGTTAAATTTTTCAATCAGCAACTCATTCTCTCGTTTAAGTTTCTTTAGTTGTTCATCATTTTCTTTAGAGAGCTTTCTGAGGAAGTCATCTTCAGATTTTAAATTGTTCAGCTCAGAGTGAACACATTCAAGTTCCTTCTTCAGTTCTGCATTCTGGTTTTTATACATTTGATTATCAAACAGACATGCATCATGAGATTTCTTCGTACTTGAACAGTTTTTACATGGAGAGCTAGAACTATCTACCCGAATACTCTTTTTCAACTTTTTATATTATTTTCTTAACAGTTCATGAGATTCAAATAGTTCAGCATATGCATTCTCCCAATCTTCTAGAGAGAAATTCTCGAAGATATTTACCTCATCATCATCATCTTCTTTAGTTTGATTGCTGCCTTGATCGCTGGCACTTTGATTTCTTCTGTTGGCCATCATGCATCTGTCCACATCTATCTCTGAGTTCGCTTCAGTGCATCCAAAATATCTTTAGCAGAACTGGATTCAAAGAAACATGAATGAAAAGCTCTATCAGTAGCTGCCTTCATTAAATTTATTGCTATCTGATTTTCTTCATGCATGGATTTGTGACAGTCAGTCCATTTGGACTTTTTCCTAGGTAGTTCATGAGGACCATGTGAAATTACTTTCCACAGGTCTGGATTCACAGATTTAACATAATTCTTCAAGACAGCGAACCATGCATCAAAATGCGTACCACTGAAGATCGGTGGATGGGCTATGAGAACACACAAATTAACGCACAAGAATATTGATGCACTAAAAGGAAATAAGCACCTAAGATTGCAAGATCGATCTGCAGGTCGCTGGACCTTGTAAGCAGACACCCGCTCTAATACCAACTGTTAGGGTGCTTGGCCCGGATACAGAGGGGGGGTGAATGAATCCTTCTACGAATAATGGCCAAATTTAAAAAACGGATGCTAGATAAGGAAACAGAGTAGAACCAATTCTATTCTACTTAAATACAAACCCATTGAGCGCACCTATTCAAGCATCTAGCGGAAGCAAACCAAACAATCAAGCCACTGCTCAAAAGATTTTTTAGGTGGTTCTGTCCTTCAGACCTACATCCACCCCTCACTCCCAACCGGAGTGAGACTTCACTAGCACACGCTAGAATCAAGCAGACTCAGTCTGCAAACAATTGCTGCCACATAGCTTGGCCAGGGGAACAACCTCCCCTCTTCCTCCAAACTGGAGGGAACCTCTGGACTTAAATCCACAAGCCCAGAACCGGAGACAAGTCTCCCTTCCTCCAAACCGGAGGGAACCCACAAGTAGCTCCCAGCTACTTGCAACTGGAGATCAGATCTCCCTTCCTCCTAACCGGAGGTAACCCGACCTCAGACCAGAGGATCGAAAAGCACAGCAAACCAGAAAATAAAGAAAAGATAATAAACGAAAAATAGCTTCAGCAAACAGAAGCTGAAACACGAGATGCACAATTTGGCTCCCACTGGAGCTGACTGGCCTGGATCTGATCCAAGGTCCAGTGAAGACAGATCTTCAGGTAAGCTTCTTTCTTCTTCTCCACGAACTCTCTCATTCACTCTCTCTCTCTCTCTTTCTTTCTCTTAAACTCTCTTCCTCTTTCACACGATCACTATCTCTCTCTCTTTTCCTTTTTTCTTCTTCTGCTGGATCGAGCTCTCTGTAACACTGCCTTTTCTTTCTTAGCTCTGATCGCCCTTCATCGGTGGGCGAAGGTTTTTCTTTATAGCCGCAGCAGATGGATAGGGCACTGAACGCGTGTGCCTCCCACGCTCGATCCTAGAACCTTCCTGCCACGTGCCCTCTTTGTATTTGTCCCTTCAGCATCGGATCATGTGCACCCAGACACTGGTGAATGTTCTTCCTCGGACCTGCAACGAGATAAGAGCCATTAATATTGAGTGCCATAAGAACTAGAACTGCATGAGGTTAGTGGACACGACAAGAGGTACTAAACAGAGAACGACACGAGATAAGGTGGTGACACAATGAACATTACTAAGAGAACTTTACGAGGTAGACAGAAAAACAACGCAAAGACACGAAGGCAAGAACAGAAACCAACACTAAGTATGGTTTCAATACAAGAAAGACACGAGGACTAGGAAGAATAAAAACGACACGAAGAAGCAACAAGATGAATGACACGAGGTGAAGATAGCACAAAGGCGAGACAGTAATCGACACGGGTTGAAAACAACACGAAGTCAAAACGGTAATCGACACGGGTTGAAAACAACACGAAGTCAAAACGGTAATCGACACGGGTTGAAAACAACACGAAGTCGAAACAGTAACCGACACGGGTTGAAAAACAACACCAAGATGAAGTACAAGAATTGACACGGAGTTGTAAACAACACGAAGACAGAACAGTGATTTGACACGAAGTGAAAAAGACAAGAAGTAAAACGACACGAAATGAAAACAAGGAAAATGACACGAAGTCAGAGAGACCAGTACGAGGAAAAATGACACGAGGTGAGACGACACGAAGTGAAGTTGACATGAAATGAAAAACAACACTAAGTATGATGAGAACAGAAAATAGACACGGAGTGAAGACAAGGATGACGCAGGAGTTAAAAACAACACGGGGTTCACTGGGAAACGACTCGAAGTTCATCAAAACAGAAACCAACACGAAGTAAAGATCAAATGACACAAAATGTAATGGAAACAACACGGACGCACGACTTGAAGGACAGTAAACATGAACAACACGTGGTAAGAGAAGACGACACGGCGTGTCGGAAATACAAATAGTACTGGAACTAAAACGACACTAAGACAAGCAGAGCAACACGAGGTGTTATATACAAAACAAGACGAGGTGCCAACCAACACGAATACAGTCCCTGAAAGATACCTGAAGTGAAATGAAGGTTCATTCTTCAACAAACATGTTCTTTGTTCATTTTCATAGAAAAATATTTTTGTTAAATCTTCACATAGACATAATTTTTGAAGACCACTAAGATTTATAGTGTTGTCATCATCAAAACATGTAAAGATTCAACAAGACTCAACACCACTTATCCAACCCTCACCATTAAAAACCAAGTGGACACCGCGTCCACCCCTTCACCTAGGCCCATAATGGCCACCACCCCCAAATCCAAAACCCCTCACCAAACCCGTACCCCACAAGCACCCTTGACCACCACCACAAACCCACCATCGTCCCCAAAAAGGGACACATCTCCCAAAACAAATCAACCTAAAACCCCTCACCCAACCCACCTCCCACTTCCTACACCAATCTTTCCCCAACCTAGGCCTCCTCTACTTCCCCTTCTTATCCCAACCCAAGCCCATGCTTGTTCACCACCCCGGATGTGTCATACGCTAGCTATCACCAAAACACCCACCATAGATCCCCCTACTCCATTAGCAATAGAAGTTTCTACCCACACACTTACCCAAGTGGAGAAGGATGCCCATCCGAATCCACCTCCCAACATAGAGGAAATTCAAAGGCCAAACAACTCACACACCTCTAGCCTAGCTCCTCTAGAGACACCCAATCTCACCATAGATAAGTCCATACTCCAATGGCTCAAGAAAGGTCTCACCATTCCTAGTTCACAACCATGCCACCTACCCATGGGATATCAATCCCAAATCATTCCCATTCAGCCACATGTCACTTATCAAACTTCCTATTGTGTGGAAGATTTGGGAGACTTAGTGAACTACCTACATTGGCAAATTCACTTGACCAATATGCTAGCCTTGAGGCCGTCCGAAACTAACACCATTAGCCTAGCATATCCCTCCATTGGCTCCATCACTTCCATCTACACTAATGGCCAAGTTACTAGTGAGAACATCCTCCTTCTTCCCATGGAGGAAGAATCTATCCTAGTCCACTCCCCAACCATTAAGATCCCAAGTGCTTTGATCGGTCAACCCATTAGCAACCTTGGCCCAATTATTGAGGAGGATGACTCACCATTCGAGGACCTTGAGAGCATAGAGTACCCCTACCAAGGTGACCCTTACCATGATCCATTTGACCCTTTTCTATGGGAGCCTAGATCTCAATGTAACCCACTCACCTTATTCACCACCCACCTTACCCTACCATTACCACCCATGATAACCCAAAACCTTCCCTTCCTAGAATTGGGTTACACCAACGAAGCCTTAACCATAGGCAACATACACAATGTGATTGATAGATGGCCCCACTCCATGATGTCTCCGTTCTTAGATCCCTTTGACTCGTACGAATGGAAGCTCAAGGGCCACCCCACACCTATGCACATAGAAGTCATCGCTAGGATTGAAATGCATGTGCTTAGGCATACCACCCCACTTGACATGATTAGAAAGTCGGGTCCATTCATTCATATCACCCACATGTCAAGAAGAAAACATGAGTGGTCAATATTTAGTTGTAATGGTCCACCATCATTCATCATAAATCTCAAGCATGTTAGGAGCATTCATGGATGTCCGGGTCCCCCGACACTCATCACACTCACACATGAAAGGGACACCTATGGATGCCCCGGTCCTCCCAAGACATTCAAAGTCTTCATAACATCAATGCATGATAGGTCTACATGTGGTTTCCCTGGACCACCTTTGCATACCACGCACTACTCACTCACACCGCATCTTAGTACATGGCATATACATCAAAACATGCATCAAGCAAAAAGTGGTGAGAATTACAAAAAGCGGGCAAAAACTCGTGAGCGCCACTTGAAATTCCACGTTGGCGACTTGATGATAATGATGATTTTGGAGTGGCTCTACTCTAGGGTCACCTCCAATTTGAGGGCACGAGGACTTGGACCTTGCCAAGTTCCGAGTGGCCTTGGCACCCGGCTTACGGGTTGAACTTACCAATGGGTTTTGGGATTCATCCCACTTCCCACGTGGCGGATCCGGCACCCTCTAAGGGTACCGCGGTGGATCCTAGTGAGTGTCTTGAGCCTACACCTATCCTTGTGAGAGACACCCTCAGAGTGCCACCACAAACGAGCCCAAGAGCCCGACGTCAGCACATGGCGGCAATACTAAGCAAAGCAAGATCTCTTCGCCAGCCTAAGTGTGTGTCCGAGCCACTTTGTCGAGTGGAAGCACCGTTTCTCGTCTATGGACATGGGTCGAGTTTGGAGAACAAGGTTCGCCCGGAACTGCGTTTGGGATGCTACTTCCCCGGTGGACCCATACTCGACAGGGTTGAGTTTTCCCCACCCCGGGGGTATGATGGGGACATCCCTTGCCCCTCCACATTTTCTGAAGCTCGGATTGATCGTCGGTGTATGCCATTATATTCCTCATGTGTTTGTGAGTCGAGTCATGTAATTTTCTTATTTTTATTTGAGTCTTACACATGTAATTTTTCCTTTATTGAGTCATGTACCAAGGTTAGAAAGTCATTTTTCTAAGTCTTGAAGTCATTATGTTGGTTTGATAGGTTAATGGGCCCAATTCATTGGGCTAGGCCCAGGGGCGCCCCTCCCTTGGACTGTTTGGTCATTAGTTAGTTTGTCAGGGTCAGTTTGGTCTTAGGAAAAGTGTGGGGTCTATAAATAGCCCCACCCCTCTCTCATTTGTAACAATTATGCTTGAATATTGAATCCAAAAAATTTCCACACCTTCTAGTTCCCTCTCAATATCTCCCTCTCTCTCTCTCTTACTATCACTCTCTCTAAGTGGGTTGTGCCCCCTCTCTCTCTCCTCCCCACCCCAATTTCGAAATTCATTCTCTCTCCTCCCCATTCACCCCTCATTAAGGCCCCTTCCCCTTCCCCATGCACTCATTTAATTCCCCCTCCAACCCCTAGGTGGAAACCCCTTCTCCTAGGCACCTTTCCACTCTCCCAAGCAACCCTCCCTCTCCCCAAGACTGAAAGAGCCCTTCCCTAGGCCAAATTTTGAATTTCCCTCTCCCTTCGGCTGTGCCCTTTCATCTCCCCATTTCCCTAACCACCCAAGGTCGCACCCCCCCCTTCCCCATCCACCAAATAACCCCTTGTTCATGCCCTTCCCCACACCCTCTCCTCCACCTATTCTGTCACTGTTGCAGGTTTCAGAAAAGTAGTGATTTGCAGTAGTAGCCACGACTTCCCCTGAAGGCTCCCGGTGGCATATCTTATACTGCTGGAATCGTCTCCAAGTATTCTTTCCAACGGTGGTACTCCTGCCTGCATCCGAGTTCGAAGCTGTCCGGAGGAACATCATCTTCAACGACTGCGCAATCTGTCCCAGACTGAAGGCCAGAGTGATCTTGGAAGCCGTTCAGCGGCCAACCTTGGAATAAATCGATCACGCTTCCTTCTACAAAATTCGTCTTCGTCTAGTCCTCCATCAGTAGCAGAAGGAACGATGCCAATCGCCTACCCGAGCTATTTGTTCGGAATTTCTTCGCCGGAGTGTGCAGTCTGCCCCCTGCAGGTCTAGGTTCGACCTATCTTCACTTCTCCAGCCACCATTCTCCTCTCCGACCTCGGATTGTGGCCCCGTCAATTTCTGCTCGAAGCTACTCTAACCACGATTGCGTCACCACCAGTTTCGTTTGATTTGGAGTTTGGGAGCGACAGCAGTACCTTCTGTAATCCACTATATCAGTTCTGCATCAGTCAGAGGCAGAGTGTTGCTGTGCCGGTCCGATCAGCCCCAAGTTTCAGAGCTTCCCAAAAAATTCAAGCATTATCCTCGGCCAGCTGGGGAACTTTTGGCACCGGTTTCATCAAATTTGGAGCTCGTTTAAGTCCGTGGCAGCATCTTCATCGACAACCTGTTCAGTAAAACTGAAGAGTGGCAGAACCGGCGAAGCTTGGAGAGTCGGCGTTCTCTTCATAATTTCCCCACCCCGCTTGGCCGGCTGAAGGCCCCTCCCTGCGTGGAGGTAATCTTGGTTGTAATAAGTCTAACCCCCACCCCAAGAGCCCCCCTCCTGCGAGAGGTGTAGTTCATGTAATAATATTTTTGCAGATTTGAAGCGACACCGACGCGGCTTGCGGGCGCAAACCCTTGCCTCCCCGCTCGCCCCCGTCTTCGGCCGGAGTTGGCGTCTTCACGCCGGCTAGGTGAGCCTCGGTCCCCCTTTCCTTGCTGGTCAATATCACTTGCTTAGCTTAGTATTCTTGCTTTGCTGTGTCGGACGGAGAGCGAGGGCCCGGCCCAAATTCCCGAACATGTGAGTGTCCATCGCAGGCGAGTTGTGAGCGAGCCATTTCAACCCACACCCATGGTGTGACGGTGACCCGTGAGTGGGCATCCCTGGCCCAATTGGGGTTCTCCCCAAGCTTGCCAAGCACCGGAGCATCATTGTCCCACCCCGGACCCTCTCCATTATCGTTTAGTTGCCCGTGGGCACAAGTGTGCACCAAGCGAGTGAGCCGCTCGAGTGGTATCATCGCCAACTTGCTTGCTTGCAACCTTAGGTCCAAGGGTCATATTGTCTTGTGGTCATCACCCCAAGGTGGTGTCACATCAGAAGCTTAGCAAGCTCTTATCATTTTTTGATCCTTATTGTCTCTAACGGTCCATACCAGGGGCGTTACATCCTTCTAACGCATTAGCCCTGGACCGTTATATCTTGAGGAGTCCTACAGCTTGAGGCCTTTGTTTCAATGCTTATCCTTTTGCTTATCCGTTGGCTCTAACGGTCTATCGTGCAGCCGTTACGTCCCTCTAACGCGTCAACCCATGGCCGTTACATTCATTCAAGAGTCCAACTGCTTAGAACTTCTCCCCATTGATCTTATCTCTTTGGAGATAAGGTTAGTGGGACGGTCTCTCCCTGGGGCGTTACATTCATGTGACGGTCTATCGTGCAGCCGTTACATTCAACAAAGAGTCCTGCCTGGTCTGGTCTTTTCTCTGCTACTCCGTGGTTGAGATAAGAGTTTGATCTTGATTTCTCTTCCAAATCTGATCCTTTGGACCTTCTGTTTGTTTCTATGAACTCTTGGGAGTATTATCTTCGAGAGTTTGCTAAGAGTTATCCTCTTTTCTTGCTGGAATATCCTCTGCTCGACCAGAGATTTTGAGGGTCTATAAATAGCACCCTTAACTTCATGGCCTGAAGGGGGAGAAATCTGGAGTTTGCGTCGAAGTGCTGTCACTTTTTGGAGCCATCTTCATCCAAGAGGAGTCTACTCTCACGTCCATCTGCCTCACGGTGAAGGGAGTATTCGTTTCATTGTGTTTGAGTTTCCATCATTGTCATACTTGTGTTCTTCCCCTTCCTCCTTTTCATCATAGCATTGTCCCACTCCTTTCTCCCACGTTCTCCATCCGTTTTCATCATCTAAACATCTTTCCCACGTTTTAAAACGCCCAGAGGGGTTAACAAACCAACACTTCCCCGGTATTCCCCTTTCCTTTTGCATGATCTTAAGTCCTTTGAGAATTGATACTATATTGTTTAAAGGGCTAATTTGGGGTCGTTTTCTTGTGTTTCACGTTCTTTGGCAGGTTTACAGGGTTTATTAGACGAGGCCCAAGCTTTCTGGCCGGCTGGAAGGTTTGGAGTTCAAAGAATTCACAAGTTGTTGCTGCAGGTTCTCTGACGGTCTTGAGCAGACGCGTCAGGTTCATATAACGGTTCATCGGGAGACCGTCACATCCCTGTGACGCACAGGTTCCAGACCGTTACATTCCAAGTTGATCTACAGATTTCATTGGTTTCTCTCTCCCGTGGGCGGGTGTGTCATCCTCCTATTTCTAAGGTATTGATCAGGTTTTTTGACTTGTTTTATTACCTTAGTGGCGATCACGTTCTTTCCTTAGTATTGGGCATTGATTTCTCTCTCATATCTCTTATTTCCTTTGCTTGTTCCACCCACGCGGTGTGTTTATTTAGTCCTTGCTCCACGCTCCGGTGTGTGTTTTTCTTTGCCTTCTTTAGCTTAGTTTGATTGAGATAGCATTACCCATGCTAGAGCTTGTTCTGATTGCCTGGGTTCATGGTTCACATGTCCATAGATTGATTGATATCATTGATTTTTGCTTATCATCTTTATCATCTCATCGCAACCACAAAAGAAGGAAGCAAACAAATCAACAGACGTGACTTTGCTATCTCTGTTCATTTTGAAGCATAACTGCCAGTCTTGCCAAATACCTAGGGATACTGGCGTCTAAAAAACGTGCATTCTTACGGCTAGGAGGCATGTACTAGACTTGATTGCTCGTAAAATATGAGTCATGTGCCTTCAAATACAAAAGTTCCTGAAAAATCAAACATGCTGCAATCATACAATTCCATGCTTTACTCATGCTTGTTTAGCCTCAATACTAGTTGTTGTGCTATTCCCTTTGTCGTTATTGAATATGGATGTATAAGACAAGGGAATGTTCAACACTGCCATGATATGCACCTTTGGTTCATTTCTATTAAATCTTGGATGTAGCTATTTTTTGAACTCTGTTGATGATCTCAGATTTCATTAGCTTTGAACCATATATGTTGATCGCGGTATGTTTCAGGTTTGCATATAATGGCTTGCTCTCCACCCCTTAAGAACTGGTCTCACCGACATTTGTCGCTTCTCTCACTTATCCCTCCTTTTTGCTGTTGTCAAAGGGGGAGAATTTTTTGTTATGAGTCATCCTTTGCTTTGTGAGTTGTCATTGGGGGATGAGTGAATTGTGTACGGGGGAGAGTCAAAGGGGGAGAATCCTTTGTGCGCTTTGTGTATCTCTTATGTGTATGTGATGGGGTTTGCATAATTGCATAGCACTCATATATGCATTCATAATTGCATTCACATGCTATTACTATCATGGATCTTAAGTTGCACTTGTTGCATATGTCATAAACTTTGCCATCTTGGATATTACTGCCACATAATGACTCACAGTGTTGTCATCATCAAAAAGGGGGAGAATGGTATGCCCCTATGGTCATTTGAGTCATCTTGCGGTCACTTGGGTCATTCAACATCATCATGTGGTCATTTGAGTTATTTGACATTCTTGGTTTTGATAATGGCTAAACACTATTAGTCATTGTTATTTTTCACTCTTATATGACTGACATACGTGATGTTTTGTTCATGACAGATATGCAAATGAATGGACAAGGAATGGAGTGGAGTTGGCAAAAGTGAAAGCTCAATGACAGTTAAGGTCGATGCACAAAGAAGCATAACCAAGAGAACCCAAAGTCAAAGACTCAGTTGACACCTTCTAGACTGTCAAGGGTGATGCTACAGACATGAATGGGGTGCTAAAGAACTTAAGTGACGGAGCTAAAGCAATTAACGATCCGACCTAGGAAAACCCGGGGTCTGCCCAGCTGGCGGTCGACCGCCCCTGCCAGCAACCTCCAGACTGCAGCTCTCTCAATGGCGGTCGACCGCCAACCCAGTAGCAGTCGACCGGAAATTCCAGGGTCATTCGTGTGCTGTTTTCTCAGTATCGGTCGACCGCCAGAAGTCACAGGTCGACCGCCAGCCCCGAGCCTTCATTGTTGACTTTGTTTTCCACTTCGAGAAGGGCCATTCTCCATAGATTTCTTTAATCCTAAAGTCACCCAATCACCCACAAAATGTGGATCTGGTCTGGGGGGCTTCTATTGACCATCCAAAGTCTATAAAACACATACAAGAGGGTTAGAAACCCTAACGCTTCATTTGGATCAAAGGAGATCAAGGGAGGCTTGTGGAGGATGTTCAAGAGAGATGGTACTGTAGCCGTGAACAGTACTTCGTTAAGAGATCTTCATCCATTCCAAGGGATTCAAGCCTAGATCTGAAGCTATCTCAACCTGCAAGGAAGCAAGAAGAAATCAAGGCTCTCAAGGGTGATCTAAACTGCATCAAACTCTTCATCAACTCAAAGAGATCAAAGCTACATCCATAGTCTTCTTCATCAACTTAAGGAAGATCATCTCTCAATGAAGAAGACACCATCGAAGCATCAGATTCAAGCTCCTGCAACTCAGACAAGATCTTTTTACTTTGAGCATATTCTATATCTTGTTTGACTGATTTCTATTTGTTCTTTTTCCATTTCTTTCAAACAATCGAAACTGAAGATCGTCCCTACCGGTGGTTAGTAGGAAGGCAATCAGAAGTTCTCCGATCTGCAGTGATTGACGTCCCTACCGGTGGTTAGTAGGAAGGCAATCGGAAGTTCTCCGATCTGTGGTGATTGACGTCCCTACCGGTGGTTAGTAGGAAGGCAATCGGAGGTTCTTCCGATTTGCGGTTCAGTGCGTGGCACTAGTGGAGTCTCACCGGATTTGGTGAGGGGTGGACGTAGGACTGGGGATTCAGTCCGAACCACCTTAAAATCCTTTGTGTTGTGGTTTATTGATGTGATTGCTTCGTTCTAGATGCATGCTTAGGTTCAAATCGATATATTAGTTGCTCATCTTGCCAAGCGAATCATAATGTTCTTCGATAAGCTAGTTATATTCTACTGCGATTTATTTTATCTAGATATATAGAGGGTTGCATTGCGAAAGAGGGGTAGATCTATTCACCCCTCCTCTCTAGATCCGCTGTCCACTACTATGAAGAAAGATGGAAAGGTACTGATTTGCATTGATTTCAGGGATTTGAATAAGGCATGTCCTAACGATGATTTATCGCTGCCTCATATAGATGTGTTAGTGGATAACACAGCCGGGTACGAAGCTTTCTCATTCATGGATGGTTATTATGGTTATAACCAAATCCATCTAGCTCTGGAAGATCAAGAGAAAACCTCGTTCACCATGCCCTGGGGCACTTACTGCTATGTGGTCATGCCGTTTGGTCTGAAGAATGCGGGTGCCAAGTACCAACGGGCGATGATGATAATATTTTATGATATGATGCATGTCTATATGGAAGCTTACGTGGATGATATTCTGGTGAAATCGAGGTCGAAAGAAGAGCACCCCGCTATTTTGGCCAAGGTGTTGCAAAGGGCTCGGGAGTACAAGTTGAAGATGAATCCCAAGAAATGTATATTTGGAGTGTCTTCAGGGAAGCTGTTAGGATTCATAGTTAGTAAACAGGGGATCCAAATTGATCCTAATAAAGCTAAGGCCGTCATGGATATGCCCCCACCAAAGAACATCACTGAGCTTCAAGGATTGATTGAACGTTTGCAGTTTATTCGAAGATTTATATCTTAGCATTCTCAAAGATGCTGTCCATTCTACGAACTGTTGAAGGCGGGGGTTAAATTCGAATGGAATGAAGAATGTCAGAAGGCCTATGACGATCTGAAAGTTTATTTGTCTAATCCACCGGTTTTGCAACCGCCTGTCCCTGGGAAACCCCTGATCCTATACATTTCTGTCATTGAGGACTCCCTAGGAGTTGTCCTGGCGCAAGTGGATGATGAAGGTAAGGAAAGGGCAGCCTATTACCTCTCTAGGTTGTTCAATCCTGCAGAAGCCAAATACACTACTATGGAGAAGACTTGTGTAGCATTAGTTTGGGTAGCTCAGAAACTGAAGCATTATTTCCTTGGCCATGAAGTTAGGTTGATCTCTAGAATGGACCCGATTCGCTATCTCTTAGAAAAGCCTGTCCTTTCTAGTAGATTGGCTCGTTGGCAGAGTTTCCTCTCCCAGTTCGATATCACCTTCGTCGCCCAGAAGGCAATCAAGGGCTATGCTATCGCTGAACATCTTGCCCATTTGCCTATTCCTTGTACTGATTTCATCCCGGACGAGTTCCCCGATGAACACCTTGCCGTGCTCACTCATCATCTTTTCTGGTCCTTGCACTTTGATGGCGCACTTAATTCTCAAGGCTGAGGGATCGATGCTGCTCTCCTCACTCCGGAGGGAGTGACTATTCCCCTTGCATATCATCTCTCTTTTCCTACTACCAATAATATAGCCTAGTATGAGGCTCTCCCTGCTGGACTGAAGCACACCTATGTCCTAGGCGCGTGATATGTGAACATTATAGGAGATTCTTAGTTGGTGTTGCACCAAGTTCTCTCTACCTATCGCACCCGTGACCCCAAGCTTAAGCCCTATCAGGATCTGGTCACTCTCTTGGCTAGGCAATTCTGCAAACTGATATACATTCACACTCCTCGATCTCAAAATATTTTTGCTGATGCACTTGCATCACTTACTTCTTCCCTCTCCTTTTCAGTCACTCCACTGAGACCATTGTGGTCCAGCGGTTAGATGCTCCTTCCCTTCAGGATCCCTGGTTTGATAACCTTAGGAAGTCCGTAGAGAAGAAGGCTGAGAGAGAGGATTTGAAAGAGGTATCCTTAACAGAGCTGGAAGATATCTTGGAAGAAGAAGAATTACCTTGGTACTATGAAATTGAGCAATATTGCAGGGATGGGTCGTTCCCGGAATCGGCTAACGCCGAGCAGCGTAAGGCCATCAGAAGAGTTACCTAAAGATACACGATCGTTGCTGGAGAATTGTACAGGCGTGCTCTCAATGGAGTTCTTATGTTGTGTTTGGATGATGATGAGGCCTGGAAGGTTGTTGAAGCAGCTCACTCGAGTGAGTGTGGAGGGCATGTTAATGGTCAGGCCTTAGCAAAGAAGATTCTTAGGCAGGCTACTACTAGCCAACCTTAGAAGAAGATTGTTCCACCTATGTTCATAGGTGTGTTCAATGCCAACTCCATGCTAATAAAATCCATGCTCCTGCTTCATCTCTCCATCCTCTTTCAGCTCCTTGGCCATTCTCCATGTGGGCTTTTGATATTGTAGGCCCACTAGGTGACCCTAACTCTCAGATCAAGCAGAAATATTTCATTCTCACTGCAATTAAGTATTTCACCAAGTGGGCTGAAGCTAAAGCATACGCAAAAATCAAAGCTACAACAGTTTGCCGCTTCATCTTGAAGAATATCATCTCGTGGTTTGGAGTGCCAAGCGACATCGTCACTGACAATGGACCTCAGTTTGTGTCACAAGAGCTCCAGGACCTCTGTAAGAAGTTTAATATTTCATTGCATCATTCATCTCCATATTATCCTCAAGGCAATGGTCAAGCCGAGGCCACCGATAAAACCCTTCTTAAAATTATCAAGAAAACGTGCGTGTCGCATAAATTTTCTGATTGGCCTGAAAGATTAGTAGAAACTCTATGGGCTTATCATACCTCTGTCTGTACCCCCACAGAGCAAACTCCTTTTGCTCTCACTTATGGGATGGAGGCGGTACTTCCATATGAGATCTTGATTCCTTACCTGAGAGTGCAACTTGATAAGGAACTTAATCTCGATGAGCGTCAAGAGGCGTTGCTAGTCCAGCTGGAACTTTTGGATGAGAAGAGACTTAATGCGACCAATCACGTTTTGGTTTATCAAAAGCGCCTCTCGCGTCATTTTCAAAAGAAGGTTATTGAAAGAAAATTTCAAGTCGGTAATATGGTTCTGAAATACAAATTTATTAGATCAAGAGGTCCCAGGTCCAAACTGTAGCCCAACTGGGAGGGTCCGTTCATAGTCAAGGAGGTCTATCCTGGGAACGCATATCGCCTAATTAACGCTGAGGGTGAGGAGTTGTCTCACGCGTGGAATGGGCTATATCTTAAGCGCTTTTACCATTAAAAAAAATCTGGCTAATGATAATCGGGTGGCGAGGTGTCTTTTCCTTAATCACTAGAGAAGATTCTTTAGCACAACACCCACACATTACACGACACCCTTGGTCGGGGTCTTCTTTTTTGTGAAACACCGTTTCTTCTTCGGCCATGCTTGGGGGAGGTGAAGGTCCTTGCTTTTCTTTCTTCAGCCAAACGTAGGGGCAAAGGATTGACGGATGGAATAACCAACCTAGGCAATCCCCAATACGAGAGGGGTTTTAAATAGGGGCAGTCTTAAAAAAAAACCATGAAAAATACCCCTGATCCTAGTAACCGAGCCTGCTTCTCCTAAGGCAAGAGTCGAGGTTCGTGTAAAATAATAAAGAGTTGTGCAGACATCATGTGTGTACCAGAATTAATGAAAGTCCAAAGTAAAATTATAAAATCAAAGACACAAAGCCCCGGTGCAACAAGCCGACACTTTGAGGGGTAGTGCCCTGGAAGGAAGTTGAGTCCTGATATCTCCCATCCCAATGCAAGGCTTGTCCCCAATCTTCTTCTATTTTCTCCCTGAAGAGTAGATCCTACCGTGGGTATGGCCCTAGGAGAGGCACTGTCATGCGAACGGGACCTCTGGCCAAGGGGTTGTCATCTTGAGCGCACACTATGTTTTAGAAGATTCTCGATGACATGGGTGAGGTTCCTATCGCCTAGTTTGAGTTAGCCTAAAAAAAGAGACAAAAAATCAAATATTTTCAAAACTCAAAAAAAATCAAATATTTTCAAAACTAAAAAAATTAAATATTTCAAAAACTCAAAAACATCAAATATTTTGACAACTCAAAAAAAAAATCAAATATCTTCAAAACTCAGAAAAATCAAATATTTTCAAAACTCAAAAAAATCAAATATCTTCAAAACTCAAAAATCAAATATTTTCAAATATTTGTAAAAAATAAAAAAAAATCAAATATTTTCAAAATCACCACATATTTCTCCTGCATTTCATGGCATGCATTGCATTTTTTGTTTCCCTTATGTTGTTTTCGCCTATTTGATAAGGCTTAATCCCTTGACCAAACTTCAAGAATTGGTCTCACATCAGCCTTGCCCTCGGCAAGGGGTTAAGCCTAGAACAGATCTAACCTGTTTCTTTGTTCAGTGTGTGCAGAGACAGGTCTGCAAGGCCAGAACCACAAATCCCATGGACTCCTCTCATATCTACTTGTTTGCGGTCTTCTGAGAACTGTTTATATTCAATTAACGGTCACTTTCGGACCGTCTCATCTTTCAGTGGTCATTGGATAGGCCGCCATTTACCCAGAGCCCAAATACAAGGACCTTTCTGATTTCTATCTCTTTGCAGTCTAAAAGATACCGTTGCTCTAATCTCAACAGTCAAATACCAACCGTCTTGTTATGTGGCGGTCCCTCGATAGACCGCTTCTTTCTCTTGAGGAGTGTTTACCACAAGCTCACTGGCCCGCCTAGACGTCTATCTGTTTGCAGCCTATGGGAGGCTGTTTCTCTTGTTTTAGCGGTCATATTGTGACTGTCTTATTCTTGTAGCGGTCCTTGGGAAGGTCGTTTCTATTTCCATGAGCTATGTCAAACCACACATGCGTGCAGAAAAGAGAGGCAAATCTATATCTTATTCGAAGTCTTTCATTCATTTATTCAATCCTGAATACATCAAATTCAAGATATGAATCTCTATACATTATGAAAAATCACTCAATCCTCAATCGGGCATCCCCGCGAGGTCGGATCTCGCATAACTCCCTCAAGTAAGCTCGGTACTCCTCTTGGGTCTCTGTCACCTTTGCTGGTAGAGTACGCGTCTTGCTGACCTCCCACATGATCAGAGCACTCCTAACTGCCTGCTCATCCTCCTTTGTCCCAAGTATCCTCGCCTGTAGTGCAGGTAGATGGGGTAGTGGTGAAACCATGGTGCGTGGAAGTCCAACCTGTAGAAAGCACCAGTGGGGGCTGTACATCGCCAATGTGGTGTTCCCCACGAGCCTCAAGTCAAGCCCAAGCCTCCTAGGAAGCCTGATGGTAGTGCCGTGGAGAAAAGCTGGGCGCATCACAAACCGGTCATGGGGTAGAGTGTTGAGGTAGACTCGCCATTCATCTTTAGTCTTCTTGTCTGCAGTCCTACACTCAACCTGTTGAGGGAATCCGAAGGCGCCACTGATAAAGAAGAGTGGGTGGTTCCCAAAGATCCGACTAAGAGAAGGGATATCCTCTTTAGGTGTGAACTTTAATCTAACCCCCATCCAACATTCAAGTAAGATCATGGACCCAAAAAGAGGCCCACCGAGGAAAGTTGAACTAAGGCCCTCATATAGGTACGAAAGGATGGCCTGTGAAATGGACAACCATCGCCACGACCCACTAATGATGCTCAGGTTTGGTATGTCTAAGAGATGGTTAGTGGTAGGGAAAAGTATGGCCCCGCACAAGCAAATAGAAGTGGTGATGCGGGACGGAACTGACAAATGGACTAAACCTATGATGAAGACCAAGTGCGGCCAGCACTCACACGTGACAAGGCAAGCCGAGTGATCGACCTCCGTACTATTCCTCCGAAGAGAGGCATCTCTCAACAAGAAACCCAAGTCCACGGTCGTCCCTATGAGGGAAGCGAGTGGATCAAAGCGGCAAAGGAGCCGACGCGCAACTATAGGAGTCTAGTCCGAGCTCGGTGCTCGACTAGGGCCACGGAATGGGATACTCTCACTCACGATCTCGCGGTGTTGAATGCTAGCTAGGATCCCTACACTCTCACGCGGCATACAAGATCACATACTAGTAAAGCAAACTGCCAAGGGGGGGGGAGCGTCGCACGTACCTCCACGCCTAGGCGTGGGGAAGGAACCCCGGCCGAGACCGACAACCCCGATACACACAATGAAAGAATAGGTACAAGCCAGCAATGGTGCCCACTCCTCGCAGGGAGATAACAGGCTACAACAATTCCATTCGGGGCGGCCGATACACGGGCTGACGGGCGGCACTCGGTGAAGGGTTGGCCACGAGGAGGGTCCGAATGACGATCGGCAGAATCGCAGCAACGCGCGACTCGGTGGTAAACGTTCCCACGAATGGATCCGGAGTCTGATTGGGGCGCCGTTAGCGAGGGCGCGTAGTTAGGTCGCAGGAGGAAGCCTCGGCCAAAAGGCGTGCTCAGATTCCGTCCGTGGAAGCCGTGGCTGCACCTGCAAGTGGGGACAAGGAATCTGCTCCCAGAACTGCGCTGTCGAGCGGGGAAAATGGTAACTCACTGCTCCGGTAGGCGAACGAGGCCCCGCTTGTGGGAGGACGTCGGGGACGCAGAGCAGCAGGTCCGGACCAAAGAGCTCGATCAGATCTGGTCGTGGTTGGACGCTGTGAACTTTGGAAATCGCCGGTTGTCCTGGCACCGGGTGGACTGGGCAGAACCGCGCGACCTCACGGGAACGGACGCCACGAACAGCTCGGACGTCGGAACGAGACGAGGTTGGCGGCGTTGGAAAGAGGACGACGAGAGGTACAAACCCTGAAGAAATCAGCTACAAACTCGGAGTTTTCCATCCTGTGGGATTTTCGCAAGAAGGAGGGTGGATCTGGGCGCGCAGAGAGGGAGGCTCCTGCGCTAGCTCACGAGAAAACTCGCCACGGGTGGTGCCGACCTCGGATCGAGGCAAAACCAAAGCCCACGCGCTGCCGACTCGTAGAAGTATCCACCAAAAAAAGGAGGGGCTCGGATTCGACCCGCACCGGATGGGGACGCCGCTGCAACTCGGGGCCGAATCTGGAACACGCGAACTCGAACCGGAGACGAAGTAGAAGGGAGGAAGAACCTCGGCGTCGCACCGAGGGGATGGGGAGTCGCACCCCGGGGTTGCTCCCGTCGCAGGAGCAGAGGAGGAAGAGAGGGTCGCCCTCTCCAAGGGGTGGCTGCGCAAATGGCTGCTCAATCAAAATATTTCATTCATTAATTTCTAAAGAAAGTACATAAGACCTTATATATGGAGGGGGGGAATGCTAGGGTTTCAACCCTAGCAAGGGGGGAAAGGGGGGCGGCCAAAGGGGGGGAGGGGATCGAATGGGAAGGAAAAAAAGGGGGGGTGCGCAATCTACTTCCTAAAAAAAAGGTAGGGGGGCGGCTGCCTCCTCCTCCTCTTGGAGGAGATGAGAGGGGGCGCCCAAAACCCTAATGGGCCAAAAGGTTGGACCAAGAAGTGGCCCACTAGTCCTATTGCCCAACCAATGAGTCTAGCACACCCAATAAAGGTCTAATTGGCCCCAATTGGCCTACAAAGGTCCACAATAAAGAATAAACATGTCCACGCAGGGACTAAACGAAGGCCTGGTATGGCCATCATGTAAAAGAAGGTCCTCTAAACCATGCCGTAGTCGCCGAGCCAAAGAGATGCCGGCGTGCTCCGCGTGCTCCGTCGAGAAAGGCAGCGCGTGTCCTCACCAATTCTCCCCAGGTGGGAAGAACTCGACCCCGTCGAGTAAGGGTCACGATCGCTCCAATAACGCTCCAGCAGGTCCGGGTCGATCAGCTCCAGCTCTCCACGTGTGATCCAGGTGTCGTCTGTCGCAGGGCGCCCTCTCCAGCGCACTAGGAAGCACTGGTAGGCTCCGCTCCTGGTCGTGGTCACCTGCTCATCCAGTATGCAATCTATATGCTCGCGTGTCTGTAATGGGGCTGGAGGAGGTGGGCGCTCAGAAGGTGTAATGCTCTCAACAGGAGGGGTAGGCCCAAAAAGCTCACTGGGAATCACCGCGGGATCCCGATATGCCACCAGATCTGAAACATTGAACGTCGAACAGATCCCATAGTCGTCTGGCAGCTCAATCTCATACGCATTCGACCCAATTCGCTTCAAGACTCGAAAGGGTCCGGCACCGCGGTCCTGGAGTTTCTTCACGGCCCCCGAAGGGAACCGTTCAGGTCTAACCCTGATCATGACGTACTCTCCCACTTGGAACTCACGGGTGCGTCGATGCGCATCAGCTAGATCCTTATAACGTGCGTTGCTGGCCTCGAGGGGGTGATGATGATGTAGACTCCAAACTAGTGGCGTGGACTCATACCGATATGAATGCATGGGTGGCCCAGGGCATCCAAACATAGACCCAGCATGTCTATGACGCCTACATGACTGGACAACACGGGGAGGACCAGGACAACCAAAGTTGTATCTATCATGCATGGGTGTCCTACGTAATGTGGTAGACTCATGGGGACTAAATTGCCCAAACTCACTCATGACATTCCCTATATGAGACAAACCCCTATATGATGGTGGACATGAAGAAACATGGGGAAGAGACATGTGTCCCTGGCCTCCTAAGCTCGGGCATCTGGATACCGGTAAGGTGAGGTGTTGACTAGAAGGCCTAGGTGGTGTATGATAGTGGACCTCCTCGACAAGGTGGGGAAAAGAATATGGGTCGAGAGGCTCACTAGGGAGGGGATCGAAAGGGTCAAAGAAATGATGACCCCACCCGACAGGTCCCTTCACTATACTTTCCCATGTGCGACATTCGCCCAGGTGCAGATAATCACCTTCAGGCACTCTCATGTATGGGGCAAGAGGCTCATGAGGAAGGCAAGGAAGGCAAGGTTCCTCCCTCGGGACCGTGAAACCATAAGCGGGGACAAAATCAACCTCCACGGGTATGGGAAATAATAAAAGGACCTCGGATGTGATATGTCCTATGGTGTAGACCGAGGTAATAGACCCCAAAGCAGGGAGTGTAAAGCTATGACTATAGGGTTGGTCAGACCCTAAGATCAACATATAAGTCAACTCCCATTGATAATCTAAACTCCTAAGGAAGTCCTTCACATTTTCAAGAAAGCAGAAGGACCGAAAAGTGGTGTGAAAGGAGTTAAGGGGTATTATTGGGAGGGCTGGTCCCATGGGTGTATAGCAAGGAATGGAGACATCTAGAAGTGGACCCTCCCTTAGCCAGCTAGCTAAAGACTCACCAATGACCAGTTCACCCTCGGAAGGTAAGAATGTCTCTATATGAGGGTCTAAGGGTGAAGCCTCTCTCTCGGGAGGGGAAACGGAGTCCTCTATGATGTGGAGGGGATCACTCCCTAACTCCTCAACCTCAGTTAGGTACTCCTCAATCAACTCCTGTTCAGCCTCGTAACTCACTGGAACAAACCCAGGTGATGACATGGAGGTGGTCGGCGTAACGCCGTCATGGAAGACAAACTCACCGGGAAGGTGAGATGGGTGTAAGGTGCAGGTCCTCCTATCCAGGTCGATGGTCGCACTTCTTTCCTCCAACCAAGTTCGCCCTAAAATGATGCATGGACCAGCAAGTGTGCTGATCTTGCACCAAGCGCCATCGGAATATTTAACGGGGCCAAACCACCGTTGAAACTCGATAAAAGCTAAACCATCACGGAGAACAATCTCCCCAGTCTTAGAGAGTGACTCAATAATGTCTTGTGAGACACAGTTAGACGACACCCTACTGATGAAGTCGATCTCCGTATGCTTCCCATTAGGTAGGATGGCAGTGGACATGACAGGGCGCTGGAATGACTCGGTCATCGGTATAGGGATCGGGTCTCCCGACGACTGAGTGGTAGGGGCGACACTTAGGGGTCGTACCATAAGAGCATCGAATCGGGCCAATAGGGATGACTAATCTGACATGTGGGCTCGAGGAACCACCATGGGGTTGGCGCGGAGCTGGACATGTAAGACTCAACGAGACAAGGACAAAACTCTAACTAGACACAAACCTAACATTACAATGCAATGGTGGGTTACCTAGATGAACTAAGAGACTCAATGCAACCTAGATAACTCTAAGGCCTCAATTGCACCCTAGACAACCTAAAGACTCGAATGACCTAAGACCCCAATTTGTTAGAACAAACTGGTTCCCTAAGCTCTGATACCAAATTTGATGCGGGACGGAACTGACAAATGGACTAAACCTATGATGAAGACCAAGTGCGGCCAGCACTCACACGTGACAAGGCAAGCCGAGTGATCGACCTCCGTACTATTCCTCCGAAGAGAGGCATCTCTCAACAAGAAACCCAAGTCCACGGTCGTCCCTATGAGGGAAGCGAGTGGATCAAAGCGGCAAAGGAGCCGACGCGCAACTATAGGAGTCTAGTCCGAGCTCGGTGCTCGACTAGGGCCACGGAATGGGATACTCTCACTCACGATCTCGCGGTGTTGAATGCTAGCTAGGATCCCTACACTCTCACGCGGCATACAAGATCACATACTAGTAAAGCAAACTGCCAAGGGGGGGGGAGCGTCGCACGTACCTCCACGCCTAGGCGTGGGGAAGGAACCCCGGCCGAGACCGACAACCCCGATACACACAATGAAAGAATAGGTACAAGCCAGCAATGGTGCCCACTCCTCGCAGGGAGATAACAGGCTACAACAATTCCATTCGGGGCGGCCGATACACGGGCTGACGGGCGGCACTCGGTGAAGGGTTGGCCACGAGGAGGGTCCGAATGACGATCGGCAGAATCGCAGCAACGCGCGACTCGGTGGTAAACGTTCCCACGAATGGATCCGGAGTCTGATTGGGGCGCCGTCAGCGAGGGCGCGTAGTTAGGTCGCAGGAGGAAGCCTCGGCCAAAAGGCGTGCTCAGATTTCGTCCGTGGAAGCCGTGGCTGCACCTGCAAGTGGGGACAAGGAATCTGCTCCCAGAACTGCGCTGTCGAGCGGGGAAAATGGTAACTCGCTGCTCCGGTAGGCGAACGAGGCCCCGCTTGTGGGAGGACGTCGGGGACGCAGAGCAGCAGGTCCGGACCAAAGAGCTCGATCAGATCTGGTCGTGGTTGGACGCTGTGAACTTTGGAAATCGCCGGTTGTCCTGGCACCGGGTGGACTGGGCAGAACCGCGCGACCTCACGGGAACGGACGCCACGAACAGCTCGGACGTCGGAACGAGACGAGGTTGGCGGCGTTGGAAAGAGGACGACGAGAGGTACAAACCCTGAAGAAATCAGCTACAAACTCGGAGTTTTCCATCCTGTGGGATTTTCGCAAGAAGGAGGGTGGATCTGGGCGCGCAGAGAGGGAGGCTCCTGCGCTAGCTCACGAGAAAACTCGCCACGGGTGGTGCCGACCTCGGATCGAGGCGAAACCAAAGCCCACGCGCTGCCGACTCGTAGAAGTATCCACCAAAAAAAGGAGGGGCTCGGATTCGACCCGCACCGGATGGGGACGCCGCTGCAACTCGGGGCCGAATCTGGAACACGCGAACTCGAACCGGAGACGAAGTAGAAGGGAGGAAGAACCTCGGCGTCGCACCGAGGGGATGGGGAGTCGCACCCCGGGGTTGCTCCCGTCGCAGGAGCAGAGGAGGAAGAGAGGGTCGCCCTCTCCAAGGGGTGGCTGCGCAAATGGCTGCTCAATCAAAATATTTCATTCATTAATTTCTAAAGAAAGTACATAAGACCTTATATATGGAGGGGGGGAATGCTAGGGTTTCAACCCTAGCAAGGGGGGAAAGGGGGGCGGCCAAAGGGGGGGAGGGGATCGAATGGGAAGGAAAAAAAGGGGGGGTGCGCAATCTACTTCCTAAAAAAAAGGTAGGGGGGCGGCTGCCTCCTCCTCCTCTTGGAGGAGATGAGAGGGGGCGCCCAAAACCCTAATGGGCCAAAAGGTTGGACCAAGAAGTGGCCCACTAGTCCTATTGCCCAACCAATGAGTCTAGCACACCCAATAAAGGTCTAATTGGCCCCAATTGGCCTACAAAGGTCCACAATAAAGAATAAACATGTCCACGCAGGGACTAAACCAAGGCCTGGTATGGCCATCATGTAAAAGAAGGTCCTCTAAACCATGCCGTAGTCGCCGAGCCAAAGAGATGCCGGCGTGCTCCGCGTGCTCCGTCGAGAAAGGCGGCGCGTGTCCTCACCAAGTGGCCTTAACTATGGCCTCATTCCACCCACATTTGTTCTTGCAGTGGGCAATAGCCCACTGGACCATGGGGAGCAAGTGGATGTGTTGATAAACTAATCATGGTCCAAATGTCCTTTGAGTTGGGTAAGAATTCCCCTAGGATAAGAGAAGGGTCTATAGGGGCAACTGTGTTTCACACTAGGTCCTCGTCCCCCACCTTAGTCTTAGGGAGGGCCAATAATGTCTCGATCTCCTCCAGAAGGATAGTAGCTTCAAATGTGGGAAAGACAAATGTATGGGTTTGAGGATGCCATATCTCTACTAGAGATGAAATGCTATCCATATCAAGTGAGAGTTTATGGTAGTTTTTGGCCAAAACAAGCAATGGATGGAGGTGCCAGGTTTTTAGAATGCAGATCACATCTAATGAGAGTTCGCGAACCATGGGAGCCACCCATTTCAGGTTGGAATAACGCCTTGGGCCGGGGAGAAGCTAAATAAAAAAGGAAAAAGGGGAGGAGCAATATAAGAATTTGAAAAGGATTTTTAACAAATTTAAAAGCAATTGCATGTGACTTACCTCTCTTAAGGGATTTGTGCTCAAATGATTGGGAATAGAAGTCAGCCGTTGCAGCACCTCGCACTCCTTCCTAGCTGGTTGTGGCCCGTCGTTGGAGCCCTCACCCATTCTGCTGGCTTCAAGGGCCCTCTTCATGATGATTTGGGTGGTTATGCTAAGGTTTTCAGGGCTTGAAAGGTGAGTTTTGTATGAATTGCGAATTTAGAATGCCTCCCTTCTTATAGAGCCTTAATTCTCATACCTTTCCCCCTAGGATTGACGTAGGATAGGATCAATTGAGGTTAGGATAGCCCTTGGGGAAAATTGGGTGAGTTTATCCACGGATTGGGACCCTCTAAGAGAGTCCCGATCGGAATTAACAGTGCTTCGCCTTGGCGGTCTATCGAGCGACTGCTAAGTTAATTAGCGGTCACTCAACGACTATTTCTTTGTGCCTCTAGGATTCGTATCTCCTCCTGTGGTTAACGGTCTCAGATAGGCCATCTTTCTTTGTAAACGGTCGTGATGAGACCGTCTCCTAGAACTTAGTGGTCTTCAATGAACCGTCTATTTCACTCATTTGGCCATGGTTCATTCAGTCCTTAGCGGCCTATCGAGCGACTGCCAAACCACTCTAGCGGCCATATTGCGACCGCCTCTCTCTGCTATCCTTAGTGTCGCTGCTTTCTTAAGTCCTATTCAACCTAAGTCTCTTTCTCTCTCTCGCTCTTCCTTGTCAGTCGTAGGAGTTATTATCAGGTCAGGTTAGTCAGAGTCAGCATGCACAGAATCATTTTTAAGTAAAAAAAGTCATGTCATTGCCTTAGGTCGAAGTCATATACATGCATATATCTGATATAGTACATCAGGCAGGTCCCTCTCCTAGACCCCCGCTGTCGCCAGTGCCCTCATGTCTCTTCCTGGGCGGACCCATGGCTGTACTGCCCTCCTCACACTGTCGTCACCGCCGCTTCTCGTCCTCATTCCTCCGATGGCCGGAGGAACCAGAGAAGTAGTCTCTATAGGCGCTGTTGTACGCACCACTCGGAGTCCTACTACGCTCCGATCTCCGGTTCATCACCTGGAGGGACTGCTGGTACGCCCCCACTGCACCTCTCAGCTCGGCTACCTGTATCCGGGACTGCTCTAGCTCACTCCTTAGCTCCGCTACCTCGGCACGAAGGCACTCTGCCTCTGCTGCCTCTACACGAGAGCACTCTGCCTCTACCCGAAAGTGCTCCGCCTCCTCTCTCTGCCGAGTGGCCTCACTCAGCACTGCCGCTAGCTCTCTCGCCTACGCATACACTCATTGTGGTCAGTCATTTACATTCATAATCATAAGTGTCAAAGGGGAAGTACATCTGTTTGCTTACCCTCTCGGCTAGTGTGGCCTCTGCCTCCTCAGCTCATGCCACCGCTCGCGCAAAGTCTGCGTCTCGCTCAACCCAATCTGCTGGTGGCTGGGAGGAAGAAGACGGTGCATCATGTCCCTGATGCTGAACTCCCTCGGCACACTGCATACAGGGGCATGTCAGTCTCATAAGCATAGCATGGCATTTTAGGTCTAAGGTTGACTAAAGCTTACCAAGTGGTCCAATGAGCGCTAAAGCTCGTCCCTCTACTAGACCGTAGAATGGAGTAACCCCTGAAGCTCCGCGATCTGCCGATGGGGGTCTAGCTGCATGTAGAATGTCAATCATTAGTGTGCATTGTAATCATAAGCATTTTAAAGAGCATGAGTTTAAGAGTCGTACCGATCGTCGTGCGCCACGGAAGACCTGGTCTCCGTAGCGTCGGGCGTAGGCCGTCAGGTAGGACTCGTCACTAGTGGCTCGGGCGCGTACCACTCACCCTAGCCTGGTCCAGTCCTGGATCTGGTCCACCACCCGGGTGATCCAGTCAATCTCCATTGCGAGCCCGCGTAAGTGTCGCCCCACGAGCTCCTCCGGTCTCTCTCATACCGGGAACTCCACCTCTGGCTGGTGGACGCCCACGGTCCTCATAATTAACTGGTAGTGAAGTGGCTTGACCACATTCATGCAGTGGAGCCAAATGTCATGTCCTGCATAAGCTAGGGCTGCCACCACCCACGGCTGGCCCTCGTGTCCCTCGCCCTGGTACGGTGTCCACCGGACCTGCAAAATGGCGACCAATTGCATTCGTGTCCAAGCATATAGCTGCATTTACATAAGTTCAGTTTAAGTCTTACCGTGGCATAGGGTAAGGTGTCGATGTCATCCTGGATGGCTCGCACCTGGCATCGCAGGGATCCGACCTGTCGGACTACTGTCCACCGCCTCGCGATGGGGACCTGGTCGGGATGCACCTCTTGCCCTGTCCCCAATCTAGGGAGGTACATGTAAGCCCATACCTGTATGTTCATGCATCAAGTGTCAACATATAACATTCATAAAAACATATAGCATTTGTAGAAACATTTTAGGAGTCAAATCTTACCTGGAGCAGTGGGGAGAACCCGCCTAGCATCGTCCGCCGGCTGGTGGAGCTAAGGCTGTTGAAGACGAAAGCCAGCACAGCCACACCCCACGCGTACTCACCTACTCTGTCCACCTCCTCGAGCAGGTGCTGTAGCCGGTGTAGATCTATTTAAAATCCACTAAAAAATAATAAAAAAGCGTAAGAAATAAAATGTGGGAAAGGGTGGGAAAGGGCATATGTGGATGCAATTTTGGAGGGTGATAGCCAGAGACGCGAGAGCCTCAAAGGATATAACAAATAATTAATGGAGGGATCACGAATATAAATACCTCAAAAGGATGCGGGGGAGATTGTGAGTCAACTTCCTTCTCTTCCGATCGGCTGGCCGATGAAGAGAGTCTCTCTTCTTGATTACCCTTGCAAAACAAAGACAAACACCAACAAATAAAATAGTGATTAGCAAACCAAGTGTAGTATCAAAATCCCAAGTGGATATATATATGTAAGAACATGGATATGAACACACCTTTTAGGTGTTGCCCCTTCAAACCCCAATGCAATGGGTAGGGAGATAGAATGATGATATGAATATGTAAAAAAAAGAGATAAAGTGTGCAAGTGTTGCACTATGGAGGCTCAACGTAGCTGAGAAAGTGAGATTGATAAAAAAAGATGATGCATGAACTAATGCAGTAAAGAAATAGAAAAGAGAAACACAAAGGAGCAAGGAGATCCTGAGATTTTTCTCTGTTGGTTGGCTGTGGCTTTTGATGAGCGTTCGGGAGAGAGTCTCCGTGAGGATGAAGCAGCTTTAGTAGCCTAGGGAAGACTCCTCCTTGAGCCAAGAAATCGGCAGCACCTCCTGTGGACGCACTTTTTATTTAGATCGTTGTTTATTTGTTTATTGGGTTTATTAAGTGCGTGGGCGTGCCAGTCAAAAAGTGACGATTTATTCGGGCTTCGATGAAGCCCATGGTGCGCTCGATCTGACTAATCAGACGATTGTGTGGTTCATGTCGGGACTGAGAACTCGCCATACCATAAAGGCTATGACGTTAATTACATCCCCTTGGAGAGGGGAAAACCCTTGATTGATTGCCAGGAAAAGGGGCCCGATGGCCAAAAGTTCATAGTAACGAAGGCGAGAGCAAAAACTCAGATTGCATTTGAACAGACCCCGAGTTGGGGCGTAAACGTTCATGGATGCAAGCATGTCGGTCACTCATGGACCATTCCATGTACGGACGGAAGTTCGCATTAGTAGCGCCGAAGACGACGATAAAACCGTGCAAATGTCTGCCGCAGACACGGCAAGCTTAATGCGGGTGCGGGATTGAATCCCGGTAGAAGCAGGTCAGATTAATGATTTATTGGCCTGAGATGGTTGCGGACTATGGTCATATCGGGGTCCCCGAGGTCAACATCCGATGCCATGGGGCGTCATTGATTTTCTCTTCACATACAGTCCGGGGAAACGAAGGTCCCAGGGTATGCGTGCATGTCGGTCACTGGCGGACCATTTCTTGTTCGGACGGAAGTCCGCGTTTGTAGCATAAGAGACGGTGAGAAACTGTACAAATGTCTATCGTGAGTACGGCAAGTTTAATGCAAGTGTGGGATTAGATCCCGGTATATATGTCGGTCACTAACGGACCATTCGTCGTTCGGACGAGAGTCCACATTTGAAGCATTGAAGACAACGACAAAGACATAAGGATGTTTGCCGTAGGTACCACAAGTTTAATGTGGGTGCGGGATTGGATCCTGGTAAAGGTGGGTCAAACTGATGAACTATCGGCCCAAGATGTGCCCAGATCATGACCATGTCGGGGATTCTGAGGCCCACGTCTGATACCATGGGGCGTCGTTACTTTTCTCTTCACACACAGTTTAAGGAAGTGTTTGCGACCTTTTCTTTCTTTCCGCCTTTTCGTTCGCGTATCGATCAACCATTTGGCTAACTGGTAGTCAACTGATTGATTGACGACGTGGGCGTGCCAGTCACATGAGTGACAATTTTATTGTGCACTCACTCTGACCCATATAGGGCGAATGTGAGGTTCGGTCGGGACCAGCAGTCCGCCATACCATAAAGGTTATGGCGTTAATTACATCCCCCACGAGGAGGGAACACTTTTGATTAATTACCGAGATAGCGGGCCGTTGAAGCCGGATTAAAAAGAACTACATGATGATTATAGCAATGACAGGCAGGATGCAAATATTTATCGTATAGCAGATGTATAGTTCATGGAATTATGGACCCTCGGTACGTGGCAGAGGATGTAGGTCCGAAGACCACCATCGCGCATGACGAAGACTTCCGACCGGGCGTAACCCAATCTTCTGTCGATGCCATTTGATATACCCAAGGATCTATGCATGCATGCACACAAGACATCCACACCTAGATTATACATGAAGATAGTGTTATGAAACGGTGGCGGTCAGCCGCATTTAATACCCCTCGTCGAGAAGAGGAAGGGCAACACAAATATGCTAGCGAAAGCGAAATGCTAACGGATTATGATGGTGAGTGTGATGATGACGTGACTTGGGCTTGCTTGACCCTTCTTTATTCAATTCACTGCCTGCTACGGCTTGTGGACATTGCCCCCGAGAGGCGAGGCTTGCCCCGGGGTAAATGAACCATTAGAGCGGCACGAGGCTTCAAAACCGGCGTGACTATGTAAGAAAACTTATGCGGCGCGCTAAAGCGTAGGCATGGTGGCTAATACGGCGCGGTCTTCATGCAGTTGAAACGGCGCGCAAGAGGGTTGGGGCGCGCCGGTTTAGGGCGCACCGGGAAGGCGCAAGAAAATTTTTTAAGGAAATGAGTGTGGGGTTAATCCGACGCGGGGGGGGGGGGGGGTACCGCGCCGGTTTAGGGCGCGCCGGTTAAGACCGTGCCGTATTAAACCTGTTTTGTAAAATTATGAACCTTTTTAAGTTTATTAGACTTCATGGGACCCTTTCTTGAGTTGTTGGGCCAGATGATTGTTTGATTGGAGTCCATGGCCTTCTGGAAATGAAGGGGAGGTCAGTGCGAGGTTCATACTCGAGCACTGAGTTGATTCGATTCGGAGCGATCGTTTTATTGACATAATTATCTGGAGTCTGTTAGAAATTTGACAGCATCTCCCCTGAACAAACAGAGTTGCAGGGGAGAATCGGGGTCATACTCACTAATGGAGCAAGCCCATAAATCACCGGTCTGCCCAAAGGCGGCCAGCATACCCCACTGGATAGGATACCCCGAGGACAAGCCTGCTAGGGGCACCAAAGCTCCATGGGGGAAGAGACAGAAGGGCGAAGTCACTGATGATGAGGACGACACCCCGAGGGCTAGCCTACGAGGGGTGAACGACTCGCAGTCAGTGATTCGTCCCATGGAGGGACTGACCATTAGGAGAGTGGGACTCCGAGGACTAACCTACAAGGAGCACACACCCCCTGGTCTCGATCGGGCCCTGGTCTATCGGGGTTGAGTTCGTTGACCCAGGCTCCCCGTCATTATCAGCCATGGCTTCGAGAAAGCGCCTACCACGGAGAGGTAGAGCCCTCGGTCACCCAGCAATTGCAGGAAGTAATGGGGAATGTCCCCCTCCCCGGGTGATCAAAACGACGAGGAAACCTCGGAACGATGCAGATGACCGTGAAGAACGAGTAATAATGGCATAAGTTAGACTGGCACGCAGTAGGGGCATATGCTCGAACAGCTAGAAAGCAATGTTCAGGGAGGTAAACCCTGTGTGGAGCGACCAGAGACACGCGCAGAGGCACGGCTCCCTCCGAGAAGAAAAGGGGTGCGAAGACCCCTGCATCAAGCATAACAACACAAAAAAAAAATGAATCAAAGAAAAGCCCCTGGGGAGGGGTGTTTCTATAGCCCACGACGAGTCAGGGCATAATGCAACCTTCGGAGGAACCAAGGTTAGAGTGATGCAGAGAAGAACTCAGACAGACGTGTTAGCATAGATAGAGAAAGAGAGGGGAGGATCATTCATCTGATTCATTGATTTAAGCATTCACACGCACGCGCATACGTTGCCATTCCAAAAAAATGGGAAGGGTTTAACATTTACATAGCGAGAGTACAGCCCCGGCACCATCACTTGATCGCCGTTCGCCGACAACAGAGACAGAAGACATTCACGGTGCGATAACGGAGGAAGAAAATCAGAAGGGATCGCGTAGAGGGTGGAGGAGAATCGACTCATTTCATTGTCGCTCCTCCCCCCCTCGCTTACATTCGACAGATAGGAGTTTCGAGGAAGAAAACTACGGAAAACAGGAGAAGATCAACGCCCGCGCCCACCTGTTCCTGAAACAGCGTATCGCAACCGAAGAAGATGGCCGGCGGTCACTGCTCCCGAGAAACCTTCA
The DNA here is from genome assembly GCA_022559845.1 of Amorphophallus konjac. NCBI lineage: Eukaryota > Viridiplantae > Streptophyta > Magnoliopsida > Alismatales > Araceae > Amorphophallus > Amorphophallus konjac. The sequence goes on along the minus strand of CM040124.1, from coordinate 72,470,772 downwards.
CTCTCTGTACCTCAAGCGAAAAAGGAAGCCCTCTCCTCCCTCTCGAAAACGATCAGAGGGCTGACAGACGATCCCCCAAAAAAAACTATCTCCTCCCATTATTTCGAATAGCCATCTCTATATATACATGATCAATCCCCAAGCCTTGTACGGCGTGAAGAACTGCTCACCGGGAAAGGCTTCATGGGCCTTTGCGCGCCGGAATAGCAAAGCCATGGGTGGGTTTCAGCGCGCCGGGATAGAGGGCATCAAGCTTGGGGCGCGCCGGTTTAGGGCGCGCCGGGCTAATGTTCCTCGTGGGCTTCGAGCCAGTTGGTGAGCCCGGGATGATTCCGGGGGTCACCGTGAACATTTATCTTGCCAATGCTCCTCGAAACTTCGACGAGATGTCTTGTAGAAGCTCCCCGGTTGACGTACGGTCATTCTCGAGGTTTCGAATAGCTTTATCTTGATCGTACGGGCTTTCTACCGGCACGGCCTTTGGCTCTACGCTCCATGCTGTTGGTCCGGCCTGGCTCGTACTCAGAGCTTTCTAGGAGGTTAGATAGCCGGGAGATAGTTCCGCCTGAGCCGGGCGATCATTCGGCCACTAATGGGCCCATCTTGACGGGAAGCCGTGCCCATGCCGGGCGATCGGGATCTTCCGCCGTCAGATCTTTCGGTTCTCCGTTTCGGGAAGCCGGGGGGACTCCTTTATCCTCGGGAGAGCCTTTCATGAGGTGGGTAGCCACCGGGTAGACCGTCGACCTTGGTCGGACAACGGGTGTAGTGGATGCAGCACGACAAAGTCGATGCCGGTTCATTGGGCAGGCTTGGTCGCACTGCCGGTTGGTTGTGGATTCATCTCGGCTCTCCTGAGGTGAAATCCCCGTGTCCACACGGAGTGACTCGAGGCTCTGTCAGATCTTTAATATGTTGATCTTTATCGGCTTCCGTACTTCGGTGGGCCGGGTCATTCGTCCTTATAGCTTGGTCACCGACAATCATATTTTGAGTGCCAACAAATGCCCCTCAGACGTGGGTGTTGCGAGCGAGGTACGAGTGCAGCAAGGCCGACGGACGAATTTCATCCGGGCTGACCCCTTCCTTAATTAGCGGGTGCCTGGGATGGCCCTTAATTCGGCACGGACGTCGACCCGGCACCGTTTAGATGTTAGTACGGCGCGGCCTATGACCCTTGGGCTTTAATCCGGCGTGGCCGTTGGCTTCCCACTTTGACCCGGTGCGCCTTTTACCGGCACGCCTTTTGCTTAGAGGGCCGTTAATCCAGCGCGGCCGTTGGCTTCCCGCTTTGACCCGGCGCGCCTTTTACCGGTGCGCCCTTTGCTTAGAGGGTCGTTAATCCGGCGCGCTAAATAGCGCGGCAGTTTAACGGAGGGGGGGGGGCTCCATATAAGGCTTTCGCCTTTGTTTTTTCTTCTTCATCCCTCATTTGCATAAACTTTTTCTCTCTCCTCCCTTTTTTCTTCTCTCCTTCTGGCGTCAAGAGCGGCGGTTTCTTCCTTCGGGTGAGTGGAGGTGCCGTCAATTTGGGTTTCAAAACCCTTTCTTTGGGCCCCAGGAGGCTTCTAGCAGGGCTTGCCCTCGGAGCTGTTTCCCCGGGTGTTCCTCTGGCCCCGGTGTAATGCCGATGGCTACTTTTTAGGGATCGTTCCTCAGTGAACGCGTTCCCACTTTTCTTCGGCAATTCCCTATCCTGGGGAGACTCTGCCAAAATTTTGTCAGAAGTTCGCCTTTGATTAGCCATTTCCTGACGTTGTTTTTTGTTTGATATGCTCTTTTTTGCAGCTGTCATGGCATCCAGCTCTTCCTCTCGTGCCGTGGTGACATGGGAGAATGTTAATTCTCTCGACTGGTGTCACGGCCAGGTGGCCATAGTTGCGGAGTCTTCGGATTCGGAGATGGACACTGTAGACACCGGTCGTCTCCTTATTCTCGGGGGCGACTCTTTTCATTATAATAGAGAAGGCGTGACCAGGAAGGATTATCCCAAGGACAAGCACCTGATGTCCCTTCTTCGGCGCTTCAACCTTCAGGGGAAGCGGGATGTGTTCGCCGTCCGGGAGGTCGAGCAGGCTCTACTGGTGGAGAGAGACAGCTTGGCCGAATGCGTAATGCGGGGAAGACCCATCTATCTCCCTGGGGAGGTCAGGAAGTGGAGCGTTGTGCTGGGGCTGCAAGACCTGGCTCCGGCCGACGGACTGTTGACCAGAGCTCCCGAATTTGTACCTGCTCGGTGGAATGACTCCGCGGGCAGAGTAGATCGGGAGAAGCCGATCTTTGGTTTATTCCTTGCCCCGTTGAGATGGGGATATAGAGATGAGTCATTCTTGCTGGATTGCTTGGCGATTCGCTTCAAGCACCAGATCTCCGTGGGGTGGTTTGCTGAGTTGAAAGTTACAGACGCCCATGCATTCAGGCCCGGAGCAGTGGAATTCACAGACTATGTGCTGCATCATTATGCTCCTCTTTTGACCAGAGCTGGTGTATATCACAGCGTGTACGCTTCAAGATATCGGTACCCGATTTCCCGAGGCTTGTGCTGTGGCATGATCGAGGTGTTTTGCCCTGAATACAACACCTTCTATACTTCAGAGGGGGAGACCTCTTTAGACTTGTGAAGTCTATCTCAGCTCAGCGGCCTGCCCATTGATGGAGAGCCGTATGAAGAAGTTTGTTGGCCTGACTGGTTGAAGGACCAGACCGACGGTGACGGCCGGTATTTGGAGGGCTACGCCTATCGGTATCTAATGAAGGCATATCGCACCCTCTTCCATTCGTCGCACGACACGAGAGAAGCTCGAAAGCCGGGCGAGAAGCGAAGAGTGCGGATGGGCGCTTGGCTTCAATATTTCTTCCAGGGGAAGAACAAGTATGAAGATTTTCCTCCGATAGCACCAGTGGCCCAGAAGCGAAAGAAGAGGATACGACGCCAGGCCACTTCGTCATCTTCTTCGAGAGGAGGGCAGGGGGAAAACCCAAACCCTACTGGTGTTGATGCAGTGACTCACTGTGCTGCATATTTGGTTTATTGGCTTTGTTCCTTTGCTCTCCCTCAGGGTGACGAGAGCGTGATCAGGGCGGAAGCCATATATCCAACCTGTCTTATGGCTTGGGGTACGAAGCTGTCTCTTTGCCCAGTGGCCCTGTGCCTCATTTACAAGATGTTGGGAGACTTGCATAAGACGCGCCTTATATGGAGCTGCCTCCGGGAACAGGGTGCAGACCCAAGAACGGAGGGGGGGGGGGGCTCCATATAAGGCTTTCGCCTTTGTTTTTTCTTCTTCATCCCTCATTTGCATAAACTTTTTCTCTCTCCTCCCTTTTTTCTTCTCTCCTTCTGGCGTCAAGAGCGGCGGTTTCTTCCTTCGGGTGAGTGGAGGTGCCGTCAATTTGGGTTTCAAAACCCTTTCTTTGGGCCCCAGGAGGCTTCTAGCAGGGCTTGCCCTCGGAGCTGTTTCCCCGGGTGTTCCTCTGGCCCCGGTGTAATGCCGATGGCTACTTTTTAGGGATCGTTCCTCAGTGAACGCGTTCCCACTTTTCTTCGGCAATTCCCTATCCTGGGGAGACTTTGCCAAAATTTTGTCAGAAGTTCGCCTTTGATTAGCCATTTCCTGACGTTGTTTTTTGTTTGATATGCTCTTTTTTGCAGCTGTCATGGCATCCAGCTCTTCCTCTCGTGCCGTGGTGACATGGGAGAATGTTAATTCTCTCGACTGGTGTCACGGCCAGGTGGCCATAGTTGCGGAGTCTTCGGATTCGGAGATGGACACTGTAGACACCGGTCGTCTCCTTATTCTCGGGGGCGACTCTTTTCATTATAATAGAGAAGGCGTGACCAGGAAGGATTATCCCAAGGACAAGCACCTGATGTCCCTTCTTCGGCGCTTCAACCTTCAGGGGAAGCGGGATGTGTTCGCCGTCCAGGAGGTCGAGCAGGCTCTACTGGTGGAGAGAGACAGCTTGGCCGAATGCGTAATGCGGGGAAGACCCATCTATCTCCCTGGGGAGGTCAGGAAGTGGAGCGTTGTGCTGGGGCTGCAAGACCTGGCTCCGGCCGACGGACTGTTGACCAGAGCTCCCGAATTTGTACCTGCTCGGTGGAATGACTCCGCGGGCAGAGTAGATCGGGAGAAGCCGATCTTTGGTTTATTCCTTGCCCCGTTGAGATGGGGATATAGAGATGAGTCATTCTTGCTGGATTGCTTGGTGATTCGCTTCAAGCACCAGATCTCCGTGGGGTGGTTTGCTGAGTTGAAAGTTACAGACGCCCATGCATTCAGGCCCGGAGCAGTGGAATTCACAGACTATGTGCTGCATCATTATGCTCCTCTTTTGACCAGAGCTGGTGTATATCACAGCGTGTACGCTTCAAGATATCGGTACCCGATTTCCCGAGGCTTGTGCTGTGGCATGATCGAGGTGTTTTGCCCTGAATACAACACCTTCTATACTTCAGAGGGGGAGACCTCTTTAGACTTGTGAAGTCTATCTCAGCTCAGCGGCCTGCCCATTGATGGAGAGCCGTATGAAGAAGTTTGTTGGCCTGACTGGTTGAAGGACCAGACCGACGGTGACGGCCGGTATTTGGCGGGCTACGCCTATCGGTATCTAATGAAGGCATATCGCACCCTCTTCCATTCGTCGCACGACACGAGAGAAGCTCGAAAGCCGGGCGAGAAGCGAAGAGTGCGGATGGGCGCTTGGCTTCAATATTTCTTCCAGGGGAAGAACAAGTATGAAGATTTTCCTCCGATAGCACCGGTGGCCCAGAAGCGAAAGAAGAGGATACGACGCCAGGCCGCTTCGTCATCTTCTTCGAGAGGAGGGCAGGGGGAAAACCCAAACCCTACTGGTGTTGATGCAGTGACTCACTGTGCTGCATATTTGGTTTATTGGCTTTGTTCCTTTGCTCTCCCTCAGGGTGACGAGAGCGTGATCAGGGCGGAAGCCATATATCCAGCCTGTCTTATGGCTTGGGGTACGAAGCTGTCTCTTTGCCCAGTGGCCCTGTGCCTCATTTACAAGATGTTGGGAGACTTGCATAAGACGCGCCTCCCCAGAAGCCTTCGGACGGTTGGTCGGTTACATTTCTTTAATGCTTGGGTCTGCACCCTGTTCCCGGAGGCAGCTCCTCGGGCGCTACAAGCAGTTCCTCTGGTCCCGCGCATGATAGAGTTCGCAAGCGCCGAGCCATCATTGCTAGCGGAGCAACACTATGCCATTCAGGGTAAATTGACCCATCTTCCCATGGACTCGCCCGGGGTTCTTCATTTCTGGAGCTTAGCTGCTCACTCGAGCCCGTTGACGAATAGGACGAGGCAATGCAAGCTCTTTGAAACTGAGGAGTACATCCATCCGATTTCCCAAGCCAATTATACCAGGCCTATTTTGGAGCCGGAGTTGATTGATTGGGCACTGGCCATCAGGCCTAGTGTCCTCGTATTCCGCAAGAGCGGCATTCTGTGGCTGGAGCCGTATTACCCGTTCCGTTTTAGTCAGAACTTTGGCTACGACCAGTAGATTCCACATTCCTCTTCGCAATTTGCATTGCCCAACAGGCACAGGGCCGGGCAAACGTCCAATGATGACGCCCGGATATGGTGGGACTTTTTCCATCGTCGCGAAGACGTTTCTTTCCGGGTGCCCGCCCCCGCACGGTTCCCTCGCGTCACGCTTGAATACGTCAAGTGGTTGAACGCGCGGACGGGATTTTACAGGACCTCCCGGAGAGAGTGATGGGCCGTGGCGGAGCACAGGTTCTTAGCTTCCCAGTCGGAGCCAGTTCTTGATATTGACGCTTCTTATTTGAAGAAGTTGAAATCTTGGACTAATACGGACGTGAAGGCCTATCTAGAGGCCCGCAAGCTCGTAAAAGGCCGCAAGATGAAAGTTGAGCTGAAGTTGCCCCCGATCAACAAGGATGATTATGTGAAGACCCTTCGGGGTTTATGCCGGGTAAGCAGTGAGAGGGTGATTCTCCAGCAACTCCCTTTGCCAGTAGAGGAGCCCATCGCGGCCGTGGCCGACTGGCGTCCCGAGGTGGACAGGTTGTATCCCTACCGGGCTTTCATTCGCAAAGAGGACAGGCGGGCTAACTTATATGCCAACACCCCCTGGCTGTTCGCACTCCTTCGGTCTCACGGCCTCTCGGTGGGTAGCCCCAGTGAAGCCATACTAGACCATCCTCTTCAGATCTCCTTCAAATATGCAGACAGGTGGGGGCTGGACCATCTGAGCCTGTATTATCTGCTGTCCTCCCGTGGACACGAGGACCTGGCATTGCTAGCTGAGCCGAGTGAAAAGATCGGGGATCTATGCTGGCTCATTCGCGAGGCGGCTTCGAGGGACAAGACGCCATCGCTATTTTATTGGTCTCTCTTCCCCTTTTACACGGGATCGGCAAGTAAGTTCTATCTTTTCCTTCAGGCCCTTCGGCCAGCTTTTTCCTTTCATTGTGGTCGTGTCATTCTCACCCTTCTGCGTATACAGTCCGACTGACTTCGGAGGAGACCCGGCACTTCAGGGAGCTGATCATAAAAGCCCAAAAGCCGGCATATTTTGAAGTTCCTGAGCCGGCCCCGACCACGACGCCACTACCTCCTGGAGATTCGAGGAAGAGGACTAGGTCCCAACTAGGGAGGCCGTCGGGAAGGCGAAAGCGGCGGTGACCCGAGTGACACGGGCGCGCCGGAAGAAAGCCGCAGAGAAGGAATCGGCAACCGTCCTTCCTCCTGTTGTATCTTTTGAAGAGTTTGAGGCTTCTCGCGCACAAGGGCTAGAGGCCGAAGGTAGGTTCTTCTTTTCTTCAGAGTGCATTAGCCTGTTTCGATCGCTTGGGGTGGCCCATGCTGACAGTTGCCGATACAGCTGCCGCGGTCGTCGGATCGGAGGCGACGGTAGATGTAGAGGCTAGGGACGGGGCAGAGGAAGTCCCCACTGCTCCCGTAGAAAGGGATCTGCCCTCTCCATCACCTTGGCGGGAGATGGAAGGTAATCTATAGTTTAGTTGCGATAGCAACGCAAATCTTCATATCTTCAGCCGTCTTGACCCCTTTTTTGCTGTGAATTGTAGTCGATATACAACCACCATTGTTTCCAGGCTTGGAGAGTGCAGAGGAGGTGGTCCCCTTGGGACAGGGAAAGCCCGCCCCTGAGGTATCATCTATTGCTGCCCTTGGTGTGGAGAGCACCGGAAAGCTCCCGCCGAGGGTGATGTTCCTACTGGCGAGGCTCCTACTTCGACGGCGGAGCGTCCTGAGAGAGCAGAGGGGTCTTCCTCCTCTGAGCATGTAGATTATGGTGGTGGCTCCAGTGACGAGGAGCCATCACCGCTTGATTTTGAGACCGACGATGCTGGGGTGTCCTCGGCCTATGAGAGTGACTATCCGACTTTCAGCCTGGCCCGGTTATCATGGGGCGGTCCTGTGCCGTCATTATCGCTTACGAGTGAGGAGGCTGGCGCTGGGGGAGCTGCTCTTAAAGATTTGAGCTTAGTCCCGGCCGAGGTAAGGACCTATCCAGGACCGATGCTTACCATGCTTCTTTTCTCCTTCTTCTAGCCAGGTTTTAACTGTATATATCTCCGATGCAGACTGAGGTGGCGCTGCCAACTATGACGGTGCAGATACCACTCCCGGCCCTGGGAACAGGCCAGGCGACTTTCCCGTCCGTCCTGCGGCCCATCGCATTGCGGTACCCAAAGGATCATGCAGCAGCGATGGTTCCAGTTGGTCCGGAGCGCTCGTGGAAGTTGATAGTTCGGCAGTAGCCGGAGATTCTCCGCCAAGGGAGGCTGCACAGCAGTCAGTTCTGGAGAAGGGTGGCTCTGCTGAGATAGAAGCCGGGGAGATTATTGAGGGACGGACGTCCTCGGTGCTCGAGGTTCTCGTTGGACTCCCACCCCAGGGGACCGGCAAAGAGATTGTTGTTGTTGAGGATCTAGCCACCGCATCTGCCGGTGCGGTTGTTCCCAGTGGTAGTGGGCTGCAGCTTATGCCGTCGTCATCCTCCGGGACGGCTGATGATATATGGGCTGCCGTGGATGGCAGAGTAGAGTTCGAACTGCCCGAGACGTCGCCACTTGGTCTTCAGTCCTCGAGTGATGTCGTGTGGCAGTTCCTGGGGACCCTCCAGCAGACCGTAACAGCCAGTAGGGATTTAACTTATATTCAGCTGAGGGGCTTGATAGAGCATCTGTCCCGCTCGCTGCTGGCCCTCGGTTGTCCCATGGACGACTGGACTCCGCGGGTAATCTTGCTCCTGAAGTATGTGAACCGGAGTGAGTTCTTGGGCCGGGAGGCAGCTGACCAGCTGGCGGCCATATCATTGGAGCGGGCTGAAAACAAGACGGCCCTTATTTCTCTGCAAGAGACCGCGGCGAGGGCGAGGGACGAAGCCAACGCCTCTTTACAGCGCCGGAGCTCCCTGACGGCCCGGATGACGGCATTGCGGGCCGAACTTTCTAGGATAGAGGCTGAACTTGAAGAAGTAGATCGCCTGGGGGTCCAAAAGGTTGAGGATGCTGAGATGGCTGAAGGACAAGCTGCTTCCCTGGAGATGAAGCTATCCGAACTGGAGGCCACCGAGTTCAGATTGCAAGAACTGATCCGTCATCCCTCCCTGGGTATTCCTGTGCTGGAGGACATCTTCCGACGCCCTTTGCCGTAATCTCTTTTCTTTATGTGCTCCCTTTTAATGCACCTTATGTATTCCAGGGCATGGCCCATGTAATCATGTGCTTTTTACTTCATAGTAATAAAAAAATCTCCATCCTGATTTTGAATGAAGACTCCATCTTGTCATTGTTTTTTCTTTCATTTGCCCGTTGATTCTAGTCCGAGTGTATGAGTCACTAGGGCAGGAGAGCGCTCACGCCTTCAGGGAAGGGGTGAGGTGTTCACTCCACCGCGCCGCGACTTTTCTCGAGACTAGAAACGGCCTATGCCGGCCGAGAGTTCGGGGGACTCAGGAGGGCATAGTGAAACTGATGGATACACGGTCCTGCCGAGAACGGCCAGAACCGAGAACGGGTAGCGACCGGTCTTGCCGATGGTGACAAGGGTCGAAAGGGGTAGACAGTCTTGCCGATGGTGACAAAAACTGGATAGGTAGCGACCGATCTTGCCGATGGTGACAAGGGTCGAAAGGGGTAGACGGTCTTGCCGATGGTGACAAAAACCGGATAGGTAGCGACCGATCTTGCCGATGGTGACAAGGGTCGAAAGGGGTAGACGATCTTGCCGATGGTGACAAAAATCAGATAGGTAGCGACCGATCTTGCCGATGGTGACAAGGGTCGAAAGGGGTAGACGGTCTTGCCGATGGTGACAAAAACTGGATAGGTAGCGACCGATCTTGCCGATGGTGACAAGGGTCGAAAGGGGTAGACGGTCTTGCCGATGGTGACAAAAACCGGATAGGTAGCGACCGATCTTGCCGATGGTGACAAGGGTCGAAAGGGGTAGACGGTCTTGCCGATGGTGACAAAAACTGGATAGGTAGCGACCGATCTTGCCGATGGTGACAAGGGTCGAAAGGGGTAGATGGTCTTGCCGATGGTGATAAGAACCGGATAGGTGGCGACCGATCTTGCCGATGGTGACAAGGGTCGAAAGAGGTAGACGGTCTTGCTGATGGTGACAAGAACCGGATAGGTAGCGACCGATCTTGCCGATGGTGACAAGGGTCGAAAGGGGTAGACGGTCTTACCGATGGTGACAAAAACCGGATAGGTGGCGACCGATCTTGCCGATGGTGACAAGGGTCGAAAGAGGTATAGACACTAGACGTGTATAAGTGGGATATCGGATGAAGACCCTTGCCCCGACCTCGGAAATGGCCTTTGGACGACGGATGGTTCATCACTATTCACCATTCACTTTTATTCACATTACTGACCTAAGCGCCCTTTCGGGTTTTCACCGAAGCCAGCCCCCTCTTGCTTTTGCCCGCGCGCCCTTTCGGGTTTTCACGTGGCGGGGTACCCGATTTTGCCTGCGACGCCCTTTCGGGTTTTCGCCACAGCCGGGTTATAGCCATTTTTGCACTTGTCCCGATATGGGAGCAAGTCCGGCGGGGTATCTCTATTTTTAACCCCAATTTCTTTTCCTTCTTTTTTCTTCTTCTTTTTTTGTGTTTTTGAATTCGAGATTCAGAAGAACTGGACCGCGGGAACGCTGACCGTCCTTGTCGATGAGGACAAGGGTTGGTCTTAGGTTTATCTCGTCGACACTGGTTAAATGTCGAAGCAAGGACGTGGCTTATTAACAAGGATGTAGGATCCAAGTTCAAGAGTAGAGATCGACCGTTCTCGCCGATGATGGCGAGAGTCGAAAAGGGTTTATTCGTCGGCGTATGCTACTGCCGAAACAAGGATGGGGTTGTCAACAGGGACGTAAGGTCCAAGTTGAGGGTAGAGATCGACCGATCTCGTCGAGGATGATGGGGGTCGAAAAGGATTTGTTCGTCGGCATATATCACTGCCGAAACAAGGATGGGGTTGTCAACAGGGACGTAGGGTCCAAGTTGAGGGTAGAGATCGACCGATCTCGCCGATGATGACGAGGGTCGAAAATGATATGTTAAAGGATTTCCGGCGGGACTTTGATGATTGTCCCTTTCGGAGTTTTATTGGGTGGAGAATAGGAGAGGCATTTGGAAAATTACCACTTCACCGACTCAGGCGCCCTTTCGGGTTTTCGCCGAAGCCAGCCCCCTCTTGCTTTTGCCCACGCGCCCTTTCGGGTTTTCACGTGGCGGGGTACCCGATTTTGCCTGTGACGCCCTTTCGGGTTTTCGCCACAGCTGGGTTACGGCCATTTTTGCACTTGTCCCGATATGGGAGCAAGTCCGGCAGGGTATCTCTATTTTTAACCCCATTTTTATTTTGACTTCTTTCTTTTCTTCCACTTTTTTTTATTCGGAATGCGAACCGAGAGAGGGTAGCTTGATCGGGGCGAAATGCCGCTAACCAAGGAAAGGTAGCTTGATTAGGGCGGAGAGCCGCTAGCCAAGGAGAGGGTAGCTCGATCAGGGCAGAGTGCCACTGACCGATGAAAAGTAGTTTGATCAGGGCGGAGTGCCGCTAACCAAGGAAAAGTAGCTTGATTATGGCGGAATGCCGCTAACCAAGAAAAAGTAGCTTGATTAGGGCGGAATGCCGCTAACCAAGGAAAAGTAGCTCGATTAGGGCGGACTGCCGCTAACCAAGGAAAAGTAGCTCGATTAGGGTGGACTGTTGCTAACCAAGGAAAAGTAGCTTGATTAGGGCGGAATGCTGCTAATCAAGGAGAAGTAGCTCGATTAGGGCGGAGTGCCACTGAACCAAGGGAGAAGGTAGCTCGGTTAAGGCGGAGTGCCATTAAACCAAGGAGAAGGCAGCTCGGTTAAGGCGGAGTGCCACTAACCAAGGGGGAAGGTAGCTCGGTTAAGGCGAAGTGCCATTAAACCAAGGAGAAGGCAGCTCGGTTAAGGCGGAGTGCCATTAAACCAAGGAGAAGGTAGCTCGGTTAGGGCGGAATGCCGCTAACCAAGGAAAGGGTAGCTTGGTTAGGGCGGAGTGCCACTAGACCAAGGAAAGGGTAGCTCGATTAGGGCGGAGTGCCACTAGACCAAGGGAAAGGTAGCTTGGTTAGGGTGAAATGCCACTAGACCAAAGAAAGGGTAGCTCGATTAGGGTGGGATGCCGCTAACCAAGGAAAGGGTAGCTTGGTTAGGGCGGAGTGCCACTAGACCAAGGAAAGGGTAGCTCAGTTAGGGCGGAGTGCCACTAGCCAAGGAAAAGGTGTTCCGACCGATCACTCGGGGTGTGTCGGCTGCGCCGCATGATACAACTTAATGTGTTTTCCGTTGAGGGGAGAGAACTGGATGACTCCTTTGTGGTCTACAAGGACGTAGGCACCCCCTTCATATACTCGGCGGATGATATACGGTCCGACCCAGTTTTCGACCAGCTTCCCCTTGGGGTTAGAAGCCATCACTTCTCTTCTTTTGACCATTACCAGGTCTCCTTTCTTGAACTCTCGACCCTTGACTAACTTGTCAAAAGCACGGGCCATGCGAGCTTGGTAGAGTTGGATGTTTTGTTGCGCCTGGAGGCGTTTTCCTTCGAGCTCAGCGAGCTCTTCCAATCTTCTTTCTGCATTGGTCTGCTCACCACTGACTAATCCGTGCTGGATGGCAACTCGCAATGAAGGAACCTCAAGTTCAATCGGCACTACAGCTTCCGACCCATAGACAAGGGAGAAAGGTGAACAGCCGGTTGGGGTCTTGTAGACAGTACGATAAGCCCAAAGTGCTTCGTACATCCTTTCTTCCCAATCCTTTTTGTTAGACTTGACAGTCTTTGCCAATAGTGTGCACAAGGTCTTGTTAAAGGCCTCTGCCAGTCCATTGGCTTGAGGGTTGTAGGGGGACGATGTCCTCCAGTCAATTTTGTATTTGTCGGCTAGCCGATAAACCTTCTGGTTTCTGAAATGACTGCCATTGTCAGAGATGATTCGGCTGGGGATCCCGAACCGAAATATTACATTCTGCCGGAAGAATCTTGCAACTAGTTCTCCCGTCACATCTCTTAGTGCTATTGCTTCTGCCCATCTGGAGAAGTAATCTGTAGCTGCTAAGATGTATTTGCATCCTGATGAAGATGCTGGCAACGGTCCTACCACGTCCGTGCCCCACTGAGCAAACGGCCAACTTGGTAGAGTGGGATGCAGTGGCACTGGAGGTCTCCTCGCCACATTAGCGTGTTCTTGACATTTCTGACAAGCCTTGGCAAATTTGCAACAATCATTAAACATAGTGGGCCAATAATAACCCAGCTTCTTTATCTCAATTTTCATTTTCGGGCCAGCCTGGTGTGCTCCAGCTGATCCTGCATGAACTTCTTGCATCACCTGTCCCGCCTCTGCTGAAGACAAGCAACGGAGTAGGACTTTCCTTCGGGCATCTGCCATAATTCGGAACAAGGTCCCGCTTCTCATCTCGTAAGAATCCTTGATCCTCAGGAGCCTCATTCTCTGTTCCTTTTCTTTTGGAAGTTGCTGGTGTTGAAACCAGCGTAGGAGATGCTCTCGCCAGTCGGGCTGCTGAACCCCTTCGATGACTGCTACTTCCATCTCTTGTTCGTCGATCGGACCTCAGTTACGCTGGGGACCTGTCGGCGGTTGATCACTGTTATATTCAGGCTTGTGTCTGGCGGGACCGCCAATGAACTGGCCAGCTTAGCGAGGGCGTCTGCCTGAGCATTCCGGCCTCGATTGATGTGCTTGACGCTGATGAAGTAAAATCTTGACATCAGGCGAGTTGCCAACTGGTGATAGGGGAGGAGCTCTTGCTTTCGCACCTCGAACTCTCCTTCCAGCTGTTTTATAACTAGCATGGAGTCTCCGAATGCTTCCAGCATCTGAATTCCCATGGACAGAGCAATCTGCAACCCGATTATCAGGGCTTCATATTCTGCCTCATTGTTTGTGCATTGTTTGTTTATGGAGCAGGAAGTATGCACCACTTCTCCTTCCGGAGATTTCAGGACTATACCTGCCCCTGCTCTGACCCTGGATGACCCGGTAGCAGAGGTGTCAATTCTGGAAGCGCCATCAAAGTATAGCTGCCATGAGGAAGGCTGTACTTGGGCGGCTTCTAGGGTTTCATCCTCGGGAGTTCCGGTTCCCACGGGCTTTCCCCGGGCACTGGGTGCTCAGCGAAGAAGTCTGCAATAGCTTGACCTTTGATGGCCTTGCGCGGTACGTAGGAGACATCAAACTCCATAAGGATTACTGCCCATTTGCCTAGGCGGCCTTTGAGTGCCGGCTGGGACATAATATATTTCAGGGGATCCTCCTTGGACACCAAGCTGATTTCATGCGACAACATATAATGCCGGAGTTTTTTGACTGCGAAGACTAGTGCCAGGCAGATCTTCTCAATATAAGTATATTTCTCTTCAGTTCTGACCAGTCTCCGACTGAGGTAATAGAGGGCTTGTTCTTTCCCTTCTTCATTGTTCTGGGCCAGCATTGCCCCCAGAGAATTGTGTGTAGCTGCTATATACAGTATCAACGGCCGTCCTTTCACCGGTGCGCCCAATACTGGAGGAGTCTTCAGATAGTCTTTTAGCTTGTCAAAGGCTGTCTGGCAATCTTCATCCCAATAAAAGGGAACATCTTTCATCATCAGCTTGTGAAAAGGCTGGCATCGCCCTGACAAATTGGAAATGAACCGCCGGATATAAGCCAGGCGGCCCTGTAGTGACCTCAGCTCGGAGATGTTCCTAGGTGGAGGTAACTCCTGAATCGCCTTGATCTTTGCGGGGTCTATTTCGATTCCCCGATATCGGACGATGAAGCCCAAGAATTTTCGCTCGACACTCCGAACGCACATTTCATAGGGTTCATTTTTAGCTCATGCTGCCTCAGCCTCTGAAAAACAATCCGGAGGTCTTGCAGATGATCTTCTTTTCTTCTGGTTTTGACCACCAGATCATCTATGTAGCACTCGACCTTGTGGTAGAGCAATTCATCAAATATTTTGGTCATTGCGCGCTGATAGGTTGCGCCAGCATTCTTCAGTCCGAATGGCATTCTCTTGTAATGATAAATGCCTTTAGGAGTTCGGAAAGCAGTATGGACCCGGTCATGCTCCGCAATCCAAATCTGATTGTAGCCGGAAGACCCATCCATGAACGACAGGGCTTCATGGCCGGTTGTAGCATCAATCATGACCTCGGTTATTGGTACCGGGAAATCATCTTTAGGGCAGGCTTTATTTAGATCTCGGAAGTCAACACAAATCCGGATCTGTCCATTCTTCTTTTTCACAGGGATGATATTCGCCAGCCATGTGGTGTACTGATTTTCTTCAACAAATCCCACATCAATGAGCTTGTCAACTTCAGCACAGATTCGGGTGATGAGCTCCGGCCTCATACGCCGCGGTGGCTGCTTCACCGGCTCGGCTTCGGGGCTGATTGTTAGCTCGTGTTGTGAGACAGCAGGGTTTAGACCTGGCATCTCTTTATAAGTCCAGGCGAAGCAATCCCGGTATTCTAGCAGCAGCTGGGTGTACAGCTCCCGTTCTTCTGGGGATAGTTGGGCACTGAGGAAGGTGGGCCTAGGGTCCTCCTCATCTCCCAAGTTGACTTCTATTAGTTCATCGACTGTGGCTTGGCCTCCGTCTTCTATCTCCGGAGGTGCCGGCTGGAGGTCAACGAAGTCTGGAATACCATCTTGAGGGTCGAGTACTCCGACTTCCTCGTCAGACATTGCCAGAGCTTCATGGGGTCCTCTTGCTTCTCGTGCTAGCGACTGTGTGGATGGATCTATTGACATATCCGTTGCCGTTGCAGCTCCCGAGGGTGAGAGAACAGCTTCAGTGCTCGTAGATGAGGTTGCAGCCATGACAGGCCAGTAGTTGTTTGCCGCCGGACTCAGACAGCATATTGGATTTGTAGCGGAAGTTGAAGGAGTCTCGCCTTCTGGGACAGTTGTATCTTCCGCAGAAGTGGCTTTTTCTTTTCTGGTAGCCGGCTCCCCTTGATTGGAGTAAACCGAGGCTTCGTTGACTGGCAGAAAGGATGTTGAAGTCGTCATTAGTATGACCCTGCGGAGGGAGAGACTTCTGCCTCTTGAGTATCTTCGGCTTCGCTGCTGCTAGCCGTATCAAATTCGGCTTGAAAGGCCGCTTCTTCAGGAGGGACCTACTCCCAGCATCGGCAGGAGATCAAGGTCTCCATTTGTTGATTCCCAGATAGAGCCGATTCAGCATGCTCTGCTTCCGTCGGATATTCATCAAAGGTTGCCCCCAGAGGGCTATCTTCAGTTGGATAGAAGGTGGAGATGGTATCCACCTCGTACCGCCCACTGTAATAGTAGTCTTCCAGGGTGAAGCCCAGACCCGGATGTTGAGAGACACGTCTCATTTCTTTATCCAGATTTGCAGGATACCACATCTTCTGGAAAACTTCCTTGCGTTTTTGAGGTTGATCGGGAGGGATGTGTTGCTTTTGAAACATCCTGGCCGTCCGATCAGTGGTAAATGCCAGGCCCTGAACAGGAACCCGCGGGTTGGCTAGATCCTCAGGGAGGCTGCAGTCTGTGTCCTCCCGAGTGGGATGCTCCTCAGCTGTATAGAACAGGCTGCTGGGCCCATCTTCTTGTGTCACCTCCCAGGCTTTGAAAGGTTCGACAGTGGGATCATTGAGGCCGGAGACTGGCTTGGTGAGGCCGGCCGGGACTCCGATGCGGTCGTGCTGTCGATCAACATGCACTTCCTTAGCTTTGGGGTATAATGCTGGGGGTGTCACCCTGCCGACATTTCCAGAAGCCGTGATGTGGGAAACCACCTTCGGCTTGACATATCCGCGCGGCGGTGGTGGATACCAACCGTCACCCGATCTGTTCTTCGATGCCCCTACGGGGGCTCCATCTTCAGAAACCTTCCGGGGAGACCCCGTATATAAGTTGGCGTCCGCCAAGTGACATTCAAACACCTCGAATGGGTGGATGTCAGCAAATATCCTCTCCTCCTTCCCCTGGAGGCTGTATTTGATACATTGGTGGAGCGTGGAGGGCACCACCATATTTTCATGCAGCCATGGGCGGCCGAGCAGTGCTTTGTAGGAGGTGCGAGAGTCAATGATATGAAACTGCACCGTTGTGGTGAAATCTGCCAGGGTCAGTGTGAACTCTGCCACTCCCATAGATACTTCACACTTTTGGTTGAAGCCAGCGATACGCATATCCCCGACTTTCTCGAGATGCACATTAAAGTGGTACCTCTCGTATATTCTATATGGCAGGATGTTGACTGCTGCACCAGGATCAACCAGAATTCGGTTCAGTTCTCTTCCGTTCAGGTGCCCTTTCATATATAGCGGCCTGTTGTGACTGGCAGTAGGTAGTAGCATGTCTTCTGGAGAGAAGGTCATACTGGCTTCTGGTATAGCCTCAGCTATGCAGGCTTCAAAATGAGCAGGCGTCTGCAGAGCAGTGATGATCGCCTGTCGAGTCTCTTCACTCAAAGAGAGAATTTCCCAGATCGTAAATCGAGCAGGGAGCTTCTTGAGCAACTTCATTATTCGGCTTCCAGCCCGACATTGGAGAGCTTCATCTCTTCAGCCCATCTGGGCTTGGAAAGGCTTTGATTCGCGGGCCCTGACGGACCTGCTTCGCCTTCCTCGGACTCGGCACCCTCTTGACTGGCATCGGCTGTCGGGTCTTCTTTATTAGCTGCTGTAGGGCAAGCCCCATCTGCATTTGCATCCTCAGTAGATTGCGCTGGCTGCGGGTGAATGACCCCGGGCGTAGGGTTAGCCTCCTGACAAGGCTGCTTCCCCTTTGACATCTTCATGAATTCAAGGAATGAAGGGACTGTCTTGCCCCCAGTCTCGTTGTATAGACCTGACGGAGGAGGGATTTGGACTCCCTTAACTTCCGGCGAGGTGTCTTGTAGGGTTGCTCCCCTCTGAACATAATGTTGTGATTGGGTGGCGGCTGGCGCCCCCATTTCCGGCCTGACCGAGTGGCATGTGCAGCAGTTGCGGCCTCGGCCTTGCCTCCCCCAGCATGGGGTGTGAAGCAAATTTCTTCTTCTTCCTCTTCTCCGGGCAGGTTGAAGAGTGCTGACAGGGTATTGCAGGAGACGACCTGTGTTTTATGGGCCCCAGCGGCCTTTCTTTTCTTCTTCTTTTGCTTTTTCTTCTTTTTGGTTTCTGCAGGTGCTTGCCCCCAGAACAGGTTGCTCTCTTGAGGTGGTGCTGCTTCAGCTTCCTCCCTTTGCTTGAGTGAGAGTTGCTCCAGCTCTTGCCATGGGACATGGTCCCGTACCAGCAGAGGTTTCAGTTCGGGCTGTACATATTCATCTAGCCTTCAATTAAGTGTTGCAGTCGATGGACCCCAGGATTGGTTTCCTTGATTACTGGCAGCGGAGTTTGTCTCCTCCTGTTAGGCGTGTGTATTCTGACAGCTGTAGGTGGAGTGACCCATACGGGTGCTACCACTGGCGGAGCAGGCCGGGGTGTAATGCCACGGATATGTGCCCCCTCTTTTGGGCGGGGTGCCCTCTTCTTCTTGTGCTTCACAGGGATTTGCTGCCACCCCTGCTGCTCCTTCACGGGCTCTAGGAAATGGATTTCGTAGGTGCTCCGTGTGCTTGCTTCAGAGATCTCCTCAGGTAGTGCCTGGTAGAGGGAGACCATGTTGACTGCTGCTCTTCTGGGAGGAGCTTCATGTGGCTGAGGAGGGTCTACTTTGTACTCTCCCAGCTCTATTTCATTTTTCTTCACCATTCCTTCAATGATATCTTTGAAAACATAACAGTCTTCGATTGAATGTCCCAACATCTGGTGGTAGGGGCAGAATCTTGGACTGTCTTTTCTTTTTAGGTCCTCCGGCCTTCTTGGTTCAGGCAGAGTGACCATATTATATTCTGTTACCCAGTCAAACAGGATCCGGGTCTTATCCTTAGGAAAGGAATAAGCCTTCTTCATTTTGTCCCTCAACGAAGGACCTTCTTTGTCATCTGGAGCTTTTGCAGGTTGCGGGGGAGCCACTTTCTTGCCTTTCTCCTTCTGTTGTTCGAACGCCTTGATATCAAGCGCATTCGCTTCTTTAGGTACGGGGCGCCGTTCCGCCACCTTGCCTTTCTGGGCTATGCTGGCAGTTGACGTCGGGACAGGCTTGGCTAGAAAAGCTTCCACCTCAGCCACGACATTATTCAGCCGGTCGAACGACCGTATTTCCATACCAATCATCTTTTCCAGGACCTCCCTCCTGAGATTTTGCTTACATATTTGCACAGCGTCCTCCTGATGCGGGGGCCGCTTACATCTCATTCCGAGGTTCCTCCACCTCTTGATGTAGTCAAGGGCTGTCTCATCTGCCCTTTGTTTTGTTGAATAGAGCTCGGCCACTGTGACCTCCCTCTCTGTGACATGGAATCTTTCTCTGAACTTCCTCTGCATATCTGACCAGTCATTAATTGACCCGGCCGAGAGACTGGAGTACCATTCGAAAGCGAGCCCGTAAGCGAGGACCCGAAGAATTTCAGCTAGATACGACTCGTCGGTGGCCAGATCACCCATAACGGTCATATAATATGCAATATGCTCTTTTGGGGAACCTTTCCCGTTGAATTTGTCAAATTTGGGCGGCTTGTTGACTCCCGGGGGAAGTCGCTTAGCCGCATGGTGTTGCGGGTAGGGCACCCGATAGGCATCGAATGCGACGTAGTCGCCTTCGCTTTTCTCTGCGAGCTTCAGCTCGATCATCCTTTCCACCATCATCCGGTTCACGACCGTGGGGTCAACCGGTTCTGGATAGAAGTGCGCTGGCTGCAGGTGTGGGGTGACCAGGGTGGTCGCCTGTGGAGGATGCAGCAGCGGGGGTGTTGGGTGCACCTGAGGAAGCACCGGAGGTAGCAGCGGCTGAGGCTGTGGCGGCCGCTGTTGTGCTGTCGTCACAGTTGGTTCTGACGGCTGTGGTAGTGTATAGAGCGGTGGAGGGTCGTCTCGACGAGCCGCTCCCCGGGATGATTCACCCTGGACTTCGGGTGGTTTAGAGCCGATGAGTGTTCAGTTTTCTCCATCAGCTGTTTCTTCAGGGAATCTATTTCCCGTTGATATTTTTGCAGCAGCATCAAGACTGATGGATCTATAGTGGTGGGGACACCTTCTGTTGTCTCCCCGGACGTACCCTCAGGCAGGATGTCGAGGAGTACGTCGTCTTCTTCTTCCGTCGTCACCACATTAGCGGTCAAGACGGGGGCTTTATCATCCCAGTGGAGGTAGACCTGGGGCTGTTTCTCTTTCATCATTGTCAGAAGCCCTCTTGCTGCTTCTGTCCTGCGGGTAGTTGGCCCCGGCCGTACGGCCAATTGAGCCAGTTCTTGGGGGTCTTCAGGGAGCTCCCCATATCGGCTGGACACGCCAGCCATGTTGCAAGTGAAAACCTGAATCCTTCTTCTTTGTCGATGGACCCTCCGCCTTGCTTGTTGCGGAAAGGTCAGCCTCTCGAACACAGAAATTCTTCTTCTTTCTTCCCGCTCGGGGAAGGCTTCATCGGCTTCGATCTCAAAGCCGTCATCGTATCCATTGTCGTCGACCGACGACACCATCATTCTATCTTCCATACCTTCTTCATCTGCCACTGATGGGAAGTAGTCTTCGTCAGTGGCGACTGTCTGCATCAGTCGCTGCTGACCCAGCGAAGGGTTGCCCAGCCCTCGAAAGTAGTTCCTGATCAGACAGGTTACCTCTTCTTGACCCTGCTCTTGATAGAGTACGGGGGATAGTTGTCGACCTCCAGTAGGAGGGATATAGGCCAGCCGAGCTCTGTCGGTCGGATGTTGGAATCTTCGTCCCGTGACTGGGACGTTGGCTTGGCGGGCAGCAGCCCGGAAACTTCTGCGGCACAGGGGATCCGCAACCACTTCTTCTTCATTCGTCGGGGACAAGCCCCTTTCTCTTCTCGCTCCCGCCTCGTCGTTCATAGGACGGCGGCGGATGGGTGTCAGATGGTAGGCAGGTCGGGTCCGCTTGGGAACCCACACCTGTTTGAACTTTTTCGACTTGAGTGCCGAGCTTCCTTGGCCATAGGGGCCGGCTTCTTCTCTTTCTGCCCTCCTTCCAACGAGGGCTTGATAGGCGTTGTGGACAGGGATGTTGGGGATGACTCGGTCTGGGGTCACCCGTGCCGTGCGTCCATCGAGAAGACGCGCATGCCTCCTACCAGCATTGACTTCCGGACTGAGAGACAGTTCCGGTGATCACAGCAGTATTCTTGCGATCCTGGCGACGCTGACATCCTCCAGAGCGTCTGTTGATGACAGTGGGGTGCGTCCCACGTACAACGTGGTGCACCAGGCAGCTAGCGGCCGGATTCTTGAGCAAACCATCGCAGCAGGGAGCCTTCAGAGGCTCCACTTCCTTCACGGTTTCCTCGACAGGTTCCGTGGCTTCGACTTCCAGCATGTCGACAAAGGCCAACCCCAAGAAGTTGGGGAAGCCCACAACAGGAGGAAAGCTACCAAATTCCATGGGCACCGCCAGGTACCCTTGCGCGTGTCTGGCGATGATCGCAGGACTGAAGTTGACGCCGGTTATCCCGTGAGTCGTCATTGTTTGCACTGAAATATCAAACAAGGCGATAATCAGTAGTCTTTGAGAGGGCTTCGAAGCCCGAGTATCTCGGCAAAGAGATGAAAGGTGACACTGGTCCCACCGGGCGTGCCAGACTTGTTTGCGACCTTTTCCTTCTTTCCGCCTTTTCGTTCGCGTATCGATCAACCATTTGGCTAACTGGTAGTCAACTGACTGATTGACGACGCGGGCGTGCCAGTCACATGAGTGACAATTTTATTGTGCGCTCACTCTGACCCATATAGGGCGAATGTGAGGTTCGGTCGGGACCAGCAGTCTGCCATACCATAAAGGTTATGGCGTTAATTACATCCCCCACGAGGAGGGAACACCTTTGATTAATTGCCGAGATAGCGGGCCGTTGAAGCCGGATTAAAAAGAACTACATGATGATTATAGCAATGACAGGCAGGATGCAAATATTTATCGTATAGCAGATGTATAGTTCATGGAATTATGGACCCTCGGTACGTGGCGGAGGATGTAGGTCCGAAGACCACCATCGCGCATGACGAAGACTTCCGGCCGGGCATAACCCGGTCTTCTGTCGATGCCATTTGATATACCCAAGGATCTATGCATGCATGCACACAAGACATCCACAGCTAGATTATACATGAAGATAGTGTTATGAAACGGTGGCGGTCAGCCGCATTTAATACCCCTCGTCGAGAAGAGGAAGGGCAACACAAATATGCTAGCGAAAGTGAAATGCTAACGGATTATGATGGTGAGTGTGATGATGACATGACTCGGGCTTGCTTGACCCTTCTTTATTCAATTCACTGCCTGCTACGGCTTGTGGACATTGCCCCCGAGAGGCGAGGCTTGCCCCGGGGTAAATGAACCATTAGAGCGGCACGAGGCTTCAAAACCGGCGTGACTATGTAAGAAAACTTATGCGGCGCGCTAAAGCGTAGGCATGGTGGCTAATACGGCGCGGTCTTCATGCAGTTGAAACGGCGCGCAAGAGGGTTGGGGCGCGCCGGTTTAGGGCACGCCAGGAAGGCACAAGAAAAATTTTTAAGGAAATGAGTGTGGGGTTAATCTGGCGCGGGGGGGTACCGCGCCGGTTTAGGGCGCGCTGGTTAAGACCGCGTCGTATTAAACCTGTTTTGTTAAATTATGAACCTTTTTAAGTTTATTAGAGTTCATGGGACCCTTTCTTGAGTTGTTGGGCCAGATGATTATTTGATTGGAGTCCATGGCCTTCTGGAAATGAAGGGGAGGTCAGTGCGAGGTTCATACTCGAGCACTGAGTTGATTCGATTCGGAGCGATCGTTTTATTGACATAATTATCTGGAGTCTGTCAGAAATTTGACAGCATCTCCCCTGAACAAACAGAGTTGCAGGGGAGAATCGGGGTCATACTCACTAATGGAGCAAGCCCCTAAATCACCGGTCTGCCCAAAGGCGGCCAGCATACCCCACTGGATAGGATACCCCGAGGACAAGCCTTCTAGGGGCACCAAAGCTCCATGGGGGAAGAGACAGAAGGGCGAAGTCACTGATGATGAGGACGACACCCCGAGGGCTAGCCTACGAGGGGTGAAGGACACGCAGTCAGTGATTCGTCCCATGGAGGGACTGACCATTAGGAGAGTGGGACTCCGAGGACTAACCTACAAGGAGCACACACCCCCTGGTCTCGATCGGGCCCTGGTCTGTCGGGGTTGAGTTCGTTGACCCAGGCTCCCCGTCATTATCAGCCATGGCTTCGAGAAAGCGCCTACCACGGAGAGGTAGAGCCCTCAGTCACCCAGCAATTGCAGGAAGTAAAGGGGAATGTCCCCCTCCCCGGGTGATCAAAACGACGAGGAAACCTCGGAATGATGCAGATGACCGTGAAGAACGAGTAATAATGGCATAAGTTAGA
Source organism: Amorphophallus konjac (assembly GCA_022559845.1). NCBI lineage: Eukaryota > Viridiplantae > Streptophyta > Magnoliopsida > Alismatales > Araceae > Amorphophallus > Amorphophallus konjac. The sequence goes on along the minus strand of CM040124.1, from coordinate 72,447,759 downwards.
CTGGCACGCAGTAGGGGCATATGCTCGAACAGCTAGAAAGCAATGTTCAGGGAGGTAAACCCTGTGTGGAGCGACCAGAGACATGCGCAGAGGCACGGCTCCCTCCGAGAAGAAAAGGGGTGCGAAGACCCCTGCATCAAGCATAACAACACAAAAAAGAAAATGAATCAAAGAAAAGCCCCCGGGGAGGGGTGTTTCTATAGCCCACGACGAGTCAGGGCACAATGCAACCTTCGGAGGAACCAAGGTTAGAGTGATGCAGAGAAGAACTCAGACAGACGTGTTAGCATAGATAGAGAAAGAGAGGGGAGGATCATTCATCCGATTCATTGATTCAAGCATTCACACGCACGCGCATACGTTGCCATTCCAAAAAAATGGGAAGGGTTTAACATTTACATAGCGAGAGTACAGCCCCGGCACCATCACTTGATCGTCGTTCGCCGACAACAGAGACAGAAGACATTCACGGTGCGATAACGGAGGAAGAAAATCAGAAGGGATCGCGTAGAGGGGGGAGGAGAATCGACTCATTTCATTGTCGCTCCTCCCCCCCTCGCTTACATTCGACGGATAGGAGTTTCGAGGAAGAAAACTACGGAAAACAGAAGAAGATCAACGCCCGCGCCCACCTGTTCCTGAAACAGAGTATCGCAGCCGAAGAAGATGGCCGGCGGTCACTGCTCCCGAGAAACCTTCACTCTCTGTACCTCAAGCGAAAAAGGAAGCCCTCTCCTCCCTCTCGAAAACGATCAGAGGGCTGACAGACGATCCCCCAAAAAAAACTATCTCCTCCCGTTATTTCGAATAGCCATCTCTATATATACATGATCGAGCCCCAAGCCTTGTACGACGTGAAGAACTGCGCACCGGGAAAGGCTTCATGGGCCTTTGCGCGCCGGAATAGCCAAGCCATGGGTGGGTTTCAGCGCCCCGGGATAGAGGGCATCAAGCTTGGGGCGTGCCGGTTTAGGGCGCGCCGGGCTAATGTTCCTCGTGGGCTTCGAGCCAGTTGGTAAGCCCGGGATGATTCCGAGGGTCACCGTGAACATTTATCTTGCCAATGCTCCTCGAAACTTCGATGAGATGTCTTGTAGAAGCTCCCCGGTTGACGTACGGTCATTCTCGAGGTTTCGAATAGCTTTATCTTGATCGTACGGGCTTTCTACCGGCACGGCCTTCGGCTCTACGCTCCATGCTGTTGGTCCGGCCTGGCTCGTACTCAGAGCTTTCTAGGAGGTTAGATAGCCGGGAGATAGTTCCGCCTGAGCCGGGTGATCATTCGGCCACTAATGGGCCCATCTTGACAGGAAGCCGTGCCCATGCCGGGCGATCGGGATCTTCTACCGTCAGATCTTTCGGTTCTCCGTTTCGGGAAGCCGGGGGGACTCCTTTATCCTCGGGAGAGCCTTTCATGAGGTGGGTAGGCACCGGGTAGACCGTCGACCTTGGTCGGACAACGGGTGTAGTGGATACAGCACGACAAAGTCGATGCCGGTTCATTGGGCAGGCTTGGTCGCACTGCCGGTTGGTTGTGGATTCATCTCGGCTCTCCTGAGGTGAAATCCCCGTGTCCACACGGAGTGACTCGAGGCTCTGTCAGCTTGAGAAGTCTTTAATATGTTGATCTTTATCAGCTTCCGTACTTCGGTGGGCCGGGTCATTCGTCCTTATAACTTGGTCACCGATAATCATATTTTGAGTGCCAACAGGAAGCGAATTGTTAAGTGTGAAGCCCGAACTCGCCAACGTGCGCCTTCGCACGCGGATCGACCTGTGGAGGGTTTTGAGTGTGAAGTTAAACCGGCGCGGGGGGTACCACGCCGGGTAAGCCAGCGTCGGATTAGGGGCGCGTCGGGTCAGGTTCCGTGGGTTCTATTTCACTTTGTTTCTTCTTTCCTTCACCCGCAGGTTACTTTGATCATTGATTTGTTTATCCAATGGATGGATTGGGCTTGTAGAAAGAAAGTTTAAGTGTTTTTATCATTTGTTATGGTGGATGAACATGAAAATCTGAATGTTTTATTATAAGGGTTTATTGTGCGAAGATTCAAAGGTCCAGTTCAAGTTTGATTCAGGGGCTTTCTGAGGTGGGCAGTTCTTGGCAGGAAGAAGTCTAATTTGTTCATTTGTTCTTGTGCATCTTTGTTCATGGTTTTTATTGTTCATGTTCCTGGCAAAAATTGGGCAGCATCTCCCCCAGACTGAGGTTTGCCAGAGAAAAATAGAGAATCAACAAACAGATTACTCTGGGGTGAACCTCAAAATACAGACCTCACGGGGATCCGATAACCCAAAGGTGAGTGTGGAAAAGCTCGAGGACTAGCCTTCAAGAGCTCTCACGACTCACGGGTAATAGCTTCACGTAAGATCCAACAGGACGAATATTGGCCAGGGGAGGCCATGGATGTTCATCCTTTCGACGGGTTACTACAAAGGTCATGCTATAGAGAAGCAGGCTTCGAAACACCCTGGATGAGTGGAAGGTGAGAAACGGAAGGTGGAGGATAAGAAGGAATCAAACACCGCACTTATCAAAAATACTTTCTATTATTCATCCACCAGGGGGAGGTTTTAAATACAAGATAGTTCAACCCAAAGTGAAAAGAGGATACATTGAGGGGAAAAGGAAGAGATACACTGATAGGGGGAGACGAGATGCGAGAATGCATTCACCCCCGACGAGAAAAAAACTACAGCAGGGGGGGATGGATACATCAGAGAGAGAGAGAGAGAGAGAGAGAGAGAGAGAGAGAGAGCACAAGCTCCCCCCCGACTCACCTCTCACTCTCACCCTTTACCTCTCTGACGGAGTCTCTCTTCTTCTTCCTTCAACCCAGAACCCGTGGAGCTCACGAACGCTAGATGCCTCTCTCTTTTTCTTTTTACCGAGCTTCTTCTTTTCTGACTCTCTTCCCTTTCTGCTTGATGGGTTCGTTACATATATATGCAGGTGTGGGAGAGAACTCTCTGAACCCCGCTTCCCTTTCATTCCATTCTTCTTCTCCTCTCCGTGTCTGAAGCTGTCGAGTGGCCTGCAGGTGGAAGGGTTGATAGAGTAGGCATGGTGCCTTCCGTGGATTGGCCGACAGCGACAGGTGGAGACGCAACGGCCAGTGCAGAGCTTGAAGTTTGCCATTCTAGAGAGCTTGAGTGGTTCAGGTGGTTGCACACAGGTCGGGCGTAGGAGACCTGGCCATTTCAGGGAGCTTGAGTGGTTCAGGTGGTTGCACATGTTGACACCCGTTTTATGACCGATAAGTCGGGTCATCTCCTTGTTCATTCTATATGATGCTCCGAGTTGTTCACTCTTCATTGAGCTTTCTTGGTCAGTTAGAGGTCTATTTCATGGGTCTTCTCCTCTTGGTTGAGTTTGGTTCCGGTGGCGTTTTCGATGGATGAAGCTTAGCAAACTCTTATTTCTTTTTTGATCCTTATTGTTTCTAACGGTCCATACCAGGGGCGTTACATCCTTCTGACGCATCAGCCCTGGACCGTTACATCTTAAAGTGTCCTGAGACTTAAGGCCTTTGTTTCAATCCTTATCTTTTGCCTATCCATTGATTCTAACGGTCTGTCGTACAGCCGTTACGTTCCTCTAACGCGTCCTCCCGTGGCCGTTACATTCATTCAAGAGTCCTATTGTTTGAGCTTTCCTCCGTTGATCTTATCTCTTTTGAGATAAGGTTGAATGTGACGGTCTCTCCCTGGGGCGTTACATTCATGTGACGGTCTTTCGAGCAGCCATTAGATCCAACAGAGAGTCCTGGCAGTTCAGGCCTTTTCTCTGCTACTCCGTGGTCGAGATGAGAGTTTGATCTTGTGATTTCTCTTTCAAATCTGATCCTCAGAACCTTCTGTTTGTTTCTATGGGCTCTTGGGAGTATTATCTTCACGAGTTTGCTAAGAGTTATCCTCTTTTATTGCTAGATTATCCTCTGCTCGACCAGAGATTTTGAGGGTCTATAAATAGCATCCTTAACTTCATGGCCAAGAGAAGAGAAATCTGGAGTTTGCGTCAAAGTGCTGCCGCTTTCTGGAGCCATCTTCATCCAAGAGGAGTCTTCTTCCACGTCCATCTGCCTCACAGTCTAGGGAGTACTCCGGTTTTGGGTTTCAAAGTTCATAATTTGCATATTTGTGTTCTCCTCTTCTTCCTCTCATCACAGCATTGCTCCACTTCTTTCTCTCACGTTCTCCATTGTTTTCATCATCAAAACATCTTTCCCACGTTTTAAAACGCCCAGAGGGGTTAAAAAACCAAAACATCCCCGGTATTCCCCTTTCCTTTTGCATGATCTTAAGTTCTTTAAGAATTGATACTATGCTTGTTTAAAGGGCTAATTTGGGATTGTTTTCTTGTGTTTCACGTTCTTTGGCAGGTTCACAGATTTCATTAGACGAGGCCCAAGCTTTCTGGCCGGCTGGAAGGTTTGGAGTTCAAAAAACTCACAGGTTGTTGCTATAGGTTCTCTGACGGTCTTGTGCAGGCGCGTCATGCTTCTCTAACGGTTCATCGAGCGACCGTCACACTTCTGTGACGCACAGGGTCTGGACCGTTACATTCAGCAGATCTACAGATTTTACTGGTTTCTCTCTCCCGTGGGCGGGTGCATCATCCACCTATTTCTAAGGTATTGATCAGGTCTTTGGCTTGTTTTATTACCTTGGTGGCGATCACGTTCTTTCCTTAGTATTGGGCATTGATTTCTCTCTCATATCTCTTATTTCCTTTGCTTGTTCCACCCACGTGGTGTGTTTCTATTTACTCCTTGCTCCACGCTCCGGCGTGTGTTTTTCTTTGCCTTCTTTAGTATAGTTCGATTGAGATAGCATTGCCCATGATAGATCTTGTTCTGATTGCCTAAGTTCATGGTTCACATGTCCTTGGGTTGATTGATATCATTGATTTTTGCTTATCATCTTTATCACCACAAACCACAAACAGGAGAAGGAAGCAAAATAAATCAACAGATAATTTTTTGGCGATCACGGTGGGACAACTTGTGCCAATCATGTTTTGAACTCTGTTTTATACCTGCCATCATTTCCTTGTGTGGTTTTCCCCAGATTTCCCTTCTATTTCCCTGCTGTTTCTGGTTCCCTGGCTCCTCTGACGGTCTATAGTCTCTGCGTTACATTGCTTATGACGGTCTGGTCTTCGACCGTTACATACTTCTGACGCGGGTCTCCTAGACCGTTTTATACTCCAGACAGGTACGCATTCTGAGGTGCATTTTCTTTCTGCAGTTTCTGCTATGATATTCTTGCTTGGGTGTTATCTGACTTCCTCCTTGGTTGGTTTACATGCTTACATCATTGAGTGCATAATTGTTTGCTAGATTCTAGGTTAGAATTTGCATGCACTCCGGTGCACATAGGTTCATGCATATTATCATACATTAGATTGCATTTTCCTACCTTGGTGTGGGGACCTCTCGTCTCCATATTCCTTGGGGCTGACTAGGAAATCACACCAGGGACCTCCATAAGTCCCCGCTGTTGATATTTATTTGTCTATCTTCTATCTTTCTTTTGAAGTTTGAAAAGTGATATGGTAAGATGACAAACAAGCAATCAAAGATCTACTCAAACCTATGAACATGTGATCATGAACCTAGGCAATCATAGCTAGCTCTAGCACGGGCATGCTATCTCAATCAAACTATGCTAAAAAAAAGGAAAAACACACGCCGGGGCGTGGAGCAAGGAGTAAACAAAAACACACCGTGAAAGTGGAACAAGCAAGAAAAAATAGAAAGATATGAGGAAGAAAACAGCTAATGCCCAATACCAAGGAAAGATGTGATCGCCACCAAAGTAAAAACAAGTCAAAGACCTGAATATACCTTGGAAATAGGTGGATGAAACACCGCCCACGGGAGAGAAAACCAGAGAAAGCCTGCAGATCAACTTAGAAGTGACGGTCAGAACCCTGTGCGCTACTTGGAAGTGACGGCCACACGATAGACCGCCGGAATAGAGTGACGCGCCTGCACAAGACCGTCAGATAACCTGCAGTAACAAAGCTTGAATTCTTTTAACTCCAACTCTTCCAGCCGGCTAGAAGACCTGGGCCTCGTGTTAATGAACCTGTAAACCTGCCAAAGATGTAGAAAGACCAAACACAATAACCTCAATTAGTCCTTTTCACAAGCATAGCATCAATTCTCAAAGGACTTAACATCATCAAAAGGAGAGTGGATTACCGGGGAGTTTTGGTTTTTTAACCCCTCTGGGTGTTTTAAAAGCTTGGGAAGATGTTTATATGCTTAGAGCACAGCGAAAAACGTGGAGAAAGAGGAGGGACAATGCTTTGATTGAGGAAAAACCAGGGACTAACTCAAGCATGCAATGATGAACTTGAAAGACCAAAACCCAAAGTACTCCCTTGATTATGAGGTGGATGGACGTGGGAAGCAGTTCCTCCTGGATGAAGATGGCTCCTGAGTTCGGCAGCACTTCGTCGTGAATTCAAATCTTCCTCTCCCGGGCCATGAAGTCAAGGTTCTATTTATAGACCCTCAAACTCTCAGGTCGAGCAGAGGATAATCAAGCAAGATAAAGAGATAACTCTTAGCAAATCCTCGAAGATAATATCACCAAGAGTCCATAGCATCGAACGGAAGGTCCTGAGGATCAGATTTGCAAGAGATATCGTCAATCCAAACCCTTATCTCGACCACGGAGTAGCAGAGAAAAGGCCTGAACTGCCAGGACTCTCGGAAGGAAGTAACGGCTGCACGACAGACCGCCACTTGGAAGCAACGCATCAAGGATCGTCCGTTACTATCAACCTTATCCCTAAAAGATAAGATCAACGGAAGAAGACCCAACAAGTTGGACTCTTCAAGGAAGCAACGGCCAAGGCATAGGGCATCAGAATGAAACAACGGCTGGACGACAGACCGTTATTATCAACGTGGAATCAAAAGGATAAGCTTTACAACGAGACCTTAAGCCTTAGGACTCTTCAAAGAGTAACGGTCCAGGCCCCATCCGTTATAATGAAACAACGCGCCTGGTTCGGACCGTTATTACCATTGAGTTTCAAGAATAGCAATGAAGGGTTGCTAAGCTGTTGCCAACGAAACGCCACCAGTAGGCAATTCTTAATCCAGGAATTAAGACCCAAGAAACAGGCCTCAACTGATAAGAGATTCAATGAAGAGTGAACAACTCGGAGCATCATATAGAATGAAACAAGGAGATGACCCGACTTATTGGGTATAAAACGGGTGTCAACAGATGCCCCTCCTTAACGTCCTCTTTGCAGGGGAGCGAGCGGAGGTGAAGCGAAAGTGAAATGAAACATGAAGATGAAGCGGAAATGAAGCGGAGTGTATCAAAAAGAGGGCGTTAAGGTAAACGACACCCGTTCTTTACCGACAAGTGATAGGAATTTTCTGGAAAACTTCAAACTGATCACAAGGAAATAGCCAACCAAAGGGATGCAAGTCTGGAGGAACTAACAATTTAGGGAAAGGAAACACGGCTAGCCGCCGGAGGCAACGGAAAGGAAAGAGAACTGATTAAACTCCAGACAGGAATCTTCAGCCAACCAAATTGAGCGACGAGATCAAAGGAAACCTTCTAATTCAGAGTGGAATGATTCTCCTCATCCAGAATCAAGAACACAGCTGTTCACCATCATTGAGACACCTTGAACAAATGAAGCCTCATGAATGCTCAAAGAATGTGTATGATGCATGCTGGGCTAAAGGAAAACAAAATCTTTAAAACAAATGCGAAGAAAGATAAGATAGAAAATACTCGAGAATAATATTGCTAGATCGGAGAAATCAGAGTCAGGACACCATCTGCAACCACGGCGTGCAAGATAGAACCATCGTCCCCAAATTTTCCAATCTAACGGCCTATCCAACGATTAAACATGTGAACTTAGATCATCATCATTTTTGTTTTAGGGGAACATCAGATCCCAGGACACATGAATGACCAGCCGGTTCTCGAGATAACATATCATAAGTAACATATAGTAATGCATTAAGGGAGTGAGGGAACGAAATACAATACCTGACTTACCTGCCTGATGGATCGATAAAGCATGACTTCACTCATAAATTCCTTCATGAAAGATAGGTTAGCCAACAATAAACATGATAAGGAATCAAGGCATAACCATTGTACGTGCAAGGGACATCAATAAGGAACATTAATGCATAACATGGGATCATTTGACATCAATCAGACCTTTCAGTTCATCAAGAAATCTGCAAGAATATAACGGTCTTATGAAAGGGCGTCACACTAAGCAACGGATCACCCCTGGTCCGTCATAAGTCAGGCGGTTCACATTCTTCAATAAAACAGTCCAACACATGTAACGGTCATCTCAAGGCGCGTCAGAAGGATGTAACGGTCCGTCGATAGACCGTCGCATTTCCTGAGTTTTTAAAAAAAAACAACCGAACGGTCACGGCCCATTCATTCCACACTCAACGCCCCAAAAAACAAAACCGAGAGAGCTCCGGCGATTCCAACCCCCACCACCGCAATGGCCGGCGACGAGGCACCCTAGCCGCCACCACAGAAGCGGGGGAGAGGGAAGAAGATGGCCATACGGCGGTTCCACCGCCGGCTCGAACGGGAAGCGATCCCGCCGGTGGAAGAGGAACAATCGACGAGGAGAAGCCCAATCGAAGAAGAAGAAGTCCCCACGGCTGTGGAGGATCAAGGAGAAGCCTCATTGGGTGCAGAGGAGCCAAAAGAACCAGAGAAGAAGAAGAGGAGAGGCATGGACCGTGAGGTAGGCCCCCCTTGCCCTAACTCCAAATTTTGATTTTTTGTGTTTTATTTATGAATGCATGTGGGGAATAGGGGTAGAAATGGGTCTACGAACCCACTAGGAGCAATTGTAGGCCATTTGGCCATAGTGGGAGACCACGGGGATGCAAGGGAAAAATTTCCCAAACGCAGTCAATGTGACGGTCCTGCCAGCGACCGTCACTTGTCTGACGCACTAGGCTGAGTCCGTCAGAGGCAAGCGACGCCCTACCCCAGGGCCGTCACTCATGCCAGGGACTTAAGCTATTTTTTAGGGTTTTTAGTTTTCAAATTTTTGTTTTCTTTTCAATTATGAATGTTTATGGAATGATTATATGATGCAAATTGGACTAATTAATGATCTAATGTGCAATGCAGGGAAAGAGACGATTGCGGATCTCCTGGCTATAGATCCGGGCAGTGTACCAGGCATTGCCCGACTACCAGAGAGAGAGATTAGCCGGCATGGGATTCACCGAGGTGCTCAGCATCGAGGTGATCCGGATGGACACGCCACTACTGTACGCTTTGCACGAGAGATGGGACCCGATCAGCAGAGCCTTCATCTTCCCGTGGGGCCACATGATCCCCATGCTGGAAGATATAGCGAGGATTACAGGACTGAGAGTCCACGGAGCCGCAGTGACCGGGTGGACATACGGCGACTACCGAGAGATGGCGTAGCAGCTGCTCGGGCTAGAATTGATCAGACCGGGACAATCCTCCTCTCAGCTTTCGAGATCAGTGCTGCAGGAGAGCTTGGGACTGAGAGGAGCGGCGATAGCCGTGGGAGAGCTACCTGAGGAGCATCTGGGCAGAGTGATAGACCAGGTGCGCCCTCGCGTGGCGGCAGAGGCAGGACCAGAGGGAGATAGAGTGCTCAGACGCTTCCTGATGCTGCTATTCGGGAAGCTCCTCTTCGCGACTCGGGCAGACGTCATCAGTTGCAGACTGCTGCCGATGATAGAGGATTTGGGCAGAGTCAGGAGGTACGCCTGGGGAGCGGCAGTGCTCGCGTTCTTGTTTGAGTCCCTCAGCACCACGGACCGGCAGACGATGCTGGGGGTTTCTCACCTTTCCTACAGGTAAATGCACTTTAAATGCTTTCTATACGATTATGATTATGCTGTGATTATGCCATGCGACTGACTTGATTTCTAAATGCAGATCTGGAGCTACATGTATCTCCTGGGCATCGGGAGAGGTGCACTACTCCATCCCGGCCGCATACCGATCGCGAGGCGTTGGTCGGTGGCGAGGGACACAGGGTCGATCATCAGACTGACCCGGATGATCCAGGATGACTTAGACTCCTTCCCACATACGTCGGTGAGTCCAGAACTCAAAATGATTTCTATATGCTTCTATATGCTAATAAATGCTTTTTAAATGCTCATGCTTTTAATGCTTCTATATGCTAATGCGGATGATTGAACTAAATGCTCTCAGGTGAGATGGACCCCATACCGCGACGAGGGCTTACACGGGACAGCCATGGGTGGAGGCGACTTTATCGTACCGGGGATGAGACATATGGCTGCATTGCATCCATATCATCGAGCCTCTGCACTACAGGCTGATCCTGCGGACCCGGGGACTACATCAGCCCGAGGTGACCTTTCCACGCCACAGCGACGACCACCCCGGCAAGTCAGCAAGGGGAATCAGCGGCAACGTGGATTGGTGTGCCCGGAAGGCGAAGTACGTCCATGACTGGAATAGGAGGGGCCAGGCGGTGAAGGAACGAGACGAGAGCGACGAGGCATATCTGAAGGCCTTTGCTCGACTCTACGGCGACCGGGTGTACCGAGGTACCCGACGACCGGTATGCAATTCTAAACCCAAAACCCTTTCTATATGCAAAAATGCCATGTGATGGATGTATTGACTCATGCTTTCGACATGCAGCTAGACCCTGAGGGACGGATCGCTGAGCTGGAGGGATTACTCCATTCCACCATCCAGCAGCGGGACGGGTACCGGACCGCTCTAGAGCTTCTGGTGAGACCTAAAATGCTTTATGATTATGCTTAATGGAATATCATGATGCAAATGCTGATTAACCATGACTTTTAACCATGATTTCTAAATGCAGCAGGCCGAGGGAGCCCAACAAGCTGGACCGGACGCCCCATCGTCTTCCTCACAGCCTGCGGGAGGCAGGGCTGAGCAGGAGGCCGATTTTGCTCGGGCGATTGCCCGGGCTGAGGAGGCGGAGGCCACCCTCGCGGAGCGGGTAAGATGCTAAAATGCTCATGCTTATGATCATGCCTAAAAATGCCTTATGA